>CM057450.1:597460526-598660526 GCA_016271365.2 Neoceratodus forsteri | reverse complement strand
AATGCTGCTGCTCGGCTTTGTCTGGACAAAGTAAATTTTGTCATATCACTCCAGTATTCTTGGCAGTGCACTGGCTGCCTATCAGATAGAGTACTGTTCAAGGTGGGTTTTCTCACCTATAAGACCCTACGGGCAGGGCCCTGGTTACCTATCTGATCTTCTGGTACCGTCCACCTCTGTCCGAAATCTCGCTCCTCTAGTGGTGGCCTCCTTAAAGTTCCGTGAGCAAGATTAAAGTCTGCGGGGGATCGAGCTTTTGGAGTTGCTGCTCCTGCTTTCTGGAACTCGTTGCCATCTGAAGTGAGAGAGGCCCCCACCATAAATGCCTTTAAGAGTCGTCTAAAGACCTTCTTATTTGTGCAAGCTTTTGGGGATTGAATTTTTTATGTGTATTATATTTTAATGTATACGGTATGACATACTGTACAGTTTCTGTGCGGCGCCCAGAGCCTGTGGGATTGGGCGTCTTTTTAAATAAATTTGATTTGATTTGATTGATTTTGATTTTTTGGTTTTTTAACTGTCCCAGAATGTACCCATTTACGACCCTGCGCGAGACACTCTTCACAGAGTAAGTGTGTCCTGCAGGGTGAGCAGCTCAACTGGTTGGGAGTGCTCCTCGATCAATAATACATATGTTTGCTGCTTCTTGAACTATGTACAACCCCCTGAGCCCTTGGGAAAGGGCATTTTATAAATAAAAGTTGCCTTGCTTATCCTAATGCAGTGAATATCGAGATAAACACAATATGTTACTGTTTTGTTGTTTTACAATTTATTTACTCTGGACAGCCCCACTGAGATGCAATATCTTGTTTCTATTGGGGTCCTTCTATGCATTTCTTGAGCAGGATGAAGTGCAGCACTGGAGAGGTTAAGTGATTTGCCCAAGGTCAGAGAGTATTGTGCTGTAACATGACTTATTGGAGACCTCCTACTTCCCATTGACTGTGCTCTCTAACCAACAGACCACACTGCCTCACATTTCTCACAGCCTCATCATGTTTATTGATTAGCACTGGCCTGGGACCGAGAAGATTGCACATTTAAGCCCTGTCAGAGCCAAATACTCACGGTCTCTTAACATACCAGTGCTCCAATCCACACAGCAGCAGAAATGCGTAGAAACAGTAATCCACCTGAAAAAGAGGTGTTGCATCTCTCTCTCTCTCTCTCTCTCAGCCAGGCTATCCTGGGTAAATAAACTGCAACATAAAAAAATAAATAAAAATGGGTAATTTCTCTTACCTGGCAGATCCAAGTTGGGAAGCTGATCCTTGAAGGCTGATCTGGATTAATGGCTGAAAAGGAAAAATAATAACTTTAAAAGGACCAAATGGGGAACTTAACCTACATGTAAATAATCAGATTTAAAAAAAATATATACTTGTCTAACAGGTAAGGTGTACTGTCTGGCTACACCTGTAAAATAAAAGAGAAGGGAATCAAGGAATGCTTTCAACACAGATTTTTAATTACAGCAGACTGCCCAAGGGCACTTGGGGTAGCACACTGTGCTGTGGTGCCAGAGGCATGGTTTCACGTCTTGACGTGGGGGGGTGAAGATGTCCTCTGTCACTGCACCCCACACACAGAGTGCAGAGCCCTGTTACCATGCCTCATGTACACAAAAGCAGGACTTTGTTGCCATGCCCCATACAGAGATCATGGGCTCTGCCATTGTACGTTACATAGTGTTGAGGGTTCTAGGTTGCCATAACACACACATAATATGCCAGCAGAAACAGGCCTTGTGGTCCATCAAGTCTGTTCGAGTGCGCAGCTAGCACCCCTATATTGTAGCTGGCCCACCCCCCTCGCCAACAATTTCTCATCACTACTTACACAGACACCCCCTCCTTGCCCTGTCCCATGCTCTTCTGAAAGAACCCACCACCCTACACGATACCACCTCCGGTAGGGTATTCCATTTTGCCACCACCTGTTCTGTGAAATAATGCCTCCTCATACCTCATATGCAGTGTCAGTGGCTCAGTAGGTAGCACACTCGCCTCTGAGGCCAGGAGATCAGAGAGCTGTGGGTTCAGTTCCCACATCTGGCACTTGGGTTACTATCCCAGTACTGACACTGTAGTGCAGCATGAGAGGGGCGCTGCACTTCTAAGGTGCCGTCTTTTGGATGAGACATTAAACCGAGGTCCCATCTGCCTGGATTGGTGGTAGTTCAGGTGGATGTTAAAGATCCCATGGAACTTATCGAAAAGAGTAGGGGAATTTCCCCGGTGTCCTGGCCAAATTTCCCTCATTCACTAAAAAATACCACCAACAGCTTAATCTGGTTCAAGATCAGTTGGCATTCATCTGTATCCCCTCCCGGTCATGCCTGAAAATAGGCAGGATTTGTCTAGTGCACTTACCTGGTCAACAAAACTAAATAAATAAAAATATCTCTCCTAAATCTGTCCCTCTCAGTCTTAGCCATGACCTCTGTGTACCTTCCCTCCTTAACTTAAATTACCCATCTAACACAGAAACATAGAAAGTGAAAATAGAAAGGATCACCAGGCCCCCAGTCTGCCCAGCCACCTGCTAGGACTTTTGCGTGTCAGTTTTGTTGAACCCCTTCAGATACCCGACCGTTTCAATCATATCCCTCTCCTCCTTTCTTCCAGGGTGTACAAACTCAGATGCCTCAGTTTGTCCTCATAGGGTTTGTCCCCATCCTCTGTATCATTTCTGCTGCCCTACACTGCACTCCCTCTAACAACCTGATATCCTTCTTCAGATACAGCCACCAGTACGACGTAGTAGTCCAAGTGTGGCCACACACACACACACACACACATACGCACGCTGCAGTACAGGAGCTCCATCATGCCTCCCCCAGTAGAATGCTCAGTCATTACCCACAAAACAGTTGGCTCAGGGCCGGCTCATAGGTGCAGTGGTTGGATTTCTGCTTGTGACGCCAGCAACCCGGGTTCGGGAACGGACTTGGGTTGCTGGAGAGCTGGCCGGGAGGAGAAGGCTTGAACGTCCTGTGACTGCTTGCCTTCTCCAGGGGGGAGGGATGGGACGTGGCTGGCTGTCTGCTGCCTCCTGGTGGAGGCCGGGAGAGCAACAGCAGAGAGCCCCACTGAACGAGGGGCCTTGTGACGTTGGCTTGCCCTGAGACGTCCGTGGCGCGCCACGCCTCCGGGAGAAAAGCAGAAACCCTATTTCCTGGTTGGTTGGCCGGATGATGGCCGTCGCCCTGCCGACTCGAAAGTGCCATGACGCTCGAATCCACCTCAGCAGTGCCTGGGACTGATTGACTAGCACGCTGGTCTCTCCTCCTGGCACCTTTCCCTCGGAGGAAGGGGACCCATCCGGTGAAGGGATACGCCGGGCCATCCCTGGGATGGCCGCGATATGAGGTGAGTGGAAGGGGTCAGGGCGAGGGGTCGGAGGGGCGGTCCATGCGCAGCCAGAAGGAGAGGCAGGCCAGGGCAAGTAAGGAGCAAAAAGAAACAGTTGGCTCCATTGCTGCCATCCCTCCACACACAGTGCAGGGCTCCACTGTCCCCTAAGCAGCTGTTTTGCTATCTTCCTCCCTCCTCAACAAAAAAATAAGAAGCCTGGCCCTATGTAGCCCCCCTCCTTATACCACCACATGCAGATCCATACATTTTTCAAGGCGGTGGTAGGGGAGGTATTGTCATGGGATGGGAATGTCTCTTTCTTGTACAGAAAATATCCTCATTTTATCAGGTACTGCTTATTAGCCTGCTGCTTCAGAGCCTGACTGGACCACAGCATACAACTACAAGTATTTGATCTCTCACACATCACACCCCAGCCCCAAACAGCTGCAGCCCCCCTTGCAAGCCACCCTTCCCCAGTCGTTCACATCAAAGCTTCTCTCAGCTCAACCCCCATGTATTCCTTACTCTTGCACACTTTCCGGACAAGTATTCATTCCCTCCCCTACTTTAAGACCCATTTCCTTTTGTTACACCCATAGATGCTAGCCTTCGTACTTTGCACACTTCCTTTCAGCCACACACAGCGATTGTAAAGGAAACAAAATGTTACCTGGTTTATCTGAAAGGGCCTTCCTCTGCCAGAAAATCTCTGTTCATGCTGCTCCCATGTCAAGCTTTTTATGTTTGCTTGCACGCATGTGCAAGAAACATAGTGCCACCATACGAGTTTTCGTAGGTGTGGCACCCCCACTTCCAATGCCCAGAACATTTTTGCAGGCACGGCCGCTCCGCACCAATCAATGTTCAAGCTATCTATGACAGCAGTTCAGATGCAGTGGCATACAGTTGAAAGAGAATGACTGCTACAATCAGCGGTGGTAACATGTAGGCAGTTTGCATACTGCCGTGCAGTCAGCAACATGCAAATTGCCTACACGTCACCACCTTAGCAGTCATTGTCTTTGAACTGTATGCCACTGCACCTCCTGTCGGCATGATGCGCCTTCATTGTTGTGTGCTGAGGGGGTGCCCAATCCCCTCAGCACATGCACACTCCTCCCAAGCACACTGCAGACAACCACGGGTGCCCAATCCCCGCCAGGTCCAGTGCCCCCAAAAACAAACTTCAAAGTGCCATGCTGGGAGCCCACCGCAGTGTGGCAAAAGTCCCCATTGTCATGTGCTCCCCTGCACACTGTATGGCCAATGGGGTTGCCCAATCCCGTTGGCTCCACTGCCCCCCCAAACAAACTTCCAGGTGCCATGCTGGGAGCCCACCCTAGCGTGGTAAAAGTCCCGCGTAATCTTTTGAAAAAAACAAAAACCTGTAACAAAAGAAAATGGTACCTTGTTGACTCTCTTGCCCCCCCCTCCCCAACCTGCACCCACCCTCTATGCACCCCACCTCCCCACACACACACCCTTCACTCCATACTTACCTTCGTAGGCTGGCACGATGATCTTCGGTGGATCGGGAATACGCCTGCACTCTTTCAAAGCCAACTGCGAACTGAAGAAATGCCGTAAGCCGTATAATGGCTTAAATAGAGTTTTTCAACTTTGATTCATATCTCGGTCATTTTTTCGACAGTTTACAAATTTTCAACATGGGGTTCTTGGGACCCCATCTCATGATTCAGTCACTGTCATCTGGTTATTCGGTCCCGAAGGTGATTTCGCAGTCCTGCGGCGGAATCACATTTTGGGACCGACTAACAAAAATGACAGTGTCACTGTTCATGATGTGGGCTCTCAAAAAGCCTATGTTGCAAATTTGGTGAAAAAATTCCACAAAATGACTGTTTTACTAGCGTGCGTTGTGCAGTTTCCACGCACACTCGCAAGTTCGCAAATTTGTAATATTTTCACTACAAATTTTCAACATCGGCATTTTTTCATACCTCCTTTTGAACTGTAAAGCTGTCATTTTTCACATCCTGGCCGAAATGTGTTTACGCACTTCTGGCGCAGAATAGCGTGGTCGCTGGGGGAAATCAGTGTTTGGGACAGATTAAGAAAAGCATAGTGACACTGCTCATGAGCAGAGGTCCTAAAATGCCTATGTTGAAAATTTGGTGACAAAAGTCCATAAAATGACTGTATTATGAGCGTGCATTGCGCAGTTTCTATGCACCCTCGTAACTTCACGAATTTGTAACATTTTCACTCCAGATTTTCAACATTGGCATTTTTCCACACATCCTTATGAATAGTGCCACTGTTATTTTTCATATCCTGACTGAAATGTGTTTTTGCACTTCCGGCATAGAATAGCGCAGTTGCTGTAGGAAATCAGTGTTCGGGTCAGATGAAGAAAATCACAGTAACACTGTTCATGAGTGGAGGTCCCAAAATGCCTATATTGAAAATCTGGTGCAAAAAAACCCCCACAATAATTGTGTTATGGGTGTGCGTTGCGCAGTTTCTATGCACACTCGTGACTTTCACAGTTTTTATATTTTCACTCCAGATTTTAAACATTACCATTTTCTGCACCTCCTCATGAACAGTGCAGGTGTCATTTTCACACTGTGTTTGAAATGTGTTTTCGCACCTGTGGTGCCAAATAAGCACATTCACTGTGCAAAATCTCCTTTCACCTAACAAACTGATAGTGTCACTGTTCTGCGGTGGGGTCACAAAAGCCCATGTTGAAAACTTGGGAGTAAAAATACCAAGAAAGCCCTGAGGCATTAGGTTTCCAACCAATACGCCCTACCCTGTAGGGACTGACAGGCATCAGGGGTGTGACTTGGGATTGTCGACAGTAATACTCACACATTCACCCCACCCTGCAGCCAGTGACGGGCATCGAGGTGCGCCTTAGACTCTTTGGCCCCAGAGTTCGAACCATTCTCCTATACTCCAACCATCTCAGCGTATTTCCTTATGGAATGAGGTGAGTGTAAAGCCCGAACACCCCAAGGCACACGTCGGCACTTGTCAGTGTCTGCAGGGCAGGGTGAGGTGAAATGTCACGACCGTTATGGGTGATGACCCAAAGGCACACCTCAATGCCTGTCCATCTCTGCAGGGTGGGGATGGAGTGGGCGTCAGTTCAATACATCACTGCCATTCCTATACTGCATCTGTCTAACTCCTGCACTTCCACTGCTAACGCCAGCAAGACAACATTCGGCATTGACAAATGCTTGTCTTCCCAGTGGTGCTCCTGCTCACCTGCCATTCAAACTTTTTCCAATGGCTGAACTGAGTTCAACCGGAAATGCTGCTCTAATGTGATCTCTTCCGGTTGTGTTTGCGCTTGAAAACAGCATGATGCAGCAGGGGAAATGGCAACTATTTCTCCTTGTAACTTGACATAATAAAAAGTCCACAAAGAGCAGAGGTAACAGTCAACAGCATTTGTAAACAGGCATGGCCAGAGTGAGGATGACTATTGCCCTGGAGGCTAATAGGTACTTTATTTATGTTTTTCTATAGAGGGAAGTAGTGCAAGAGGGTGCTTTCTTATGTAATTTAAACCCCCAAACTTCCACATTTCACAAATGGCAGAGATTATGTTGGTCTGCCCTCGCTGCAGCATTACTAAATACGCTGCAGAGCAGGCAATAAATGCAGACAGTTAAAATCCAAGTTTACTACCTTTTAAAATAGTTTTTTTTATTTTCTTTCTTATGTCTAAAGATATAAAAGCCTATTGGCAACTGATAGAATGCCCAATCTACCACAACATACATGTACTGTGGATGTGACAACTGGAAAAGTTAATTTTTTCACACAGACCCTGATGATAATCCATTGATATGAGATGAAAATACATATAATTTGCACAACATATAAAATATATCTCTAAAAAAATGCACAAATTAAATAGAAATGTTTATTGAGGGGCTAAACCAATGTATAATTGCTGTTTAATCTATTTCAATAGAATGTTCAAGGTACTATAACCTCAAAGGACAGTATTTAATCTTTTTTTAATATCAGTTTATACTGTGTACAAAAAGAATCCTGTCCACTCTGAAAAAGGGGATTAAACTCCTCAAAATGTTTGTGTAACAGGCATTCTTTTGTCAACATTTCTAAATGAAACAAATTAGTAACTATTTTTGGTGAGTTAGTATTTCCAAATCACGGTATGAATTCAAGTTAAGGTTTTTTGGGTAACAGATTTCTCCCACACATAATTTTCCCTTTAAGGACAGGGTTGGGAATTAAACAGGACCTACTCCTTTATTTCAGTACAGTGTGACAGGGAAGTACGAATTATTATTCCCATACCCTGGATGGTGATAGTTGGGGGGGGGGGGATTTACTATTCCCAACCCCTGGGAGGGTGACAGTTGGGGGGGGGGTGATAACATCCCCATGCTCTCTCTCCTTGTCACCATTTTTACTGAGGCTATTTTTTCTGTATACATTTAACCAAGCTATAATTGCAATTATATTTTAATGGGATACTTGCATAGGGCCCATGATCATGGAAATCCAGCTCTGCTGGTTGATGGAGGAGCAGGCTGGTGAGCTAGTACTGGCACAGGTGGAAAGAACAGTGGGTTGGATGTCGTGGGAGTGGGGGCATGTAATAGCAGTGGGTCAGCAGGAGTTGATCCTAGTTGCCTGGGGACAGGGGCCGGCGATTCTATCATGACTGGTGGAGCAGAGGGCAGATACTGACTGTGGTGGGAGTAGGGCATTTAATGGCAGCGGGGAGAGCAGGAGATCCTCAATAATGAGTGAACCGGGCTCTACACTAGCTATGGAGGGAGCAGGTGCTGAGACTAGATTTGGAGGCACAGGTAACTGGCTGTGGTTGGATTTGGAGGCTAATACTGACAGTAGGTGGTGGAGAATGGACACTGGCTATGGGAGAGCAGAATGCTAATACTAGCTGTGGAGAGATGATTTGGGCAGTGTGAGGGCCCGGACACTACTTGTGGATGAGCAAGGTGCAGATACTGGCTGTGGGGGTGTGGCAGCTCATACTGGTGGTGGGAAAAGGGGACTGATGTTGCCTGTTGGGGGGATACAAAATATGGGGAGGAGTGAGTCTGCAAAATGGGGGATCACAAAATATTTTTTGGGTGAGTCAATATTTTGGGGATAGTGCCTGCAAAATTAGGGAAAAGGAAGGTGTCAGTGCTTCCAGTTGGGGGGTATATGTTTTAGTTTTATTTATTTACATATTTTTCTTTGGAAACCAGGTAAGGCCCACTGGGCTCAAGGATGATTGAGATGGTCGACCCACTGGGAAGGTTAACCAATTTGCTCAGGGTGACACACTATGCAAGAGGAGGTTGTGGGAATCAAACCCAGGATCACTGGATGTATCGAGCTTGTTTCTTTATTCTGTAGGTTATACTTCCACCTCAGGAAGGGGGCACATTAGTGGGATTAGTCCATGTGCACATGCATTTGGTGGTGAACAACGTGGATCCCTGATCAACATCTTCCCCCACCTGCTCAGTGTCCATGCCTGCATCGCTATTTCTGGTCACACAAGTGTCAGTATTGCAGTGAGGATGGCAATCCTCTCTTGAGAAGGAGAGTATCCTCTGGGATTCTCAATCCTCTTCTATCCCATCCACCTCCAGCTGGCTCCCTGACTATCCAAGCACAATTGTCAAGTTTAGAACAGAAAAATGAGTGAGATGAGAATCAAATCAAGTGTAAGATTTAAAACTCCCATTGAAGGGTAGTGTCGATATTTTGATTTTAGGAACAAGATGAAGAAAAAATGAAGTTTGATGGATGTTCAAATTAATAGAAACATAGAATCTGGTGGCAGATTAGGATGGCTTGGCCCATCCAGTCAGCCCATTTCTCCCTACCTGCACTGTTACTGCAGACCATGCCCAATCTATAGCTCTTTCTTGCCCCCTTCCTCCCACCACAGATTTCTTTGTGCTTATCCCATACATTCTTGAACCCCACCACTATTTTGGCTCCACCATCTCAGCTGGAAGGCCCAGGGAGAAGGGGTGGTGAAAGCAGGGAGAATGGAGAAGGGAAGGGGGCAGAGACTGGGGAGGAAGAGGGAACACCAACAATGCATTTGGAAACAGAAGAACTGGCAGGAGGGGATGTGGGATGGACAATACGAGCAGAACAGGGAAACAAGGGTGGGATCCTGATGCTGGGGATTCAGTTCTGAAGGGATAAGATGGAGAGCAGAGGAGAGACATAGTCAGAATATGGGTGGAGATGATGCCAGGTATGACAGCAGAAGGGTGGGGCAATCCATTCTGAAGTATGCTAGGAGGTGAGGGAGAAACCTCATGTAGTTCTGCACTTGGTTACTAATGACCTGGCAGGTATTACGGTAGCTGTAGTCCAGGGACGTTTGAGGAGCTGGGGTTGATTTGTGAGGAGGTAGGAAGATCAGTAACCTTCTTGGAGGTGCTTCCTGTACCCAAGGCGAGCACAGATAGGGAGCTGAGAATAGAGGAATTTTAACACGTGGCTAAGGGAATGGTGTCCATCCAAAGGGTATGGGCTGCTGGAGGGCGGCAAGGACCTATACACCAAGGACAGGCTTCACTTAAGTGGGGAAGGGAAGGAGGGTCCTGAATCAGAAACTGGAGGAGTGCTTAGCAAACAATGAGAATTTAAACTACTAGCGGGGTGGCAAGTGGGCAGAGTCTGGCAGGATCTCAGGCAGGAATAAACGCAGGCTACCCCCAAGCTGGCAGCAGGGGACTCGGGAGAGGTCAAGAGGTGGTCCTAAAAAGGGAGAGCAAGTGGGGAAAAGGGGAAGGAAGCAGGGTGGTGGTGGTAACCTTGAACACTAGGAGTCTCACAGAGCAAAAGAGTAGAATTACAGGCTTTCATGGTGGTTGGGGAGGTGGATGTGGTAGCCATAACCGAGACATGGGCCACCCATTACCATGACTGAGACCTGGCAGTGCCAGGATATGGGATATTTCGGAGGGACAGGGTAAAAGGGGAAAGGTGGGGGGGTGGCGCTGTATGTAAGGGAGGGTCTGAAGTGTGTCAGGGAGGAAGGCAACCCAGAGTTGTTATGAGTGCAACTCTAGGACTCTAAGAATAGGACCCTTAGGATGGGAGTGGTGTACAGGCCACCCTTTCAGACTGAAGAGTTAGACAGGGTCCTAGCAGGACAAATCAGGAAGACCTACGGAAAGGGCAGTACAGTGATTGTGGGGGACTTCAACCTGCCAGGAGTCGATTGGGGTACCCCAGTCACCACAAGTGGGAGGGAGCAGTACTTCTGGACACCTTCAGGACAGCTTCCTACTGCAGATGATCAATGAGCCAACCAGGTTAGGAAACACCCTTGACATCGTGCTGGTGAATGGTGAGTTTGTCAGGGAGCTGAGGGTGGAGGAACCACTAGCAGGGTGACCACCACTCAGTGTGGTTCCAGCTAGACATGGGGAAAGGGAGAAAGATCAGACACAAGGGTGTTAGACTTCAGAATTGCCGACTTCAGGAGGATGAGGATACAGTACTGGGATATCTGACCAAGATCTGCCCAGATATGGGCACTAACCAGAGGTGGGAGGTCAATAAATGGGGTATAGTGGAGGCAACGCAACATGCACAAGAGACAAGTAAGAGGGCTAGGGTCAGAAGCCTAGCTGGGTGACAGGAAGGCATGGAGAAAGTAAGAAAGAAAGAGCTGCCTTTAAAAGGTACAAAAGAACAGCGGGGAGGTAGACAGAGAAAAACCTGAAGGAGTCAGGAGAGGTGACAAGAACAGTCAGGACAGCCAAGTCATCCGGAACTCAGGCTGGCACAGGGCATCAAAAGGGAGAAGGACTTCTTCAGGTACATCAGGAGAAAAGGCTGCAAAGACCAAATAGTGAGGATTAAAAGGGAGGCGGTGGGTGGATACTAAGGCAGAACAGGCAGAAGCATTAAATGAGTACTTCACTCAGTATTTACTGATGAGAACAGGAGCAGTACCCAGGGGGGCTGGAGTGGTGGACATGGGAGGGGAAGAGGTGACAGATGGGGAAATCCCAGTGGGCAAGGTACTGGAGGGCTGGAGGGCACTGAGGGTGGACAAGGCACCGGGGCCAGATGGCATACACCTCAGGGTACTAAGGGAGCTAACAGAAGTCCTGCCAGAACCCCTGGCAGACCTGTCCAATGCATCCCTGGCCTCAGGGAGTGCACCACAGGACTGGAGGATGCCATATGTGGTGCCCCTCCACAAGAGTGGCCCCAAGGATGAACAAGGGAACTACAGACCAGTAAGCCTCAGCTCCATCACGGAAAGCTGAGAAGACTACCCTGAAGGAGGCTGGTTTCCCTCCTAGAGGCTAATCGGCTGCAGAACAGCAGGCAACACAAGTTTGTCTTGGGCAGATCTTGTCAGACCAACGTGGTGGAGCACTATGATTGGATAACCAGGCAGTTAGACAGGGGCCATGCAGTGGATGTCCTGTACCTGGACTTGATAAGGCATTGATTTGGTGCCACATGGGAGCTAGGTAGTAGGTTAGAAGGTACATGGGTGGGGAAAAGATGGTGGATGGGTATGGAACTGGCTGTAAGGAGACAGCAGAGGGGGTGTGGTGGTGGGAGGCATTTCTCTTAGCCCAAGCGCAGTGACTAGCGGGGTGCCATAGGGCTCTGTATATGGGACCGGTGTTGTTTGGGATCTTCACAGCAGATATCTCAACAGGCAGTAAAGAGCAAGATCAGTCTGTTTGCAGATGACATCAAGATGGGAGCAGTGGTGGATGGCCTGGAGGTGTGGTAGGGGTTGTAGGATGATCTGGCAAAACTGGAGGCCTGGTCAGACACTTGGTAGCTGGTGTTCAATGCCAAGAAATGTAAGGTGTTGCATTTCAGGGCAAAAAGAAACCAAGAAGGAGCTATCAGCTGGGGGGTTCAGCTAGCCAAGTCGGAGGAGGAGGAGGAGAAGGATCTGGGGGTGATCATAACTGGAGCAATGAACAACTCTGCACAGTGTAGAAAGGCAGCTGCAAAGGCTAACAGGATGCTGGGTTGTATTGCCGAGGCATATCTTCCAGGAGGGAGGATGTGATCCTGCCACTGTGTAGGTCACTGGTTAGACCACACCTGGAGTACTGCATGCAGTTCTGGAGGCCATACCTGAAGATGTTACTGGAGGTGGTGCAACGCAGGGCAACAAAAATGATCCAGGGGCTAGAGGACTTGCCCTATGAGAGCAGACTGAGGGAGTGAAATAAGTATGCCCTAAGAAGCTACTCTTCCATCCTGTTCAAAGTGCCCAAAGTCAATTCTCGTTTTGGAAGGACAGAAATTAGCTTCACATTGCCCTCCTTATAGAACAAGCTGCAAAAAACATTAAAACTGAGTAGACCTATATCAATTACGTCCTTTAAATCCCTCTACTCAAGGCTTATCAAGGAAGAGTGCAATTGTTTTCAACATCATTAGTATGAAATTATTCCCTCTGTATCACCTATAAGCCTGTCCCTTTCTTGTATCCTTGGCATATGATCCTGTAACATTCCTCCCGCTAATCTCCTTCCTTCCATTAATCACTCTATATGTTCTGCAGTCCTACTTTTAATGTTACAGGTTTCCCACCCTGATAGTTAGTTCTATGCCCATGCTACCTCCTATGCTCCTCACTTTTAGCACTACCTAATTTCACCCTCCTTCCCCTATCCCGTCCCTCCCTCCCTTATTTAATTCCTCTCCTTTTCTAAGCTCCACCATCCATTACCTGCCCACCCACCGTCATGCTACTTCCTTCCCTCTGACAAATTTCTTACAATGCAATTATGTATTTAATTCTGTACCTACACATTCTCCTCACCCGAATTCATAATCCCTTTATTATTTCTATACACATGTAAATATATGAAATCTTGTCAATGTATCATGCCTATCCTCACATATGTTATGTGTTGGCATCCTTAATGACTTGTATCACCTCATCTTTTATTGTATTTCTTGTATTGTCCTATGTTTATGTAAATGACCTAAACCTAACCAGGTCCATCTTGCAAATGAGCACTGCTTAATGATGTTCGGCTGGATAAATAAAGATTTTGATTGATTGATTGAGTTGACATGTACTCCCTGGAGGAGAGGAGGGAAAGGGGGACATGATTGAAACCTTCAGGTATATGAAGGGTATAAATAGGATGGACACAGAGGGCTTTTCCAGTTAAGGAGAGAGAGACACCTGCGGGCATGATCTGAGATTGGGCGGGAAGTTCAGGAGGAAATGAGGAGACACTTCTTTGCAAGAGGGTGGTTTCAGGGTGGAATGCATTACCAGAGGAAGTGGTAGCCTGTATTACAGTGGGGTGCTTCAAAAGGGGATGGGACAAGGTAAGGGGGAGGGTCACTGGGACAGGGGGAGGGAGGGGCAGCTGCAGTATAAGGGCCACTAGCTGCACAGTCAAGCAGACTTGTCAGACCAAAAGGCCTTTATCTGCTAACAAGTTTGTATGTTAAAGGCATCCACCACTCTTTAAAGTAGACCCTCACATCTCTCCTAAATCAACACCCCCTACCACTACTAGCATGTACCCTTGTTCTTGAGCACCACTGTTTCTGAAAAATACTCCTTTCTTCTACCTTATTTACCCACAGTTAGGTATTTAGAGGTCTCTATCATAGTTCCCCTCTCCCTCCTGTGTTCCAGGGTTTACATATTGATGTCCTTACTCTATCCTTAGAGGGCATTTGATGCAGACCCTACACCATTTCAGTTGACCTCCTCTGGACCACCTCCACTTTGTCTATGCCCTTCTGGAGATGTGGTCTTCAGAACTGGACACAGTACTCTAAGTGGAGTATTATCAGCGATCGATACAGAAGCAACACCACCTCCCTCTTTCTTCTGGTGATACCCCTCCCTATGCACCCCAGCATCCCACTTACCTTCCCAGCTGCCTTGTCGCTTTACCTGGCAACCTTTAGGTTATCCAGTATGATTACCCCTTGTCTCTTTCATGCTTGGTGGTCATCAACACCACTCCACCCATTTTGTACTCCACCCCTGGGTTTTCTGTGCCCTAATGTCATTGTTTTGCACTTTTTCACATTGAAACCCAGCTGCCATGCCCTTGATCACTCAGCTACTATTCTCAGGTCTGTGCTCATCCTCCCCCCACCCCGGAGTGTCCACCTACTGCAGATTTTTGTGTCATCCCCAAAGAGGCAGACCTTCCTTCCAGCTCCTCTGCAATGCCCCTTATAAAGGTATTAAAAGGAACAGTGCCAGCACTGATCCTTGAGGCACCCTATGGGTTGCTCCAGAAACATCTCCCTGCAACAGAATTAATACAGCAGGTCAGCTGAGAAGTGACTTTCTTTAGCATGGTATTCTCTGTTTTGCTGCAGGTGGGACAAGAATTGTTAGAGATCATGACCCCATGCCCCTCACACCATCATATCCACCAACCCCATGCAAGTCGTCACACCAATGGACCCTATAACATCATGTAACCTGTCACACCTCACAATCCCATACCCCCATGCAGGCTGTCACACCTCATGATTCCATACTCTCATGCATGCTGCCACATCTGTCTACTAACCACGTGCCCCCATTCACGCTGTCAGACCCAATGACCGCATAACACTATCACACCCATCATCCCCCATGCACCCTGTCAAACTCACTGACCTATACTACCATGCACGCTATCACATCTCACAACCCTATGCCTCCCCATGCATACTGTTACACAAACTGACTCCATAACACCATGCCCGCTGTCACACCTCATGATTTTGTACCCCCATGCGTGCTGTCAGACCCACCAGTCCCATGCATGCTGTCACACCCACTGACCACACACACATGCTCTGCTGTAAATAAACAGCCTGCATGAGCAGTGAGATCAGAGCATAATTTTTAAGAGCTAGTATTGTAACCTACCCTGCCACATGGCAGATTACACAGAAATAGAAAGAAGACTAGAATGGCAACGCCCTTTAATGTTTCCAGGTACGAGTACATTGAGCGCAGCGCCATGTTGAGGATGGCAATAAGAACCGGAAGCGCTACTTATCTGTAGCATGACTGTTGTGAGCCCTTACATGGACTGGCTGAATCACAGCTCCTGCTTTTTTATGTTCTTTCTAGTTGTGTGGTCCTGCAGATGACAAGCTGATATGTAGGTTGTGAATCCTGCTTGCCTGCCTCCCTCCCTCAGTGCCACAGAGCAATCTCCCTGTTTGAAAAGCAACAGCATGTGCATAGACACCAGGATAATATTAAATAATTATACTAATTGTGCGAATTCCTTGCCCAACTGTTGCAATAAAGCCACTTCCGCGTCCTGCTGTATTTTTCACACAGTCAGAGGTACAGCAGCAGCAACCTATCTCTCACTCACAATATCTCCGCTCTCTTGCTGCTCTGCCCTCAGCCTCTCCCAATCCTGCCATACTTTAGGCTGAGTCTGTTCTCCCGATACTACCTAATCTGCCCACATGCCAGCAACAGCTCTACTTTTCCTATCCGGCTCCCAGAGGCCAACCTCTGTCCTGCTGGACAAGGAGGGGTGTTAGTGGGCAGCCACAGCTGCTGGTTGAGATAAGGTGCTGTTGTATTGGTGTTTTCAAACACAAACTATGACAGCACCTTATCTGAACTAGCAGCTGTGGCTGCCTCCCTACTCCTCCTCCTGTGCCTCAAGGGCACCCTAGCACTCTCACGTCTAATCTACTCGTCTGATGTGACCTATCCTAGCACTTCAGGTCACCACCCTACCTCTCACAACCTTGCCACCTCTACCCCACCCATTCTATATACTCCCCCCACTCCCTAACCACCCTCTAGCTGTGTAGCACCCTTACCACTATCAGGTGTTTTTGGCATATTTTAAAGTGAAGTTGTGACTTACCAGATGGCAGCTATCACTTGCAGGGTGTGGCAGCTGCCCTCTGCGGTAGTCGTTCTAGCCAGGTTTGATATAATGTCTGCAGCCCATATTATAGATATTTTCTTTGTAAATTTGTTTTGCATCGGCTGCCGATGCATTTCAAACCCAGTCCAGTGTCACGCGCCCGCGGTCAACACGCGTAGTAGCGTGTGACCAGGAGAGGCGTGAGGCGCCCGATGAATATGAATGGGGCTGGAGTTTACATTCATTTTAAGATCACGAATGGCCTCTAATGGATTACTGAAGGGCGCGGATTAACAAGGATCATGTAGTCAAGCTGTACCTCTGTCATTGATCCATTGGTAATCATCGTAAAATGAATGAAACTCTAACCCATTCATTTCAATAAGGTGCTATCTTGCGTCCCAGCCACCGTCGTACATTCTGGGCGTGGGGGCGTGGCGTGGGCTGGGGCTACATCGGGCAGCAGCTGCAGTGAAAAACATATCACCTGGCTCAGGCTGCAGCCTCAAACAGCTGAAAACTGACTTACCAGGAGCACCTACCCACAGTGAATAAAGCTCCTAGATTGGAAAATCCTTAAATCACTCCATCCCCTCATCAGTCTGCCACCCATCCAGCTGCTACACTGCTACACTGAGGACATGGCTGAAATTGTACATACTCACTCCTGGTCTTCAGAGCAGGCAGCGAGGACCGGAAATACTATTTTTTTAAGGAAACTCTAATAACCAGGGTAATTGCAATGTTCCTGCAGAAACACCCGATTAGGGCTTTTAACATAAAAGGACATTTTTTATTTACCTGCTACCAGCTCTGCCTGTTGGTAGCCCTTATTAGCATAACCTTTGTGGCAGAAGCCGCGAGGGGCTTTGCAGCCATTATGCACGGAGCGGATCTTTGTAATTAAACTTCATAGGCAGCAGGTAAATACAAAGTTGATTTTTATGCAAAAAGCCCTAATCAGGTGTTTCTGCAGCAGCTGCTGCAATTACCACGGTTATTAGAGTGTCCCTTTAAATCACCTAATCCCTGTCCTCAGTGCTGGCAGCAAAGACTGGAAAAACTGATGAAGAATGGCTGTAAGTCACAAGGGACAAACTCATTAAAGCTAATGATAAAATAAGTCAAACCATGCATACAGTCCCTCCTGGTCTTCAGAGCAGGCAGTGAGGACCAGAAATTGTCAACAGAAAATATCTGAAAGTTGCAATGAGGGGAAAAGATGTTTTAAAAAAAGGGGGAGATAAATAAAAGTATACAGACAATGTGTCAACCCCTTCCAGTCCTCAGAGAAGGCAGTGGGGATCGGGCAACAGCAACACACAAAATCACAGCTACCCCTAGTGACAGATAGTGTAGGAACTATTTCATTTTGAAAATCAAACCTTTTTGTAGTTTCTTTATTTCATTTCTTTTTTATTCTTTTCATTTTTTAAAACAAAACAACCTATTACCCATTTTATAGGTGCAATAAGACGCTGCTGGGTGGGTATTATGCTGAGACAAACACCCTTCCAGGGGCAGTAAGACCCTCCATCTGCAGCATTGGTCCTTACTACATCCTGGGCAGGTGGGTATCTCAGCATAATGCCTACCAGTCATGCCTTATTGCACTTATGTATTTTGGGTGCCCTAATATACCCACAACTTATCCCTTTTGGTGGTGGGGCCGTTGGGATTCCACTCCCCCTGGATAATTTTTGGTGCAAACCATTGTGGACAGCAGCATGGGCCTGAGAGTGTCACGGGCATCATTCTGATGAATGGCATGTCTTTTTCAATCTCCCCATAGCACTCTATTCCTCCCTTCTACCTACCACCCAGCAACAGACAGGACAAGAATCTACACTCCCGTACCAGCTGCATATCAGCTACACACAATAAATAAAATACATAGTGGCCCTCTTTACTGCAGCCCACTAAGTAGACCATCTCTCTCACCCACATAATGGATTATCCATGAAGTTTATTGGCACATACTTGTTTAATGGCCATTAATCGTTAACCACCAATGCAGCATTTGTTAATGGTAGGAAATGCTCATTATAATAATTTACATACTAACATACTAAAATGTCAGCAGAGTAGGCCTAACGGTCTTTCGAGACTGCTCGATTGTCAGCACCCGCACTGGGGGTAGACTTTGTTGTCCCCCCTCCCCCATTGGGTTATACTGTCTCCAGATGTTCCACCTGTATTAGACCTGGTCAGATTTTCCCTCCCCTGTACCTGTCCCATCCCCTCCTAAACCCGTCCACAGTCTTCGCCTCTACCTGCTCCCTGGGCAGCACATTCCATGGCTCCACCACCCTTTCAGTGAAATAACACCTCCTCCTCTCCCCTCTGAGCCTGCCCCCTTCCAGCTTACACCCGTGTCTTCTCGTTGCCCCCACCTCCTTCCTTTGGAGCACCCTGACTGGACCCCTCTTATTGATCCCTTTCATGTACTTGAAGACCTCTATCATGTCCCCCCGTCCCTCCTCTCCTCCAGGGTGTACATGTTGAGCTCATTGAGCCTCTCCTCATAGGTCCTCTCCCCCAGGCCCCAGATCATTTTGGTTGCCCTCCTTTGGATCCTCTCTAGGAGAGTAATGTCTCTCTTTAAATGTGGTCTCCAAAACTGCACACAATGCTTGAGGTATGGCCTAACCAAGCAGTTGTACAGGGAAAGGATCACTTCTGCCTTTCTGGAGGTAATCCCCCCGGTGATGCATCCCAGCATCCTATTTGCCCTTGCCGCTAATTCTGCCATTAAAAATGTCTTTTGATAAGATTTAATAGAAATAATAAAACAACAAATATTTAATGGATTCTATTCATCGTTTATTAATGGGGTATTTTTGGAATTTAATGCAGTAAGCAAAAAATACTTTTAAAACTAATACCAATGTAATGACAAAACTAAATCCATTAAAAAAATTGCAACAAGACTTAATGGTGAGAATTAATGGGTTTGACTAGATTTAATGGAAAATTAAGGGAAACTAATGGCATCTTGTGTGCGGTAGTGTTTACAGTCCACACAAAATAATTGTCTAACTTTTGGTTGTATATAGCAGAATGAGACTTGAGAAGGGATAATATCCTATTTTACTTTTCTGTAAATATATTTTCTGCTGGAAAACAATGGAAATATTGTACTGCATACTGAAACCGTAATACAAAAGAAGACTTCTGCACAATTTGGGTTACACATTTGTTTCAATTTCTCATAAGGAAAACTGGGAAAGACAGTTGTAGTCTTCAGTTATGATTCAGTGCGTATTCAAAAAATCGTACTTTTGAAGAGCATTGTAGATCTATTTCTAATCTTCATGTTGTAACAATTTTCTCTTAGACAAATAATCAGTTGAATACTTAGAATTTAATATTCTTTGAGGTAGTATTCTTCTGATGATTAAAGCTGATTTAAAAATTACTAAAATTAGTCTTCAAATACAAATGAATGACTGTTTTAATACTAAATTTAGTATTCGACTTCACTGAGGAGTTATTTATCTTAACAAAGCATTACAGAACAGAGTATAATGAGATTAATACTGATACCACTGTGCTACCACATGCATCTAGGGTTGCTGTGAGAGGTGCCAAGTCCCGAAATGTCAAAATAATGCACTACTATGGTGCTATCATTGTGCCAGTGTTTGGGGGAATTTGACAAAAATCTCAAAATTACGTGATACCATTGTATTACCAGTGTGTGTGTCTGTCAGAGCGAAAATAGTAACAAATGCCAAAGGGATACCATTGTGCCAGTGCACTACCAGTGCAGCAACGAAAATCAATATGCTGCCTACCACTGGGATACCAGAGTACCACTGGGTAGTACCATTGTGGATTTTTCGGCTTACCACAGTATTGCCATTCTTATACCACTGTATTGCCATTGTGACAAATTTGGTAAGAGACCTGTCAAGGAGTGGTCAAGAGTATGGCAGCTGGGTTTCAATGTGAAAAAGTGCAAACTAATGAATTGGGGCACAGAAACCCAGGGACAGAGTACAAAATGGGTGGAGTGGTATTGACATCTATCAAGCAGGAAAGAGACCTAGGGTAATCATATCGGATGACCTAAAGGTGGCAAGGCAGTATTATAAGGCAGTCGGGATGGCTAGTGGGGTGCTGGGGTTGCACAGGAAGAATGTCTGTAAAGAATGGTGTTGATGTCTAGCTTGCTGGTAAGACCTCACCTTCAGTACTATGTCCAGTTCTAGAGACATCTCCAGAAGGACATAGTCAGAGTGATGCAGTCCAGAGGAGGGCAAGTTTAAGTTTAAGTTTATTGCAGGAAGACTCCATCGAGCAAGCTCATTCACAAGGAGGTCCTGAAGCATGTATACAGTCAATGAGACATTACATAAAATAAAATAAAGAAAGGCATCCTAAAAATACAAAGTTCATGTGAACCATTACATATACATCACAGTTTAATACAGTACAGTTAAGGTCATGTAAAACAATGTTCAGAAACACAAAGAGAGGATTATAAACATATGCTAGGAAAAAGCAGTAAATGTGGAAAGTATAGAATATCAGGAGAGAGAAGCTGGTTTAGAAGGAAGAGTTAAGATTGATGGAGAGCAGAGGAATGGAAGGTGCTAAGCGAGAGTAAGAGGAGTAAGATATGAATAGAAGTGCAAGGGTTGCGGAAGGTCATGAAGACGGCTGGTGGGATCATACAGTTTAGCTGCAGCAGATATTTTGGGATCTTGGTCAGTGCCAGAAGCTACAGTATATAGATTCAGAAATGGATGGCACTAGTTCCTGATAGATGGGAGGAGAAGTAGGAGCAGAAGAGTGAGAAGAGGCTTCAAAACAGCTGCAGATATCTTTTGTAAGCAATAAGACATGATGGGGTGTGCATTAGACATTTCTAATACGCAAGCTGAGGGGACGTAGTGAGGACACGAGCCACAGGCCGCGCATCCAGTCTCTCAGCCGTGCATTAGAACTGTCTAATGCACGTCCCCGGAGTGGCTTATTGCGCTTATAAAATGGGCCTGTGTATTCTAAATGGGGGTTCTAGTTTTAGCTGTGCATTAGACACAGCTAATGCATGGCTAACAACCAATCAGATTGCTTGAAATCCTTTGCCCATTTTATAATTTAGATGTAGCCAACGCTTTGTAGAAATTAACTGAGAAAATGCTAGATAGTTTTAGTGCAGATTGCAGTTGGTTCCAGATAGTTAGAAGAGCACGTGATAAGGCACATTTCTGCTGGAGGTGCGCGAAGTTCTAGGCACGACGGAGGAAGATAAAGTCGGATTTCCTAAGTGAGTATGCACTACGGGAGATGCAGATGAGAGATGTTAGGTAGCTCGGGAGTTTGTTCAGTAGTAGCTTTAAAGTCCATATACCAGCATGTAGCAGCTGTCTAGTGGTGAGTGATGTCCAACCAACAGCTGCGTATAGAGCACAATGATGGGTTTGGTAAGGGGAGTTTGTAATGAACCGCAGTGCGTGGTGATAGAGGACGTCCAATTTGTTTAGGCTTGAGAGTGCAGAGGAAGTGTAAATTAGATCCCCATAATCAAGAAGGGGAAGGGATATGGCCTAGACAAGCCTGATATGAGTTTCTAATGGGAAGAGAGACCTATTTCTGAAAAAGAACCCTAACCTGGCTTTTAGCCTCCTGGCTAGGTCATCAAGATGATCACTGAAAGAGGTCTTGTTATCTATCCACATGACAAGATATTTAAATTTGGGGATGACTTCCAGAGGTTCACCTAGAGAGGTGACAAAAAAGTCTTTAGGTGAGACGGGGGAGTGGTAGAGGAGGTGCTAAGAGTGAAGATCATTACCTTAGTTTTCTTAGCATTGAGGAGAAGCTTAGCATTGATAAGATTAAGTTTGAGCTGAGCAAAGTCAGCTTGTAGCACGCTCCTAACTTCAGACAAGGTTGAGCCTGAGGTATATAGTATTGTGTCGTTCACAAAGAAATGTAATTTGGATTTGGTTATGTGAGAGTCCAGGTCACTGATGTACAAAGAGAAGAGGATAGGGCTCAGGATAGAGCCTTGCTGGACTCCCTAGCAATCAGCAAGGAGGCTGAGAATAGGCCATCAGCTTTAACTTTCCAGGTCCTCCCTGATAGGTAACTGGTAAACCACTGAGCGGTGGAAGGATTACACTAATTTAATATGGCCAGAAACAAGGAGATTGTGATCAATGGTATCAAAGCTTTACTAAGGTCTAAGAAGACTGCACCAGTAGTCTTCTTAGCATCCATAGCAGTAACCAGTCATTAGTAACTTTAGTCAGTGCTGTGATGGTGCTGTGGTTAGGCTGGAATCGGATTGTACTGGGTTAAGAAGAGATGGTTTCGATGTGGAGTTTAATTGTGTGAAATCAATTTTTCAAAGACTTTGGAGATAACGGCAGGATTGAGATAGGCCTATAGTTATTTAGATCACAAGGGTCCCCAGATTTGAATAACACGGGATGTGGGCAGATTTCAACAGACAGAACTATGGCAGTGGTGATGGAGAGATTGAAAATGTGAAGAGTAGGGCAGTGAATCACGGGTAGCCAAGTTTTAAGAAGAAAGGTTCAAGACCATCCTCCTGGCACTTTTCTTAGTATCTAGGTTAAGAGAGTCTTCAACTTCTTTGTAATTAAGTGTATGCAGCTGTAAGGAGAAGCTGAAGTATGGGAAGAGGGAATAGTACTGGCTTGAATATTCCACTGCCTGCAGAAGGTGAGGAGTCAAAGGCTAGGCTGGCTGTGACAAAATGTGTGTGAAGTTCTTCAAGGATTTGGCAATTACTTTCGATAACCTTACCATTGGTGAGGATCTTAGCTGGGATAGAGGAAGCAGCAGGCCGACCTTCGATAGATTTAAGTGTCCTCCAAATTTTGTAAGAATTCCTGTTGCCTGTTCAAGGGTGGAAGCGTAGAAGTTTGCCTTTAAAGAATGAATGTGTTTTACACAAGCATTTCTAGCTGCTCTAAAAGCCTGTCAATCTGCAGGGCTCTTGGTACACTTAGCCTTGGCCCAGATCTTGTCACGGTTTATAAGTGCAGCCTTTAGATCAGGGGTGTTCCAGGGATGAGAGGTGTTACGCATCCTAGCCTTAACAAAGGGGGCATGCTTATTTGCCAGTGAAACAAGGTTGTCGTTGAGGACAGTGACAGCTTCCTCTGCTGTTTTGGCGAGATAGAGAGTGTGCCATCTTACCTTGCCTAGGTCAGACAAGTAATTTGCTGCGCTAAATATACGAAAAGACTGGTTTGTTATAAACTTGGGCTGGTGATGAGCCTTGGCTTGCGATCTTATGCATACTACAATTCCGTGGTCGCTCATGTCATTGTGAAAACCGCAGAATGCAAAATTCTGTGAGGATGAGTGGTTAAAATAACATCTAGGTGTGAACTGTTGGCAATATTCAACGTATTGCTCCATGCGGGTTCACTAACTAATAGCTGTGCAAGGCCAAGCTCATTGCAGAGAGATTTCAGGCTGTGTGACTTAGGGGTAAGCCAGTCCATATTGAAATCCCGAAGGATTATAGTTTCATTATTGGCTGCAGTGGTTAAGGATTTTGAGTACATTAAGGAAGTCAGTACCACCAGCCGGGCCTATAACCTCCGATGACAATAATGCATTCTGTGGAAGGAAGGTAAAGCTTCGTGATACAATCTTGTATTGTTTGGTTTGGATTTACAGTAGATATCACTAACTGAGTACTTGGTTTTAGAATAAACAGCCACCCCACCCACCATTTTCCCTGTCTGCCCTGTGTAGTTTATAGCCAGGAAGAGTCATTTGTTGGTCAGTATTGGCCTTTTTAAACCACGACTCAGTAATAATGATAAGATCTGGTTCAGTATGAACAGCCCATGCTTGTAACTGAGCAAATTTTTTGGTCAAGCTTAATATATTGACCAGCATCATTTTAAGCCCGGGGGCAGCTGCAAATTCAGTAGGTGAAGTAAGCAGTAATGGAGGTCCAGGATTTAACTCCACATTGCCTGAGCAGAGGAGGAGCAAAAGTAACAATTTCCTTAATGAGCTCATCAAAGATATAAACACTTTTTTTCTTTGACACCGCCCGCTAATTATTGACAGGGGCATAGGTCTGGTGTTAGGGAAGGAGAGGCTGATTTGACCGTTCATTGATAAAAGTGAAAGTGCTCAGATAGTCATAGCCGAAGGGAGTAGAAAGTGGAGGGGGAAGAATGAGGAGTGTGAGTCAAGGGAAGGTGGCATGCTACATAGAGTGAGGTACAGTGTGAAGGGGCAACATAGGTTGGAATAAGGAGTTCCAGGATAGGACCAGGGCCTGATGCTTCGTGCCGAACTGATACACTAAGTATGTTATTTACTGCAATCAAAAGTACAAAGATGATACAAGCCATGATTCCAAAATAGTGCGGTCTGAGGGGGTAGAAAGGATGGGATACCTCTGCTTTATGGGTGTCAGGAGCACAGCCTAATACCGCTTTGAGAACTGGGAGGCTAATGTAAAAGATTGCCTAAGCAGGTAGAGAAAATGGGGAGAAATTAGCTGGAGGGCAATAGCAGGCTGAGAGATACAAAGCAGCTAAATGAAGCAAAAGCAAGAGGGCATTTCTACCTTACTAAGGATTCATTGAACATGTCCATGCTAAGCCAATAGGATAGTAGAACAACAAGAAAGGTGGAGCAAGACTGTATTTAATGATGGCCTAGGAGGGGGTGAGGGGGGCGGCAGCAACTATAATGGCGCAGGTTCTGCATCAAAAGCCCTAGAATAAAGACTAAGGACCTCAATGTGTATACCTGGAAGTGGGAGGATATGATAAGAGACCTTTAAATATCTCAAGGGGTAAATAAGGCACAGGAGGAAGTATCTTTCAGAAAGAAGGTGCTCAAGAACATGATATGAAGCTGGAAGGGGTAGATCGGGAGAGATCTGAGAAGTACTTCTTCACAGAAAGAAAAGTGGTGGATTCCTGGAACAGCCTTCCAGTGGAGGTGGTGAGAAGTGAAAACAGTGGTGGGGTTCAAGAATGCATGGATAGGCACAAAGTAATCATAGTGGTAAGGAAGGTGGAGGGAGATAGAGCTGTAGATCAAACAGGGTCTACAGTGAGGAATGTGGAGAATAGGAAAAGGGGCAGAATGGGTGGGCTGTCAAAGCAACCTTTGTCTGCCATCAGATTGTATGTTTCCTATGTTTCTAGCTCACCAACGGGCTCCTGGCAGTGGCTGCCCTGTGCTGCGGGTCCACATCTCAGCAGTCCAGGGCACTGGAAGGCAAAGGTAGTCATCCTGGTGGTTGGAGGAGGAAGAAGGGCAGCTCCCACCTGCCAGCTGCCTGATATGGATCCTGCCAAACTTACAACCCACCCTTAAAACCAGATAACAGCCCAAGAGGGGCTATAACTACCCTAGGGGGCTACCACACTTATATAGGCACAGCAAACAAAATTAAAGACTTTGGTGCTCATGGCACTTAAAAGGACATGGGTGCAGCCATCTTTGTGCTGCCTGACCTCATGGATCAATCAATCAGAGGGCCAGAAGGCCCTGCTAGCAGCAGCTATGCATTCTAGGGAGGATAATAAACTGAACCCTCACACATGGACTGGGTGGGATTAAGAGCCAATAAGAGGGCAGGACAGGGCAGATCGAAGGCTGATGGATAGCCCTGCCTGTCCAGTGAGACACAAAAAGGAGGTAAAGAGGTTTCTGGGCTCTTGAGGAGCCGGAGGTCAGTCTTGGAGGGAGACTGAGGTGTTCAGACCTGCTGCTGGTGGGACCGAGTAAGAGGCCTAGCCAGGCCAACCATCCTTTGAGCCCTCAGCAGGGATTATTTAGCAAACTCCAAGACTATGCCAAATGAGCATCAGAGAGAAGAAATTGCTGACAGTGTGAGCCAGTCGGCCATTGCTGGTTTCCAGACCTGCTGAGCATTACCCAGTGAAGAAAGAGACCTGAATCCTACTCAGGTTGCTCCAGAGCCAGGTAAGGTGCCTGCTAGCCCTTATGTAGTGGGGTGGGTCAGGGAACAGGGAGCCATGGCACATGCGCCTGAATAAGGATGTCCTCTCAATCTATAGGGGAGTCGGACTGTGGGGGTCACTCTTGGAGTCTGGGCTCCCTGGGAATCGGGAAGCCACTGTGTAGTGCTCCTGCAACCAAGAGTTGAGCTGGAAGGGCTGCATTCAGAGAGGTGTGAGCCAGAAGGGCTGTGCTGCTGCAGAACATTCGAGAGAGTCCAAACTCCTGATTGTGGCTCAGTCTGCTACTGTGTGCTGTTCCCTTCCTCGTCTGAACTGCTCTGTCCATGGGCCAAGCAAGTGTTGGCATTACTGGCTGGGTTTTTGTCTTTTTTCCACTTTGGATTACAATTTGGTTTTTAAGCTTTCTCTTTGGGAATTTCAAGTTCTCTGGATTGTACTAGCACACTATGGACTGTTGGGAAGGGGGGTTTCACTGGAAGCATGCTTACTTTCATCAAGTGTACCACTGAAATAACCCAGACAAAGCAGTTTCCAGGCCTGCACAGAGACTCTGGTATAATTCCTGGGTACCCAGAGGCATTTGTGTCATCCTTGAAACTGTAGTTCTATTACTGGTACTAGTTAAAGAGTTTACTGCACCCTGCATAAAATAATACATGGTTTTGTGCCCCTTGATTGGACGGGTGCTTCCTCAAACTGTGTAGGTATCTGAAGGGCTGATACAGACCCGGTGCACTGTGGCTCTTAGGGTGCATTGCATCATGTTGGGAGTGCTCAGGTGACTTTGCAACTGCCTAACATTTCCTTCCCTTCCAACTGCCAGGCCTGTCTTCTTACATAAAAACACTGTTAATTGTTTGAATTTTATTTCTGTGTGTGTGCTCAGTTTGTACAATCTGATACGTGTTGATAAATGTAACACCTGTCTTTGTAGTCTCAAGAGGGTGGTCAAGTCCAGTGTAGGGAAGGGAAATTGTTGAACCAGGATAGCACACCAAACCAGAGCTTGTTTCCGGTGTGACCTGGGAGCACAAGGAAGTTAAGGACTTGCTTAGATTCACACCATAGAGTTCTATAGGTACTGTGTATTGAGAGGCTAGACTGCAGACTGACATTGGCTGTCTTGAAGCCACATGTCTGCCATATTAATGGAGGATTGAGCTCTTGGTAGATAGCAGGAGCCCTTCTTGAAATGTAGGGAGTGGCACCAGCACACTGTTCTGACAGCACTCTGCTGATCCGTTTTGGTAAGAAGCACCACTGACAGCAGGGAAGTGAAGAAGCAGACGCACATTATGGTGACAAAAAGAAGGTATGCTTGGGTTTCCTTTGCTTGTATAAGCAGCGCGTTACACCATTGCTGTCAGAACAGTGTGCTTGTGTAGCTTATGCCGCTAAGTTTCAAGACTGGTTCCTGCTATCTGCCAGAACCTCAATCCTCCCCTAATATGGCAGATACGCAGCTTCAAGAAGCCAATGTCAGTCCGCACTCTGGCATCTCTCAATATACAGTACCTACAGAACTCTATGGTTTGCACAGTGTGCAAACAAGGACTGATAGGATTTAAACCCAGGTCCCCAGCTCAGTGCCTTCAACCACTACACTGCATCCACATTTCAGAGGGTTGTATGGCACACAACATCTAGCCCACTTATTCTCTCTGGGTGGAGGCACCCCACTGTTTGTTCTGGGAGGACCCACAAAGAACAAACACAAACCCCTCAACCACGCGGGCCCTGTACATTCTGCAAGGACATAGACAAGATGGAAGCTGTCCAGAGGAGGGCAACAAAATGGTGCAGGGTCTGCACCGGAAGACATATGAAGAGAGACTAAAGGAGCTTAATATGTATAACCGAGGAAAGGAGGAGAAGGGGACATGATAGAAACTTTCAATTACCTCAGGGAATCAACAAAGTCAAGAGGGTAGCATCTTTCAAAAAAGAGGTGTGCAAGAACAAGAGGGCACAATTTGAAGATGGGGGCGGCTCGAGAGGGTTGTGGGTGCATGGAAGGGCCTTCGGAGGAGGTTGTGGAGTCAAAAACAGTGGTTGAATTCAACCATGCATGGGACAACCATAAAAGGCAATTCTAGGGGGTGGGGGTAGAAAGAAGTAGGCTGCTGGTTAACTAGGCTCTGCAGCTTATCCATTAGGTAGGAAAATGCGCAGACTGGGTGGGCCAAGCGGTACTTATCTGCCGTCAAATTCTCTGTTTCTATTCACCAGGCAGGGATGTGAACCGGGACTGGAGCAAACAATTTTGTTAGTCCAATAAAAAGTGCCACCTCCAAAATATTTTTTGTTTCTTCTGCATCATCGACTAGCTCCAACTACATTTCTTTGTCAATGTATTAAGCAACAATTTTACAAATCCGATCGCTGCACTTCCAGACTAGCTCTGCAAATGCACTGCTGGAAAACACCAATCACGCGACGACTCTTCAGGGCTGCACCACTGACATAAGTGTTAAACCGGGGAACGAAGCACCAGGCTGCAATTATATAACAAACTTAAATATGCATGATTTCTTAGGATTTTGTAGAATGCGTTAAAATTTAGAGTTACAACACTAAAGCTGGCTAGTTTGACCTTTAGAGAGGTTTCTGGAGCTGTTTTACAAACTATGTTTAGAAAGGTTCCCCACGAGAGGCATGGTACACTGCAAACCAGCTGTACCCGCAGAAGAGAAAATACGTTCCTCCACAGTGTCGTGGTTGACTGAGATTGTGTTGAGTGTGGACTTGCTTCTCTTCCTGTGAGTTTTCCAGGCTCGTCGGTGTGTGTAACCACCGCAGCTGTCGTTAGGGCGCTTTGTTGTGTCGCGGTTTGAATCATGGTGGTTAAAGTGCACATTGTCTACTGTGGTAAGTTGTTCTCACAAGTGTAGCGTGTGACGCTACAAATACAGTTCTTCGGTTAGGATTATTTTATACCTCTCAGGGCTTGATGTGTGACAGTGGAGTCAGAGGACTATATTTATTTATTCATTGTGGGATTACAACACCTTTGAGCGCAGAGGGACTCTCTTACAAAAGTTCCACGTCATATTGGGAGGAGGTAACACAGAGGAGAATACGTTTCAAAAATACAGTGCACAGCAAAATACTGCTACATATTTAATAGCATTTCGGTTGTATTAGGGTTTACGAAAGGGTCGGATGAAACAGTGGTGGTGCTGCCGTAGGGTTACCACCTTTTAAAAAGCCCAAAGTGGGACATTTCTTACTGAAGCATGATTTTTCTCAGGACAATATGTAGTCTCTACCAATGCAACAGACTTGTTTTGTCTAAATAATCAGAATTAACACTAAGTGTTGTAGTTTGTTAGCTGTTTTAGTGTCTCATGTCATTTTAAGGTATTTTAGTTAAGGTGTTATGTTGTTTTGCAGCATTTAGAGGAAAGTCAGAAAATATTTTTCTGCTATAATGTCAGGACATTTAGTATTTTCATGTTTTTGCAGGACACAGCTGCCCAAATCAGGACTGTCCTGCGAAAATAGGGACAGGTGGTAACCATATGCTGCGGGAAGAGAAGTTAAGAGAGTCGTGGTAGAGCAGAGCGGTGGTAAATGGTTGCAGCCGAGTGGCGTTGTCAGTGAGTGAAGAAGAGGAGTAGGTGGGGAAGTGAGGGAAAATGGAGGCAGGGGAGGCACCGAGGGGCATAGGGTGCCCGAGGATAGGGTGAAGAGGGAGTAAGAGAAGAGGCAGCAAGAGGAATGGTCAGGAGGTTAAAGATGGGGTGAGAGAGAGAAGTGGGAGTAGGTGGAGGTGGTGCAAGTGCCATAGGAGTAGGTGTTGGCAGTGATGAGGAGGAGGGCATGGGATACTATCTTAGGAGGCATTCACATGCACTTTCATTCTTGATGTGCTGTTTCAGGAGACCCTAAATTGAAGATGTGGAGGTTTAAGCAATTATACGGCAAGGGTGTGGGTTATGGTCAGTGGTGCAAGTGGTAGACAAGGAGTACAGGAACTCACGCACTGGCAATTGTGAAATGCAGAATGAAGATCCTCAATTTAAAGGATAGTGGTGTCAAGACACCTCTATCTAATTCAAGACTAGTAGATTCAGTTAGAGATATTGAAGTATTTCTAGGAAAATAGCATTGTTGTACATGTCAAATGTTGTTATGGAAACCCTGATTTCAGATCACAGGTCCAGAAACTGTCACTATGTTGCTGATTTAAGAATTTCAGTTTCTGTGTCAATGGGAAGAAGTACAGGAACTCAGTTCCTGCTACAAAAAATGTACAAAACACACCAGCAGTTGTAAATCGTAGCATGACCCACACCCTTGCCGTGGTAAATTGATGTTATGCAATACCCTTTTATGTGCGTTTGAAAAAAATTTTTTTTTTCTTTTTTTTTTTTTTTTTTTACATTTTACCTTATTTTTAGCGTTATTGTTCCGTGACAAAAAAAATAGTACCCGTTTTCGTGTCCCTGAAGCGAGTGTGTGCATATCTCTCAACCTCCTGCCTCATAAATTGGATACTTCTTCAGAATGGGTGATATCCACTCAGGAAGCTAGCAAAATAAAGAGTTTAGTATAAATGCATTTTAATGAAGAACAGATCTATAACTTTATTGTTTGACATTCTTTTGTGCTTACAATCTCTACTTTTAAGTCATGAGAACACAAATTTTAGGAGGGACAGATTAAAATTTTGAGGCAGAATCGGGGGCAGTTGAGAGGTAGGTGTGTGTGTGTGGAGTTTCAGTTTGTGCATGCAGCGATGTGGTCGCCTGGGGAGGTTCAAAACTGCGAACAGCAGTCACTGAGAAAGCAAACATTTGACAAGGTTTTATCTGGGATGAACACAGCTATGTACAGGTACAAGTGTGTGTAGAACATGAGACTTTTTTTTTTTAATTAATGGGCTTTACCTAGGGGGTGGGGGTTGGACTCCTCGTTAGGACATTGTTACCGTCTGTTCCCTCTGTGCCACTCCCTGATTTCGCGGAGGTGGAATGATTTCAGAGGAGTCATTGAGTGCTGACTTAGTGGGAACTGGCACCTCTTCCCGTTAGTACAGTGGAGGATTTACAGTGGGCACAAAGGTGCAGTTGATGTCAAGACCTGCCATTTTGGACCCCATTGTGTAATAATCATTTGACAGTCCAGTCCATAAAACCAGTTAGGGGCTGTGTAAATGAAGGATTGTTGAAATTGGGTGGTCGAACCCTGGGAGCAGAAAGATTTCCGCGTACGAGGTCTGCGTGTGTGACGAGGACTTGAGGATTTGGATAAAAGAGAGGAAACGCCAGCTGGCAGGATTTCAGGCAGCACTTGTTTGGCAAGTATACACGCATTGGTACTTGATGTGGTCTTGTAGGTTTAGCCACCCAGTTAGAGAGTATACATCACATGTGTGTGTGAGTTGATCAGCACCGTGATGAGTCTGCAGGCTTTGTTTATGGTAGTGCTTACCCTTTTGAGAGATGTGGCTGGGGCAGCACCATATATTACTAAGCCATAGTCAGTAGTGGAAAGAACTGAGCTGTGAATAGGAAGTTTAAGTGCTTATGTGGTCAGACTCCTTCGTCTGCATAGTAGACCTGGTTTGGCATTTACATTCCTGGCAGCATTATTGATGTGCGGTACATATGTGTGATGGATGTCCAAGGTAACTTCAAGATTTTTGAATTGTTGGATTTGTTCTTGGGGGGAGGGGGCTCCTTAGCTGTTAACAGTGAAGGCATGCGACTTACACTTACTGCGAGATAATAGCAGTAGCTTATTTTTTTTTTTTTTTTGTAGTTTAGGACGAGTTTGTGTGAATGGAACCATTGTTCAACTTCGTGGACTCCACGCTGTAGGTTGTCTAACAGTTTGGGGTTAGGGTGGCTTGCAAAGATGTCAGCGTCAGCAGCATATAGGAGGGTACTTAAATAACAGGCTTTAGATAAATTGTTTAGGAAGATGCTAAACAAGAGAGGACCAAGAATGGACCCTTGGGGGACACCAGAACTGACAACTTGCAGGTCAGAGGTGATGTTTGGTATCGTCACCTTCTGGGACATATCAAAGAGGTAGCATTCGAACCACTTTAGGGCAGTGGGTGAGACATAGAAACATAGAAGTTGATGGCAGATAAGGACCGCAAGGCCGATCCAGTCTGCCCATTTTTTTTTCTACCTTATGAATGTGCCATTGGCCTTTGTTCTGTCTAAGCCTATCTATACATACTCATTTGTATTGCTCCCTTATACCTATCCCATGCCTGTTTGAAGCCCTGCACTGTGTTCATATCCACCACTTCCTGAGGTAGGCCATTCCATGCTTCCACCACCCTTTCTGTGAAAAAACTTCCTCACGTGACCCCTTAATCAGGCTCCCTCTAATCTCATGCTGTTTCCTCTTGTACTGCTGTTTTTCTTATAATAAAACATGTTAGACTCTTTCACCCTGTTAATGCCATTAAGGTGTTTGAATGTTTCGATCATAGCACTTCTGTCCCTTTTTTGCTCTAGAGTATACATATTGAGCTCTATTAATCTGTCCTCATGTTTTCTGATGCAGTCCCTGCACCATTTTGGTTGCCCTTCTCTGGACTGCCTCAATTTGGTTAACGTCCTTGGGAAAATGTAGCCTCCCGTACTGCATGCAGTACTTCAGATGGGGCCTAACCAGTGTCTTGTAAAGAGGGATTATTACCTCCCTTTCCCGACTTGTGATACCCTTACTAATACACCCCAACATCCCCCTAGCCTTACCTACTGTTTGGATGATTTCAGGTCATCTGTGATGATGATGCCTAAGTCTCTTTCTTCCCTTGTGACTGCCAGCAAGTCCCCTCCCAGCCTATAGGTGGCTTCAGGGTTTCTCTTCCCTGTGTGCATGATCTTGCACTTGTTTGCGTTAAACCCCAGTTGCCACCCTACCGACCATTTTAAAAGTTTATCCAGATCTCTTCTCATTCTGCCCACCCCATCTAGATCATCTACTCTGTTGCAGATTATGGTGTCATCTGCAAACAGACAAACCTTACCCTCCAGTCCATCTGCAATGTCACTGATGAAGATATTGAAGAGTACTGGTCCCAGGTCTGATCCTCCATTGTACCCACTTGTGACTTGCATCTTTTCTGACTGTATATAGTTTACCACCACTCTGTTTTCTGCCCGTCAGCCAGTTGGCCACCCAATAGACCAATTCATGACCCACCCTAAGCCTGCCCAACCTATTACTCAATCTTCTATGGGAGTGGTATCAAAGGTTTGCTGAAGTCAAGGTAGGCAACATCAACTGCACCCCCTCGGTCCAGCACTCTGGTTACCCAGTCAAATCTATGAGATTAGTTTGACAGGACCTTCTGTTGTAAACCCATGTTGTCTTGGATCCTGTGCTCCTATGGATTCCAAGTGTTGCACTATCTTTTCCTTAAGGAGTGCCTCCATAATCTTGCCCACTACTGAGGTAAGACTGACTGGTTTGTAGTTCCTTGCCTCCACCCTGCTACCAGTCTTGTGGCGCGGGATCACATGAGCCATTCTCCAGTCTTCTGGGACCTCTCCTGTGCTCAGAGACTCACTAAACTGTTCTGATAATGGCTCTGCTAGTTCCACCTTTAGCTTCTTTAGTACCCTGGGATGTATGCCATCCGGTCGTATTGTCTTGTCCACCCTGAGCTTAGTGAGCTCTTGTAGGACCCTTTCTTTTGTGAAGGGACTAGTGCACACCTCCCCTCCCTCCCCGTGTCCATGATGCTGAGCTGTGGGTCCTGCCCTATCTTCTCTTCAGTAAATACTGAGCAGAAGTATCTATCTATTTAGGATAGATGCTTTTACATGGTACTCCTCCTCACATGCTCCCTTATCTCCTTTGATCTTAGCAATACTCCCTCTGGATTTTCTCCTTTCACTAATGTAGCTATAGAAAGTCTTGTCCCCTTCTTTTACTGTTCGTGCTAGTGTTTCCTTGGTTTGGGCCTTTTCCTGCCTTACTGCCTTCCCTGCTTCCCTTAGGGAAGTTTGGTATGCCTCCCTGTCTTCATCCCGCTGTGTTCTCTTATATTTCCTGAAGGCCAGCCTTTTGGCTCTGACCTTTTCTGCTACTGTTTTTTGAGAACCAAAGTGGTTTCCTTCTTCTTTTGCACTTCCTTTTCTCTCTGACACAGTGGGATGTTGCTTCAAGTATTGCATCTGTAATGCTTGCCCACTTTGCCTGTACCCCTCACCTGTATTTCTTTTGCCAGGCTAGCTTAACTGTGCTGGCCATCTTATCAAATCTGCCTCTTCCTTAAGTCCCAGATTTTTTGCCTTGAATGGGATGATTTAGTTCTAGTGGCCAAATTGAACCATACCATGTGATGGTCACTGGCCCCCAGGTGACCTTCTACCTGGAGATCCATGATTCTTTCCTTGTTAGTCGGTACTAGATCTAGGATATCCCTGTCTCTTGTGTTTTGTTGTACCAGTTGTTTGAGGCCCTCCCCATGCAGGGAATCCACTGTGTGTCTACTTCTGGCAGATGTTCCTGCTGGTATTGACCAATCTGTGTCTAGCATATTGAAATCTCCCATTATCAGAACCTCCCCTTTAGCTGTCATGTTTTGTATATCTTCTAACAGTAAAGTGTCTGTGCCCTCCCCCTGGTCTGGAGGCCTGTACACAACCCCAATTCGTATGGCTGACCCATTTCCTGTTTCTAGGATGACCCACAGTTCTTCTGGTTCCTTATATGTATTCTGAATTTCTGTAGCTTTGATTTTTAATTGACATAAAGGGCCACTCCCCCCCCTTTTTTTTTTATTTTTTTTTGCACCTTGGTCTCTTCTGAACAGTACATAGCCAGGTACTGAGGTCTCCCAAGTGTGGTTACTGGTGAACCATGTCTCACTAATGGCTACTATGTCCAGTTTAACCTCTGTCATTACTGCCTGCAGGTCTGGGATCTTGTTTCCCAGACTGATCTTTTGTGTACATGATTCCATTGGCCAGATTTTGGTGTGCTAGTTGTTGGACGAGGTCTGGCATTTCCCTGTGCATCGTATGGGGAGCCTGACCTTTTTCCCTACCTGGTGATGCAAAGGAACTACAAACATGCTGAACTCCTGTTTGATCACTAGCTTGGGGGGAGGGGTGTTCTTCCCATATTTAACTAATCGGGTGTTTCATCCCTCTCCCCATTTTCCTAGTTTAAATATTCTGCAAAGACTTTAAACTTCTGCCCCAATGCACTGACTCCCTCCTTAGTCAGATGCAGTCCATCGCATTTAAAGAACTTTCGCTCCCCAAACTGTTGCCATTTACCTACAAATTTGTGTCCTTTTTCCTGGCCCCAGCCCTTGAGCCACATGTTTAGGTCCCCTATCTCCCTTTTCTGACTTTCCGCCTATCTGTCCCCTCCCAGTCTGGCAGGATCTCAGAGAAGGAGATGCGGATGAAATGGATGATAGTCTGTTACCCAGTCTTGTTGGGTGTTTCTTGGTCTCCACTGCTGACCAGCTGGCGAGATTTAGTCCCTTTGTGTACCAGGGCATCATTGTTTGCTCCTGCTTCCTGTACAGTTTTAGCAATGCGGTCAGTGTCTCTCCAGCTGATGTAATTGGGAGACATCTGACCATTACCCTCGGGTTGAGATGGTATCAACTCCTGAATCATCATGAGTCTCCTGTGATCAGAAGTTTTCAGATTTCCTTTTGCTTTTTTTTTTTGTTTTGTTTTGGGAAAGTTTTGTTGTGCTAGTTCCTGTGCTGCAGTGTCCTCTGCCCCTTTGTTTGATTTCGGAGATAGAAGCAGATACCTGTTTGTAGTTTTTATGTGGTTTGTAGAGGCGATACGTTGGGAGAGCACCGAGTGATGGGGCACCAGATTTGCTCCTCCTAACCAGTGACAGTGGCTCAGTAGGTAGCACACTCGCCTCTGAGGCCGGGAGATCAGAGGGCTGTGGGTTCAGTTCCCACATCTGGCACTTGGGTTAATATCCCAGTACTGACACTGTAGTGCAGCATGAGAGGGGTGCTGCACTTCTGAGGTGCAGTCTTTCGGATGAGACTTTAAACCGAGGCCCCATCTGCCTGGATTGGTGGTAGTTCAGGTGGATGTTAAAGATCCCATGGCACTTATCGAAAGAGTAGGGAATTTCCCGTGTCCTGCCAAATTTCCCTCATTCACTAAAAATACCAACAGCTTAATCTGGTTCAAGGTCAGTTGGCAGTCATCTGTATCCCCCTCCCCCGGGTCGTGCCTGAAAATAGGCAGGATTTGTCTAGTGCACTTACCCGGCCAACAAAAACTAAATAAAATAAATAAATAAAAAACCACCTGCCAGCCTCCCGGACCAACTACCCTCTGCGGTCGAGGTGCTTCTGTTGGATGTTGGGGGAATGTCAGGTGGTTTTTGTAATATATTTTCTCCTGAATATGTGATCTGAAGCACGCAATCTCTGCCCATGCTGCCTGGACCTGTGCCCTTAAATATCCAATGGCCCAGCATAGCATAGAGGGCAGTGTTGTATAACTGCCATTTTGGAAAGTGTCCCGCAGTACTTGAAGTTAATATCCATTCCAGATAAGTTGCTGGGTTTATAACCTGGTCAGAGTAATTAGGAGGAAAATAAAGGCAAAGTTTGATTTTGTGTTTTGTTAGGTTATACAAAACAGTTATAACAGGTTAAATTACTTGTGCCCTGTAATGAGGTCACTGTGTGGATACCCCTCTGATCAGCCTTCCTGCTTTGCTACAGGAAACATCATGACTGTGCAACCCTATAAAAAGAGTGTAGCATGGGGTGGTTGGGAATAGGGTGGGTGGCTGGGCCATTCCCCTACGGGACCACAGATGAAAGAAACAAGGAGGTAAGAGCAGAAACAATCAGCCAGCAACAAATGCAGTAGCCCTGAAAGTTTATCCTAATGATAGATTAAATTGCAAAACCTGTAAAGCACCAACTCTAATAATTTCACAGATGTAGTACCCTCTAAGAAACACTTTGCTACAGAGAAAAATAAAGCAGTAACAGAAGATATACCTTGCAAAAGACAATTTTGAGTCGGAAGATTACATCAGTAATCTGTAAGCACACACCTGTAGCACACCCTGTAATAATGCAATAATGTAGTAATTGAATCGGAGAAAAATAAAGCAATAAAATGTTAGCAGCAAACAGTAACAATCCCTGTGAGTACAAAAGAAAATAACACACAGTAAATCTGCCTAGCCAAAAGAAGCCTTAATCCTTTTCCTTGCTCTGGTAAGGTTCTTTGCTCTGTCCTTACAAGCAACCTAGAAGAAAAGCGATAAGGTAAAGGGTAGGTGCCGTTGCCAGCAAACCTAGTCTTCCACCAGTGGGGGCAAGTTGACCAAGGAGAAGTTTGTGAATCACGGTGTCAAATGCCTTTGTAAGGTCTATGAAAGCTGCTCCAACGAGGTTTTTTTTTTTTTTGGGAGATTGTTGGCTAGAATGAGCAAATTCTAGTAGGGCTGTGGTCAGGCTTTTTTTTCTCCCCCCCTAAAGCTGTGTTGCTGAGGGCATTTTAATGAATAGTTGTCAAGATAGTCCACAAGTCAATCAGTAGCTATGCATTACAACACTTTTGATTGGGGGGGGGTATGAATATAGGCCTGTAATTGCTATGCTGAGTGCGGGCCCCTGATTTGTGCACTGGTGTGACCAGGGCCATTTTCCAGATTGCTGGGAATTGAAGGCAGAAGCCGTTAGTTTGAAAGCAGCACCATCATACTGTGAGGGAGTGTAGTACCAAACAGTGGTTGCCAACATGCTTATACATTTACAGATAAAGCTACCAACTTTCCGAGGCCTAAAACTGGGATGGTCCATCCTGACCGTGACCCCTCCCCACCGTGTCCCTCCCATGGGCACTGCCGCAGACAACGCTGTCACAATATAAATAAAATTTTGATGCTTGTCCTAGCCATGCCGCCTCAACTAACACCCGTAGGAAACATTCAGATTAAAACAGTACATCATTGTGCTGCAGTAAGTTCAAATCATGATGTGCTAACATACTAAAATGCCAGCAGAATAGGCCTAACGGTCTTCGTGTTCGCTCGCTTGGTCAGCTCCTCACCTGGTGCTATTCAAGGTACAGAAAGAAGGTTTATTAGAAGGAAACCCCTGTGAAACTGCGATCAGACATTCAACTGCATGTATTCCTCCTCCTGACAGTCTTATCCAACCCTCTTACACTCGCCTCATTTGCTGAACAAACTTCACTTCGGTGACTCCCACCACACCAGATTTTCACACACTTCCCTACAACTGATCAGGTTTAGGTGCCTTAATTCCCTGCTGCCAGTCATTTCTCTGTCTGGAGTCCCTCTCAGCTGCTAGCAGGCAGACATCCACATGTGCTTGTTTTCACTACTACTCAGTCTACTTTAACAGGAAGGAGCATGCTTTACTGTGCTCCCACTGATATGCTTGCAGTGAAACACAGGTGCAGGGGTTGAAGTTGCAAACTGCTGTCCAGCCCAAGCAGCGCCACAGTGGTGCTGAAATAACTGTCACTCACGGATTAGCAGTCAGCAAAACAAAAAAGGGACAAAACTGTGACAAGTAAGCAAAAACCAAGACAAGAGTGACATTTTGCAAAACTTGTGGGGACACTGGGACATGCTGCCTAGAATAGGGACGGTCGGGGGAAAATAGGGACTGTTGGTAGCTTTATTTACAGATCTGAGGGAAATCTTGTTCTGATCCTGCCATTTTGGCGTTAATGGAGGATGCCGGACCACCTTGCGCTTTTCAGAAATTCAAGCAGTATTACGGAGCTGCTGTGCAGAACGCAGGTTGCGTCCGGCATAATTTCCGTTCAAGTGTATCACAGTAATGCTGAATCACAGGAAACAAACAGTGGATGAAAGCAAGCAGTACAACAAAATTAACTCACAAATAATAGTTCTCAAATTGCTGATTATTGCACCGAGGGTGTAGGGGGCAGAGCCCCCCAATGAAAGCAAGCAAATATTAAAAAAAATAAAAAGGTTTTCAGCAACCAAATAATAAAAAAAAAAAATTCTCACTATCTTTGGAGCACCCAGGGTGTGTGGGGGGGAGGGAAGAGTGCCCCTACAGAAAGAAGTCTCTAATCAGTAATACAGCATTATTCTTTCTCTCTTGTATTATATACCAGAAGTTTATATAAACATCTCGATGTCACAGACTTCTGCTGTCTTCTCATCCAGTGACATTATAGTAAGGTGCACATCGGGACAGGCACAGCACTCTACCATAGTATTTGTAGTAGCAGTGCACGGCCCGGCATTCCTAACTAGTCTCAACAGGGTATAAGTTATGTTAAGATTTTACAACGCCGGTGTGGTGTTTGGTCACGAGGCTCGAGGCTGGTGAGCAAAACACACCAGGCCTTGTAAATCCTAGCATTAACCCACATCCTGGAGTGGTATATTGCATAATACAGTGTCCCTGTTTTGTTTTTCCCCAGAAAAATAGTAAATGCAAACTTTTTTTCATTTTAATTTTATTGTTCCTATTTTACTGCTCTCAGCCAGTAGTGCAGTTCTTCCTTAGTGGGGTTGTTGTGACATTGCGATGCGGCTTTGTGGTTCCCGCCTATATGTTTTTTGGGACCAGGAAATATTTAAATCTGTGTCCCTAGTTGTGTTTTCTACTGTGTGGTGGCTCCGGTTTGTAATGGTTACTTTTATTCTACTGCAGTTCTGGTAAGTTTTTTTTTTTTTTTTAGGACTCTGTGTGCTGAGCGACCCCAATCTGCACTGTTGTCACAGAAGTGAACAGCAGTGGGATGGCTCCGTGTATCAGTGTATTTCATACCATCAAGCTTTAGGGGCAGCAAGCTTTTTTTGTGTATGTGTCTCAACGAGAGTTGTGATTAGAGCGATCGGTTCTTTGGTTTGGGGAAGGTGGCGATTTAAGAGGGCAAGGGAGTGAAACTGGAGGAGCGAGGAAAACGTCTCGGAGATAAATCGTGTGGAGAGAGTGCTTTGTCGGATTTGCTGTCTGTTGCTATGTTTGGCACTTAAGAGTTTCTTGTAGTCAGAGTGATTTTGGGGGAGTTTGTGATGCGGCTTTCTGGTCGGTTGGCACTTCTTCCCATTGGTACTAGTGAGGATTTACAACTGGTTTGAAGTGCTAACCGACCAATCAGGAAGCAGCTTTCTGTGTGCCCATTGTATAATATTAGATTGATGGTTCTCAAAGTTGTGTGCGCAGTCACACCTTTCCCCTTAACTAGGCTAGTGCAGATTATATAGGTTGGGGTATGCATTTTAAGGTGGTTATGTTTGGGGTGCGGGGTATGCTGTTTTAAGAACATTCTATTTATTTTGAGAAAATTCCTCTAATTTTGGATCCAGAAGCAAATGGTTTGATATCTTTTATTGGACCAACATAATGTTACAAAAAGAAAACAATGTCTGCTTTCAGACCAACCACAGCTTAGACATTGTTTTCTTTTTGTAACAGCTATGTTGGTCCAATAAGAGGTATCCAACCATTTGCTTTTGAATCTGTTCTTACAAGGACCAATGCGGCAACTAATCTAGTTATCTAATTTTGGTGCAGCCTGACCGTAGGTAGCAGAAACTGGAATGATAGGAAAGGGGTTCCCAATCCCTGACCCTCTCAACAGATAAGACATTGGAAGGGAGGAATAGGAGACTCTTTTTGATCACCACACTACATAAAGGGCATTGAAAAGATAAAGGGTGCTGAAAAGGCAGAATTAAAAAGAGACTGACATAGGTCGTGCAGGAGCTAGATAAGGCCGAAGGCCCATTTTGAAGCTCATCCTTCACACAAGGGAGTATCCTGTTATGCCTTGCTTTAAACAGTAACTGTCTAATTTAACTTTACATTCAACTATTGTTTTACTGCCTACCACATCCTCTGGAAGAGCATTCCATATTCCCACCCACCCTCTGATTGCACTGTACCATGCAGCTCTGTGCTTGGTAGTACGCAGGGTGCGAAATTCCTACACCTTAGGTGTCCCAGGGCCGGCACTTTTGCTTCAGGACACCTACAGCATTTTAGTGCCTGCCCCTTTGGGCACCTAAGGTATTTCATTGCAGTTCCATTTTTTTCCTCCTTTTCTAGTGCTTGCCGTGTATTTTTTTTTTTTTTTGCAGTTTAACTTTCCCTGGGTTGGGGGAGCCACTTGAGGAGCGCAGACGCAGAGCTGACATCGCTAGAGCTGATCACGAGTGTTACTTTTGGATGTCAGCTGACTGCTTGTCTGCTTCATCACCCGCCGTGAAGGAGAGAAGGATGGAGGAGGAGGAGTAGTAGGCTGATGTGCCCCAACTGAGTGGCACAGCGATCAGCCAGTCGATTCTTCAGGGATCCCCTGTTTGCTCTTGGAGGCGGGCTGCAGCAGGCACACACGTACCAATAGGTGCCATTATGAACTATTCACCTGCCCCCTCCAGACAGTGTGACGCGAGCACCCAGCACAGCGCGGCATTCTGTGGCTTGCATTCAGGGGGACAGATCGTTCTGCAGTACTGTCTGCCAGCCTGAAACCGATCTCGATCAACACTCTAAAAAAAAAAAATAACCAAAAGCTCTTTTAAGAGCTGATTGAATTATTTAGATCTTTAAAAAAATGGGAGTACAAAAGAGGTGGTTTGAGTTCATGGGGCAGTGGGGAGGAGAGGTGGCATGTAAAACCGCGAGGGTCCCTCCAGTAAGGAAATCGCAGGAGTAAAGAAAACAAACGCCTGGGGAAGAAAATGGAAATGCAGAAAGGAGGGAGGGGAATATAACTTAACAAGGTGAAAGCCAGAGAGGAGTGTGTGTTTGTGAGACCGTGAGGGTCTCTTGAGTCGGGACTCAGTTGGGAGGGAATGAAATTGTCAGGAGAAAAATTATTTAAAGCAATTTGGCAAACCTAGAAAAAAGAGTAGCAGCTAGCAAAGCAGACATAGATCTCTAAGCTAATCAAAGTCTGCTGAACTGCTCTAGTCTTTGTGTCCGTTTTCTAGCTAATAAAAAACAGTGGCAGTCTCAATATGACTTGAGGGAGAGGGAGCACTAACTGCAGACTCGTGCTGAAGCACCGCAGACACAGAATAAAGAAACTAGCTCTCTAAATAAATATACTATTACTACCAACCAGCAAAATAAAGTGTCCCAAAAAGGAATAATTCTGTACTGTCCGTTGGATGTGTAATTAAGAGACCGTATTATTGAGTAACAACTACTACTGCTATTAGCAAATAAACACTAAACGGAGAGAAAGGGGACTCGGGCCCATTCTCAGAGATTGCAGGCTACCTTCAGCAAATTCCAGTAAAGTCTGCTAGCAAAGCAATCTCTCTTTGTTTTTTATGTAGCTAGTAGTGGCCACAGACTTTGAATTTAAAACCACACAGGACAGCTAAACACTAACGCTCGTATGTCTTATTTTTACTAAAAAGTTGCCTTCTGCCTGTGTGTTACTACTACCTTTTTTTTTTTTTTTTTTAATCTACTCCTCTGCTAACTGAAGCTTAGCTAACTAATCTATCAAATATTAAAACGGCTCTAGCTAGGTGCTAGCTATACAACTTTAACTTGCTGGAGTTAAGTAACTGAAGTGAAGACAGTCTGTCATCTTGATTTGTAATCAGTACTAGTAATCAGTACTACTGTCTGTGATGGGATCAAGTTCTACAGCTGTACACTACGTGTCATATACAATACATTTTAATATAGCTAGTTTTTTACACACTACTGTGTGGACTAACTAAAATCTAAAAGAGATCAGTCAGTTGATTACAATAATTAAAGTCTATTAAAGCTTTAGTTACAAGCTACTCTGAGGACCAAGTAATTAAATATAAATTCAGGGATCGGTTATAAAAAAATATTAAAGGTTTTTTTTTTTTTTTTTTTTTATCAGTTACCTGTGGACTGGACTACCTAAAAAATCTAGACAGCAGGGATCTACTGTTAAATAAGGCCTTTTACAGATTAGTTAAGCTTTTTTACGAGCAAGCTACTCTGTGGTCGGACTACTACCTATCTAAATACAGGGTCAGAATCTGATCTGAGTTATTGTTGCAGTAAAGCCTATTTAAGTTGAAAGCTGTGTCTTAAACTAGTTATTCTGGATTACAACATTATTACATAATCTATCTAGTAAGTACAGCAGGGTTTGTCTGTGTAATCTGTTGTACATTGTACATTATTGCTAAATAAAGTCTCATCTGCATATAGTAAAGTTTTTTTCAGAATCTACTCTCTGGACGTCACATTCAGTAACTAATCTAAAAAGGTTTTGATAAGGTCCAAACAGCTTTTTTAAAAGCTACTGCTTGGAATTGCATCGTCTTACATTCAAAAGGGACAATTAAAGCTGCCTGAAGTCACAAATAGCTGGGCAACTGTCTGTGATCAAAAAAATCAGACAACACTGTTTTTCTTGTTGTGTTTATTTTATTTTCAAGTACAGAGACAAACAGCACATACAGGCAGTTTTTCTTGTTGTATAGCATTTATGAATATTGACAGCTGAATCAATTCAGACAAGTTGAAGTTCAGCATCAACAACACATTAATAAACATTCTCTGAGTGCATAGCGTGATAGCATAGCCTAACTAACAGTAGTCTAGTTTGGACGGTTTGTTACTCTGTCTTAGTCTGTGCAAGTGCAAGCCACTTAGTGCCACCAGTCTGCACAACTGCCTGCCGACATACCCATGAGCAGACAGACACCATGAGTCTTTTTAAATTTGGATTTAAGAGAAAGTGTATTGATGAAACTGTGGGAGCTGAGGATTCCCCAGCAGCAAGTACTAGCAAGGGGACTATGCTATTTGCAAATTGCTCCATCAGGTTTGCTTAGTACTGTACATCAAAATAGCTTGAATAGTATTCTGTTACCAGATCTATCTGTTGGAGTCCCATCCATAAATAGTCTAAATGACCAGACTTACCAAATTTACATCCAGTACCTCTCAATTGTAGGACCAATTTCTCTGTTACGAGGATTTCAAGAAAGTTATTTTTCCATGTATAAAAGAGCAAAGTTTTTCTTCCACCCAACTTTTAAAGGAAGTTTTCGATATAAAGGTTATCGTGCTGAGTTCACCCCTGCAAAAATTTTTAATTTAAATGTTAAGTAATTGTAGCAGGGAAGGGATTGTAACTGGCGCCAAACCCTTGACCAGCTGATCCTTTCCAGCTTCTGGTGTCCCAACTCCGCCCCCGCACTCTCTGAAACCGTGATATGTGGCCAGGGAGAGTGTGGGGATGAGTCCCATACAAGTCCATGGGGGCTTTGCTTAACTAGCGGGGTTAGTCAGTCCAAATATGGATAGACAATACCAGAACAATGTGCTACATAAATGGAGAGGGATGAATAGGAGCCTTCAAACTGCACCGAAGCAATGAGGGTCTGGGACCTACTCTACACTGAAACAGGATGGTTGCAACTCTCAAATCGCATAAGGTACCTCACATGCTTGATGGCAAAAAAATCCATCTTGGGTCGCACTCCACCATGTATCCAAGACCTGCTTTGCCTGAATACCAGCATCCGTCCCACCAGAAGATTGGAACACCAGCCTCTCCAGGTCCCCAGATGCCGGACCACACAGGGCCAAAGATCTTTGCCTGTCGTTTCTCAGCTGGTACAATGCCCTGAGCTTGCTCATTACATCCCCACGCCACTAGGAGCTTTCAGATCTATGCTTTACTCACTCTCCGCCTCTAGCTCCTGTGACTGCCTTGACTAATGATTCTTCCCTCATAGTGGTTTTTCATCCTCCTCCGCTCCTTTCTTGACAAAGGCATCTGAGTACCTCTAACTACTCTGTCTGCTCCCCTCCCCATATCTCATCCTACCCTTCCCACCTTGACCATTCCTCCAATGTTTGTTTTTTTTTCCCTGTGATGTACTGTATTATACTGGCTTATTGAAACCTTTATAATTTGCTGACCATTCTATGTAACATGTCTTGTTTGTTTGTACATTGATGACGTGGAACCTTTGTAAAAGAGCCACTGGCTCAAAGGTAATAATTCCTAAAACAATAAACTAAACTTAAACTTATTCCCTGGGCACAATGATCTCTTCAGTACATTTGCCAGGCAGGAACACTGCTGGCAGACACTATATGCAGAATCGGCAGGGAAACGACGAGTTGGACGTCGAACCAACAAGTGCTGGCCTCAGTCTTCAGAAGGTGGGGTACCGCAGAAGTAGACCGGTTTGCCCCCTGGGAGAACAGTCTGCTATGAAAGTTTTGTTGCAGGCCAGTAGCAAGTGGCACAGTCCTAGAGGTCACCCTAGCTTTGTATTGGACTGGGAGGTTACTGTATGCCTTCCCACCATTTCCACTCATAAAGAGAGAGTACTCAAAGCTGAGGGGAGAGCCAGAAAAAGTGATTCTAATAGTCCCAGACTAGGTCAGGCAGGCTTGGTGCTCGGTACTCCTGATCCTGCCCAGCAGAATTCCAATTAACCTGCCTCTGAGTTGCAACCTGTTGACCCCATCTCGGGGCACAATAGTATTCCCAGATCTCGGAACACTACATCTGGGAACATGGTTCTTGAAGAGCCAGAATTTTCTGATATCAATCTGTCCGAGAAGGTGCTGAAGTTTTCTAGGAGAACACACTCCACTAAGAGAAGGATATCTTTGTGTACTGGTGTGGCCCCAGGAAGATAATTCCAGTGCAGGCAGGCTGCCTACAATTCTGGACTACCTGGTACACTTACAGTCCTTAGGTCTGAGACCTTCAACCCTGAAGCTGCATCTGGCAGCTGTTTCTGCCTGCAGATCAGCAGGCAAAGACAAGTCCTTAGCCTTACAGCCTGTTTTTAAAAGGTTCTTTAAGGGCCTCAGTCACTTGTATTCTCCTTTAGGGACCCAGTCCCTCCATGGGACTTAAATATCTGTCCTGCCCAGCTTATGGAGGCTCCTTTTTGAGCCTGTGGCACACACTGATTTAAATGTCACATATAAAACAGTTCCTGATAGCAATGACATGTGCCAGGAGGGTATGAAAACTGCAAGCCCTCTGTACAGATCCATACTGTATATTATACAATAGCAATAAAAAAAAGCTGCCACCTGATTGGCTGCCTAGCAGGATTTACAATGTGTAAATCCTGCTAGTATCCAACGAGGGAAAAGTGCCAGCTGCCCCTTTCCCCCTGTACCCGATCAGTATCGCTCTGACACGAAACATCAAAGCCGCCAGCCGCCATTGTATGTGCTCTTGCTAACCAAATGCGGTAACTTCGAAAACTTTGCGATGGACTGCTGGTTTGAAATTATTGATGAAAATGAGCTTGAGAACATATTTTCAAACATTCTGAACCAGTTACCAGTCACTAGAAGCTTTCAGACTTCAATGAACACTTACCTGAAGAAACTGCTTTAGTCACCGAGCAGTCCCGGCCTATCACCTCAGAAGCACCACCAATGCCAGTCTCTGCCCGTGGTAGCGGACTATTTCTTTCAACTATATAAATATATTAAAAAATGTGTGTGTGTGTGTGTGTGTGTGTGTGTGTGTGTGTGTATAAACACACACATACTAAAATCAATCAACCATTTTCACAATTGCTAATTATATAATCCCAGTACTCCACAAGAGAAATGTGGTGATGCCAGGATTTACCCACTTCTGGTGTGTTGTTGGGTCACTTGGCTGTGGACCAAACAGCAACACCAGGTACATGGCAAACCTGGCATCACACACACACACACACCCTCTGTGGTATATTGCTTAAATCTTCCACATGGATAAGGTAATCATTTAGGACCAATAGGAAGTTCCTATCTAAGGTGGTGTCAGAATTCCACCTGAACCAATCGGTTGCCCTTCCTGTGCTGTACCCTGAACATTCCAGTACAGGTAAGCAGAAATTGCCTTGTCTGAATGTGATTAAATAAAAAAAAAAAAAGCACTTAATACATGGACTGGACAAGGGCTATCCGATCCCAGGGAAAACAGCATTTTGTTGCCTATGGAGATGTGGGCAAAGGAAAACCAGCAGGTAGGAAAACTGTCCCTTGCTGGATAATCTCCTGCATACAGTTCTGTTTTGAAAAAGGTGGTGAAGTATTTCCCAGAGGCATAAGGGAACATTTCGCAAGGGATACCTCTGCTTCTATGGCAGCTACAAAGGGCATCCCCTTTTTAGACATTTGTAAAGCAGCTGCCTGGTAGAACAGGCCTGGTAGAACAGTTCATAACTTCTCAAAGCACTACTGCCTGGACTTGCAATCCAGGAGGGATGCTAGTTTTGGAACTGCTGTGTTGTAGAACCTTTTTCCTAATTAAGTTCTGGACCCAGCCTCCCAAGGTACTGCTAGAGAGTGTCTGCTTATTGTGAAGCATCATTATTGGATTCCTGTTTTGAAGCAGAAATTAATCAGTGTAGCAATGCTGTTTCTTCTCGGGGATCCATCAATGAGATATACAAACCCTGACCCTGCCTTCCCTTTCAGATCCTAAAGATGGGTTCACCCAAGAATCAGTTGAGCATTTCTTATTGCATGTCCTCAGAAAATTCTTAGGATGTGATCGGTTGAAATTTTACATGATGTCTGCTTTAAATTTTGAAATAAATGTAAAACATTTTTGAAAGATTTTGGTAGCTATTTAGCTAGTTTTGGTGGTCACAACTCTCATAACTATGGAAACAAAATTGGCATTGGAACAGTAGGGGGAGCATGACCACAATGCAGAGTTTAAACTTGTATTCCAAGTTCCAAAATTAGCAGAAAGTTCTATCTCTGGGGCATCACACTCTGGTGGGTTGATGCCTTTTTTCTAAATCTCATTGAGTGATCCCTGAGAAGAAACAGCATTACTATGGGGGGTATTCTTTTTTTCTTGCACGGCGCTGCATTCTGATCCTAATTCTCTTTGCTCTGATGGCTGTGCCCAAAGGCTGGTATTCTCACAAAATATGGTAATTCTGGCATTCTAGCATGGTGGTGAGGGTATAGAGGATGAGGACTGCATAGCGTAGGGTGTGTTTACTTATATTTAAAAAAAAAAAAAAAATTGTTTAAAAAAAAAAAGTACCAGCAGGATGTTTAAGGTGTGGGTGGTGGAGGGTAGTTGGTTTTACTATATGGTGGTGGAGTCTTGGCCCATGAAAGTGTGCTTTCCTGGGATGCACATCAGATAAGTTTTCCTGATCTGAATTGCTCATCGAAGTGTAAACGAGGCACTGTGTTCTTTTCAGAGTGGAGTCAGTGATCTGGAAAAGAAAGATGGTGAAGTGATGTTTGAGTAAACCAGACTGTAAGGGTAAGAGAAACGAGGAGAGCTGAGGGAGAAAGATTTTTATTTTCTTCTGCATCTTAGCCACGGCAGGTGGAGGAGATAAGACTATACGTCCTTGGAGGAAGAGTCCCCCCCTCTTATGGTGGGAAGACTAAAAGCCAGGGGTGTGCAAATCCTGTTGCCCACTGTCCGGGGCAAGTAAATTTCCTTGAAGGGCAAGTACAAAAAGAGAGCTAATTTAACTGTAGTGAGTAGGGGCAAGTGAAAATTCAGTTACAGTCATGGCTGAGCAAGTCCTAAAAGTTTTGATTTGAACACCCCTGCCTAAAGCCTGCTTTAAAGTCCAGGGGACTGTCTCCAGTTCAAAGGAAAGGCTTAGTTAGGAAGGTGGTGAGAGGAACTGTAATAGCAGGAGCAGAGAGATGGAGTGGTATGAACTGTTAGGGCTGTGACTGCTGCAGAGATTGTGACAGTGCAGGTCAGCGAGAGTAGCCTCAGTGGAGAAGGGGGAACTGAAAGAGGCAGAGGAAGAAGTTTTGGGGGGTGGGGACAGGAGAATGGTTGAGATGGTCAGTGTTGGGTAAATTACTTTTTGTATTACTTTCTATTATTTTTTTTGAAACTTGCTCCGGGAAGCTCTGTGCAATTTCTAGCAAAGGTGGAAAAGTACTAGAAAATGTAAAACACTCTACAGTTAGTTACTTATGTCTCTTTTTCTTTTTATGCAAAAGTAATATGCAACTAGAGCTGTTTTCATTTATTTGAAAGTAACGTAGTTAATCTATTACTCAAATAAATGTAATCTATTATTTATTATTTTTTGTATTGTTTTTGTATAAAAAGAAATCAATATTTGTGACTATAAGGTGTATTACTTTTTCTAGTACGTCTCTATCCTTGCTAGTGACTGCACAGGGCTTCCTGGATCAAGTTTCCAAAAGTAATAGAAAAAGTAACTTACCCAGCACTGGAGATGGTGGGAGAGAGGACATAATAATGTAGCACTTGGTTGAGGTCCGGATTCTGTCCCCCTTTCAGCATGGCTTTGTGCGGTGCAGATTGTGTCAAACCAAGCTTATCACCTTCTTGAGGCGGTCAGCAGGGAGGTAGATGGTGGCAGGGTCACGTATACGATGTATCTGGACTTCAGTAAGGCCTTTGACACAGTGCAACATGACAAGCTTACCCGTGCAGTCTGCATGAGGTATATGTAAAGTAGGCTGCCAACTAACTTGGGGCAGGAAGCTGAGGGTTGTGGTGGACTGGCACTATCCTGAGTGAAGAGGCATGCTTGGTAGTGTCTCTCAGGGATTAGTGCTGGGCCACAACCGTTAAACATTTAGTGACAATGATTTTCTGTTTACAGTTGAAAACTGTGGTTAAAAAAAAAAAAACAAAACAAAAAAAAAAAAACAAGCATTTGTCAATGCGAATGTTTACTTGCTGGTATTGGCATTGGTACTGCATGGGTTGGAGAGATGAATAATAGGAATGGCAGTGAAGTATTGCATCAACGCCAATCCCCACCCTGCAGAGACTGACAGGCGTTGGTGTGCCTTTGTAATGTCTGCCATAACGCTCGTGCCATTCCACCTCACCCCACCCTGCAGACACTGACAGGTGTCACGGTGTGCCTTTGGGTCTTCAGCCCTTATGCTCACCCCATTCCATAAGGAAATGAGCTGAGATGGGTGCAGTATTAGAGAATGGGGTGAACGTTTGGGCCGAAGACCCCAAGACACACCTTTGTGCCTCTCAGTGGCTGCAGGGTGGGGTGAAATGGCATGAGTATTGGGGCAGACAACCCCAAGCCACACTCCTGATGCCTGTCAATCTGTATGGGGGGCGGCTATGGTTGAAACCCAACGCCCAGGCATTTATTGGTATTTTCGCCCAAATTTTCAGCATGGGCTTTTGGGACCCCACCTCATGAACAGTGGCACTGTCATTTCGTTACTCAATCCTAAAAGGTGATTTTGTACCGCGAATGTGCCGTTCGGCGCAACGGCTGCGAAGACACATTTTGGCCCGGATGTGAAAAATTACATCTGTACTGTTCATGTAGAGATGTTAAAAAAAAAAAAAAAAAAAAAAAAAAAAATGGCAGTATTGAAAATCTGGAGTGAAAATCTTAAAAAGTGGCAAAGTTATGAGCATGTGTAAAAATTAAACATGGAAACATAGACATTGACGGCAGATAAGGATCGCAAGGCCCATCCAGAATGCCCATTTTTTTTCTGTCGTATGAATGTGCCATAGGCCTTTACTCTGTCAATGGCCTATTTATTCATACTCATCTGTATTGCTCTCTTATGCCTATTTGAAGCCCTGCACTATATTCATAGCCACCACTTCCTGAGGTAGGCCGTTCCATGTACCCACCATCCTTTCTGTGAAAAAGAACTTCCTCACATTACCCCTTAATTGGCCTCCCCTAATCTCATGCTGTGTCCTCTTGTCCTGCTATTTTTCTTGTACTGAAACATGTTTAGACTCTTTCACCTTGTTAATGCCCTCAAGATGTTTGAGTGTTTCGATTATATCACCTCTCTTGCTCCTTTGCTCTAGGGTGTACATATTAAGCTCCATTAATCTGTCCTCATGTTTTCTGATGCAGTCCTTGCACTCTTTTGGTTGCCCTTCTCTGGACTGCCTCCATTTTGTTAATGTCCTTGTACAGGTGCGGCCTCCAGTACTCCAGATGGGGCCTAACCAGTGTCTTGTAAAGAGGGATTATTACCTTCCTCTTCCGATTTGTGATACCCCTACATCCCTCTAGCCTTACCTACTGCTTTAGTGTTCTTCCTGGATGATTTCAGGTCATGTGTGATGGTGATACCCAAGTCTCTTTCTTCCCTTGTGATTGCCTGCAACTCCCCTCCCAACCTATAGGTAGCTTCAGGGTTTTGCTTCCCTATGTGCATGATCTTGCACTTCTTTGCATAAGGCACACTTGTAACGCGGTCATTTTTTTTGGAATTTGTTCACTAAATTTTCAACATGACCTTTTTGAGGCCTTCCCTCATGAATAGTGGCACTGTGATTTCATTAACTTGTCCCAAATGTTGATTTCGCACCGTGACTGCGCCATTCTGCACCACAAGTGCGAAAACACGTTTCAGGCAGGATGCAAAAAATGACAGCTGCTCTGTTTATAAGGAGGTGTGGGGAAAAAAGGCAGTGTTTGGAAATTTGGAGTGACAGCTGGTGAAGTTACGAGTGTGCGTACAAACTGTACAACACACGCTTGTAACGCAGTCATTTTTACGTTCGCTTGTGCGCATGCGCAAGGAACATCTTGGGAGAATGGGACACTTTGGAGGTGTCCCTGCCCTGTGCAGTCCCCTGGTCCGTTGAGCAGGCGTGGCAGTCCTGCACCAATTGCTGCGGTGCTGTGTATGACAGCGGTGGTCTTCTCTTCGAAAACCACGCTGTGTGCTTCTGGCGTGTCCGGCCCCAAATCTTTGCTGCCAGCTGGGAGCCACCCTAGCGTGGCAAAGCGTCCTAATAGTCGTCTGCCAACAGGGTGCCCAATCCCCTCGGCTCCACCTCCCCAAACAGCTTTCCCTGCTGCCCGCTGAGGCCCACCCCAGCGTGGCAAAGTCCAACGTCGTCTGCCGATGGGGGTACCCAATCCATTCGGCTCCATGACTTTAACCATCCAACCTTCTGCCACGCTGGGGCACGCCAGCGTGTGACGTCCCACGTCGTCAATTATAGAAAAAACACCTGTAAAGTAAAAGCGGTTCCACGCGTCTCCGCCCCCTCCACAACCTGCACCCACCACTGCGCACCCTGCCTCCCCGCCCCACCCCATACTTACCTCCGAGGCTCGGTGCGGCGATCATCGGTGGACCGGGAACACGTCTGCACTCTTCAAAGCCGACCGCGAACTGAGGAAATGCCGGTAAGCTGTATAAAGGGCTAGATGGGGCTTTTCAACTTTGTTGCATATCTTAGGCATTTTTTGGAATTTTTGCACCAAATTTTCAACATGGGGTTTATGGGACCCCTTCTCATGAATTCTGTCACTGTCATGGCGTTATTTGGGTCCGAAGAGTGATTTCGCAGTCACTGCGTGAAATCACCTTTCGGGCCTGATTAACGAAACGACAGTGCCAGTGTTCATAAGGTGGGCTCTCAAAAAGCCTATTTTGAAATTTGGTGGAAAATCTAAAAATAAACCATTTATAATCGCTTGCGCAGTTCCTACGAGGCTCGTAAGTTTCAATTTTCAATATTTTCTCTCTAGATTTTCAACATTGCCATTTTACCACACCTCCTCATGAGCAGTACAGCTGTCATTTTTCACATCCTGCCCAAAATGTGTTTCCGCCCATGTAGCGCACAGTGGCGCAGTCAGTGTGCGAAATCAATGTAAGGGACACATTAAGAAAATCACAGTGACACTGTTCATTAGCAGAGGTCCTAAAATGGCTATGTTGAAAATTAGTGAAAAATTCTAAAAATGACTGTTTTACTGACGTCGTTCATGAGGACCCTCACATACGCTTTCGTAAGTTCATAAATTTTCATATTTGCACTCAATGACTTCCAAATACCTAAACAGCACATAGAAGCAAGTAACATTCGGCATTGACAAATGCTTGTACTTCTTTGTCACTGATTTTTTTTTTTTTTTTAAAGCCATGTCCAAGTGCCAAATACCTGCAAGCGAACGTTCAGCATTGACAAATGCTTGTTTGGGAGTTTTTTCACAAAGCTTGCAACATAGGCTTTTTGGGACACCACCTCATGAACAGTGGTACTGTTATTTTGTTAAGCGGCCGCGAAAGGTGATTCAGCACAGCGATCGTGAAATCACCTTTCGGAAGAAACAAGATGACAGTGTCTGTGGTCACAAGGTGGGGGTCCCAAGAACCCCATGTTGAAATTTGGGGCCAAAACTCCAAAAAATGGTTGAGATAGCAACCTTAGTTGAAACCACCCATTGATTGCCATTATAGGGCTTACCGTGATTTTCTTCAGTTTGCGGTTGGCTTTTGAAGGCGTGCAGACATGTTCCTGGTCCGTAGAAGATCACAGCAATGGATCTCTGGAGGTAAGTATGGGTGTGGGGATGTGGGGTGTGCAGAGGGAAGGTGCGGGTTGGGGAAAGGGGGCTGTCGAGAACGACGAGGGACCATTTTCTTTCCTTTTTTTTTTTTTTTATTTTTGGTCAAAAAAAAAAAGTCATGAGACAGTTTTCTTTTTCACAGGTGAAAACAAAATAGATTTCGGCACACTAGGGTAAGTTCCCAGTGTGCCAGACTAGTGGAGAAGAGGGGGATCAATGCCGACCCGAGACTGGGCATGTGGAGGGCACGTCCGATCCCGGTGTCGGAAGAACGTAAGGTGTACTTTGGCACACTGGGGTGGGATCCCAGTGTGCCACAATAGTGGGGGGGCATGCTGATAAGTGGTTTGAGCACCCCATTGTCTGCAGAATATATGTTTGGGATTGGGCACCCTGATGTTGGCTTTGGGGGGAGGTGGGCGGCAGGAGCCTCTAGTTATGCAAAGCCATGTCAAGGCTCATTTATTTTACCAGGAAAGGCACACTGAGCAAATGAGTTTTCGTGAGTCCAGCCATGCACATTACTGTGCACTGTAATGTATGGCGTGGCTGGAATTCTACTGCAATGTGTAAACTGTCTGTGATTGGAGCGGCAGATTTCTTTCAAGTCCGGCGCTCACTCTGAAACTGGCGTCATCGGCAGCTTCCCTGTTGGTTGGTGGTGGAGGGATGAGCTCCTGAAAGCGTTGGCTGGATTGGTCAAACACTGCCACACCTTTGCAGTACTCTACTCTCCTATGTTTCTTGTGCACTGTGCACGCACGCAAGCAAGCATAAAAACAGAATTTACTTTTTCTTTTCCATCTCTTTATCATGCAAAAAAAAAAAAAAAAATGTTTTGGGCAAATCCACAATTTTGAGACAAATGTTTGGCAATCCTCTCTTTTGAGATAATTTTTTGTTAAAACATGCTGCTTTGCCCTCAGTTTTCGGGGGGGACAAATTTTAAGATTTTGCCAAACGGAATTTGCTATTTTTGAAAACGAAGAATCTTTGTCTCAACATTTTCATCAGTATTTTGTAAGCTTGAGTTTCTGGTAGGCTGCCTTGGTTCCCAGACTGCTTTAGGGTGATGGACTCCCTTAAGGAAGGGGACAAACTGAAGAAGAGCCTGAACTGGGGCTAGCCCAGTGGAGTGGTGGGCTGAGGCCTTCCTTGCCACACTGGCGACCCAGGATTGGGAATAGACCAGGGTCATTTGGGGGGGGGGGCACAGTGGAAGGAAATTGAGTGTCCATAGACTGCCCTCCTTTTGGGGAGGGAAGACTGTGTACAGCTGCTTTGCTGCCAGCTAGCGGAGGCCAGGTGTTGCAGCGGCAGTCGAGTACCTAGTGGGCCAGTAGTGGGCATTGAAGCTTGCTGTGTCTTCACACAGTACCTGTGCACCATTGTATGCATTCTGGCCCGGGTCAGGGAGGAAAAGCAACAGAGGATGACACCAGCCAGTCCACCGCAGGCCTCACAGCACCGGTTGGGCCCTGGTTCTAGCTCTGGATTGGGTCACTGGAGGTGATGACGACAGCCCTTCTCTCTGCCCCTGGCCCTACCATCAGGGTTTGGGTCCTTAGAGGACCTTGGGAATCGGGTAAGCCCTGGGGATGGTGGGACCGATTCAGGTCTATTTAACTACACCAGGAGTTCAATTTTAGAGGATTTACCAACATACTGTATTTTACTTAATTTTCAATAAGCGTGAATCAGTGAGCATGAAACCTATTGTGTGTTGCTTTGCAAAAAGGTTATAGCTATCAAAAAATGGCTACTAGTCTGAGATCCTCAGACCTTGAAATGTTTTTGCAACATCCATTCTTCCTTGTTGTTTTTAGAGGGTTGTCACAGCTGTCCTAGTCTTCCAGGTGTGTAGAGCTACTGCAGCTGTGGCCAGCCAGCAAGGTGTGCTGTTTGTGTGCCAGGCAGTCCGTACCCTCCCTTAAGATCTGATCAAGTTAACCACTGCTACTTGCTGTGTCCCATTTGCTCTGGGAGCTGGAGTTCCCTTCTACGTACATATCTTCTAGCTGGTAGCAGAGAATGCTTCTCTCCTGCAGAGTTTGCTTGAAGCTAGATACTGTGTGGTGAGTTGAGCATTGGCCTGTATGTCTGCCTCCGCTGGGGTTCATAATAGGAAGCGCTAGGAGTTGAGCTTGGAACACTGTCCAGATCTTCTGAGTGAATACTTCTAAAATGAAATGATCTCCTGAATATGACCATAGAATCGGGTCAGTTTTCATAGGGTCTTAAGTTATGTACCTGAGAGTTGATGCTGCAGTTGAATGCAGTGCTAGCCCCATTACAAAACTGCAGCAATGGATTGTTCTAAGGTTACCACCTACTCTGTTTTTGACCGTATGATTCGGTTTTCTAGGTCCAGATTCGGACCACCTGTTTTCACCATTGCAAATTCGGTTTTTATGGTAGGTCGAGCAGCACCTGTGAGATTCCCCATTAACTATTTAATTTTCTTCTCATCTGACTGTAAGCAAGTGTGACTGCTTGCTTGCAGTGCATGCTAATCAGGAAGTACCTTCAAGAGCAGGACACTTAAAGAGCCAAATGTGTCCGTCTGCTCAGTTGTCACCTCTAACTTCACACCAGCAAACTGGAGGATTATTCACAGGAAGGGTAAACAATACCACCTTAATTAACACCTTCGTTTTTCTGAAACCAGACAAGCACCACATTAGGGTAGCTTTCTGTCCCAGTATTGACTGTACAATGTGTTTCAGAAACTTTACCTGCTAATCCAGTTTTATTCGGAGGTAGTACTTTTTCAGTCATTTTGAATGCTCACCTGCCTGTAGAACAGATTCTGTTAAATCCTTCACCATTTTACTTGCATGGTCAGATTACAAACAAATTCTGATGTCATGCAGACCCTTGTTTGTATACCAGTCAGTCTGAGAGGTGTAAAGTAGGGCTATTAAGACCATTAGCAGCAAATCAAACTAATCCTTTCCAGGCTGCATTGTGAGTATGGTCTTTGACTGTTGTGATAAGGAATATTTTTATACCTTTAAATGTTCACCATTTTTTCTTTTAGGGTCTGTCCTGTATTTCAATATTTGTTACCCCTTTTGTTGTTAAATTAATAATCTAATATTTTATTTAATTTCTAGCAATACTATGCCTCACTCTCCTCAGTAGTTATTGTCAATTTTCATACTACTTAGATATTCCAGGAAGACCAATCCAGGCCTTTCAGATGAACAGCACAGAATAATGTGGCTAATGTCATGCTAAGCTACAGAAGTGAGAAAAGGAAGAGAGAGAGAGAGAGCTGTAGCAGCTGATGATGATGATAATTTTATTTATATAGCGCCTTTCAATATATCAAGACGCTGAACAAGTTAAAATCATAAATTCAAATTTCAAAACAAGACTTCAAAACATATAAATATACATCATAAAAACATAAAAATTACAATAAAATTCCAGCCATATTACAGTTAACTAACTATCCACGAAGGCCATTTTCCATAAATATAATTTCAGGTCTTTCTTAAATATCTCCACAGAGGTGCACCCATAACCCGGCATGGTAGAGAATTCCAAGAGTGGGTGCAGCATGAGAAAAATGCTCTGCTGCCTGAAGATTTTAAACTCACTCTTGGAATATCCAACAACTTCATAATGACCGGTGGAGAAGCGATCGACCAGGAAGTAAGGGACCAGTAGGTCTTTCAGATAGGACGGACCCTGATCGCGAAAGGGCTTTTAAAAGTCAATAAAATGACTTTGAAGGTGATCTGCTGCTGTATGGGAAGCCAGTGCAGTTCGGCGCGGCACTGGGGTAATATGACAGGACCTACTTGTCCGATCAAAAGCCCGGCTGCAACGCGTTTCAAAATTCAGCTGTAGGCTATAGATTTAACCCCAGAAAGCCCAAAGTAAAGGGCGTTGCAGTAGTGTAGGTGCGAGGACACAAAGGCGTGGACCGACGTTGGCAGAGAGTCAGATGGAACAAGGTGCTTAACCCTGGCAATATTCCTAAGATGGTAAAAGGAAGTCCTGACGACGGCTGACACCTGAGATTGAAAAGTCAGCCTGTCGTCAAGGATCACCCCAAGGTTACGCACCCGTTCAGAGGTCGGTAGTGACACGCCACCAAGAAAAATTCCAGAAGGCACGCCAGTATACGACCTCTCAATCTGACCACCTGGGTCCACCACCAAAACCTCAGTCTTCTCAGAGTTCAACTTTAACCAACTAGAATCCATCCAGTCTTGGATTTCCCCCAGACAGTTGTTAAACACAGAGAGAGCTCCATCCTAGTCAGGTGCAAAAGCCGGGTATAGCTGGGTATCATCTGCATAGCAGTGAAACCTCAGCCCATACTGTCTTATAATGTTTCGAGGGCAGTGTATACACTGCAAATAACATGGTGACCGCACAGAACCCTGAGGCACTCCACACACAGAGAGACTGGGCGGAGGAAAAAATCCCCGACACGACGCTTTGTGATCTCCCAGTAAGAAATGAAGTGAACCATTGAAGAACGGTTCCCGACATTCCACAGATTTGCCTCAGGCGTGCTAACACCACCACGTGATCCACAGTGTCAGAAGCTGAAAAGAGATCAAGGAGAACCAAGATGGACTATCTCTTTTGATCCCTCACCCTCAGAAGATCATTAAGCACCCGAACCAGCGCAGTCTCTGTGCTGTGTCTTTACGGAAACCAGATTGGAAGGATTCGTAGATACTATGGATGGTTAAATGGTCATCCAATTGGGCAGCCACAACCTTCTCAATAACCTTCCCAAAAAAAGGGAAGGTTAGAGATAGGTCTGTAGTTTGAAAAACAGTCTGGGTCCAAGGAAGCTTTCTTCAAGAGAGGTGTCACCACGCCTCTTTCAGAGGAGCTAGGAAACTCACCTGACTCCAAGGAGCACCAGACTATTTCGCCAGAACTGGACCAATGAAGTCTACACAACCCAAAATAGGGTAGTCGGTCCAGGGTCCAAGCCACAGCTTGTGGGGCACACACTATGGATGATCCTCATAATATCCACAAACTCAGGTCGACAAGAGGAACTCCAAGAGAATTGAGGCACTGTGTTCTCGGACGCTCCTACAACATCACCCTTCGAGGTCATCGGACACAAGTTCGCCCTGATGTCAGCCACCTTAGTTGCAAAGTATCGAGCAAGCTCGTCGCATTCTGTTTGCGAAAAGGCTTCCTGAACTTGCAGACAGGCTGGGTTGCACAGTCTATCTACAGTTCGAAACAGCTGAGCTGGTCGATTCTGAGCAACTGCAATCTCCCTGGACAGGAATTCTGTCTTCTTATGGGTGATTGCAGATTGATAGCTAGCATAGTGTTCTGTCAATCTAAGGCGGTCGGCTTCAAGGGCGGACTTGCGCCAACAACGTTCTAACCTTCGCCCTTGTCTCCGCATCTCTCTGAGTCCCATCAAACCAAGGGGCCCTGGGGTGAAGGGATAGGGGGCGCTCACGAACAGGAGCAATAGAATCCAGGGCAGCCGTGATGGCCTCATAATAGGCCAACACCAGTTTCTCTGGATTACTGCTCACCAGCGTGGGGGATGATAGGTCAAGGGCCGCCGCTAAGCCTTGTGAAGTAACATTCCGTAATGGGCGGTACCTGACCATCTCCACAGGGGGTGCAAAAATTGAACCTCACAGTGTAGTTGTCGGACCAAGCGACTGGTTCCACCCCACGTCGGATGCATCAATCCCTAGAAGGAAGACTAAGTCAGAGGTGTCCAGATTTATGCGTATGAGTGAAACTACCTGTTTAAAGGCCCAAAGAAGACGTGGTGGAGGTAGTTACAAGGTGTGAGAGTTAGGTCATCGACCAGGCGTTGAAGTCACCCGGCACCATCAATCTGGGTGACTCAAGCGACATGTTGATGAGAAGTCTGCTACTTCCTGTAGGAAGTGTTTCCCATCTCAGTGGGACGGTAGATGAGGCGATTTGAACACCTACACCTGCTCGACTGTACACTCAAAGGACTCTGTCTCACCTACTACTACATTCGTGAGGCCCAATTCAGTCTTAAAACAGACTGCAACCCCAGCGGTCCAATCTTGGGCGGTGTATCACCAAGTACCTGGCGGCGTCATGGCCTCACTACAGGGCCAGAATTTTCATCCAGCCAGTCTAGGTGATGCAAGCCAGGTCAGCGAGCCAACAAGATCGGCAGTAATAGCGGTCTTATTCTAACAGACCTGGCATTGCATAACACCGCCCGAGTTGGACAAACCTCGAGGTTGTCTAACCTATCTGCCTACTGAAATCAGTAGTGCCCTTGGGTATGGATAGAACAAGGTGGGCCCCGATCTGGATTCCATTTTGCCCCAGGGCGCCTTCTGGACTTAATAACCCTGATACGATGGTCTCGCTCGTTCATCCTCCCTTGTTCGCATCCTCCCCCCCCAATCTCCCACGAGCAATCCCTAGTGCTCTACAACGCTGATGGATATCAAATTGTAAGGGAGGAGTATAAAAGGGGCAGAGGGCGTGAAGAGAGGAGGATGAATAGTGCACCACCGTGGGGAATAAAGGCCAGTACATGTCGCTACTAAACTAAATAATAAACACTAAAACACAAAAACACAATCTTATAACAATAAAAATTATCAAATAATCCTAAACATATCCAATATAATTAAACAAAACAAAACCGAACCTAACCTCTTAAAATATTCAAACTAACCTAAACTAACAATCCCACTAAATAATAAACTAAATATAAAATTAAAATAAAATATAAATTTAAACAAAATGAATAATAAATTCTTGTATAATCCCTCCCCAGTCCTCTCACCACCGGAAAAGAGGTACAATGGCACTCTTACTGCCAAACCATCATGGAAACATACAATTTCAAACAGAAAAGAGAGTTATGAGCTCCCCCCAGATTCTCTCACAACTGGGGAGATATAATATTAATGTTTCTCACTGCCAGGAGAAAGACACAAACTGTGCAGTCAAACAAACAAAAAAGAATTAAATAAACGAACAAAAGTTTATGGACCCAGGGTCCTCTCACCACCCGAGTGTCCAAAACAGAATCCAGGAAGGAGACAGCAGTCATCAACCTCTCAAAACAGATCCAGAGTTCCACACAGATTCAGAAAATCTAAGTCCAGGGAGAGGCAGCCAAATAAACCCAAAAAGAGAAAACAGTCCAAAGGGGAGATCCACAAAACCTCTTTCCAGCAAGGTTCAAAAATCCACAAAAAGGTTTTGTCCAAAGAGGATCAAACACACTCCAACCCCTTTACTCCTGCCAAGTGCACTCCAAGACAATTAATGCTACTCACACCAAGGACCATGAGAAAAGCCACTATTGCAGCAATTTCCATGGTCTAAGGGAGCTGAGTACCCCACAGTTCCCTGACTAGAAAATACCCCAAATCCCCTGTGGAGTAGCAAACCCAGAGAGGCACCTGCCAGAGTAAGTAAGCAGCTGAAATATCCACCTAAAGTTTCAGGATAATCAAAGGGCACACCACAGTCTTCAACAAAGCCCCGATCAAAAAATCCTCTGGATTCTCTGTTCTCTGCTCTTGCCAGCATTCACTGCGTCCAGAACTCTTCCAGATACGCTTCAAAGCTGACCAATAACTCCTCGACCTCCACACGACCGTAAACTCTTCCACGATAGGGAACAGAATGCAAAAACACAGAGTCCCCACCTCAGTCTGTGGAGGAGATAGGAAAAACCCAACCAGTGTCTCTCTCCAGAAACACGTGTTAGTCCATAAGAAAAAATATTAAAAGAGAAGCCCAGCGGCATCTTTTTCCAACTCCAGGTCCAGGAAACAAAAACCCACCCGACGTTAAACCACCGACTAGCGGCAAAAGTGGTAAAACTAAAAACGAAACCTGTAGAGTCTGTAAAAAGAGAGGTCCGACCGGCGTCTCTCTCCAGGTCCAGGAGACGAACCCGCTCTACGTCAAGTGATGGCCAAACAGTACAACTTAGAGCTGAAACCGGGACCAGATTAAACAAACAGAAAACGAAATACACAAGAAAAACTCAAAACTAAACTGAGACTTAAACTATAAAATCAAAACTTCATCAAAGAAGGCGACAGCATAGCGCCCAACCTGGCGCCATCTTGGATTCACTCAGATAACTCTGAGATAACAGGAACACAATTTAGATTTGATAGGACTGCAAACTTAGGCAATTTATCAAAAATAGTTCAAGACATTATTCTTTTTTTTTACCAGAGAGAGACACTAAGCTAAAGCTTGTTTACAGGTGCAACCTGAGAGCACAAGGGAGTTAAGTGATTTGTGTAGGGTCACAAAGTATGCAAGTTTGGGCTGTAGGATTCAAACCATGGTCTCCAGAATTGCAGCTCAGAGCTTTAAACCACTGCGCTATACTGTCTCCACGTTACATATCACATATCATTCTATCTGCTATGTATGACTGACATGGAAAACATCTTAAAATGGCAGATGATATTTGTAATTACATCTCGTCCACCATTTCTGGTGTAGTTTATTTATTTATTGAGAGAGTTTTACCAGAAAAAGGCCACCTGATCCAAAGTAGCCAGTTGTCCGAGGTGTCCTTGTAGTCACTCGAGTTGTCAGCTAAGCTATGTACACAGGATGGAAAGTCCCCCTGAACCCCCCTCTCTAACCCCACCACATGTTAACACACATTGAAATTTAAAATATTTAAATCTAAATCGAATAAACCAAAAATAATAATCATGATGTAATTTAAAGAAGTTGTACACAATGTTATATCAGCAGCAATTCTGAATAAATGAAGTGAATCAGAGTCCAAGTGATGCCCTCATTGGTCATAAAAGGGTCGGGGTTAGGGGTGGAGTTTGGGGGTGTGGGTTGGTATTCGGTTTTCATTTCATCTAAAGGTGGCAACCCTAGATTGTTCTGTGACTCTGACAATATTGGGGAGTTGGAATGGTATCCTAAGAAGCAGGGAAGAATGTCAAAAAATGGACAAAGTGAAAGAGATCACCTGAAAATCATGGAGACTTGGGGTGGTCTGTGTCTGTTTACTAAAATTGCCTACAAAACACACTATAGCTGTTGCTAGGTACCGTTAGAGTTGGGTTTCATAACCTGTTTGCTGATTGGTAATTATCTCATTACAGTTGAGTAACCAGTGTTGTGTTTGCTAATACTGTTTCTTTCTTCTTTTCGCAGTGGTGCCTGAGGTACCGCCCAAGGTAAGCACTTCAGTTCCATAGTGATATCCCAGCAACATTGTGCTAAGATACAAACTGTGGTATGCACAAGCATTTACATTTCAAGGCAAACAAGTTTAACAACATCGGGTGGTAAGGTCAGAGGCTTGTCAAACAAGATATTCAAGATGCTGCAAAAATAGACACAAAGTATGTATCAGTAAAACCGGCAATAGAATGATTAAGCAACACGGGAAAACCATTATTCCAGAGTAGCTGAGTTTGTTTGCCCAGGAGAGCATGCTGAGCTACGAGCAGTTTGTTTCCAGGTGTATACTTGAGGGCGTGGGGGAACGTAAGAGAAAAACATGCAGCAAACAGTGTACAGTCATTTAACATATGCAGTAACAGTAATGTGCAAAGGGAATCAATCAATCAAAATCTTTATTTATTCAGGCGAGCATCATTGAGCATAGCTCATTTACAAGATGGACCTGATTGGTCATAACAATATAAAGGTACAATTTTTTACACACATACAAGATATAGATTGAATACAAAAACAAGGACATTATAAATGAACAAAAAGCAAGAATATTCACATATATACAATGCAATGAGCCAGAGAAACTGGGTTATAATAAAAAGGAGCAAAATAAGACAGTAATGAAAGATTAAAGCGAGGGAGGTGGGATTGTGGGAATAAGGTCAGGTATGAGTTGAGTGGGTGAAGGCTACAAAAACAAATTAAGGGTGGAAATGTGGGGAAAAAAGGGGTGTGGGAGAAAAAAGTGGGTTGTGGTAGGACTAGGCCTTATGAAAACAGTTGCATGGCTCTGGAAAGAGACTAGTGTATAGCTTTTTGAAGGATGTTAATGGAATGAGGGTATTCAACTTCAGGATCTTTTGAAGAGAGTTCCAAATAAGTGCTAGAGAGTAGCTGATTGCAGCCCTCCCATGCCGGGTACAGGTAATAGGTATCTTCAGCATGATGAGTTTGTTGTTCCTTAGGTCATATGGTCTGGATATGACCTGGGTAAAACAATCTGAAATATAGGATGGTAATTTGTTTTAGAGCTTTGTAGATCCATAGAGCAGCATTTTTGTTTCTTCTATGATGTAGGGATGTCCAGCCGACTGCAGTATAGAGAGCAATGGTGGGTGCTGAAAGGAAGGTCTGTAATGAATCTAAGAGCTCTATGATACAAGGTATCCAGCTTGTAAAGCTTAATAGCTAGTAAAGAATAGAAGTAAAGAAGGCTTAATAGCTAGTAAAGAATAGTCATTACAGCTCGTGTTGTGGGATAATACATGGTATCATGGTGTGTTTCGTCCAATCAGGAGACATTTTAATCACCATGTGTGTGTGTGTGTGTGTGTGTGTGTGTGTGTGTGTGTAATATATGTAATAGATAATCCACTCTTAAGTTAATGTGATCGTGCTCTGTTATACTTGCAGAGGACACATGAGGCAGAGTGTCAACCACCCAAGAAGTGCATATATCAGAGCGCCGACCTTTACACGTAAGAGTGGGTTATCTATCTTATAAAATGTTAAATTGTTTTAGGGGGTAAAGTGCAGGTGTGCGGTCGTACTCTGATATACGCACGGTCATGCGATGGCATCCAACAAATCAGCAGACTTAATTTTTCCTACCCATTTTATAAGTATAATATATATTTTGTAAAAAAAAATTTTAAGACACTAGTTAGGGTTAAAGCGACAAAAGTAGGGGAAATATGGCATTAGGGAAATACAACGTTAGGATATCCAACCCTAACAGTCCATCCTCACCCACCGAGCAGCAACAGGAAAAACTCTTATACTTTCACCTTACCTGCTTCTTTGCTAATCCAGCATGGGGGAATACCTTGGGGTTGTCAGCCCTAACACCCACCCCATTCAATAATGAGAGCAGCTGAGATGTGTAGAGTAGATGAGAATGGAGTGAGTGTTAAGGCTGACAACCCCAAGGCATTCCCCATAACTGATTGGCGAAGACGCCCTGCGAAGCCTCCCAATGCACAGTGGTCTCGTGCTTCACAACGTACCCGGGATGTGGAATAAATCCCCATAACCTCATACCCTGTCATGGGTTATTGCATACGTACAACACCTTAGGCAGGTAAAAGGATGAAAAACTAGGACATTGTGTATAGGAACAGCAAGCTGAAACAGTAAGCAGATAACAATACACTGCACAATTCCTAAAGCAGTCCCATAAACCAGGAAGTAGAACAAAGAAATGCCCCAGCAGTACAGTAATACAGATAAAAGGCATTTCTAGCACAGTGTATAGCTAGAGTTAAACACTAGTTGGACAAATGGCAAAATAGTTATAGTGCTTTGTAAGTGGGGGGGGGGGTGACTAGTACCCTCAGTACCTACGGCACCATGGGGGTGAATGACAGGCAACGTATCCTGGTGTCACCACATCTCCCTCTGCTGCTGGCATTACTTGTGCTGGGACAGTAGAGCAGATATAGCATTTATAGGGCTGCTTAAGTGAGACTGAGTGATATTTGGGAAAGCTCAGGAAGGTTAATGAAGACTGAGCGAGGTAAGGGAAAGCTCAGGGAGGTTAAGTGAGACTGAATGAGGTGAGGGAAGGTTCAGGAAGGTTAAGTGAGATTGATCACGGTTGGGGAAGGCTCCAGGAGGTTGTGATTCTGAGAGGTCTGGGAAAGCTCAGGGAAGTTGTGATTCTGAGAGAGTGAGGTTAGGGAAACTCAGGGAGGCCAAATGAGACTGAGCGAGTTAGGAAAACTTGGAGGCTAAGTGTGGCTGAGCAAGGTTAGGGAAGCTTGGGGAGCCTGCGTGAGACTGAATGAGGTTGGGGGAAGCTTAGGTAGGCTAAGCAGATAGGGAATGCTAATCACAGGGTGGTTAAGCAACATATTGAAGATCACAAGGTGTTGGGTGGGTCAGAAGTTGGCTGTAGGATAGAAGTCAAAAGGTTATAGTCTGGGGAGGGGGGATTCTCAGCTGCTAGGCCTTGACCATTGGGTTCCCACAGGTCTCTGCTTGGTGTGGTGTGTAACATATTTATAAGTGGCATCGCGGATGAGATTAAAGGCAAGAGCTGCCTGTTAATGGACATCACAAAGCTCTGTGGGAGGGTGGACACGGAGGAGGAGAGCCAGGAACTCGAAGAAGACCTGACTAGGCTAGAGAAGTGATCTGGAATTTGGCAGCTGGCATTCAGTGCTAAAAAAGTTATGTACTTGAGAGCGAAAAACCCAGGGATCAAATACTGGTTGAATGGTGTGCAGGTAACCTGGTCAAAGGAGGAAAAGGACCTGGCTGTAATTATCATGAGTGACCTGAAACACTCTGCACACTGCAGGAAAGCTGCAGCCTAAGCAAATTGGATGCTGGGCTGCATAGCCAGGGGAATTACCAGCAGTAAGTAGAAGGTCATTCTGCCTCTGTACAGGTCTCTAGTGAGAACGCACCTAGAGTACGATGTGCGGTATTGATATCAACCTGCTGGAAATGGTCCAGAGAAGGACTGCCAACATGATGCAGGGCCAGCAAGGCAGCACACCCTACGAGGAGGGCTCAGGGGGCTCAACATGTACTCCTTGAGGACAGAATGGGTGGGGGGGGACATGATTTGAGACTGTAAAGTACCTTAAAGGTATAAACGGGGTGAGCACTGAGGGCCTCTTCAGCCTTAGTGGAAACAAGACCAGTAGGGTAACAGCCTGAGGCTGGTGGGGGAAGGTTCAGGAGTGAGATGAGGAGGCACTCTTTCACTGAGAGGATTGCAGTTAAGTGGAATGAGTTGCTGGAGGTGGTGGTAGTATTCCTAAAAATGGTGGACAGCATCAAGAAAGTTTAGGATGTTGGAAGAGAGTGGCAGAGGGAGTGTCTGAGAAGAGGTCAGGGGGGATATTAGTAGGAGGGCAGTTCCTGTGTAAACACATTAGGAACTGCACACTTGAGCAGACTAGATAGACCGTAAGGCCTTTATCTGCTGGCATGTTTGTATGTCTCAAACTGAGTAAGTGATGGGTCTTGGGAATCAATCCTTGGTTTCTAGGTATGCAATTCTATAAACTCTAGGTTACATTGCTTCTAAGAATTTAAATTGTACTCCATTCCCTGAGTGTTTGAATTCAAGTTGGAAAAGACCTGGAGAAAGTGAAAAAGAGATGAAAACTCTTAACAGTTCAAATTCAGTGCCAAAAAGTACAAGATCATGCACATGTGCTGGAGGAATCAAGAAAATACATATTGGATTGGGGGTCGGATCGGGCTAGGACAGGCCTTGGAAGAAAGGGACCCAGGGGTAACTATAAGTGACATCCCTAAAGAGCAACTGACACCTTCAGGAGAACTTTACCAAGATATAATAATTGGACACAGTCCAGCTTGCATTTCACATTAATCCTGTATTCTTCCGCCCCATTATTTATTACTGAGGTCATCTGCATGAAAACAGGATCTTTGCTCCTGAAGAGTTCATCTGTTCTGTTCCTGTCTCCCTACCTGAGGTCAATGCACTGCTTGTGACATCAGTTACTCCCATGGCAATGGACTATGATGTCACAACAGAGGATTATGACTTGAAGTAGGGAGTCCAGCTATAGAGGCAGATGAACCCTGAGGGATAAAGAGCATGTATTCATGCAGCTGTTCTAGTAAGAGATACTGCGAAGGAGGACTCTAGAATATACTGTATATGGAATGGAAGCTGAATTGTACCTAATTGTGTTTTTCTAAATTATTATTAATTTTTTTTTTTTTTTAAGGCATCGGTAGCGCTTTAAAACCACTGCAGAGTGCAGAAAGGCATATGGAAAAGCCAACAGTATGCTAGAGTGCAGTGCCTTTACAGGTCACTGTTAAGGATACATTTGGAATACTGTGCGCAGTTCTGGAACGCTCAACTAAAAAAGAGCAAGGGAAATTTAGTATCTGTGCAGAGGGCAACTAAAATCATACACTGGCAACAGGGGAAGCCCTTTGAGGAAAGACTAGTTGATACGAACATGTACTCCTTGGAAGCCAGAAGGGAAAGGAGAGGTATGCTAGAACCATTCAGATACCAGAAGTGTACATGCAGGGTGGATTGCCAGCAACTGTTTAGGCAGTCAGAGGGGTCTGCAGCAGAGGCACAACTATAAACTAGTTGAGGATCAAGAGGCACATGAGAAGTAACCCCTTCACTGAGAAGGTGCTAGACAGTGGAACAGTCTACCGGGAAGGTAGTTAACTTTAAGATGATTACAGGGTTCAGGAGAGGTGGGATGATGCATGGTTTTGGTGAAAGCGATGGTGGTTGGGTGGGGGAGCGGATTTGATCAGCGAACGTTGAAATTACGTATATGAAGCACTGCCTAGGCCCTGCCAGTGCTAGACTGGAGGGTCCAAGTTAAGGACTGGGCAGACTTAATGGGCCACAGATCCTTTTCTGCCTGTAACATTCTGTGTGTCTAGTTCCCATTCCTGACAGTAGCGCGGCACTCCAGTTGGCCAGAAAACAGCCATCCTGATGAGCTCTCTGACTGAAAAAATCCACTGCCAGTGGCTAGTGAGTGAACCAGGGGAACCCAGTAGGACAAGACTCACAACCCCTTGCAAGCTGGTGACAGTGTCACGTGGTGTGTGATTGTGCAGGTGCAGGGTGGCTGAAGCAGTCTTTTTGTTTGGAGTTGAATAGTTCCTGCCACAAGTGCTCGGTGCTCCAACTGGCGCAGAAATGACTCTATCTTGAACTGATGAAATATGTTTCTGGTGGCTAGTGAGTGAACTGGAGAGCCCAACGGAGGGACAAAGCCTACAACCTCCTGCATAAGTGGCAGCAGTGTTGTGTGGTCTGGCAATTCCACAGGTAGATGGTGATCGGAGTCTGAGGTGGTTGGAGCAGTCTTTCCTTGGAGTCGGGTTCTGCCACTGATGCAAGTGCTCTGCGCTCAGACTGCGCAGAAATGGCTCTGTTCTGAGCAGCTCCTGTTGCGAAGAGACCCAGTGCTTGTGGCTAGTGAGCAAACTGTGAAAGCTCAGTAGGACTAGGCCCATGCTCTGGTGACTTCACTGGCAGATATGTGCAGCATAGTGGGAAATTTTCCAAGCAACATTGGGAGATTTCTATGAAGACCCCTTGTAGCAAGCAGTCACCATCTTGGATAAGTGTGTTAACACACAGACCTACCAAAGCTTCCTTGGTTTCAGAGTCCTAGCAGTGGCATTTACATCATAAAAATACAAAGGACAATGTTAGCACTGAAATGTATAGTACAAAACACAGTAAGCAAAATCATCAATTATAACATTGTGGCATAATAACTTTGATGGTTTGTGGTTCTATTTGGTACTGGTCAGATATTGTTAAAACACACTGTAGACAATTGTAAAATGTTTTTTGTTTTATGATGTATGGAAAGAGCTGTGATTTAATAGTTTATAGACAAATTGTAATTCATGTGTTTCCCCTTCAGTTTTCAAGGCTTAAAACGGAGCTGGAAGATGAGTTCCCAAATGAGTTGGAGATAGTAAGTATCAATCACTTTATTTAACCAGGCATACACACCATTGAGCAAGCTCATTTTCAAGGTGGTCCTGAGCAATAATACATTGCAGTTTAGTACAAGGAAAAATACAGATGAGTTAAAATAGTAACATAAAAAAAATGTAGAAACCATTGTACAATAGTAAGTTGCAAATCAGAACAAGTATAACTCCAATAGGGTAGTACAAAAATGTAATACATAATACAGGTGAACCACGGAAGACCAATATCAAGTGCCTGTCAAATATGGTGAACACATATAATTCAGAGCAAAATATATATATGTAGGAAGTAGGGGAGCAAGAATCCTAGTCACTCTAAGGACAGTAGTAAGGTAGAGGTGGTAAGAAAGGGGAAGGGAGGGCAGCTAAGAGAAACTAGGTATGATGGAGGTAGCTGAGTGGAATAAGAAGGCCAGAATGAATTAAGAGAGCTAGGCAACCTTAATAGGGACGAATCTTAATCAACAATTAGTCGCAAAATTTCTAAGAGAGTATGATGTAGGTTGATCAGTGTCTCACGAAAACAGTTGCAGGCTTCCGACAACAATCTGATTAATAGAAGCTTTAAATGAGAATATGTCTGGGAGTGAGATGAGTTTTAGGGAGTTTTGCATGGTATTGCATAACGATGGGAGTGAGAAGTTGACGCAGCCCCATATGCCATGTTCACTTTAGGAATCTGAAGCAGAGTAGAGAACGCCTCAAGCCATACGATCCCTTGGCCCGTGTGAAGAGACTTGAGATGTAAGTAGGCAGATTATTGGACAGTGCTCTAGGAAGCCAAAGTAGGGCATTTCTTTTTCTTCAGGCTGAGAGTGAAGGCCACCCTGATTCCTGGTACAGTAGGCAGTGGTGAGTGCAGAGAGGTAGAGTGAAGATGAATGTTAGGGCCCTGTGATAGAGCGCGTCAAGTTTTGTTGAGCACTGCTACAGGGTAATGCATGTAGAGAAAGTCGGCATAGTCCAGTAGGGGTAAGAATGTAGTTTGTACTAGCCTCTTTCTGGCTTCTGGGGTGAGCCGATGTTTAATACGATAAAATAAGCCTAGCTGCTGTCTTAATTTCTTTGAGACTTCATTCAGATGGTGTAGAAAGTTAAGCTTATTATCCAGGCAGAAACGAAGATATTTAAAGGTTTCAACTATTTCAAGGGATTCATTTAGTAGTGTTAGGATCTGGGGTGTGTTCGATGGTCCGGGGGCTAGCTTTGGGGAGAGGATCATAGCTTTAATCTTTTTGGCATTGAGGAGCAGTTTGTGTCTGAGATTATGTTGGAGGATGATAAAATCTTGCTGTAAACTCTCATGGGCCATATCCAAGGAGGAATTTATGGTATATAGTACGGTGTCGTCTGCAAATAGATGGACATTAGCTGAGTGGAGATATGAGTCCAGGTTATTGATGTAGCTAGCAAAGAGGATTGGGCCTAGTATAGAGCCTTGGGGAACACCTCTTAGAAGCGTTTTTTGAGGAGACAGATCCTCTGCAGCTTTGACCTGTTGTATTCTGTTGGTAAGGTAGTTGGAGAACCATTTGATTGCTGAACTATCGAGTCCGATATTGCTCAGGACTCAGAGCAAAATGCTGTGATCCAGTGTGAAGGCCTTACTAAGATCAGAAAAGGGCAAATGCATATTTCTTAGAATCCAGTGCGATTTGCCAGTCTGAAGTTACCTCGTAAGTGCAGTTACAGTGCTGTGTTTGACTCTGAATCCGGATTGTGCGGGTTTAATGGATCAAATGAATTCAAGTGTTCTCTGATTTGGACATTGATGATTTTTTTTCAAGGAGTTTTGACAGGACAGATAGTATAGATATGGGCGATAGTTGTTCAGGTCGCATGGATCTCCCGTATTTTAATAATGGTAGAATGTAGGCAGTTTTCCATAGTAGAGGAAGATCTCCTTGTTTCAACGAAATGTTGAATAAATGGGTGATGGGGGCAGTCAAATGATGGACGAGTCTTAGGAAGTATGGCTTGATATTGTCTGCGCCTGCACTCTTTTTAGTATCCAGTGATGATAGTAGTACTTTCATCAGAAGAAGCCTACCCTGGAGCAACCAGGCTCCTGGCTGGCTTTTGCTGGCCAAAGCTTGTTACTGAAGCTTTGATGCCAGCATTGCAACCAGTAGCTCTGTCGCTGCACCGACAGGCCACCTAAGTATTCACATTCTTTTTTTATTTTTAAGGTGTTTACTCTTGGGTATCCAGGAGTGAGTGCCTTCTGGTGGTAGCCGCTGAGCCCTGGAACGCAACTTCTTTGGCACATACCCTCTTGAGCCCCTCTGGCATACCCTCTCAGTGGAGTTTGTGGGGGCCTGGCCACTGCCCAGCAAGGTAGTGGTCATCCTTGCCTAGAGGTCTCCCAAGGAGAAGTCTCCCATTCTTGATGACCAGGGCCTGAGTGGGCCTCCATCATCCCACTGTGTTCTGGGGATATTTTTCTGTGTTATTGGTCCCCGCCCCCCTGTGGACACACAAGGGCTTCAAGCGCACACCAGGCAGAGCGTGCTGTCATGGAGTCCAGCAGACATCTGCCCCTCCTGCAGAGGACTCCCGTTGCACTACTACCTGTATTCACCCAGGTGGCGGTGTAACAGAGGATTTGTAACTGCCTTTTCGCACCCACCCACCCCTGGAGAGACCTCCTTCTGGGGCAGCAGCTGTCCTCCTGGCTGGCTTTTGCTGGCCAAAGCTTGTTTCTGAAGCTTTTATGCCAGCATTGCAACCAGTAGCTCTGTTGCTGCACCCGATAGGCCACCTAAGTATTCACATTCTTCTGTGGAAGGGCAGTAGCTATTTTATACATGTAGCTGTTAATATAAAAAAGTTTACTCTAGTAAGCACTTTTCCAGTTAGATGCTGTATCTAGTCTTCTACAGGGTATTACATAACACTCAATAAAATTAATTTGACTGTATTGATTACAGTGGACCCTATTCCTCCTTTCCGGGTGGCAGTTTTCTGTGCTACCGAATATGGTTGCTACAGGGTAGGCTTCTTCTGATGGAAGTAAAAATGATGTTGGGATGTGATGCCACTGTACAAAAGTGTCCTTTTGTTATAAATCGATTAAGAGGCTGGTTAATTTCACTTGACCCTACTTTAGGCATGAAATTTGGTGCCCTTTCTAGGGTAAGGTATAGTATTACAGAGAACATGCATCATTCCCTTTTTGATTATTTAAAATAACAGCACTGCTTGCACAACTCGTTGCTGAATGCTAGGGTCCTCAATCTTTGAGCCCTTCAGTTGGGTTTAGCGGAGCTCAGCAACTGTCCCTGCTAGCCTCCTAATAACTGGTATGCATACTGGCAGAGGGAGGGCAGTGGTCCATAGAATGACTGTGCTTCAGAGCAGTGTATGCCCCACAGGCAGTGCACTTCCATGAGGGTCTTTGGGGTGTAAACTGGGGTGCTGCTGTTGTGCTGCTCATCTCTCCACTAGCATGTGATGGCCAGTGACATCACGCCCCAACAAAGGACAGGACTGTGGGGTTACATTTAGAACTGTGGTTGTTTGTGATGGTTTGGGGGTTATGATTTTGTTCATATATACTTTTCCCTCCTGGTATGGCCCTTGGTACCTCGCTTCTAATGGCCCCGCCGTGTCCTCCTTCCCATTTGGACACACTGCAGTCCCTTGGATCCTCTGACGTGCCCAGTGCATCCATCATCTGAGGCCTTTGTTTTATTTTGACCACCACATGGTGACAGCCTGCTTGGCTTGATGGTGACTTGGTGGTGGAGGAATCCAGGGCTGGCCAGAGGCACTGTAACTTGTCAGGGGGCTGTTACCCAAGCCACCAGCTATTCTTAATCATTTTGAAAATACTTCCAGTCTGTATTGTCCCAATTAATTTCTCCTCACAACCCCAGTACTCATTACAAATAACTGCAACATTATTCAGTTCTGGTTGACAACAGTAAGAAGGCCTAGGAACCCGTAGTTGTATTTTTTTGTAAGTTATGAGAATAAAAAAACATGTACTGTGGAGGTGATCCACAGTGCGTGGGGTTTTCTGTGCTCTTTCACCACTCTTGTCTCAAGCCTCCTAGCATTCCAGCAGAAAATCTTTAGTTTCTGCTGAAGAGAGCCATCACCCTGAGCAGTGCTGCTGCTGTTTGTAGCTGCCGGAGAGCATAGAAGTGATGGAAGATGGGTGCATCAGGGGTTGTAATGGGGAGACTTGAGCCACTGTGGGTACAACTCATGGCAGTCTCGGGCAAGAAACTGATCTTTCACTGGGGCAGGGGGAGGAGAGAGGGATGAGCTGGAAAGAGGGATCTCTAAGGGGGAAGTAGTGGTGGTGGGTGATCTGAACCTGCTGGGTATCAGCTGGGATGTTTTAGTGGCCAGGAACACCAGAAGCCAGGTCGTGCTGGATGCATTCCAGGACTGTCTGCTGGTACAGTTAGTTAAGGAGAACAACAGGCAGACTGCAGTTCTCGATGTGGTGCTCACCATCTTGAAGATGGTAGGGGCTGTTGGAGTAGGGGATCTGTTGGGGAACAGCGACCATAACTCCATTTGGTTCGAATAGGTCCTCCGTTCTGGTAAACAGCACTCTGAGCTGAATTCCTTGATTTTTAGAAAATGGCAAGAAAGAATACCCAACCCTGATTGGCTGACACTGCCTCCAAGCTGGGCATTTATTTCTCAATAGATGCCCAGCTAAAAATAAGTGCCAGCCAAAGTGCCACTTCACAAGGTACTCTTCTACCCTGCTGCCCAGCCTGCTTCCTTATCGGCTGAAGGCTGCTGATGAAATTTTAAATCACTGCCATGTTTTTCTCTCGCTTAGCGAGAGACTAGTGTTCCCTCCACCCACCACAATTTACTTTCCCTCAGTAGCAGCTAGCAGTAAATAAAATAACATAGATTTTGTGGTCAGGAGAGTGAAAACAGCCATCTTGTTTTAAATGTCACCACTTTCCTGACCGTGCATTCTCAAACCCGTACTTGCGAGGAAGCAATCCAAGCAGTCACTCGTGATCAGCTGTATCTTTCATGTAACCATTTACAAAAAAAAAGGGGGGCAGCAACCATAAATTATACAGTACAAATACCCCCACACTCTCATTTAAAAAATAAATACATCTTGTACCTCACAACTCTCCCGCACAGCAAGTACAGGATCCACTTCCAGCATGGTGAAAGGTCGTGAGATCAACATACAGCTTCTCAGTTACGACTTGCGACCGCAATGAAATAAAAGCAGCCCGAAGTAAGCAGTCTTCTCCTCGGTCACACTCAGTCTCCCAAAAGCGCATAATTGCATACCGCATAGGGGCACACAAAATATTTTCGGTCATAAAATTAAATACACTTTGCTGCCAAATGCACTCAATTTGTCTTACGCTCTGCTGCTAAACAAGTTCACTCTCTTTTCTTCCGGTTGTGATCAGTATGGCAACTGCTGCTGGCCAAAAAACAAAGCAAAATTAGTAAACGTCTGGTGGGGCGAGCATTAAACATAAAGAAAATTAAACACACTCTGCATGGGGAGGAGGTATAAACAGACTGCTGTGGGACTATGGGTGGATGTAACTCCATAGCTCATCCTGGCGGAGGAACTTTTTTTATTACAAAACTAATCTTAAACTACTTACAATTTTTTTTTTTTTTTTTTTATTGAAATTTTTTTTTCTCCCCAACAGTGGGCATTTTCTAAGCGCAATAATGCCCTCCAAGGTGGGCGGTATGGGCAATACCGGATCTTCCAGGGGCTATAAGGCCCTCTACCTGTGGCATCAGGCCTCATTACGCCCCTGGGCGTTCCAGTATTGCCCAATACGGCCCACCCTGTCTGGTATTATTGCTTACTTAGAAGGGCAGACTTCAATAGGCAGACAGCTGGTCTGGGTAAGATAGTAGGGATAGACAACATAGATGGGGTGGAGAGAGATGGGGACAATTAAGGGGGCGATTCTTGGGGCATCTTAAGGTTTGCATGAGAACGGTAACCAAAAAGAACATGTTCAAGAGACTGCTATGGTTCTCTGAAAGGGTCAGGGAAGTGGTGAGGGCCAAGAAAAATGCCTTTTACACATTTAAAGAAAAGTGGGGGGGGGATGGGAAGAATACTAGCTGAGAAATAGAGGGGCAAAGAGGGCAGGTAGAGAGACAAAAGCAGACAGAGCTGCATATTGTACGGGGTGGCGGTCAAGAACAGAGAAAAAATGTTCTTGAGGTATCTTAGCAAAAAAAGGAAGAAGGGGGGGGAATTGTGTGGCTAACAGAGAGGGATAGGGTGATTGAAGCGGACGGGCAAAACACTGCCTTCATTAATTATTTTTTGCTCATTTTTCACTAGGTAGGATGGTGGGCCCTTGCCAGAGAGTGGCATCAAATTGGCCATCAAGGGGATCCTGAAGATGAGACAGCCAGCATTTACTAGCGAAAGGATCCTGAAAGGGCTGCAGCACTAAAGATTTATAAGACCTCAGGACCAGATGGGTTGCATCTGAGGATACTCGGGGGGTGGCAGTGGAACTGGCTGATCCCTAGTAGGTTTGTTCAACAGCTCTCTAAGGATGGGGTGGTTACAAAGGACTGGACAGTGGTGGACGTAGTTACGCTGCATGGGGGGGTTATGTGTGACAAGGAACAAGCAGGGAACTACAGATCTGTCAATCTTACCTCTGTTGTAGGAAAACTGACAGAGTAACTGGTCAAAGAGGATCTCTGGGACTGCTTGGAGAGCAGCGGTCTCCAGGATAATGAGCAGCACAGGTTTTTGTGGCAGGGCAGTCTTGTCAGACTAGCCTGATAGTTTTTGGTTTTTTTTTTGACTGAGTGATGAGTGAAATGGACAGGGGCCATGCTGTGGATTTGCTCTACTTCGACTTGACAAGGCTTTCAACTTGGTACCCCACAGATGCTTGATGAAGAAGATGGAGGCTCTGGGTGCAGTTAAGGTCCTGGTATACTGGGTAAGTAACTGGGTCAAGAGGAGGCAGCAGAGGATAGTGATCAGTGGTTAAATCGGAAGAGAAGGTCACAAGCGGGTTCCACAAGGATCTTTCCAATCCTCTTCGGTGTGTTCAACAGCAACATTGGTGAGAGGATTCAGGGCAGGCTGTCTCTCTTCGCAGGTGACACTAACCTCTTTGGGAGGGTGGATAGTGACAAGCATATAAAAGAAATGCAGAGAGTCTTGCAAAAGCTGGATGGGGTGGTCAAGGGTTTGGCAGTTGAAATTCGGCACCAGAAAGTGCAAGGTTATGCACCTAGGGAACAAGAACCCCAGGACAGAGAACTGGATGGAAGGGGTAAAACTCAGTATGATGGTGCAGCTCAGGTTAAGAGAAATTATTTGGGTCCAGCAGGGCATATCCTGTGAGGAGCGCCTCAAGGCACTGAACAGGTATTCGCTGGAGACCAGAAGGGAGAGCGGAGACCTTCAGATTCCTAAAAAGAATTAACGGGGTGAACTGCGTGGAACGACTTAACTCGAATACCATTCATAGTCACATGATCATGAGTGAAAGCTAAGAGGGAGGTTCAGAAGGGATGTGAGGAAATACTGTTGTACTGAGAGGGTGATGGAGCCACAGAACAGGCTGCCAGCCAAGGCGGTGGGTACAGAAATCGTTGGTGGTTTTAAGCATGGCCGGGACAAAATGAAGGATATAGTGGTTGCTCTGGGCATTAGAATCGGGGAGGAGAATAGAGGGGGTTGGGGAAGGGATAGGACCCTTGAGGAACAGTAGGCTTCAGGGCTAAAAATGGAACTTGGAGAGACGGGATGGACCTTTGGTCTTTTTCTGCTGTCATTGTCCATGTTTTTATGTTTATAAGTTCTAAAGATTTTATTATTTTAAATCAAGTTAGTGTATTTTGGTTTTACTGTTCTAGTTTCCAAATTTTAATACCTTTTTAAACAGTTCCCAACGGAGTCTGAGAACTGTGGCTTCAACTGCAAATTGTCCTCACTATTGTATGTGTGGAGCTCACAAGAAATTTGAGGGCATGTGGCATCCTTTGCTAGATGCTGTGAGGACATCTTGGTATATGGTGCCTATTCCAGCCTTTCTGTCTTTTCTGTTATTGTTTTTGTTATGTCTAGTCTGACTCTGTTAGTTTATCCTGACCGTCCACCCATAAATGGGTTATAATTATTTTGTCTATCACAAACTGAATGGATTCAGGCTAATAGCTGGCCTTGACACATCTGGACTGAGTCTGTAACTCCTTTTTTTTCTTGATGTACACCTCTGAACGAACACACACACAACTACCGCAGCATGGAGGTTGAGATCCCACTCAGGTCATTGATGCTGTCAGCTGAGGAGGAGGTATGAGGACCTCGTCGGGCACCATCAGGCTGTAACTGGCCCAGAAGTGGGTACACCCATGCTCCTGCCCCTCAGTTCCCTCACGTGTGCCATTCGCAGCCCTCAGAGTTTGCTCTGTATTCTGTTGCTGTTGGTTTCTTCAAACGGTGGACCACATTCCTGAACATAAGCTTTGGCCCCTATTTTGGGAACCACAAATCTTGACTCTGAGGAGTTCTCCATGGCCTTCCCCTCTCAAAGTTGAATAGACGTTGACTTATTGGCAGGCACACCTCTGGAGCTACCTGTTAATTTGTCCTGGTTGAGCCGTTTTTATGACTGGTTGCGCCATACTATTGACTGTGGCATCAGTCAGCTCCCTGTACAAATCGTTCCTGGACAATTCGCCCCCAGTATAAATTTAATAAAATAAACTCCAGTGGGGCGCAGTTTGGGAATGAATTGAGCAGGGAGCCAATTGACGTCTGAGCTAATAGTTCAGTGCAAATGGTCATGGGTGGATTGACCAGGACAACTTCATGTGTCACCCGCCTCCGAGTCGATATCCTTTGCTGGTCTGCTGCAGCATATGTATGCTACCCAGAACATCACCTAGAGGAGGTCCAGGAACATGAGATCTAACCCATGGTGGACAACCTAGAGCGGGATAACTTCCCATAGGTGGCAATCCAAGTAACAGATGTTGTCCAGGGCTCTACACTCAGCATCTGGTAGCAGCACCCCTTGTTCTGCCTGGCTTCCACTCTCCAAATGGCCCACAAGTACACAATTCCTGTAGGGGAGTCTTGGCATGTTTTCAGAATACCCTCAAAATAGGGGCTTGTTGCAGACTCTGCCTTTAGAACGTTGAAGGTCCAAAGGGATGTGGACAAGCCACTTTGAAAAGAAATCCAAGAAGCAGAACTTCATACGCTCTCCATGCTGTGTGGTTGCCACCTTGGGCTTATGCCGGGCCACCTACACAGCTCTGATGGCCTGGTTTGGTCATGCTGTTTTTGATAAGCTTACTGACATATTCCCCCTGCTCCCGGTGAACAGCCAGGCAGAAGCTGGGTCCCTGCGAGACCTGGGTTGTTCGCTGTCTAGGCACCAGCCATAGACAGCTCTGGACTTGGGCAGCTCATGTGCTGCTCGTGGCAGCCTCTGTGTCCATGGTCAGGAGGGCATGTCTGTCAGCTTTTACCCCTGATACAGCACAAGTTGAGGATGTACCTTTTCCTGCACCAGTCTCTGGTCCTGGGGTGGAGGATCATCCCACCCAGATGAAAAAGTCCTGCGTCTCCCTAGATTCGGTAGCTTGGTCCTAGCAGGCTAAGCAGCCTCCCAAACTGAAGAGCTCCTTCTGTGGTTCAGGATATTGGCCCCAGCAGCAGAAGAGGCAGCACTACCTTATGGCATAACCCAGGTCCAGCATCAGGGCCAGAAAAGGGGGTGCATTGTGGTGTGTCTTGACACCAGTCCTCTGGAGTCCCTTTCAAGGGCTAAAAGTGACAAGGTTGCGGGGTGCTGTTCCTCTTGGTACCCTTCTGATGCAGCTCCCGGTGGGGGTTGACTTCTCTACTTTCTTCCCCAGTGGTCTGTCATCGGACACATGGTGCTGAAAGTGCTGGTTCAAGCCATTCTGTGAAGTTCGAGACTCTTCTTCGATACTGACCACAAGTACCAATGGAGTCTGTAGTGCCCGTGGACACACTAGCCACACTGCAAAGTAGTATCACTCTGCTGCTAGAGCACAGTGCTGTCAAGCCTGTCCCGTACACCTTAGCCTTTCAGGGAATGTGTCTCACTACTTTTTATTACAGAGATTGGGGGTGGGTGGAGGGCTGAAACTGGCACTCCATTCTGGACTGGCATAGTCTGAAGAAGTTAATCTGCAGGTGAAAGTTTTTTTGTCTGGTCGCACTGTACCATACTATACAATCTCTGGAGCCAGGGGCATGTTTTCACTCCCTGGACTTCCCACACACATTTTTATATCCCAATATGTGCATCCCATAAGCAGTACGTCCAGTTCGTGTGGGAGGGGATGAACCCAGGAGACAGCGCACATACCATCCAGAAGAAAAAAACAAACCTCTGTTTTTACATTGCAGAAAAAAAGTGCTTTAATGCAAAGTTTACCATAGCAGAAAACAGTTTGTGAAGAAAGGACAGCCTCCACTGGGTTGCTCGTCTCTGTGCTTGCTCACTCAAGCTTCTTTAACTCATTCAGGCCGAGAAACGTCTGTAGAGGGCACTGAACTTATTGTGCCTCAGGTCAGTAGCGACTCCAGACGTACTCCATTTACTGCCTCCCAGGCCTGAGCACGTCTGGAGACGTCTGTATTTTAATTATAAATATATACCCAGCCAATCATTGGAGGACTTATATAAGTATCTGTACATGTACTACACATGTAAGCCCTCCGTTGATTGGCTGGCAAACTGGTGGCTCCCATTTGAAAAAACGGAGAAAAACACGTTGGGAGCCTCCATTTGTAATCGGCTGCACACCGAGCGTTTGTCTGCGTGGCGGTTGGGGAACAAACAGCGTTATCACCACTGCGATCCAGGTAATAACTGACCAACCTAATAACTGCAATGCAGAGCACAATTTCTTTATTTCTGTGCTGCTTTTGTTTGCTTTTTTAACTTTGTAAGGCTTTTGAATGGCGAGAGAGGACCACGTCCCCGAGGAGTTTGAGACTGAGGTGGGTGGAGTGGAGGAAGTCCTCTCATCTCTGTCTCGCTTTCCCGTTTTGGTTTCACTTTTTATTGCTCAGCCACACCTAATAGGGGCAGACTGGTTTTCGGGCCCTCCTGTACTTTATTGAAAATGCTCACAATAACCACCATGAAACTCGCTGGCCTTCTTTCCAATCTCCTCGGGAAATCAGCATGGAGTCTTGGCTACTGGTACAGTTGTGTGTGTGTGTGTTTGGGGGGGGGGATAATGGATCCAGCATCGGTCACTGCACTGGGAACAAACAGCGTTATCATTGCTACGATCCAGGTAATAACTGACCAAGAGCACACATTTCTTTATTTCTGTGCTGCTTTTTGTTTGCATGTAAGGCTTTTGAATGGCGAGAGAGGACTGCGTCCCCGAGGAGTTTGTGACTGAGGTGGGTGGAGTGGAGGAAGTCCTCTCATCTGTCTCGCTTTCCCGTTTTGGTTTCATGGAGTCTTGGCTACTGGTACAGTTGTGTGTGTGTGTGGGGGGGGATAACGGATCCAGCATCGGTCACTGCACTCACTTGGTCTCCACAAAAATCAGCTTGCTCACGCGCGGTGGTACAGTTTGTCATTGAACTACAGCAGATTGGTGGGATGAGGGTACACTGTCCATTTGCACCGCAGCCTGTGCTTGGACTCTGATGTTTTAGTTTCGTTTCTGTGCACTAACTATTTTTTTTCTTTACAAGCAAGATTTGCATGTTTTGCAAACTGGTCCCTCAAGTAGCCATTCTCAGGTTGACCGAGTGTCTCGAGTGCTTGGGGAAGGGGGGGGTCCAATAACAAGAGACCTTCAGGGATTAGCACGCAGTACAGATCTGCTGTTTTGGTGAGTAGTGAAGCTGAATATGGGGATAAAACTCCAAACTTCCCCTATCAGAGCAGTAGATGCTCAACCTTTTTAGAGAACTTACATGCTAGATTGAGATATATAAATAACAATGGAATAACTGTAAATTTTAATGTGAGGTAACTCATTGCTACGTTTTTACCTACATTTTGGCAGAATGTGGTTCTGGGTGCTAAATGGGTGCTAGCCTGAAGCATGTCACCCTTCAATGAAAAAATGGCGTGTTATGTTAGGGAAATTCATTTGGACTCTAAGCACTGTATTTAGAAGGGAATTTATTGTAATTATTACTTAGGGAAATATAGTTTTTAATGTTTAATAGAGATTGTATTATTGTTGATATAGTTTGATATGAATGATACGTATTGGTATCTATTCTTTATTGATTGTTATGAACATCTGGCATATTTACTGTCGTTTTAAATGTATTCTATATGTATGAGTGCTGTGATGCTCACTCATCTTTTGTTGCTGTAGCGAACTACAGTTTTAGCACAGTTTCTAAATGCAGCTTTACCATACAAGAAGTCATCCTGCAACTCTTCTGTGACCCTAACTTTTGGTTGGCTCTTTTTACACCCCTCCCCATCTTTCCCACTCGACTGTCTGTTTTACTCCTTCAAAACTGCCAGATTTTGCACTTGCAATTAATTGTTGCTTCAGAGAACTGCAGCAGGTGAATTTAAAATATACTTATTTAAATAATTATGGTCAGAGACCCCCTGCTAGCAGCAATTATTAACTCAGTGTAAGCCTTTTCGTTGCTCTCTGGGGCCAGAAAGTGCTGCAGAAAAATCGGGGCCCTGAGTATATCCCATGCAGCTTCTCAGTTGTTTCAAAGCACACCCTGTTACACAACTTGGAAGAAGATGGACTGGACAATGGTGCGGTCGGTGTATGAAATCCATGTTCTGGTCAGATTAATAAAATCACAGTGACACTGTTCATGAGCAGTGGTCTTAAATTGGCTATGTTGAAAATTTGGGGACAATTTTCCCCAAAACGACTGTTTTACGAGCGTGCATTGCGCAGTTCCTACGCATTCTCGTAACTTCGAGTATTTTTAATATTTGCACTCCAGAATTTCAACATTTCCATTTTACCACACCTCCTTATGAGCAGTACAGCTGTCATTTTACACATCTCACCCAAAATGTGTTTTCGCACATGTAGCGCACAATGGCGCGGTCGGTGTGTGAAATCAATGTTCGGGACAGATTAAGAAAATCTATGCAACCTGTATTGTTTGCAATTTATAATTTTGTATGGAGATCAGACCTACATTTGGGGGTACTAGTGGGCATACCAAGGACTTCTGTGACTGGGAAAGAGGCAGGAATGGTGTGGTTTGGTCTGTTCTATGGCATAGATGAGGGGCCCCATAGTTTAGGTTTCTATTCTCAAGTATGGATCTCTAAGATCTGAATTGTACAGTTTGGACGAGCAGGGGGAGTCTTGCTGTGGCTGCGCTGACTCTGTATATTCCGACTGAGAGTGTTCCGCATTGGGAGACGCATTCTTCAGGGCATGGCTTTTGAGGGTCACATCAGTGAACCGAGTCGGGCCTTATTAGTCAGCTGCCGCCTGTCCTGCTGCCGTCACGGACCCTACACTGTACACTGCATCAGCAACATCAGGCTTCCACAAAAACAATTTACAGCAACCAATGAAGCCTCCTCAGATACACAGACATTCTCTGGGCTGTGCTAATAAGGTATATGGGGGGGCTTATTCAGCTCACCTCCATCAGGAAGAAAGTCAAATACAGCAAGGCTGCCTTTTTTTCTGGTCTGCAGCATCATGTGGGGCTGCATTCTTGAGGACATGCTGTGGTCCAGCCACTTGTCCTGCTCCTTTTTGCTGTTGGTCTTTCCAGACCCTTTACTGCGTGCCGCCCCCCCAAAGTTTTGTTCCATTTGTGACCCACATCCCACTCTTGCTGCTCTGATGATTTTTTTTTTTGCTGTCTGCAGTTTTCGTTCCTGCATCTCCACTATAGAGGAGCTGTTGACCTTCTGGCTTCAGAACCCTCTCCAGGACAAGGTGTATACAAGGTAAGACTTCCATATGTTTGCCACAGGGTGGGCCTTCAGATGCCAGGGAAGGGTTTGCTATCGTGGTGCCAGCTATCGGAGGGTGGGAGGTACCACTGGAGACCAGGTTTTTGTCAGTGTGTTTGTGCGGGGTATCGGAGGGTAAGGGAACCCCTGATGCCAGGAATGCTTTCTGTATACTGGTGCTGGGTACTGGAGAGTTGGGTATGTTCCCCATGCCCAGCCACAGAATAAACAACGCATTCTCCAGTGTCGAGGCGCTCCCCACACTCTCGAAAATCAGACGCAAAAATATGGAAATCATTCCTTGGTGTCCAGTGCTCCCTCCGCCTCCGATACCTGGCACCATAATACACAAAACACATTCCTTGGTCTGCTGTGTGGCTCTGGTGCTGTGGACAGGAGGGTGAGGGTGGACCTACAGATGGCCGAAATCAATGTTTCTATTTCTAGACTTGGTGTCTTGAGTGTGGGGTCTGAACCCCCAGCAGCTGGGAATGTCTTTATTTTGCTGTAATGCTGTGTCCCCGTGGTGTCGGGCATGGGGGGAAGGGGTGTCGGAACTGTGCATGCCCGAAACAGTTTCTTTTGCTACTGTGCAGGGTGTCGTAGTGCGGGTGTCAACCCACAGCTGCTGTGATTGCTTGGTGTCAGGTGGGTGGGGACGCACCACTACATGTAAGGGACTGTTTTGTGGGTATCATGGACTGTGGGTAGGAGCCACTGCACACCACCGAATGTGTTCTGTATTTCTGTGCCATGTATTGGAGGGTGGTGGGCGGCTTTGTGTATTGTGGCATTGGGTATTGGACTGTGAGGCTTGTTCTCCCTCACTCTCCGATACCCAGCACCTCAACACACAAGCCATTTCTTGGGCGTCCATGGTCTCCCCACATTCTCCGATATCAGGTGCAATAAGTTGGAACACATTCTCTGGTGTACAGCGGTCCCACCCCCGATACCTGCAACCATCCAACTCGAAACATACCTCGGAATGTTGTCTCTGTGGTGTCGGGCATGGGAGGGGGATGTCGGAACTGTGCATGCCCGAAACAGTTTATTTTGCTACTGTGCTGGGTGTCGTAGTGCGGGTGTCAACCCACAGCCGCTAAGTAAGGCCATTGAAACAACCCCACTATCACCACGGGAACTGCAAAAACTGCAGCTGGCATTACCATTCTAGGTATCTAGTGGCGGTACATGGTTTATTTTCATTTTTATAGACAAAGCACTAATATAGGGACAGTGGATATAGCAGCTCATTTGTGTCTGTTTGTATTGTGTTGTATGCTTCTCTGTGGTCTGGTAATGGTTATTTGTTGTGTATTTTTGTTTGGTAGTTGTGTATGTTGCTGTCTGCAGTCAGATCATGTACTTTTCCTGCCATGGAAAGGTTTACATTCCCTTGGCAGAGTGTTTTCATTGTTTTGATGCATATAGTGTACTTGGTTGACAAGTTAATGTGCCATACAGCTGTTGTCTTCTGTACAAATGTATGGTTGTGTTTCTGTTCTAGACACACAGCAGAACGACTTGAGAAGACCACATGTAGGGGAAAGGCATTGTGAGACTGAGAGCGATGTGAGACGGCGTGAGACTGAGAGCGATGTGAGACGGCGTGAGACTGAGAGCGACGTGAGACGGCGTGAGACTGAGAGCGACGTGAGACACCGCACAGAGTGTACCACTACAGAGAACTGACAAAGCAGAAATGGTTACGATCATAGACAACGGCCTTTTCGACAGCTGCAGTGACAGTGACGAGGAGTTCATGGGATTCAGTGATTCTGATATACAAGTTGAGTTAATGCCAATGGATCACGACAGTGACTTCAGTGAAGAAGACAATGTCCCACTTGCAACACTACGGGGGCAGAGGCAGTCCACTGTGAATGAACAGGATAAGCAAACTTGCTCGACGCAGACTGCAACGGAACTCGACTGAGAGTGAAGAGGATGAGTGACCTCTAGCAATGCTACTGAGCCAAAGGAACTCTACTGCTAGCGGTGATGATGATGATGATGATGATGATGATGATGATGATGATGATGATGATGATGATGATGATGATGATGATGATGATGATGATGATGATCAGCCACTTGCTACTCTACGGCAGAAGCTGCAGTCAACCGAGAGGGAGGAAGTTGAGAAGCTACTCTCAACTCTGCGGCGTGACAGCCACTTTAGTGACAGCGAAGATGATTGTCCTTTATCCACACTGAAGTGTGACTTTCTTCCAACCGAGCATATGGATGCTGAAGACCCAGCTACGAGTCTTAATGAGTATCACAATGACGTTTGGGATAGTCGATTGCAGACCGTGCACATAGATGGTTTCAAGGAGCCTGTAGGGCCTGTGACAGTACTGAGTGAGGAGAAGAAAGAACTGGACTTTATGAACCTGCTGTTTCCTCCGTCACGGTATGAATTGCTTGCAGAGGAGACCAATCGATACAGTGAACGGAAGCAGGTGGAGGCGCAGAAGGTGGACACGCGATGGACTCCAGTAACAGCAGGCGACATAAAAGCCTTTCTTGGGATTCGGATATATATGTCTGTGGTAAAGGTGCCATACTACCGCATGTACTGGGGGAAGAATCATCTTTATGGACATTTTCCGATTGCACAAGTCATGACTCAAGAGCGTTATGAGAAAATTCACCAGTATCTTCATGCCAATGACAGCACACAGAATGCACCCAGAGGATCCCCAAACCATGACAAACTGCATCATGTTCGTCCAGTGCTGCACCAAGTTCGTGCAGCATGCAAGGAGCAGTACCATCTTCACCGTGAAGTGTCTGTTGATGAGGATATGGTTGGATACAGAGGACGTCTGTCATTCCGGCAGTACATGCCAAACAAGCAACAGCGTTATGGGATCAAGGTGTGGGTTCTAGCAGATGCCCATAATGGTTTTGTCTCTGACTTTCAGGTGTACACAGGAAAGGTTCCTGGAGCAGTTGAAATGGGCCTTGGTGAAAGGGTAGTAAAAGACTTGACAACAGATCTGCGTGGCAAAAACTACCATGTGTACTATGACAATTACTTCACTTCCGTGCGCTTGGCAAAGGAACTTCTAAGAGATGGCCTGTACTCAGGTGGCACAGTGCGCACAAACAGGACAGGATGGCCAAAGCAATTCAATAAAGTTGCAATGAGGAGGAAAGATAGAGGCCATTATGAACACCTTCAGAATGGAGCACTTGTCGCCACTGCTTGGAAGGACAACAGTCCTGTTTTCCTTCTGTCAACGAACCATGACCCAACATTGCCATCAACATCTGTGTCCCGGAGACAGAGAGATGGGACTGTTGTCTCTATTCCATGTCCGACTGTGCTGCAACAATACAACATGCATATGAATGGAGTGGATATCGCAGATCAGCTTCTCGTGCAGTACCCCAGCACAAGAAGGTCAAAGAAGTGGTGGCTATACCTCTTTTGGTTCCTGTGGGACATGGTACTGGCCAATGCCTTTACCCTCTATCGAGAGAGTCTAAACCATGTGCAGCGGTCCAAGAAAGGAAAGGTGAACAAGCACACACAGCTCGGTTTTCGTATTCTTCTCTCGGAACAGTTGCTAGCAGGGTACAACAGGAAACGGAGTGCCACAGTTGCAGGACTCGAGCAGGACCCGAGTTGTGATGGACCTCACTATCCGCTGAAAGCAAAGAAGGCTAGGTGCAGAAACTGTGCACTGAAGAGGAGGCGTGCTGAGCCGGGGTTCATATGTCGAACTTGCAACGTCCACCTCTGCATTGACTGCTTTCCGGAGTACCACAACTACAGGTGAGCTGATGCCATGTTGGAAGTGGCATGAGAAGAGGCTGACAGGACAAATGAAGATGACTTACATGATGACCATAAACCAATAAAGTAGTGTGCATACTGGAGACAAGAACAGTGACATGCCAGTCATTGAATTTGCTTCCCCATTGAAAAAACAAAGACTGCACTAAAAGAAGTCTCGTGAGTGAGGGGGGACAAATGGTAAAAGCAATGGCAGAACAGTGTCGAGTGGTGGGGTTACGTGAAAGTAAGGGTGGGTGGTTATAGATTTATAGAAAGAAAGAGGTTTATACTGGTGAGAGCGGGTTGTCGTGAGTATTGGATGTGACTGGGTTTGTCCCATGGGTACTCAGGAGCTAAAAAAATACAAACAAAACAAAAAAAAAAAAAAAACAGTGCCATGCCAGTCATTGCAGGGGCTGTGCAGAATGAAAATGCAGAATACTGAGCTAAAAGAGGTCTGGTGAGTGAAAGACAGGAGACTGGTAGAACATAAAGGCCATAAAGGACTGGGAGCATGGTGTCTACCAAGAAAAGCTAAGAACTGAGTGGAGGAGGAGGAGGAGAGATTGCATGCAGAGAACAGGACAGAATTGGCGTCGGGGGGTGGGCGGTTGTTTTACTGACCAGACCAAGGGGCAAACGAAAGAGCTAATGGAGGTCTGAAATGTGGCATTACTATGGCAGTCAACGCTGCCTTGTTGTATCTGAGAAAGTTTCTCCTCCCTTTGGTCAATTTGGATTTGCTGTCACCGGATGTACTGCGTGACGAGTGTAGCAGCTCTCAGCCAGGCAGCAGACTATCTGTGATTGGCCACGCACTACATCATGTGTGAGCACAGTGACTCAGCCACTCAGCGGATCCACGGGCAGCATTTTCAGTGGTGAGATCACAATGATGATGTCGTATGGTGGCATACTGATGACGATGTGTCAGCTGCCAGAGTGTGAACTGCTTTTGGAAGAAGTTAGCAAACTAGACAATTCTGATCAAGAGGGATAAGAGAAAAATGTCAGATATATACAAAGTGACACGTGACAAATCTGGTGTGCCTGTTTTTCTTTCCTCCAGTACCTCTTTCAGTTTACGTGGAGAGGAGGTTTTAGCTCAGTATTTTTTTTTTATTTTCATCTACCTGCCACATTGGATGCACGGTTTCTTTTTGAAGCCAAGTCACGCATGTGGGAGATGGAAGAGCAGAAGACCACCAAGTGAAGCATGTAATGACTGCAATCAAGACGCAGTGCGGCCTGTGACACCTAGGGGAACCGGAACAGCAGAGGAGACATGGACATGGGGAATTTATAAAAGTACGACACACACAACAGATGAGAGGTTGGAGCTTTTTCTTTTACTGAAGGAATCTAACAGGACAGGTTGGAACTACTTTATCTACTGAATGACGCCACAAACAACAGAGGTTGGAAATTCTGTATTTACAGAAGTACATATGACAGAGGCATGAAGGTCGAGGATGTTCAACAATCCAATATGGTAAGAATGCTGTAATTTCTTCAGTGCAGATCATTATGGTACGCCATCTGAAAAAAAAAATAATTGTGATGTTAGTAATGCTGCTGACCTTCTGTATTCTAAATGCTACAACTTGTGGCTGCCGTGCCAGAATGCCATGGGTGCCGCCGTGCACATGCTTGTACATGTTGGTATGCTCACAAGTGGGCAACAGTGCTCGATATCGATACAGGAGATTATTCGCGACATTGTGCACCTGACCATATTTGTGCTGCTGTGGTGTTGCTATATATCAGAAGGATTGATGTTTAGTACCAGATTAGTATACTAAATGTGTTTTGGGGGTTAGGTCAGGATAGTGAAGTTTGTGTTGATATGCAGCCTTAGTTTTTTATGCAAAAGAACTTCTGAATATTGCAGATAGAATAGCAAACACATTGATTATAATTGGGTACATAGTACCATTAGAAATGTAATTTAGCGCTGGACTTTGGTATGGTGTTGATCAGGTACATATTTCCCACAAAAATGTTTTTGACCTGGCTTCGTTTACCTGAGAAAATAACCCTTGTTTGGAAAGTCAGCTACTATAAAAAAAAAAAAAAAAAACCGTAGGGAGTAGAGTTGACAGCATAGGAACATTAGAAAGATAATTTACCACTGAACAAGTTTGACACGGACACTATGAGTGTATCACGTATACTTTAGGAGTTATTTACATTTGTTTGTGGTATGGCCTGTATGCCTGACAACTCTTCATCAAGCCTCACCTAACCACCTGAAGAAAATGGGTGAAAAAAATCTATGTTGTATATAACAAAATTTGCTTTTGAGTACAAAATTACTGTTTTTTTTTTTTTTTTTTTGTACTTCTTTTATCCTCTTGGTCGCCCTCGCCACTCTACTCCTTCGGGCTAGCTCAATGCCCTCCAGTCCCTACTGAGTCTGCCCCTAGAGTGCCTTCTGGTGACTCCCTATCTGCCTCCTTCACCTTGCACAATGGGGTCTGCCCGTAATTTGCGGACTGGGTGGCTGGAGCGGCTGTCATCCAGAGTGCAGCGGGTTGTTTTCGGTTTTCTGTCCCTCCTCCCCTCCCTCCCACTGGGATGCCAGGCTCGGGCGGGCGTGCTTCACGCGCCTGCCAGTGCCAGATGGCGTCCTCCCCCTCCCGACTCCCTATAAGTCACCGCCCGCCAGTCGGGTGCTCCACCGGCTCTCACGGGCGAAGTGTGCGTTAAACACCCCCTGGTATCCGTCCCCGAAGGAGGAGAGCATCCGTGGGGACGCTCGATCCTCCTTCCCCCTGCCGACCCCCGATGACCCAGGCTCGTTCCCGAACCCGGGTCGCCGGTGTGGCGTCCAGCGCCTCAACCCTCAGCGCCACCAGGCCGGCTCAAAATTACTCTGGTAACAATATATACTGTATGGATGTTTAATTTGGTGTTGATATGTCGCATTAACACACTAAAAATGGTTTAAATTGCCTTTTTTATTGATGGAAAACAGTGTTTCTGCTATTTCAAATGTTGTTAAAAAAATAAAAAACTGAATTGATTATAATTAAGTGCATAGTACCATTAGAACGGTGATTTAGTGCTGAACAATTTTGCCACTCATACTTTGTGTGTAGCACCTACGGTTCATGAGCTATTCACATTTGTTTGTGGCATGCTCATTTTTGGCTTGATTTTGCTCTGAAAGCTCCAGGATGCAGTGTTAAAGGTATACAGGGCACAAGGGGTGGAACTCACAAAGAGCTCCCGAGGACTGAATGAGTTAAGGGGTGTTTCCATATTGATGACATAGCCAGCTTAAATATCCGCCATTGGAAGAAGTCACTGTGATGTCAGATGGATTTCCAGTTCTTTTTAACATATTGTGGCCAACTTTCTTGCTTTTTAGTGCAAATATAAAACAATTTCTTGGCTTAACACATGTTGCTCATGAAATGGCATAGGTGGGATTTATTTATTTTTATATCTCGGATTACAGTACTTTTGAACCAGAGGCTCTTTGACAAAGGTTCCATGTCAAAAAAACATAAATACAGTGGCACATAAAAACAGTAATTTTGATACAAGATAAGTATAACTGAGGCACGGTATCATACCGTCATATCGGTACATTCAAAGGAATAGCTTAAGTGCACCGAAATGTGTTTAAAAAAAAAAAAAAAAAAAGAAAGTTGAATGGGGGGGGGTGAACATGGAGGTGTGGAGACAAATTCATGCATTCTGCAAAAAACTTAATCCATACAAAGATCAAAACAATAGTAGGGTAATAGTAAGAAAATCATGCTACTGGAGGTAGGCGTTGTTAGAGAGCGGGGGTTGAGGTGTACAGTATGATGGGAGGGGAATGATGGACATTTATAAGGGGAGTGGGAAGTAGGGGAGAGTGCAGTCATGATAGGGGAGGGGTGGGATAGGTAGGGTTAGACCATATTGAATACCTTGGGGGTGGGGGTTGAGAGGGCAGGTTAGTGGTGGTGGGAGTAGTATCAAGAGTAGGTGGGTGGGAGGGAATGGAGGTAGTGAGATGAGGGGCGAGGTGAGGGGTGGGGAAGTGAAATGGGAGGAGTGTTTGGGAGGAGGAGAGGAAACTTGCCATGTAGGAAGAGGAGCAACTTATAATTGAACCAGATGACTCCTATTTCAAACAGCACATTTGTTGCAAATAAAAGTTCCACATACAGAGTCCACGGTGAGCATGTCACCATCGTACAGACTTTAAATCGCATATCCAGTGCTTCATATCGTTCAGGGTGACTGAATTTCTTGTGTGGACTCCTGTGTGTAAGTCCATATATTCACTGAGAATACAAAAAAGGTCCATTTCAAAGGCATTCTCATTATACCACTGCTGATTTTTATGAACAAATCTTACATAAATGGTTTAGAAGAACTCTGAACACCACTTCAAACCACCAAACATCCATCCTGTAGCATCCTCATATTCATGTTCTGATTGGCCCATCTTCTAGGGATCACTCCAGGAAGATTAGTCCCTTGAGACCAGTTTCTTTTGCACTTAGTTTTGTTTCTTGCACTGCACACCCTTCAGTATGTATTTACTATTCCAACACCACACACCACCATGGATTGCCAGTCCTGTGAAATTTGAGGTTAAATGAATTTTAGGGCAATCGGGATTCAAACCACACCTCGTGGATCACAGGTTTATGCACCAGCCACTAGGCTGTACTGGCTGGTGCTTAGCATGCTTGCAGTTAGACACACATGTGACATTAACTGGCCCTAGACCTGTTAAAAAGAGAAACTTGTCTCAGAGAAGGTCGGGGGGGGGGGGATGGGATTGGTCTTGAACCAGGTCTTGGGGGACTAATCTTCATAGACCCTGGGGCTTTGGTTTTGTGCAGAACTACCAAAGGTGGGATCACATCTGCAGGGATAGTGCAGAAGTGAAAGAGACAGAAAAAAGTAATAATGAAAGTTGGGTGACGTATTAAGATAAGGTAATACAACATATTATATCATTTTACATTGCATCTAATCATTAGACAGTAAGCAATAGAAAGTATCTCTTGTGTCCAGTTCACTAGGGATATATTATGTAGTTTTGTCCCTCTTCTCTGTTGCTTGATCTGGGATATTTTAAATCGGTCGCTGAAGTGTGTTGTGTTCTTTTTTTTTTTTGGGGGGGGGTTCTTTGGTGTGTGGAAGGTGTTTTTTTTTTTTTTTTCTCTCTCTCTCTCTCTCTCCTGTGTGGGAGGGGAACGGTACCATTTCCAGGTCATGCGATTCGTCCTGTCCTCGGCATCCAGGATATTTTCTAAATGCCTTTTGGTTGCCTACCACAGATGCAGGAGCGCCAGGGTGTACCCGTTCCAGGATAACTGGTTCATTCCATGCCTCCAGGGAGGCGGTGGAGTGATCCGGGAAACTAGCCCTGCAGAGCTTTCATTTGATAACTGGGCGAGTACACTGGTCCCAGGGACCGTTTTCATAGCCTCTGCTTTCTGGGTATCCAAACTGAACCAAAATAATGGGTGAGAAAATGTTGGCCAAGACACTGGGGGAAAATCTCTTCCTCCTCACAAAAAGTGCCTTGGTTTCTTTTACTTCCACCTGGAGACCCACAAGTACTGCACCAGAGATGGGCAGAAGGAACCTCAGTTTAGTGTCATCAGAAAAGACTGCACACCCTGACAGTGCAACAGTTCCCTAGTACTCTAAACAGGTGTCAGTATTTATAGTATGAACCTAGAGCCAGCAACCATCTAGCCCAGAAGTGGATGTGCTACCAACTGAGCCATGCTGACAGATTTCTACCTTTGTAGTATATTATTGTCAGAAGCAAAATAATAGATGTTGATGAAGGAAATTTATTTTCGTGACAAAACCGTATAAAAATGTAATGCTGCAATAAATCAAGTACATCTTGGTAAATTTAAGGCTATGGAAAGATTAGGCTCCCATCTGTCAAGCTCCTGTACGCATGCACCACTGCTCCCTCTGCTCCTGCTTGTCCCTCTTCCCCCTCCTCTACCGTGATAGTCCCACTGCAACTCAGCCATTGCAAAATACTGGTTCAACTCACCTTCCATTTTAGCTGTCCTCTCCCCTTCCTCATTTTACTCCCTGCGCTCTAGGGATCCCCACATCTTCTGCATTCCCCTTGCCCACTCAAGGGCTGGTCAGGCTGCCTTCTCCTACTGCCTCCCTTCCCTCTGAAACTGTCTCTCTCCCCCCCGCCCCGCTCTCTCCCTCTCTTTGGACCTTTAGTCATCAGCTAAAACTTTCTCCTGACCCTCTTTGCCCCGCTTCCTCTCTCTTTGCCTTCCTCTCTCCCCCTTACCTCTGCCACTTATGTCCTTGGCTCTCACTCTGTTCCCTTTTGTTCTGTGTATGTTATCCAGTAGCTCTGCAGTGTGTCTAACCTTGGCCACCATGTAAAGTTACCCTGGTGTACCACTTTCACACTCTGTTCTGCACTTGGTTAATGGGGTTGGTACCTACCATTTCCTGGCTCTGCTCTATTATATTTTGTACCTTTTTGTATATGCACTTCTGACAATCTCCCCCCCCCCAAAATAAATAAATAAATAATAAAAAACCACCCACAAAAAAATTGGGGGGAAAAAAAGTGCCACTGCTTGCCGCATACAAACCCACCCTTATTCAGACTGTTGTAAGAGATTTACAAACCTCTTCTGGATGATCTTATTCATCTTCCCTTAACCACAGGTACTGACATACAAACAGCCTCCAAATCTATATCAGAAACTTGTCAGCAGCAAGTTGGGTAAAACCAACACCAAAGAACTGGGTACCAGAAGGTGCCACAATTCAAGATGTAAAACCTGAACACACGCGTGCGTGCGCGCGCGCACACACACACACACACACACACACGAATGGAACGGTGTATATTCCCCACATACAGGGAAGAGAAAAGACCTCAGGTTTGTGCATAGGTTTGACTCCAAGAATCTGATACTTGATCAGATGTGAAAACTGCAAATACCTGGCATGTAAAACCGTTGAGAGCTGACTGAATTAACAGAGACTCGCTGTACAACATGCAGACACCAGTGAGACATTTTATACATGAGCAGGATCGAAGCAGGCAGTCAGGGCCCTTTGTGATGATCCTTCGCTTCTCTGCGGATATAGTCAGTTATGTCTGTAGAGTCCATAGACGTACTTAATTCTGTTTTAAAGGAACTAATTGTATTGCAACTGGCTGCGGATACAGAGAAGTTGTTCCATGCTGCTACTACCCCTTGTGTAAAGAAATTCCTTTTTGAGTTGGTATTAAACAGCACCCGCCCAATCTGCAAAGTGTCCCCCAGTCCTGTGCTTATTTGCTTTGAATTCAAGATTTAAACAGTGTACTAGGAATGATGTTTTGTAGCCACAAATACGAAGTCCCCCTCATCCATCTTGTCTCCAGTGTAAACCAGTTCGGGCCCTCCAGTCTCTCCTCCTAGCTTAATCCCCTGATTGCTCTTGCATAGTTTAGTTGTTCTGGTTTAGCGTCCCTCCAGTCTGTCCTCATCCCATCTCAAATATGGAGCTAAAGACTGCCACAGTGCTTGGGTACGGTTTTGCCAGTTAACGACGCAATGACAAGATTATGTCCTGATCATTACTTAGTAGCTCTAGTAGTCTGATTACATTAGTGGACTGTGATGATACAGTAAGCCCCGTGCCTTAGTGTATTTTTTTTTATCAAAACTAGAGCTTTAATATTATGAGCAGATGTGATTTCTGAACCATTTAAGTTTGCTTAATGTTGCTACAAACAGTATGTAGCATGGGGCATTTCTCAGCACTGAAACTTAGTGTTTTTGTTGGCCCATATTGCCAAGAGGTTAAAGAGAAATTGTCAGCCTTTTTTGCATCAAATTATCTGTAGTTAAAAATCCACATTTTATGAATGCTTACCTTCTCTAAAATTCATTGATGTTGCCGGCCTGGTGGTGCTGAGGGTTGAGGCGCTGGATGCCACACCTCGTGCCACGCCGGCGACTCGTGTTCTGGAACAGGCACAGGTCACCGGGGGTTGGCAGGGGAGGAGAAGGATTGAGCATCTGGAGGACAGCTCTCCTTCGGGAAGGGGAGGGAAGGGGAGCTGGTTTCGGCATCGCTCTCCCCTTGGTGGAGGCCAGGGGCATGGCATCGCGCCACAACATGGGTGGAGCTGGGACGGATGCTTGCCATAGGCATCAGCGTCATTGCACGTTCCCAGCTCCAAGGGAAATTACCTGCAAAAAAAAAAAAAATAAATCCACTGGCCCTCTTGTATGAGCCAGGGCTCGGTTTGACCCTGCCTCCAGCCACCTTGGTTCTGCCTCAGGTGGCCCTACTCTGGGGGGCCTACATCCCGGTGAGTGGTCCACGCCAAGTCCGCTTGTGGTTGAGGTACAGGAGGGAAAAAATACAGTAAATTAAAAAAAATTTCAGTGATGTTGCTGGTTGTTTTATCTGCCTCCTTGCTTAGTAGACGTGAAATGCATGCTAATGTGTAGTTTTATACCCAGCCTTGTTCTGCTCAAATCCTTGAGCTACTTTTATTGCGTACTTCCTGAACATTAGAAACGCCCCCAGACAGTCCTGATACAGTAATATGTCCTACTCCCATACTCTCACTGCGTGAGTGGATAGACTGTGTTGGCGGTGTGCCTAAGTCCAGGAAAGACGCAGTGGGAGTTGATTATGGAATGTAAACAAACAAGTTTTGTGTGGTAACACCATTATGGTGGGCAGTCAGATTTTAACTCTTTAAAAGAAAAGAAAAATCAAACTGCCAGCTACATCAGCAATCTCTACAGAATGTGAACAATCATCATTTATTTATTTATTTATTTTAAACTAGGGACACTTTGAGGCCTAAGGGGGTTGATAGTGTCCTTTAAAGTAATTTTCTAGGGCCTCTTTGTGTACCAGATTCCACCAGTCAGCCAGTCTTGGTGTTGGCTGCAAACTTGGTCATCCATCCTTTGCAGTGATTGTTCATATCTCTGATGTACAAATTGAACAGCAGGGGTTCCAGCATGAAGCCTTATGGCACCCCACTTGCTAGCCTTCCCCATCTAGGCATGTAGCCATTTACACGCACACTTTGTCTCCTGTTGTTCAGCTGTTCTTTAATCCACTTTACTGAGGTTCTGGGGTTCTAGTACTTCCAGCTCAGACCTATAAGTAGTACTCAGTGGAGAAGATGGTCAAGGAGATCTGCAGCTAGGGTGAATGCTGTAACATCTCTCTACTTCAAGCTCCAGGGGCACCCCTACCATGGAGGGCAAGGAAGCCCTCAGAGGGGGAATGGCATGTGATAGGGAGAAAGGGTGGGACTGCAAGACATGCAACAGGAGTGTAAACATTCAAAGGGGTGCCTTTACAGAATAGATTTCACCCACTGTCTGGAAGTGATGGGTGGAACTGGTGCTGGGGAGAGAGGTCGAATTAAGACAGTGGGGTCGGGGGGGTAGGACAATAAAAAGTAGTCGTAATGGGAGGGCAAGAGATTACATGAGTGAAGCAGGAGATGGGAGGGAGGGAATATGATGACAGGAGGCAGTGAGAAGGAGATAAGTGGCCAGAAAGGAAAGGACAGGGAGGGGAGAGAAGAGGCTGTGGGGATGTCAGGCATGCAGGGACTGGAGCATTTAAGGGGGAACTGGTAACAGTGAGTTGAGGGGGAGTAGCTCGAACAGCAGTCAAGGAAGGCAGGGTTACAGCTAAGAGTTTTGGGGCCCAGGACAAGTCGCTTGAAATGGGCCCCTGTCTCTCAAACCAGTTAATGCTGGGGGTAATGCCAGCTCCTCAGATGGGGCCCCCCCTTGTGCTCGGGGGCCAGGACAACATCCCCACTTGTCTCCCCATTACTGCAGCCCTGAAGGAAGGTAAAGAGGGAGGCAGGTATGGAGGGGAAGGAAGAGTGGTAATCCTAGGGGACTCCATAATTGATGGTATTCATTGGGGAAAGAATTGGGGTCCAGTTACAGATAGGAAGGTGGTTTGTATGCCATGGATAACAGAGTGTGTGCCAAAAAATTGAGGCAGAGGAAACCAATAGTAGTCATATACCTAGGTACCAATGACCTTGCCGGGGAGGAGGTGGGGAGGACTGTCAGAGAAGTAGCTGAATCACTAGCATTCTCAGAGGGTGTTGCCAATACCAAGAGCCAGCATGGTCAGAAAGAAAAAAGATAGGCGTTAAATGGCTGAGTTCAGTGACTGACTGAGGGAGTGGTGCGAGGAGGAAGGAGTTACACGACCGAGGGGACAAGGTCAGACAGAATGCTTTGTGCAGACAGACTGCACCTCTGTAGTGAGGTTGAAACGTCCTCATGGACAAGCTGGGGAGTATATAAACCAAAAACCTAATGTTAAATTACTGAAAGGGGTTAGTAGACCTACAGGCCCTGAGCTTCCAGGAGGAGGAGGTTGGCAGATCTCCCCTCCATACCTGTGGAGTGGGGGGGGTGGCAGGTGGAGTGGGAGTAGAGAGGTTAGCAGTGGAGGTGGGAGGGCACTGCTAATGGAGAAAAATGGGGAAGAAAGAAGGGCGGTAGGAGAAGAAGCCTCTGACTGTAGGTTTCTGATGGTGGGAGCAGAAGGGTTAGCAGTGGGGGTGGGAGTGCACCGCTAATGGAGAGAAATGGGGAAAACAGAAGGGGGAGTAGGAGAAGAGGGCTCAGACTGTAGGTGTCGGATGGTGTCCCTGAACATGGAAAATCTTGTAAACAAAATGGACGGTCTGTAGGCACTGTTGGTGGAAAGAGGAGTGGACATCGCAGCGGTCACTGAGACGTGCAACATCTAACCATGATTGGGGCCTCTTGCTTCGTAGGTATAAAGTATACAGGAGGGACAGGACAGTGGAGAAAGGATGGGTGGCAGTTTGCATCAGGGAGGGTATAACTTGTTCAAGGGAAGTGTTGGAAGAGGGGATGGGGAAACGGTGTGGATTTAGTTACTGTCTAATAGGAGGAGGAAGGTGAGGTTGAGGGTGGTTTACAGTCCACCCAACCAGGAGGAGGCAAGAGTCTGAGAACTGAACTTGCAAATATTGACTGCTGCAGGAAAGAGAGAGGTTGTAATAATGGGAGACTTCAGTCTGCCCAAGATGGATTTGAGGGTAATGTCCGTGACGTGCACCGTGAGTTGAGTGATCCTAGATGCAGTGCAAAGTGGGTTCCTGCCACAGGGTGTTAACAGAACCCACCAGGGAGGGGGAAGTCATTGATCTGATGCTGACAGACAGGGACCACATCTAGGATATAAAAGTTGAAGATTCCCTGAGTGGGAACGACCATTGCGCAGTGTGGTTCCAGGGGAAAAAGCATCCACTAAGACTAAAATCCAGGATTTTAGGCCGACTTCGGAAGGATGGGTGAGCTGCTGAGTAGTTACTTGGTAAGCGTCCGAGATATGGGGTGGACACTGCATGCCTGTGTGTCAAGATAATCCATCATCAAGGAAAGAATAATGGTTATCATGAGGGAGTGTGTTGGGCTCGAAGGGAAGAACTTGAGGGCCAAAACACCCAGCTGGTTCAGCACTGAGGTCGCCTAGGCAGTAAGGAAGAAGAGGTCAGCATAAAAGAAATTCAGGAGGAACCAGAGGCAGGAAGACAGGGAGGACTGCCTGAAGTTGTCTAACTTAAGTGGTAAAGTAGTCCAGCAGGCTAAAGAGCAAATAGAACTTTATTTAGCTGAGGGAACTGGAAAGGGGAAAAGGCATTTTTTCACTGTATAAGTAAGAAAAGGGACAAGAAAGATGGGATTGTTAGGCTCGGGGAAAGGGGGTGGGTGGAGGAGAATGGAAATAAAGCAGAGGCACTAAATGAGTACTTCTGTTCTGTCTTTGTGTGAGAGACAGAGAGAGAGACCAGTGCCACTAGGAGGGGATGGAAAGGTGAGCGGGGGCAAGGACAGAAGATGTGTTAGAGGCGGACAGGGTGAAGACAGGTTTGCTAGCATTGAGGATAGATTAATCCCCAGGCGCTGACTGCATACACCCAAGGGTGCTGAGGGAGCTTGCAGATCCATTGGCTGATGAAGGCTGTTCAGCTGAAGCACTGGGTTTACTGGCGCACCTTTGGCTGGTCGCTTACTACCAATAAAAGTTATTTGGAACAGTCATCTTTCTTTGTGGCTTTGTGGCATTGGAGTGCTTACATTGGACTTCTTACGTTTTAATACTGGGCTGGCTGCCCATTCTATAGCACCCACCTTATACTGCGGTTCACAGAGAGTACTTTTGGAGCTTTAGATCCATTGGCTGATCTGTTTAATAGTTTGCTGGAGTCTGGTGTGGACTGGAGAAAAGCACATGTAATGTCCATACATAAGAGCGGTCCCAGGGAACTACAGACTGGTCAGTCTGGCCTCAATCTTGTGCAAGCTCATGGAGACCATACTTAATGAAAGGTTATTAGAGTATCTAGATGAGCATGATCTCTAGGATGTGCGGCAGTATGGTTTTATGATTGACTTCTTCGATTGGGTTGCTGAAACAGTGGACAGGAGCCAAGTGGTGGATATCCTTTTCCTGGACCTCAACAAGGCCTTTGATTCTCAACCCCACAAGGTTGATTGGGATGTTTGCGGATCTAGGGGTTTGTGAGAAGTTGACCAGGTGGGTGGAAAACTGGTTGGGGGCAGGACCCAGAATGTGGTGGTGGGAGGTAAGCTCTCTTAACACCAGAGAGGTCACCAGTGGGGTCTTATAGGGCTCAGTACTCAAACCGGTGCTGTTCAGTGTCTTCTTCAGTGACACCAGGAGTGGCATTAAGGGCAAAATTGGTCTATTCGCAGACAACACTAAGCTCTGTGGGAGGCTGTACTCGGAAGAAGGGATACAAGTTCTAAAGGAAGATCTGAAAAAGTGAGAAAGGTGGTCTGGGTCATAGCAGCTGGCTTCAATGTGAAGAAATGCAAAGTTATGCACATTGGAGCCAAGAACCCGAGGATGGAGTACAGCATGGGAGAGGTCCAGATAGCTGCATCAGAGAAGGAGAAGGATGTTGGAATGATGATTACTAGTGACCTGAAACGCTCCACGCAGTGTAGGAAAGCAACAGCAAAGGCAAATAAAATGCTGGGCTGCATTGCCAGAGGGATCAGCAGCAGGCAACAGGAGGTAATACTGCCTTTGTACAAGTCATCAGTGAGACCACATCTGGAGTATAATGTACAGTACTGGCTCCCAGACTTTAGAAAGGACATAAAACTGCTTGAGGATGACCGTGAAGTCCAAGGGGTTGAGAGGCCGGCGTGAGGTATGGAGGTCTTCCACTAACCTGCGGGGGGTGGGGATGGGCCGCAGTGCTGAGCCCAGTTTCTCCTTCTCTGAGACTTCAGGGGCGTCCTTAGTGGACAGCACAGAGGGTTTCCCTTCTGGAACCACGCACACTCAATCGCTCCACAGGGGAGATTCTCCCTCAGGGCTCAGCCAGGACTTGTTTTCACATTTGCAGTGTCCGCTGACTGGTTTGGTCCCCGGATCCCCCCACGTGGGAGGGGGGGTCTACTGCGGGGTCTCTGATCCCTGGCAGAGGCTGGGCACTTTAGTTGAGGTGCCCTTCCCCAAATCCTCTGCAGACACCTCCCCCTCTCCCAGGCCATGTGGGCCCTATGGAACCTTTAGCTTTGGAGACGTTCAGAGCTACTGCGGCGGCCTTCCCTAGGTATGCTAGAGTTATGGATGAGCAGGTCCTTTGAATGTCTCCCCTGCCACAGGAGGACTCTGACCATCCGAGCTCCTCTGCTTCCTCATCTAAGGAAGAAGAACGTTCTGTCCACCATTCCGACGCTGATTTCACCGAATATCATCGATTCCTTTCGAGGCTAGTTCAGGAGCTCCACATCTCCCATGTAGTAAGACGCAATACCAAGCGGGAGAAATGCCGTTTTCTGAGCAAGTTTGGTGCCAACCACCTGGTGGTGCCTTCCTGGACCATTCTTTTCCAGGAAGCGTCTTTCCGCACCTGGCAGTCTCCAGCCGCCTCATCCCCAGCGGACTGCAGGAGGAGGTATTGTGCTCCCCAGGAGTCTCTTGGTTCTCAGCTTCACCCCCCCTTGGGGTTGAAGGCTTTAGACACTCCTTCCGGGCTTTAACACCTTGCACATGACTGACAACCGGCTCCAGATTCTACGGAGTTCGACTGGTGGGGTAGAAGAGTCTTCTCCTCCGCTTGTGTGTTACTCTGCATCAGCTTACATCAGGCTCACCACGCTGCCTATAACAGGCACCTGTGGTCGATGCTGGTGCAGGTTATAACATCCTTGCCTGATTCTGAGGAATCTAGGCAAGCCATTGCCCTCTCTGCACAAGGTTTGGTGCTTACAAGACACCAAGCAAGGGCATTTTATGATGCCAGTGAGGTGGCTTCCAGACTAGCAGGGACAGCGATCTGCATCAGGCGGACGGCATGGCTTCACCTGTGTAGATTGTCACCCATTGCCCAGCATAGGGTGACTTCCTCCACTTTCTAGGACGTGTTTTTTTTTTTTCTTTCTTCTTGGGCGCGGAGGAATCTTCAGGGTGTCTTCCTTCCCACCCCCACCCCGGGCTATGGGGGACACCTCTTCCAGACCAGCCTTAGGCCAGGTTGACCTGGTGTGGCAGAAGGGTCTCTCCCTCCTGTGTCTCCCCTGCAGGAGGCTGAGGGAATCCCTTTCCTCAGGGCAGTGCCAGGGTCTCCTCCGTGGGGCTTGGTACTCACCCAGCAGTAATGAATGGTGAAGATTGACAAGGGAAGATATGGAAATTAAGTTCCTACCGTAATTCTTGATGTTCTTTTGTATCATCACCATTCATTACTGATTCCCGCCTACCTTCCCCTCTTGGGCCTTAGCTCTTGGGTGCCGCCTCCACCCTGCTCACCCTCCCCCTCTTCAAGGCCAGTTGGGTGCAGAGTCCACCTGGTACCTCAGGGCCCTCTGTTTCCTTCTCTTAAAAGTCGCACAGCACCTGCCCTAGGAGGGTGGCGAGTAGGGTTCTTCGCCCTGGCCTTGGAGGGAACTCCGTGGGATTCTCAGTGGGGTGCACTGTGGTGTCCTCTTTAATTTGGCTCTGATGTTTCCACTTGTTCCCATATCCTTGCAGTGAGGACTACGTCGGTGCGTTTCGTGAAAGAACAGATAGGAATTTTCCTCCCTCTTTCTCTTTTCTCGCTTCCCCTTTGTCTTAGAGGTCATTCTGGACAGAGTCCTCCTGTTCAAGGGGGTTTTTCCCTCTGGGCTAAGCTGTCAGGTGATGCCCTGTAGAGGACCATGCTCCAGGACTTTCACCCCAAACGTGGATTAGGGGTGGGTGGGGAGAGGGGGCTGACTCCGCCATGTTTTTTCTATTCTCCAAGACCATTTCAAATTTTCTTGTTCTGGACTTCCGTCCAGTGGTCCCTGGAGTTGACGGGGTTCTTGCTCCTGTGTCTTCATACTGTTCAGGTTTTTGAGGCTAAAATATTCCAGCCCCCAACCCCCGTGTATGTTGCATATCTCTTTCTCTCTCTCCCACCTTGTGCTGCTGCCCAATGGTTGAGGCCTTGTGGCCACTTAGAGAAAGTCCAATCCTTCTGTCCCCTGGTCAGCTTATTCCTTTTTGTTTATATCCTTTCGTTTTCCTATTCCTTTGCTGTCTTGCCTCACCTTGGTTTTCTCTATCCCCCTTTGTTTCATCCTCTCCAGAGGAGTCTGCGGTGCCTAACGGCCAACCTTTCTGTGCTGTGCAGTGCGTCAGCCTCGTGGGTGGTGCTGCTCCATCCCAAAAAGCTCCTATACAGCGCTGCCTCTGTCATTATCCCAACAGTAATGAATGATGACGATACAAGAGAAAATCAAGAATTACAGTAGGTACATAATTTTCTTTTTTGGCATATCACATTCATTTGGATTGGCAATGCTCTTTGTGTCTTCATTTGCTTCCCATTCATGTGGTTTGGCCTCACTGGTGGTGCAGGTCCCTGTTTGCTGGTTCCTTCTGGCATTCAATTCCCCATCATTGGCAGCTTTGTTTGTCACTTGGCTTTGCCTCGTTGCCATTTGTGCTGTTGGGTTCACACCTGTCTTTAGTCATGATATTTGACTGTCGCTCTGTTCCCTGACTGGGTCTTACCATCTTCCTCCTGACCATGATAGTACATGATCTCTTTGGTCCCTGGCTTGTGGCCCAGTTCCCTGGTCCTGTGGCTCCCTGCGGCTCAGTTGCTTGGCTTTGCCTCATCAGTTCGCTGTCCATATTGCCTTTTTATGGCATCTTTGTTTTTGCTTGTCATGCACCGGGCTGTGTCTTGTCAGCATGCCCGTATTCTTGGTGTGGCTCTGACTTGCTGGTGGTGCAGGCCGTGGTTTCGTTACTCAATCATGGCTGCTTCCTTCTTCATTGTCTGTTTCTAGTCGGTGGCTTTGTTTGTCACGTAGCATTGTCTTGTAGACATTGGTGCTGTTTACTTTCACTTGTTTCATACACCATTGATGATTGACAGTCAGTATTTTCCCTTGCCAGGCCTTTCTACCCTCCTCTCCCATGCTGGATGATTGGTCTTGGCCTGGTTGTGACAGTATGTCTCCTGTTGGTTCCCACTGGCCTGCTTCCTGGCAGGTGGCTAGCCGATGCCATCTGCAGCATCACCCTTTTTGACTTGCTGTCGCTTGGCTTTGACTTGCTTTGCTCCCTGTGCATTCCCTTTTTGTTTCAAAGGTGGCTTTTCCCTCTCGCCGTCAATGGGTCTGTGCCTGTTGTTGCTTCTCCCATTTGTCGTTGGCTTCATCTTGTCTGTGCCTGCACTTCTCCAGTCTTTGGCATTGGGTTCACCCCATTTTGTGGTTTGTGGGTACTTTGTCATCCAGTTTTTCCTTTCACTGCCTGCTAACTTAATCTTTGGCTCTGCTCTATGCCATTTTTGTATCTGGTGTCTGCCTCCAGTTGTTCATCGCCTCTAGGTGTTTGGCATTGCTCAGGCCAGTTGCTGAGAGTTACCTGGCCCGCCTCCTTAATGTGACTTCCTTTGGGCTTCTTCATCGTCGCCGTCATCATTTGGCTGGCCGTTGGTGTCGGTCCATTCTGGCTTTGTGCCATTGTTGCATTAGCGCTTCAACCTGCAGCTTTTTTTTTTTTGGACCTGCTGGCTTTCCTTTCAGAATCAGTGTTCCCCATGTCTCTAACCGCCACATTTGCTGTACTGCCTTTTGGTTTTGCCCTGCTCTGCAGTAATTTTTCCTGTTTTTTTTGGGTTCAGTGCTCCCGCTGCTTACTACTGTGACTGTTGACTTGCCCTCCTCCCCCATGTTGCTGTGGTACTGCTTGGGAATTATTCTGCTAATGTGACTCAATGGAGGGAGATCTCAAAGAAGATAGGATAGTTCTAGGGACATGGATATAGTGTTCTATCTACATATCTGGCAGTGTCCTTTCACCTTTAAGACTCACTGGAATGTCTTCAAGCTGGCTTCTCCCACTTACCTGGGTGGTAATTCCCTCGGCACCACCCCATAATGCCAGATTTTCCTTTCTGCTGGAAGAAGGTTCCCTCCTTACCACTCTCGCGCTGTAGAGGCCCTTTGCTTATTTCTTTAAAACAATTAATAAAAACTTGTTTTCAGGCCTGTTACTACATGCCACTGATATGGACGATGCGGGTTCCGAAAATGAGGTTGCGAGCAGAAAATTTCCCGAATGGATCTGCACACCTCATGCATATACTGCCTGGGCTACGAGCACGATGCTCAGGCTTCCGGCCCTTGCTGCACTTTTCATCCCTCCACTTTGTAGGATCACTTAGCCTGCCTGCTCCTCGGCCATCTGGATGATCAGGACCCGCCCGTAAAATTCAAAGACGCCCATTGGGTGGTCTCCGCAGCCGTGGGATCTGCCAGACAACTTGTGGCATTCGGGGAGGCTGCAGCGCCGATCTCCTCGGCTTCAGCCTTTTTGACGCTCTCCTTGAGCACCTCTTTTACTGGAATGTTTAAGGAACTGTGCCAGGCCCTTCCCACCCATGGGCAGGGTCCATTGGGCACAAAAAAAAAAAAAGGGGGGGGGGCCAAGAAATGGTCTCTTCATGGGATCAGGAGCGCTCTCGGGCCTCAGATTCCTGCACTTCACCGGAGTTGCTGACTATGGTCAGTGCTTCTGCTCCGGCCACTGACCCCAAGACACGGGTAGACGCCCCCGAGATCTTCTCAAACTAGTTGGCCTGTTGTCTGCTGAGGAGGCTGATATCTCCCTCTCCATGACTCCGGTCCTGCCACTTTCTCAGGATGGTCCAGGGCATTGTTCCACTCCCTTTCAACCCGGAGCATCTAGACCAAGAGGGGACTCTGCTGTCGCCGGCCCCTTCTGAGACCCATTGAGGTCCTGCTCTCTGAGTCCCAACTTGGACAGCCTGCTTTGATCTCTGCACTCTGACAAGCATTACCACCACTATTCCTTGTCGTCTTCAGATGAGGAAAGGCTCCGGCACAAGTTGCATTGGCCCTACAAGGAGCTCATTTGGTTGACCAGGGTGAAGCCGTTCGCAGCTACCCCGGTCTTTCCTTGAGTGCCACCGCCAGAGCCGCAGCAGACACCATCTCGGCAGGAGCTGATTTGAACTGACCTGGCACCGCGCCCTCCGGCCTCTTCACCGATCCAGGTGGAGCCGCTTCCTAAGCAACTGCTGTCTTGCACTCTGACCAAGGACGCTCAACCAGGCAAGGTTTCTTCCCCCTTCCCCATCTGCCCACTATCCAAAACCTTGTGCCCAATATTTATTTGCTATACATTTGTTAGCTATCTCGTATTGTACATAGCTGTATTTTAGTTATTTAATCGCTGTATGAAGTCCTACTCTTTGTAGAAATAAAAAAAAAAAGTGTTACTCTCTGTACAAAATCAGATATGCTTCCCCTGTACCCTTGACCCCTCAGGACATATCTGGAAACGAACTGTTAGCTCAGTATGCCTTTCCTGGTAAAACTTTTCAAGTAAATAAGGGTTTACCCCATCAGCTGTCTGTCACTGTCCGCCCTCCCATGGTTAGGGACCCAAGCAGTCAACTGTTCTTCCACTATTCTTAGAAATTGGAGGGATCCTCCTTACACTCCTGACCACTGGATGTGGAGTCGACGGGGGACCTCTCAGTGGAGCAGGGGCCCACCTCATTTATGGGTCTTCTCCGTCTCATTTCAGAATCAACAGGTCTCCAGTTGGAGCTCGTCCAGAAGTGGGAATGGTACCCGCTGACTGAGATTCTCAAATGGGGTGACACGCCTCTGGAAGCCTTCCCAGTTCAGGATGCTGTTCTTGGCCGTGCCCTGGAACTGTGGCAGCACCCGGCCTCTTGCCCTGCGCTGTCTGCCTGGATGGCCCACAAGTATGCGGTCCCTATCGTCTCACTGTCGGGCTTCACAGAACACCCCTCAGCTGAGGATCTTGTGTCTGACTCCATGTTTCGGTGCACCAGCAATGTGGGGGATGTTGACAAAACCCCATGATAAGGAGTCACAAGAAATTGGACCATATGGCCATGAAGGTGTATACCACCTCAGTCTTCGGCAGGCGATCTTGGCCCTCCTAATGGCCCATTTTTTGCGTGCTGTTACGGGTTCTCTGAACGGGGTGATTCCCCACCTTCCCATGGACCTGCAGACTGCTGTCAGACAGGTTAGGGATCAAGGCCAAGTGGTGGCAAAACAGCAGTTCTAGGGACATGGATATGTTGTTCATCCACACTCTCTGGCAGGTATCCTTGCCGCTTTAATTCTTGCTGGAAGGTCTTCAAGCTGGCTCCTCCCACCCACCCGGGTGGTAAAACTCTCGGCTCCGCCCCAATGACGCCAGATCTTCCTTACCGCTTGGAAGCTCAGGTTCCCTCCTTTGCGCTCTGCGTTTGAGACTGGATCCTAATTCTTCGGTTCGTCCGAAATTGATTTTGAAGTTTTCTAAACTTCGGTCTTCTTTTTCCCTCACGGCTGCGATGGACAAATCTGTTCCCGGCTTCCGGAGGTGCCCTTGCGGGCAGAAAATGTCCAGGACAGATCCGCACTCCACGTGAATCTACTGCTTAGGTCTAGATCACGACCCGCAGGCTTGCGAGTTGTTCCATTCTTTCTCGGCCAATGTTCTGGACGATCGCACTGCCTGTTTGAAGCTCGGGTGCCCCGAGAAATGTTTTCCGCCGGTAAAATCCAAAGAGGATTGTTGGGCGGTGTCCGGTGGCTGGCTCGGCTGAGCAGGTCGAGCAGATGATCGCCCTTGAGGAGGAAGCGGCCCAGGCCGCATCTTCTTCCTCCTCGGCTGCAGCATTTATCCCGCTCTCTCTGAGTTCCTCGTATACAGCTTCGTTCGAGGAGCTTTGCCAGTCCCTTTCCACGAAGGGAGAGGGGCCTTCGGGACATTCTTCTCGGCCCAAGAAAAGGGAATCGAAAGGTAAGTCCCATCGTCTGCGTTCGTGGGAGCGGGAGAGGTCCCCCTCCCTGGGCAGCCAACAGTCTACTCCCGGTCGAGGTTGCGGCTGAGGCCGCTGGCTTCACGTGCAGCCCCCGCCAGGCCAGCCTGCCGAGACTCCCTTCGACGAAGTCGAGATTTTTCTCGATCCGTTAGAAGGGCTGTCGACTGGAGAAGCCGACAACCCTACTTCACTGGTTCCCCCGGTGGATACCGAGGATCTGCCTGTTCCTTCGGGACCACAGTCCCCGGTTAAAGTTCCCAAGCCGAGGGAAGAGCGGGTATCCCGCCCTTCCCAGACCCACCCTCAGTCCCCCCGGGGTCTCTGTCTCGGACCTCTTCTTAGTCCAGCCGTTCCCGCCAACATCGGCTGGTCTCGGTCCCGCTATCGCGAAGTAAGCGGCAACGCCGCTTCTTCCTCGTCCCTCCTCCTCGGTGAAGAGGCTACGCGCGTTGCGCCAGCACTATGAGGATTTGATGTGGCAGCTGTTGCTGTTATCCGGCCTAAGCCGACCCCGGCCATCAAGTGGCTGTCGCCGGAACGGCCGAAGCAACCACTCGCTTCAGTCGAGTTGCCCGCCCCAGGGCCAGTTGCTAAGCCGAAACCAGCTGGTCCACCGATTTGTGGTGGAACCTCTGCCTCCACAACCTAAGTCGTGGGCACCGACTAAGAATTCTCGGTCGGGTCATGGCCTGCCCCACAGGTTGTCGGTCACCCTCACTCCCGACCGTCCTCGGCAGGTGGAGGGTGGCTCAGGGCCGAGGCAGCTCTTCGCAGACTCTTCGGAATCAGACGATTCCTCCCTGTTCTCCAGGTAGTGCGATCTGGAGTCCTCCGGGGGCCAGTCAGTGGACGATAGCCCATCGTCCTTCTTGGGTCTGCTTCGACTCATCTCGGAGTCCACCGGGATGCAGCTCGAGCCAGTGTCCAAACGGGCCAAGTATCCCCTGACGGAGATTCTGGACTGAGGGGATTCTCCCACGGAGGCCTTTGCGGTGGCTGAGGCCATTGTCGGCCCAACCTTGGAGCTTTGGCAGCGGCCTGCTTCCTGTCTTGCGCCCTCGGCCAGGATGGCCAGGAAGTATGCGGTCCCTACCGGCTCTTTGCCCAGTTTCTCGGAACACCCCTCTGCTGAGGGGTTAGTCACCGACAGCGTTTTCCGGCGCTCCGGTAACGCTCGGGATGTGGACAAGCCCCCCGACAAGGAGTCCAAAAAGCTGCACTTTGCCGGGCGCAAGGTGTATGCTGCGTCCTCCCTCGGCCTCCGACAGGCCAGCTCGGCCGTGCTGATGGCACACTTCTCCCACGCCCTCATGGGCTCCCTGGATGAGGTCAATCCTCATCTCCCGCCTGACCTGCGGACCACGGTCCGCCAGGTGCGGGACCAGGGTAGGGCGGTGGCGAAGCAGCAGCTCCAGACTGCTTTGGACATAGGTGATTCCTGTGCCAGGTCAGTGGCGGCCGCAGTGGCCATGCGACGCAGGGCGTGGCTGAGGATATCCACCTTCACGGTGGATACCCAGCACAAGTTGGCGGATGTCCCCTTCTTGGGGACTGACCTCTTCGGCCCTGGAGTGGAGGGACACCTCCAGCGGATCGAGAAGTCCAATGCCACTCTGGACTCTGTCACCTCCACCCAGAGGGACAAAGGCGGCCGTCAGCAGCAGAAGTCCTTTCATCCTTTGGCCCCTGCTCCTCGACCGGTCCAGCAGCACCAGCAACAGGGCCAGCAGGCTTGCGCTTGGCGTCCCAAACCCAAGCCGATGGCTTCCTCTAACAGGAAGCAAGGAGGTAAAGGCCCGGGAGGTCCCTCGGCCGGTTCTTCATCCAAGCCTGCCCAGTGATGGGTTGAGGGGTGCCGCCCCCAACCTCGTCATTCCCCCCCTGGGTTCCCCCCGTGGGGGGACGGCTCCGCCACTTCCTTTCCGCCTGGTCCGCTATCACCACGGACCGCTGGGTGTTGGAGGTGGTAGGAAAAGGCCTGCCTCTGGAGTTCGAGCAGGTTCTGCCTTTTCGAGCCGTCGCCCCTCCGGGGCACGGGGTCCGCAGCCTTGCTGTTGGCCCGCCGGACCGACATGGCCCTGCTCCTTGAAAAAGAGGTAATCAGGAAGGTAGTGGATCCTCCTCCAGACCCGGGGTTTGTGTCCAGGTACTTTCTGGTCCCAAAACGGACGGGGGGCTGGCGCCCCATTCTCGACCTGCACGACCTGAACAAGTTCCTAAGGTCTCGGACCTTCAGGATGGTCACTCTGGCTCAGATAATCCCATCCTTGGAACGAGGCATGTGGTTCTGCTCCTTGGACCTCCAGGACGCGTTCTTTCACGTCCCAATCCGTCCGTTCCATCAGAGATTCCTCCGCTTCAGAGCGGAGGGATCCCTTTACGAGTTCTGAGTCATGCCCTTCGGCCTCTCCCTAGCCCCCAGGGTCTTCACCAAATGCATGGCAGTGGTGACAGCATTCCTGCGGCGCCAAGGGTTCCGGGTGTACCCTTACCTGGACGATTGGCTGATAGCAGCCCCCTCCAGACAGGAGGTGGAGCGGTTCAGAGATCTGGCCCTCCAGGTTTGCTCTCAGGTTGGCCTCCTCATCAACGAGGCCAAGTCGGAACTCGTGCCAAAGCAGGTGATTCTGTTCATAGGGGCAGAGCTCGACTCTCTGCGAGCCAGAGCACGGCTCCCGGCGGACAGGGCCGAGGTTCTTTCCTCCTTTGCCCAATCATTTCTGGTTGGGCAATTGCACCCTGCCCGGGACTTCCTGCACCTCCTGGGCCTCATGGCGGCCTGCACCAGCGTGGTCTGTTGGGCCCATTGGTACATGCGTCCCCTTCACTGGGGACTGGCCAGCCAATGGTCACAACGCCGCGATCCGTTGGACCGGCCCGTGACAGCGACCCAGGAGATGTGGAACGCTCTACAATGGTGGATCGTTCCAACTCATCTGCAGGAGGGTATCCCGTTCGTCCGCCCCGAGCCAACGGTCTCTCTGTCGACCGACGCATCTCTTATGGGTTGGGGTGCCCATCTGGGGGAACACCGAGCGCACGGCCTCTGGTCCCCTTGGGAGTCCTGACGCCACATCAACCTGCTGGAGCTCCAAGCGGTCCGTCTAGCTCTCACCGCCTTCGCTCCATTTCTACGGGGTCAAGTGGTTCAGGTCCAGACTGACAACACCACGACCATGTACTAGCTGAACCGTCAGGGCGGGATGCACTCCTTGCTGTTATGCAAGGAAGCTCTCCACATTTGGTCCCTAGTGCGCAGCCTGGAGGCGGATCTCCTAGCCATTCACATGGCAGGAGCCTCCAACACCCTGGCCGATGCCCTAAGCCAGATAGGGGCTGCGTCTCACGAGTGGTCTCTCCTGCTGGAGGTAGTACAAGATCTCTTCTCCCACTGGGGCACGCCTCAGGTGGACCTGTTTGCCTCCAGGGAGAATGCGAAGCTGAGTCTGTTCCATGCCTGCCCCCCCCAGCAGGGCTCGCTGCAGGGGGATGCCTTCTCGAGGCCGTGGACCCGGGCCTCTTCTACACCTTTCCCTCATTTCCCTTGATCCACAAGGTGCTTCTGAAGGCGAGGAGGGACAAGGTGCAGGTGATTTTGGTAGCCCCAGACTGGCCCTGCCAGTTCTGGTATCCAGATCTCCTCAGCCTCAGCTCCAGGCTCCCGAGGCGGCTTCCAGCCCGCCCGGACCTGATCTCAGTCAATCAGGGGAAGGTATTCCATCCGGACCTTCAATCCCTGCACCTGACGGCCTGGTTCCTGAGCGGCTAGAGTTACAGGCCTTGGATCTTTCCGACGAGGTCCTCAACGTCGTTGAGGCATCCCATAAGGAGTCAACCAGAAAATGCTATGCCTTCAAATGGAAGAGGTTTTCCATTTGGTGTCAAGGAAGGGCTTGGACCCTTCCGACTGCCTATAGCAAGCATTCTGGACTACCTGTGGTCCTTTCTCAGCAAGGGCGATCCGACAACCCTTAAAGTGCACCTGGCAGCCATCTCTGCTTGCAGGCGGCGGGCAGCAAGCAGTTAATTAGCACAGGAGAGAAGGTGGTCGAGGCGCTTTCAAAGGCCTTGACACATTTCCCCTCCAGTCTGAGAACCTCCACCTCCGTGGGATCTACTGCTGGTTGGCCAAGCTCATGGGCAAGCCATTCGAATCAGTGCACAGGTGTGACATCTCTCACCTGTCGTGGAAGACCGCCTTCTTGGTGACTGTCACGTCAGCCAGAAGGATGGGAGAGCTCCAGGCGCTTTCCATCGAGCCTCCCTACCTGGTCTTCCACAGGTACAAGATTGTCCTGCGCCCCCCCACCCGAAATTCCTTCCAAAGGTGGTGTCGGAGTTTCACCTTAACCAGGTGTTGACTCTGCTGGTGTTCTACCCCAATCACACCTCGGAGGCTGAGTATAGGCTCCATACTTTGGACCCTAGACGAGCTCTCGCTTATTATAAGGAGCGGACGGCTGAAGTTCGGGGAGAGGTTCACCAGCTGTTTGTCACCTACGCTGAAGCCGCACCTGGCAGACCTGCAGCAAAGCGGACGATAGGCAGGTGGATCACCTCCTGCATAGAGCTCTGCTACAGGTTGGCGGGCATGGAGCCTCCCAGAGGGATAAGAGCTCATTCTACCTGCCATACCGCTGCATCAGTAGCTGCTTCCAGAGATGTCCCTATCCAGGATATCTGCAGGGCTGCTACCTGGAAGTCGGCACATACCTTTATTACCCACTACCACATCGACCTCAAGTCACGCCGGGATGCTGGTTTTGGGGCCTCAGTTCTCCAATCTCTCTTTCCCAAGTAAGTATTGGGGTGTGCGCTTGCCTCTCCTCCCGGAGAACTGCTAGAGTCTGCCAGAGTGTGTGGATGAACAACATATCCATGACCCTAGAAATACAGGTTACTCACCTGTAACAGGAGTTCTAGAATGGTATATGTTGTTCATCCACCTGACCTGACCTCCCCGGCCGGCCTGGCCCTGAGCTTCCAGCGGGCCAGATCTAGCGTCATGGGGCGGAGCTGAGAGTTTTACCACCGGGTGGGTGGGAGGAGCCAGCTTAAAGACCTTCCGGCAAGGATACCTGCCAGAGAGTGTGGATGAACAAACATATACCATTCCTAGAACTCCTGTTACAGGTGAGTAACCTGTATTTCCAGACTGCCATGGACCTTGGCGATTCTTTCGCCCAGTCTGTGGCAGCGGCAGTTGCCATGCACCACAGGGTTTGGCTACGCATCTCCACTTTCATGGCTGATATGCAGCACAAGTTGGCAGACTTGGGTATCAACTTGTACGGGCTCAGTGTGGAAGGGCACCTCGCCAGTATCAAGAAGTTGAATACCATCTTGACTCTGACTTCCTCCCAAAAGTGTGTGTGTGTGGGGGTGGGGGTGGGGGGCTGGCACCCCATCTTAGATCTGCACGACCTGAACAAGTTCATCAGGCCACGCATCTTCAGGATGGTCACCCTGTTTCAGATTATACCATCTCTCAAGCAGGACATGTGGTTCTGCTCTGGACCTTCAGGACACATTCTTTCATATCCCTATCCGTCCCACTGCTGGTTCCTTCGGTTCCATGCAAAGGGGGTTCTCTGCGAGTTCCAGGCCATGCCATTCGGTTTGTCCTCGGCCCCAGGGTCTTCAAGTGCATTTCAGTGGTGGCAGCTTACCTGAGATACCGAGGAGTCCTGGTTTACTCCTACCTGGATAACTGGCTGAATTGCCCGTCCTTCCAGGCAGGAGGTGTAGCAGTCCAGGGACCTGGCTCTCCAGACCTGCATCTCTCTTGGCCTCCTGGTCAACCAGGCAAGTTGGAACTTGTGCACTCGCAGGTAATCCATTTCCTTGGGGCAGAACTTGGCTTCCGACAGACAGGGCAGAGGCTGTCTGCTTTTTTGCCCAATCATTTCGGCTTGGGCAGTTGCGTCCGGCTTGAGACTTCCAGCGCTTCCTGGGATATATGTGTGTAAGAGCCTGGAGCAACTACGGCTGAAATAAGGCTGCTCAGATGGGGGCTGGGGAGGATGGTGTGGGAAGTCAGAGGAGCAGAGCAGTGGAGGCAAAAGTAGAGGGGTAATGCCCAAGGGAGTGCGGGCATCAGGCAGAGGATGGGAGTGGGGAGGAGCACCCAGTGTACATTAGTTTCTCTTCCTCCGTGGATTTGAGTCCAGGGTGGAGGAGTGGGCAAGTGGTAATGGGAAGGGGTGGGAATGTGAGAGTAGCATCAAGGGTAGTAAATTCTAAAAGGGTGCCTTTATTGACTAGTTCTAGAGATGTGGATATGTTGTATACCTTGATTCTCCGTGCCTTGCCTACTCTTCCCTGGCTGTTTCTACCTTTCCTGCTGCAAACTGTACTCCATTGCCTTTTTTACTAATTACCTAGCTATCATAAAACACTTTCCTGAATCCTTCGAGTCATCGCACTTGGACTCCAACCCCCCCAGCTCTTATTCTCTGCAGCCTAAACTTGTCCTCTGCCCCTAATAAGCACTAGCTTGTCTTCTAACCCTGATAAGCACTGATAAGCAGCAGGAAAATCCCAGCCTCCCCCTACAAAACAGGGTACTAAATGAGAAAAAGACCAAGGTAGAAAGGTCAGTGGGGGATGCTGCTACAGAAGGTAAAGCCATCAAAAAATGGAGAGCAATGAGTACCAGTGCCCGTAGTCTGGGTAACAAGATTCCTGAATTAGTGGCCTTAATGGAGGAGGAACATATGGATATCGTGGCAGTCACAGAAACATGGTACACACAGAACCATGACTGGGACGTAAACATACCAGGATACACTATCTACAGGAGGGACAGGGAGGGTAAAGGAGGAGGAGGAGCTCTCTACACAAGAGAAGGAATCAAAGCAACAGAACAAAAGGGTAAACAGGGAGGAGAAGAAGCACTGTGGGTCAATTTGGAGGCAGGCAATGGCACCACAATCCGCACAGGGGTTGTATACAGACCCCCCTCTCAGGGGGAGGAAATGGACGAGGAAATGATAGAAAGTATACTTAGAATGGCAGATAAAGGGGAGATATTGCTGATCGGTGATCTGAATATGCCAGATGTTAACTGGAGTGCAGTTGCAGCAGCCACTTCTAAGAGTGGGGTTATTCTAGATGCCCTACAGGGGGCATGCCTTAGACAACTAGTATTGGAAACCACTCGAGAGGGAGCAATCTTAGACCTGGTCCTCTCAAATGGAGATAGAGGATCACAGATGTAGAAGTGGGTAGCCATCTGGGAACTAGCGACCATCTAACAGTATGGTTCACAAACACAGCTATAGAGTCAAGCCATACAAAGGCAAACGTACTGGACTTCAGGAGGGCTGACTTTGCCAAAATGGGTGAGTGCCTAAGGAATGCACTAGCAAATGGGCAGGAAGGAGGGGTGGAAGAACAATGGGGAATAATAAAACTGCCATCACAGAGGTAACAAGCCTTTATGTGAAGCAAATAAACAAAACAAAACGATGTAAGAAACCACTATGGTTCTCAAAGGAGGTGGCAGTGAAGGTTCAAGAGAAAAGAAAGCATTCAGAAAGTACAAGGAATCACAGAAGGAGCAGGACAGAGAACTGTATCAGTTAAAGCAAAAGGAAGCTGGGAAGGCAGTCAGAACAGCAAAGGCCCAAACCAGAAAAAGATGGCCAGCTCAGTTAAGAAGGGGGATAAAACCTTTATAGGTACATCAGGAAGTGAAGGAAGACTATAGGAGGGATAGTGAGGCTTAATAAAGGGAGGGAGGGTGGGCAGAGGTGACGGTGAAAAGGCAGAGATACTAAACAAATATATTTTTTCAGTATTTACAAATGAAGAGGGTGAGGTACCTAAAACAAACAATAGAAACACTCTGGATACAGAAGTTGATACCAGCCCATTTACAGAAGAAAGGGTTATGAAAGAACTCTTAAAACTGAAGGTGGACAAAGCAATGGGGCCTGATGGGATTCATCCCAGAATTCTAAAAGAACTAAGGGTAGAACTAGTGACACCACTGACTACCCTCTTTAACAAATCATGGGAGGATGGGGTGGTACCTGAGGACTGGAGGAGGGCCAATGTGATTCCCCTTCACAAAAGTGGGAGCAGTGCAGAAGCAGGAAACTACAGACCAGCTAGTTTAACCTCAGTGATAGGGAAAATGATGGAATCACTTCTGAAGGAAAGAATTGTCTAGTACCTAGAGGCCAGAGGGGCACAGGACCCAAGGCAGCATGGATTCACAGCAGGAAGGTCATGCCAGACGAATATAATAGATTTCTTTGACTGGGTGACCAAAGTAGTAGATCAGGGAGGGGCTGTGGACATGGCCTACGTAGACTTTAGCAAGGCATTTGGCTCAGTCCCACACAAAAGATTAATATACAAGTTAGTCAGCCTGGGAGTGGGTCCCAAGATGACAGCCTGGGTAAAGAATTGGCTGGAGAATAGGACACAGAGGGTAATAGAAAATGGAGTCCACTGTGAAGAAAGGGGGGTTACTAGTGGGGGTGCCGCAGGGTTCAGTATTAGGACCGGTCCTCTTCATTGTCTTTGTAAGCGACATTGCAGAGGGACTGGAAGGAAAAGCATGTCTCTTTGCAGATGACACAAAGATCTGCAACAGAGTTGATGCACAAGGTGGGGTGGAAAAGGTGAGAAGGGACTTAGCAAGGTGAGAGGAATGGTCAAATGTATGGCAGCTTAGATTCAATGCTAAGAATTGCAAGGTAATGCACCTGGGAAACAAAAACCCAGGGGAAGAGTACTCGATGGAGGGTGAGATACTAACAACAAAAAAAATGGAAAGGGACCTGGGGGTAGTCATATCAGATGACTTAAAGGTGGGCTAGCAGTGTGAGAGGGAAGTAAGGAGGGCTGGGGGGATACTGGGATGCATAGGCAGAGGCATCACCAGTAGAAAACAGGAAGTTGTTATCCCTCTGTACAGACAGTTGGTGAGACCCCATCTGGAGTACTGTGTGCAGTTCTGGAGACCCAATCTCCGCAAGGACATAGACAAGATGGAAGCTGTCCAGAGGAGGGCAACTAAAATGGTGCCGGGTCCGCACCAGAAGACATATGAAGAGAGACTAAAGGAGCTTAATATGTATAGCCTCGAGGAATGGAGGGGGGACATGATAGAAACATTCAAGTATCTCAGAGGAATCAAGAAAGTCAAGAGGTAGCATCTTTCAAAAAGAGGTGTGCAAGAACAAGGGGCACAATTTGAAGATAGAAGCTCAGAGGTAATGTAAGGAAGTATTTTTCACAGAGGGTTGTGGATGCATAGAACGGCCTTCCAGAGGAGGTTGTGGAGTCAAAAACAGTGATTGAATTCAAGCATGCATGGGACAGCCATAAGGCAATTCTAGGGGGTGGGGTAGAAAGAATTAGGCTGCTGGTTAACTAGGATCTGCAGCTTATCCATTAGGTAGGGAAATGGGCAGACTGGGTGGGCCAAGCGGTCCTTATCTGCCGTCAAATTCTGTGTTTCTATGTAACCCACCCCATCCCAGCTCTAATTTCTCTGAAGCTTTAACTAGCACTCTCCTCCTTTGTCTCTCTACAGCCCCACCCTGCCAACCTCATCTACGTCCCTTTGTCCTGCTAATTCACACCCACTCCCCCTGCTGACTGTCTGCCGCCAGCTTCCCACCTCCTTATTTTTTCAAGCACTGGCTAACTGTATTTACTCTGCGCCCTCCTTTGCTTCCCCCAGGGTCCCTCGCCACGAACAGTGCTCTAGGCTGGTTAAGCTTCTCGGCGCCACCCGGACTCCATCATCCTTACTTCTACCGCCCTCCTGAATCTCCAACGTGGACTCAGCCTAAAGGTACGACTGCTGTCCTTGGGAAGCACCAGCTCGTTTCCAGTTGGTGAGGCGAGTTGCTGATGGCCTCTGATTGGGCCACCTGGCAACACGACGTTCCTGATTGGTGCGCCCTCCAGCCTGCATATCCATTCAGTATTTTGAACTAATTGTACCTGTTATCTGTACCGCTTTTTTCTCCCATCCCTGCCCAGGCCTCCTTTAAATATACTTTTGCCACTACCTACTGTTGTTCTCTCTACCCCATTGGCTCACACTATTAAACAGCATAGATTAAACTCCCATTACAGTGACCTCTATCAAACATCATATTATGCCCAGACTGTTCTGCTCTGCCTGTAACTGCCGTACTCTGTCTCCCGGCATCTTCTCTTCTCCTCTCCTCCCTTGGGAATCTTGTGCATCAAGGAAAGGCTGGTCTCTCTGTTGGATCCTCAACTCAAATTGAATCTTCAGGCCCAACCCTACTTACTTAGACTACACTCTCCAGGGGTAATATAGTTTGCTCCGGCCATGTCTCTACTGCACGGTTTCCTGCTTGCTACCTTAGATATCTGCCTCTCGCCCCTCCTCTCCAACATGTCGCCATCCTCCCCTACCTCTCCAACCTCTACCCAGTCTGACCTTGTAAGGAGCCTCCTCACCTCCATCTTGGTGACCAGTTCTCTGTACAGCATAAATTGGTCCTATTCCCTTCCCCCTTATTCTCATAATGTTGGATAATTCTGCATTTAATTACCTTCAGGCCAACCACTAGTGCCCGTACGGTCACTAGGCTACCCTGGGCAGCTCTCTCTGCTCTCCTCATGGTACCTACAACTGTTAGCCCACTATTTAACTATCGCCCTCCTGCTCCTTGCAACAGGGGACATACTCCCAAACCGCGAACCCACACGCAACCCTCACCAATCACACCCAGCGGGCCAAGCCCCTGTCACATCTTACTTAGCTGTCACTCTCGCATAGAGCACCTGCAGGCTGAGCTACAATCATCCTTCCAGCAACTGGGGACCTGGTTCTACTCCCAAATGTTGCTACTAATTGACAAATAAAAACAAGACGATGCTCCTCTTTAGCCCCCAATTAAAGCCCCATCCACATTACACCACTCAGGCCCGGTAACGGATGCAAACTGTTACGGCCGGGGAGCTGTGCAATGTGTCCACACTGCAACGGTGTCCGTTAGGGAACCAGTACCGCCGGTCCACACTGCGGGAGCTGGGCAACCATTACAGCGGCACCCGATCCCACAATGCAGCTCGCACTGCGCTGTGGGACCGGTACCACGCGTCCACACTGCGGCCGGTAACGTTACTGAGGTGTAACTGGTTTCATAACCATTGTTGAAACCACCTCATATGTGGTTTCAACAACGGTTACAAAAACACCTTCTGTAACGTTACAGGTGTAGACGCAAACTGTTGCGGTAATGGTTTGGGCCCTCTGTAACATTACAGAGGCGTAGTGTGGACAGGGCCTAAAAAGCAGATGCCCAGAACCAGTGATCACTAATCACCTGACTGCCCCACTGGAACAGGTTCACTCCTTCAAGTACCTGGGTGTCATTGTGGATGATACCCTCTCTTATGTTCTGCACATTGACATGGTGGTGAAAGCTGTGAACACTAAATTAGGGATCCTGTTTAGGCACAAGAAAAGCCTAACTGCTGAAGCCCTCCGGCTCAAATTCTCCAGCTCTGTCCTCTTCCTGGTCAACTATGGACTGGTGGTTTATGGCGCTTCCACTGATACAGCCCTCAAAAGGGTTGCCACTGCCCTTAACAAGGCTTGCAGACTATTGCTAAATGCTGACCGCTTCACGCACACTTGTACCCTGTATGGTCTGGCCCACATACTACTGCTTCAATCCAGAATCAGATACCAGACTTGCCTGCTAGGGAGAAAGGCCATGCTCTCCATAACCCCTACTTGCATTGCACAGCTGGTAAAGGAAGCAAGCTCCAAATGCAACACATGAAGAACAGTGAAAGTACAGCTTGATGTCCCATTTCGTAGAACTTCCCTAGGACAAAGATCCTTCATGTACCGAGCTCCACTTTGGCTAAATGAGATCCCTGCTGCAACTCTTAATGCAACAAAAGTTTGGTCCTTTAAAAGAGAACTGAAGCAATACCTGCTGAACTCAGATGCCTGTGACTGCCTTAACCTGAATCCATATCTTCAACTTGGATACCCACTCTTAAACACCGCTGACTCCCTTACCTGAGTCCATATCCTCAATGCGGATACCCCCTCGTCTGTTTGAGCTTTCCTACTGTTTTACCTACCATGGACCCCCCCCCCCAAGCTCCCTCCAACTCACTCCCCTCTGTACCCCCAACACCTCCCTTTTCTACCCTCTCCCCTAAATATTCTCCTTCTCCCAATCCCTTTCTCTCTCTCTCTCTCTCTCTCTCTCTCCCTCCCTCCCTCCCTCTCTCTCTCTCTCTCTCTCTCCTCTCATCTGCCCCTCAGCTCCCCCCTTTTCTCCTACCCTTTCCGATATTCTACCTTAACAGGCCCTCCGGGACCGCTATGCCATACGTTGCTAATTGGGAATCTCCTCCTGCTGTTTAATTTAAGTTGTCTAGGTTACTCCAATGTATTATTTATTTACAGTATATTCTGTATTACATAGCAATCTTATGTTTTGTGTTAACTGTCAAGGTTTTGTTATGTCTCTGCTGTTTTACATCCTGAAGTAGAACCTTTGCAAAAGAGTGTATAGTCAAAGGTTGTATCCGAATTACCAAATAAATAACTCATCAGATCTCACTGGTGGCACCCTCCCCTGCAGCCTACGACTCCTGCACCTAAATATAAGAAGTCTAGCCCTCAAACTTGATTAACTCCAAGTGCTGGCAGACCACTATGCCCCTGATAGCCTCACCATATCCGAAACATGGCTAAATTCTAACATCACAGACTCCGAGGTCACTATCCCAGGCTACGTCATGGCCCCACAGGGCAAGCAGAAGTGGGGGAGTAGCCATTTATGTAAACTCGGACTTGTGCTTCTCGGTAGTATTAACCAAGGCTGAGCCACGTGCCTACGAGCTTCTAATGTTACAGTTGGCACTCCTCTTCTCGCTTCCTATTTACATTGCTGGAATATACTGTCAGCCTGGCACTCCAGCCACTTCTGTGACTGACCTCCTCACACACACACCTCATCCCAAACCACATCAGGTGAACTATACATCGTGGGAGATTTTGACCTCAACTGGTTAGCCCCAGAACTCAAACAGGGCAGAACAGAGATATCTGGACTAAATCTCTCACAACTCATCACAGAGCCCACCTGCCTTCACCTCAAATCTGGCAATCACTCACTAATTGATTGGGCTCTTTCCACCCACCCATACCGGGTCATCAGAGTAGACCTACTTCCTGACTCCCTGACTGACCACCACATTATATTTCTAGTTTGCAAAATTCACCACCCCAAAGCGTGCCCCCAAAAAAAATTCCTAGTCCAACGCTCCTACAAATCCCTCAGTCTGTCCTCCTTGCTAGAAAATCTAGCCCTAGCAAACTGGTACCCCGCCACTACATTCTACTCAACAGATGATGCCCTCCTACATTTCCAAACCACATTCCTCAACATCGGGGAAACTCCTGCCCCCCTCCATTGCACTAGGGTATGTGGCAACAACCTGCAATGGATTACCCAAGAACTTATAGCATGTCAAAATGCCTGTGATAAAGCTTGAAGAGCTCACAAAGTATTCCACCTCCCTCAAGACTTTGCCAAATACCGCATGTTACGCAATAAATGTACCACAGCAACTCTGCTAGCTAAAGCGGGATACTTTAGCTCTACCTTCACATCTAACTTAAATAGTCCATCCAAATTCTGGAAGGTCATTCACTCCCTCTTCTGCCCACCTGCTGCCAATCCTACTCTACTCCTAAGTGTAAACACCCTCCTCTTGGATCCAAGTGCAGTCGCCTCTGAGTTCAACACATACTTCTCCACGTGTGCTTCTACTCTACTCTCTTCCCTGCCCACACCTATTCCACATGTTTCTCCTGTAGAATTGAAGATTCCGCTCAGGCCTCTCACCTTCTCCTTCAGAGAAATCTGCCAGTCAATGCCCTAAATGCCCTACTAACTCTGAACTCTTCAAAAGATAAATCACCGGATGGACTTGACACCAAGCTCCTCTTCCTCTCTGCCCCCGCCATCGTAACCCTGCTTGCCAACCTACTAAACCACTCCTTTGCCACTGCAGCCATCCCCCAGACATGGAAACATGCTGTCGTCATCCCCTTCCCCAAGGGAGGCACCCCCACCTCAAATTACCGCCCTATTTTTCTCCTCCCTGCGCTTGCTAAAATACAAGAACACCTCGTGCTCTCCCAACTGACATATTTCCTCTCCGACTCCTTCATGCCATTCCAGTCCGGATTCAGGAAGAGCCATTCCACTGCCTCCTCCCTTATAAGGCTCTCCGACACCATCCTTTGCAGTATGGACAGAGGGCAGATCACCTGAGCCATATTTGTCGACCTTGCCAAAGCGTTCAACACTGTTTCCCACCCTCTCCTATTAACATGCTTCTCGGAAGCTGGCCTTACTGAATCAGCCACCCACTGGTTCAGTGCCTACCTCACAGGTAGGACCCAATCCATCAGAATTTCGGATGCCACACACCCCCCCCCCCATGTCCACTGGGGTCCCCAAGGGTTCAGTACTCTGACCCATTTTGTTTTCCATTTTCCTTAATGACCTGCCTCTAATCTGCTCAACTTCCGCGATCCAAATGTATGTAGGTGACACTGTCTTTTTCACCTCTGGCTATTCCTTGGAAGAGGTAACTACCAACATTCAGGCCGACTTCAACAAAGTTCAGATCTGATTCAGCTCTCCCTAAATGCTGAAAGGAAAAAAAAAAAGTTACCATGATCTTCGGCACAAGGCAACGCCTCTTCAGGCTCACCACCCTCCCCCTTCCACACCCTGTATGGGACTGTACTGGAAAACACCTCTTTCTTCCGGTACCTAGAGGTCTGGCTCGACCAACACCTATCTTTCTCTGTCCACATCAACACAATCCTGAAAAAGCTGCACTCTAAGCTCGGTTCACTTTACATGCACCGCAGCAGCCACCCGCTAACCGTGAGGCATGAACTAGTGCAGAAGATGATTCTTCCATCATTTGATTACTGCGATATAGTCTACAGTGCCGCTTCCAAGTCTACTTTATCCAGACTGGACTCCCTTTTTAACGCCTTCTGCCACTTCACCCTCACCCTCGCACCCATCACTGCGATCTATACTGTTCTCTTGCATTTCCTTCTCTTGAAAATTGCCAGCTGCACTGTACTAAGTTTGTCTAGAAATTCTTGCTCGGTTCCCTCCCGTCTTACATCTCTTCCTTGCTATCACCCCCCCCCACTCCGACCCATGCCCTTAGATCCCACAGCTCACGTCAGTTACTAATCCCTAGGAGGAGGACTTCCGTGGGACAAGCAGCCTTCTCGTACTGCCTCCCTAAACTCTGGAACGAACTTCCTCCCCAAATTCGTCACTCCTCCTCCACTCACTCCCTAGTTACCACCTTGGCAAACTACCTTACGGATTATCCTCCTGTCCTGCTCCTCGTACCCCTTACCCCCGTCTGCCTGACCAACAGCACCCAGCATACACTACGAAGTGGGGTTATTTTTTTCCACCTATTGCACTTAAGCATGTGCTGTCTTACTGCACTTTCTTTTCATGTAATCAGTTCCATGTCTGGATCAACGTGTCTGTGACTGTTTTCCTACCTGTCTAACCTGTTACTCAGTCTTAATTCCTATTAAATGTATACATTAATGTAATGTAACAAATGGAATGTTATAGGTATCCTACTTGAAAACCTGCGCGTTTTCCTCTCCAATGCACAACTAATGTTAAATGTTCTCGCAGTAACCTGTGTGCTATCTTCTCCTCTGTACCCCGCCCCCCAGGTCGCACCGGGAGACGAGCATTGTTTTGCTCAGTGTGCCATTCCTGGTGAAACAATTCAATAAATAAATATCCACATGTATTGGCAAGTACTTTCCCTTTATATATCTTGCTGGAAGTCTTTAAGCTGGCTCCTCCCCACCACCCAGGTGGCATATCCCTCAGCTCCGCCCCTTGACGCCAGATCTTCTTTCCGCTTGGAAGAATCAGGTTCCCTCCTTACCGCTCCTGTGTTGAGTAGGTCCTGGCACTTAAATCTTTGGATTACTTAGCAAAACATAAACTTAAACTCGTAAAAGTTTCACCGTTACGATCTTTGATCGTGACCGCGATGGAGGATAAGTCTTTGCCCGGGTTCCACAGGTGCCCCTGCGGACAGAGGATGTCTTGCACTGACCCGCACACCACGTGTGCCTGTTGCCTGGGTCATGATCATGATACCCAGGCTTGTGATTTTTGTCACTCATTCCAGCCAAATGTGTTAGACGATCATCTCGCCCGATTGCAGCTCGGCCAACTGAAGAAACAGCCTACTGGTCAAATCTAAAGAAGCCCATTGGGTGGTCTCCACGGCTGCAGGGTCTGCTAAACAGCTTGAGCAGATGAAGGCCTTCAATGAGGAGGCAGCTTGGGCTGCCAATCAGTCCTCTTCAGTTTTGGGCTTTGTCCCGCTTAAACTGGGCTCCGCCTTTACAGGTTTCTTCATGGAGTTGTGCCAGGCTCTCCTGACCAAAGGGGAGGACCTGTCGACTTCACACAGCCCCGTTCCGTAAAAGGATCCGGGGAGGAGAGAGAGAGAGAGAGAGAGAGGGAGGAATTTGTCGCTGTTAGTGGGATCGAGAGCGGTCTCAGTCCCAGGGATGTCCAGATTTGACTTTGGTCGAAATAGTGGCCTCAGCCGCTGTCTTCACATTGCCCCAGTCAGGTCAGCCGGCTAAGACGTGGGACGATGACCTAGTCGAAATTACCTATCCCATTGAGTCGTCACTAGATGAGGCTGAAAAGTACTTGTTCAGGACTCCCTTCCTGACTTGACCTACTGAGGAGGAGACGCAGCCTGCTGGGAACCTCTTCACAGTCCCTGACCTGAAGGAGCTGTGGGTCTCCCCGGCTCCTGCTGTGTGCCCCCACCACCCGTATTCCCTGGCGGTCAAGGACTGTGTTTTGGTCATCTTCATCCGATAGGTTGAAGAGAACTCACAAACGTCACTCTGGACATTCCAAAAAGCGACACTGCTGCTAGTCATCCTCGTCCTCCTCGGAAGAGGAGAGAAGAGGCTTCGGCGCAAGTAGTGTCAATGCTACAAGGATCTCATGCGGCAACAGTTGGTGTTCGCTGGTCTGAAGTCGACCTAGGCTTCCACACCGGCCATCACATGTCTGTCGCCCATTAGGCTGATGCTGACTCCTCTGGAGCCGGCCGACACCGTCCCTCCACCTGCAGAGCCGGTAAAGGCCTTCCCAGCTCAGCTGAAACCGGCCTCTCCACCAATTATGGTGGAGCTGCCACCTAAACAGCCTCCCTCTGGGGCTTCTGTCAAGGAGTCTCGGCCCGCCAAGGGCCTTCCGCACAGGCTGTCGGTCATGCTTATTCCTGACCAGTGGGTTGAAGGTGGCTTAGATGGTCGGCTGATCAAAGAATCGCTCGGGAGTCTCTAGATGGAGGTGGGTCCCTCATCCTTCAGGGTTCTTCACGGAGCACCCTTCAGCTGAAGGGTTGGTGACCGACTCTGTGATTTGGTGCTCAGGCAATTCAGGAGACACCGTTAGACCCCCAGACAGAGTCCAAAAAACTGGACCACTCTTTCAGTCTGTGCTGCCTTGTCGCTTGGTCTCCATCAGGTGAGCTCGGCTGTCATCATGGCACACTTCTCCTATGCCCTCAACGTGCTTCCTCATCTTTCCGCAGACCTTCAGGCTACGGTCAAGCAGGTCCAGGGTCTGGCTGTGGCAAAACAGCAACTCCAGACTGCTGTGGACATTGGGTACTTCTGTGTCTATTCAGTGGCGGCCGCAGTAGCCATGCGCCGCATGGCCTGGCTGAGGATCTCGACCTCTACGGCAGACACCCAGGACAAACTGGTGGACGTGCCCTTCCTGGGCACCAACCAGGGGCTGATGGTCACCTCCAGCGTATTGAGAAGTCCAGTGCCTCCTTGGACTCAGTTGCTTCCACGCAGAAAGAATCTCAGGGTTCCAAGAAGCGAAAGTGCAAGCCCTTCTGCCCCTGCGGCCAAACAGACCAAGTACCAACCTGGGCAGCAGTAGCAGGCTCAGTCTTGGTGCCCTCAGCCCAAGTCGGGGGCTTCGACAGCCCATAAGCCTTGAGGGAAGGGTCCCTCAGCCGGATCCTCCTTTTCCAAGCCTGCACAGTGATGGGATGCGGGTGGCCACCCCCGTGCCTGTCATGCCAACTCTGGGTCCTCCCGTGGGGGGCCAGCTCCGCCACTTCATTTCCACCTGGTCCACTGTTACAACGGACAGGTGGGTATTGGAAAGGATTGGCCAGGGTCTGCCTCTGGAATTCGAGCAGTACCCACCAAGCCGAGCCCCATGGGAAGAGAAGGTATCCGTGGACACTTGTTCGGCTCTCCAAGACATTTCCCAACTCTTCCACAAGGAGGTAGTGGTCAGAGTCACGGATCCCCTGTCAAATCATGGGTTCATTTCCAGGTACTTCCTGGTCCCAAAACAGACTGGGTACTGGTGCACCATTCTAGATCTGCACGACCCGAACAAGTTTCTCAGGTCTCACACCTTCAGGATGTTAACTCTGTCTTAGCTCATACCATTTCTCGAGCAGAACATGTGGTTTTGCTCTCTTGATCTGCAGGATGCGTTCTTCCAGGTCCCGATCCATCTGTCGCACTGAAGGTTCCTCCGCTTCCGGGCAGAGAGAACCCTCTACGAGTTCCAAGCCATGCCATTCAACCTGTCATCGGCCCCCAGGGTCTTCACCTAATGCTTTGCAGTGGTGTTGGCCCATCTTCGGCGTCGAGAGGTTAGGGTGTGCCCCTGTCTGGACGATTGGCTTTTAGCAGGTCCCTCCAGACAGGAGGTGAAGAGGTCCAGGGATCTGGCCTTACGGACCTGCTTCGACCTTGGCCTGCTGGTCAACGAGGCCAAGTCGGAACGTGTGCCTTTGCATGTGATCTGCTTCATCGGTGCAGAGCTCGACTCTTGCCGAACCAGAGCCAGGCTCCCGGCAGACAGGGCGGAGGTTCTCTTCTCCTTTGTCTGATCATTTCTCATTGGGCACTTGTGCCCTGACAGGGACTTCTGCGTATTCTGGGTTACATGGTGGCCTGCACCTCCGTGGTCCGATGGGCCTGGTGGCATATGCTTCCCTTCAATGGGAGCTGGCCAGCCAGTGGACTCAGCGACTAGGTAATTTCGACCAGCTGGTCACTGTGATCCAGACGCTCTGCAATGGTGGACCGCCCTGGAGCATCTGCAGGAAGGGATCCCATTTGTCTGCCCTGAGCAGACTGTCATCTTGACAACCGACTCCTCTCCCATGGGCTGGGGTGCCCACATGGAGGACCAGAATACACGGGCTCTGGTCGCCTGAGTAATCCCGATGCCATATCTACCTGCAGGAGCTCTGAGCAGTCCGGCTGGCGCTGACTGCCTTCGCTCCATTCCTTTGTGGTCAGGTGGTTCAGGTCCAGATGGATAATGCCACGACCATGTACTATCTCAACAAACTGGGTGGCATGCACTCCTGGCCTCTGTGCAGGGAAGCTATCTGCATCTGGACCCTTGTGAGCCGACTGGAGGAGGATCTCCGAGCCATTCTTGTGGCAGGAGCCTCACATCAGCTGACTGATGCCCTCAGCCATGTGGGTGAGGCATCCCATGAGTGGTCTCTCCATCCAGAGGTAGTACATAGCTTGTTTGCCCAGTGAGGCACCCTTCAGGTGGACCTGTTTGCCTCCAGGGAAATGCAAAGCTGAGGTTGTTTTGTGCCCACCCCCCTCATTAGGGCTCGCTGCAGGGGGATGCCTTCTCGAGTCCTTGGACCCCAGTCTTTTTTTATGCCTTCCCTCCACCTCCCTTGGTCCACAAGTTGCTCCTTAAGGTCAGGAGGGTTAAAGCGCAGGTGATCCTGGTGGTTCCAGACTGGCCCCGCCAGTTTTGGTACCCCAGTCTCTTTAGCCTCAGCAACAGGCTCTCAAGGTATCTTCCAGCATGCCTGGACCGGCTCTGTCAGAGGAAGGTACTCCACCCAGACCTTTAATCCCTGCACCTGACGGTCTGGTTCTTGAGTGGCTAGAGTTCCAGGCTTTGGTTCTCTCTGAAGGTGTCCTCACGGTAGTTGAAGCATCTAGGAAGGAAGTGCTATGCCTTCAGGTGGAAGAGGTTCTCCATTTGGTATCAGGGTAAGGGGCTGGACCCTTTGTCCTGTCCAGTGGCTAGCATTCTAGACTACTTTTGGTCTCCATCCAAAGGGGGTCTTCGGTCAGTGGCCCTTAAGGTGCACCTGGCAGCCATCTCTGCTTACTGGGCACAGGCTGGTTAGCAGACGATGGCACAGGAGAAAGTGGTCTGGTGCTTTTCCAAAGGCCTCAACCACATTTCCCCTTTGGTGCGTGAACTACCACCACCATGGGATCTATTGTAGGTACTGGCAAAGCTCATGGGCAAGCCATTCAAACCGATGCACAGGTGTGAGATGTCACACCTGTCGTGGAAGACCGCCTTCCTGGTGGCCATCACATCAGCCAGAAGGCTTTGGGAGCTCAAGGCGCTCTCCGTTGAGTCTCCTTATCTGGTCTTCCACAGGGACAGAGTTGTCTGGCGCCCCAACCCAAAGTTTCTTCCAAAGGTTGTGTCTGAGTTTCACCTGTACCAGGTGATGACTCTGCCGGTGTGGTACCCCAGTCACACCTCGGATGCCGAATACAGGCTCCATACTTTGGACCTGAGGAGAGCACTCTCTTAGTATAAGGAGCGCACGGCTGAAGGTTGGGGAGAGGTTCACTAGCTGTTTATCCCCTACACTGACGCCGTACCTGGCAGACCTGCAGCCAAGCGGATGATTGGCAGATGGATTACTTCATGCACTGATCTCTGCTATAGGTTGGCGGGTAGGGAGCCTCCCGTAGGGCTAAGGGCTCATTCTACCCACCACACTGCTGCATCGGTGGATGCTTCTAGGGACATCCCTATCCAGGAAATCTGCAGGGCTACTACCTGGAAGTCAGCAAACACCTTCATTTCCCATTACCACATTGACCTAGAGTCATGCCGGGATGCTGGTTTTGGGGCCTCACTTCTCCAATCTCTGTTCCCTAAGTAGGGGGTTTGTGCCTTGCCTCCCTCTTCCCGGAGGAGAGCTAGGAGTCCGTCAATACATGTGGCTAGAGCAACATATCCACATCCCTAGAAAAATGGATTATTCACCTGTAACAGTAGTTCTAGGAGTGGTATATGTTGTTCATCCACACGGACCCACCTGATCTCCCCGGCTTCAACACATAACCACTGCTTCCAGCGGGCAAGATCTGGCATCAAGGGGTGGAGCCAAGGGAGATACCACCCGTGTGGGTGGGAGGAGCCAGCTTAAAGACTTCTGGCAAGATAGTTAAAGGGAAAGGACAGTCTTACTTGGAGAGGGTTCCTGCAGTAGGTCATGCGTGTAGGACTAGCGCCACCTGGCATCTGGACAGCACGGTAGACTTTTCCAGCAATGCCTGATGGGGGACCACCCACTCGACGTCAGCATGATCCTATATAATGGGCGGTCCCCACGGCCACCCCCTCGGTTCTTTCCCGCCGTTACCTCATGCAGTTACCTCGTGGTAGACTTGCTCAGTGATCGCAGTTTATTTATGCTTTCCAAGTTGTTTCGGTCTTTTGTGCACTTTCTAGGTCTTCACCTACATCGAAGAAGTGGTGTGAGACTTGTGGCACCAGATCCTGCACAAGGACGGCCACCATAAGTGCGTCATCTGTCTAGGCCCGGACCATCCTACAGCTACCTGCACAGACTGCCAGCCTTTCAGCCAGGCCACCCAGAAACGGAGACAGCAGGTGCTGGAGGCCCATTTGCTGAAGTATCGTTTGACTTCGCTGGAGAAGCAGACGGAGCGGATCAGGGAGTTGTCCTCACCTTCCTCCACCACTTCTTCTAAACCTAAAGATAAGAAGAAACACCGGGAGCACTCCTCAGAGGGTTCCAGGGCCAAGACTTCCAGGCCCTCCTCCAGCAAGGCTTTCCCCCTGCTGCCTCCAGTCAAGATCGTCCAGGCCGCATCTGGGGATTCCAGCAGTACCACCGCAACCTTGCTCCTGGTCTTGGCAAGTAAGTTGGCCTCCGGCGACTACCCTGCTTCAGCTGTTAAGTTGGCCCCCAGCTCCTACGGGGACTGCCCAGCTGCCAATAAGTTGGCTCCTCTGGGACCCGCCCAGCCTCAGCCATTAAGTCTGCAGGTGGCTCTTCCCCCTCCTTTCCTGCTCCCACGACTGAGAAGTCTACCTCCTCTGGCAGTCACACAAACATGGCTCTTCTGTCAGGGACTTTAGTCAGCCCACCCGACGTCCGGATGAGCCCGGGGAAGACTGCCCCTCTTCTTCCCCGCTGGTAGCTCAGCTTTCAAATCCAGCTGCCCTGGGTGGAGAGAGCGCTAGACTCCTGGATGTGGATCACATTCCAGTATCCGACCCTCACTGCCCTCTGGGGTCTCTAGGGAGGAGGTCCCTACTTCTCCATCTGGACCTGGCACGGAGGCACCTTCAGGTCCCCCCAGGAAGATTGGTTCTCTTTCGGCTGCAGACCTGACACTGGACATTCCTCCTCCGTTAGATCCAGCAAAATCTATCGCGACGCCGGACCCTCCGACTTCTGTCTTCTTGCTGGGACCTGTTTGTCTGCCCTCGCCATTGGTTCCTTTGGCAGACCAGGGTCTCCCATTGGACCCCTGGCGTCAGGTCCCGATGCCAGCCTACCTGAAGCCAGATCAGTTTCTGGCACCGGGCCTGGTGATGCCGGTCCTGACGACTGCAGTTCCGACGTCAGCTGTCCCTACGCCGGATCAGCCTCTCATTTATACCACGGCTGGTCCCTCGTGTGCTCCCCCAACATTGGCTCCTCTGACTTCGGGGATTTTCTCGAGACCCCTTCATGTCCTGCATTATTACCCTTCTGGGTATTCCTTGGACTACTCCCCGTCTGGTCCACCACATGATTGGCGTTCTGCGGGGCATTACTTCCCAGCGTACACCCTGTACCCGGGGTATTCTCATCAGGGATACCAGAGGTACCACTACCTGCCATCCCTCCTCCTCTGCCTCCCCCTCCACCCCCTCTGACTTCTCAGCCAGACTTCAGGACCTTCATCCAGTCCTGGTGGAAGGAGGCGCGGTCTGAGTTGGTGACTGACCTGGAGAGCAGACTCCCACAACCTCGTTCCTCTCTCAGGTCCTTGTCCCCCGTGAGTTCTCCTCAGTCTACGGTTCACATCAGGGGACTAACCTGCAGGATATATCTCTCCTGGATTTTGGTGTAGGAGACAATCCAGATGCTGGGGAGGATTCACTGGAGGAGTCTTCTGGTCATGAATACCTGGTACCTAAAGGGAATGCCTCTCCCAAGTCCCCCGCCCTGAGGATCCTTCCTTTTCAGACCTTCTGAGGTCCATATAGCAGTTCTATGAATGGGAGTCAGAAGAACAGGATTCCAGGAGACAGAGTTGCCAAGCATCTGGATCTTGTCTTTGTCTCCCATTCCTATTACTCAGTGGATTGGGCCTCATCAAGACCTCACCACGGGGGGCGCTTTGGAGCCCGAGCAATATGGCAGCTGAACTCTAATGCTCTGCCGATAACGGAGGAAAAATCGGTATTTTGGTTTAGAAATACATTGACTGGCACGTCAGAACTGCATTAATCTTGAAGCTGAGACATTGCAGCAAGTCATGGGTAACCCTCGTAGAGATGAACAGCAAGGAGATGAAGCTAGAACTAAAATAGCTCCTGGAGCTTCCACCATGAGGGCGACGTCAGGCCGAGGCCTTGACTACGAAGAGGCTGCAGGAGAGGAAACTTTGCAAACCCTGGGGAACAAATTGAACAGACTTATATCATCAGTCGAGACTCTATGGACAAAATTTGATTCCCTCACTACTCGGGTTACCGTTGTTGAGTCCACTCTGGAAACAATTACCACAGCAAATCGGCAGCTACCAAAACCGCTAATTCTGCGATGGGAGCTGTAACCTCTTTGGTAAAAGAAAACATGCATCTGAGATCGCGACTAGAAACGCTTGAGAATCAGATAAGGGCCAATAATGTGCAGATCTTAGGGCTAACTGAAGGATGTGAAGGGGACCATCTGGCTCTTTTATTACAGGAGTGGATTGTGAGTCAGCTGGGTGAAGAAGCGACCCAGGTAGTTCAGAAGATCCAAAAGGCTTATTGGGTTGCTTTCCGAGGCCGTCAAGACAACCCAGAAGCCCCACGCACTGTTTTGATGATGCTGGATGGAGTGGGATCGAGGGATTATTTGCTAGACCGAACAAGAAGAAAAAAAACACTTCTTTACGATGGCCAACAAATAAAGTTTTTTCCTGATCTCTCCTATGCCACGAGGCAAAAAAGAAAGTGATTTGACTGAGTGAAGGCCCTACTAAGGGAAGCAGGGATACCTAACGGAATGATTTTTCCAGCTCGGATGCGGATTGTCCATCGAAATTGTCTATTTTCGGACCCAGCGGAGGCTCTTAAATCGGCCCAATGGAATCTGCCGACCCGAGGAATAAACAACGAGGAGGACGAGCTGTCTTCTGATGAGGAAGCCACTTGAAAGGACTGGACATAATACGGAGAATGCTCTCAACGGTCATGGTAAAGGGATAAGAAGGAGGAGTATATATACTGTAATTAAAAGTGTAGCCATCTCCTGCCCATTAACTTTGCTTTTTATTTTTATTTAATTTTCACTTGTGGCCTAAATGGGCTATATAATAGAATGGGCTAAAGGGGAGTGAAGGACTTGCGTTATCGACTTCCTCATCCCAAGAATTGTATGCCTGTTAATTTGGTTATATTAAAGATGTATAAGTTACCTATTAGTCCCCATTGGATAGTTAATGCATACATATTAAGCATTGTTTCAGCGCCTCAAATAATTTGAGTATAATAATTATGCTGTTTGTCTAAAGTATAAAAGGATTCAGAGTTAGTTGAGTTCTATACATATTAGTACACAATTGTGTATTCACTGTGGGTAAGCATGGTTCTTGATCCCTGTTATAGGGAAGAACACCAGTAAATTAATGCTGTGGACTATAAGGCTAAAATACCTTGCAGCTCTTGGACTCTGTACAGTTATAGGAGTACGAACATTATTGACTTTTCTTTTATATGAGTAATACCTCCCAAAGACTTATCTTTTTTCTTTTAATGATTAATTTGTGAATATTAAGAGTGGCGGCGCTCTTAATCTGAGCAATATGTGTAAGGTTAAAAGAAGATATAACGACTGTATGTTGATCTTTGAGAAAAGAATAAACAAAGTTTAAAAAAAAAAAAAACCTCACCACGACCATCTGCCAACTGCCCCACTCTATCCTGGCCGTCCCCAAGAGAGTGGACAGGACTTAGCGGGCGCCTGTGGATGCTCCTTTTTTAAGTTCGCATCCCAAGGCCAACTCTGTCATTTCAGCAGCTCATGATCGCTCCACTGCCCCCAAGCACGTGAGCATCTCTCCTCCAGACAAAGAGTCAAGGTAGATTGACCAGTACAGGAAGAAAGTCTGTTCCTTGGCTACGTGTGCGTTGCGGTCCCTCAATTACATAGCCCACATGGTGTCTCACCAAAAGGCCACCCTAGCCAAGCTTGAGGCCCGTGGCCAGTCTATAGAAACTTCAGACCTTGAGGAGCTCACCAAGGACATTCGCCAGTCCAAGATTTCATGTAGTCATGCTCTTCGGGCCACTTACGGCTCTGTCGATGCAGTGGCCCCGGACCTCAGCGACCACATCTCCCTTTGGCGGCATGCTTGGCTTCCTCCTTCTGGTCTCGGAAGGTGGTTTGCTCGCCACGCGCAGGAGTGGCAAAGCATCATCTCCGATGCTTGGGTCCTGCAGCTAGTATCCCAAGGGCACACTCTGGAGTACCTGGAACCTCTTCCAGAATCTCCACCAAGAAGGTCGGCCTACTCTCGAGACCAGATGCTTCTCGTAAGGGAGGAAATTCAAGCTCTTCTTGTTAAAAGAAGCAATAAAGCCAGTCCCTCTTTGGCACAGTGGGCGGGGATTTTTCTGGTTCCAAAAAAGACAGGATACCTGTGACCCATTCTCGACCTCAGCAGGCTCAATCTGTTCATCTAGTATAAGAAATTCAGGATGTTAACCTCCAGAGCCTCCTGTCCCTACTTCAGGAGACCAATTGGCTGTGTGCTCTGGACATGCAGAATGCTTACTTGCACGTCCTGATCTTTCCCAGCCACCGCCGCTTCCTGCACTTTTCCTTCCAAGGGGAGCACCTCCAGTTTCGAGCCCTCCCCTTTGGCCTGGCCTTGGCACCCAGGGTTTTTACCAGGTGCCTAGTGGTGGTGGCTGCATCCCTACAGCATCAGGGCATATCGATTTTCCCCTACCTGAACGATTGGCTGATTTTCAGCTCCATCCAAGGATTCACTTTCGGAGGCCCCCTCAATCATCCTGGATTTGTTTTCCAGATTGGGGATCATGGTCAATTTCCCCAAGTCTTCACTGATTCCTTCTCAGAGGCTGCAGTTTATTGGAGCAGTTTTGGATGTAATCCAGGGCAGAGCCTTTCTCCCACCAGACAGAAGGGAAACTGATCAAGCAGACTACTCCAGTAGCCTCTTCCAGATCTCTCCCAGCCCAAGAGATTCTTCGGTTACTGGGTTTGATGGTGGCCACCATCTCCATGGTTCCCCTGGCAAGGCTCCACATGAGAATCACTCAGTGGTCCTTGTGAGTTCAGTGGAATCAACTCCGAGATGAGTTGGACCATCCGGTCTTAATTTCCTCTGCCCTTCCAAGAGACTTAAGTTGGTGGAAGGATCCCTCAAACCTCTCTGGGTCTCCCGTTTTGGGGCCCAGCCCCTCTCAGAGGTTTAACCACGGATGCTTCCTGTCTTGAGTTGGGGGGCTCATTGTGGGGGACCATCAAGCTCATGGGCTCTAGTCCCACTTGGAGATGTCCTTGCACATCAATGTTCTGGAGATGAGAGGCTCTTTAGGCATTTCAGTCCATCCTCCCAAGGGGATTACTGGTCCAGACAGACATGTCAGTAGTCTGGTACCTCAACAAGCAGGGATGCACTCGTTCGTACCCCCTTTGTAGAGAGGCATGAGAGTGTGGAACTGGGCAGTTCAGCATGATCTGTCTCACAGGAGTGGAAAACATTATGGCTGACAGTCTAAGCAGATCCTTCACCCTTGCTCACAAATGGGAAACTAGATCAGGAAGTGGCAGAGTCACTATTTCAGAGACGGGGACAACTGGAACTTGACCTCTTTGGCTTCCCAGCTTTTGCTTGCCCGTTCCAGAGCATGGCGCTTTGTGGCATGACGCGTTGTCTATCTCTTGGACAGAGAGATTCTTATACACCCCACCATTTCCCATTTTTCAGAAGAGTGCTCATCAAATTGCAGGCAGAAAGAGCACAAATGATCCTGATTGCTCTTTTCTGGCCGAGACAAATATGGTTCCCGCTTCTTCAGCAGACGTCGAGGGAACCCCTGGTTCTGCTTCCATTGAGGCACAGCCCTCTCATTCGGAACAAGGGATGGCTGGTGCACCCGGGGCTCAGGACCCTGCACCTGCATGCGTGGCTCCTGCAGGCATAGCGATGTCTTGCTCTCGCTTTGGGGTTTCCACCAGAGTAGCCCAAGTGATTATGGAGGCTAGGAAGCCCTCTACTAGGTCCACTTCTGGCATGAAGTGGAAACATTTTTCTGTTTGGGCGGCTTCCAAGGGTTGGGACCCTTTTTACTTGTTCCTCCCTGCAACTTATGGAATAGCTGCTTTATCCATCTGATTCAGGACTTTGCCATACTTCACTAACAGTGCATCTGTCTGCCATTTCGGCATACCACGTGCTGGTGTATGGTAAGCCCGTGGCCCAGTTGGAGATTTCCAGAACCTTTCTGAAAGGGATTCTCCATCTGAAACCCCCCATTTGCAGCCCTACACCACCTTGGGATTTGAATTTTGTGTTGGAGAAACGCTCTCTCCCTCCTTTTGAACCAGCGAAGAGCTGTGATTTGCATGATCTTTTTTGGAAAGTGCTATTTTTAGTTGCTGTTTCTTCTGCTTGAAGAATTTCCGAGCTCCAGGCCCTAGTTTGTAAGGAGCCTTATCTTATTTTTCATAAGGACCGGGCGGTCCTCAGAACTCATTCCTAAGGTGGTGTCTGAGTTCACGCTGAGTCAGACAGTGGAATTTCTGGCATATTATCCGGCTCCAGTGAATAGAGGTGACTCTACTTCACACCTTGGATGTGCACCGAATCCTGAAGTGCTGTACCTATAGGACCAAAGATTCCCATAAGGACGATCAGCTCTTTGTTCCCTTTGCCCCCTGAAGGCTGTCTCTAAACAGTGCCTCACTGAGTGGCTAGCAAACTGCATTTGCTTCTGCTATCAGAAGTACGACAAACCTCTGCCGAGATCTGTTAGAGGTCATTCCACTAGGGGCATGGTTGCTTCTGCAGCCTTTCTCCATAACGTTTCTGCAGCAGAGATTTGTGCAGCAGCAGCTTGGAGTTCCATCCATACCTTTACCAAGCATTACAGTCTGGACGTTGCTTCTAGGTGAAGGGCCGAGTTTGGCGTAGCTGTTCTGCAGGGTCTTCTGACCTAGACCGGTCCCGTTGGGTTCTCTCTTGGGTTTCTCCTCCTCCCGTGTTTCTCTTGGTCTTTCTTTGGAGGGACTGCTTGGGATTCAGTCCTACATGTTATGACCTACTGCAGGAACCCTCTCAAGGTAAGATAATAGTTACATAAGAACTTACCATAACAGTAGGTCTTCGAGAGAGGTTCCTGCAGTAGGTCACGTTTTTCCCTCACTCCTTCCCCCTATTTTTTTGTTGGGTCTCCAGATTCAGCTTCCTCTCCTGTCAGGCTCTGGCAGGAGAACTGGAGGGTGGGGATGGGGACTGCCCACTATATAGGGTCACACTGACGTAGTCTGGTGGGCGGTCCCCCATCAGGCATTGCTGGAAAAGTCTGCTGTGCAGTCCAGACACTAGGTGGTGCTAGTCCTACATGTTGGGACATACTGCAGGAACTCTCTCGATCTACTGTTACAGTAAGTTCTTACGTAACTGTACTTTCCAATACGTGTGGATGAACGACATATACCACTTCTAGAACTACTGTTACAGGTGAGTAACCTGTTCAGTTACACCGTTGTCTGGAAGGAGGAAGGGGGAAGCTGGAGGTGAGGTAGGAGGTCAGATTGAGCCAAGGCTGTGAGTAGGAGTACAGGGGAGGAGAGAGGGAACTTATCAGCAGGCAGAATGGAGTGAAGGATGGGGGGAAGGGAGGGAAAATTGAAAGCGGATACAGATGGTCAGAAGGGGAGGGGCAGAGTGGGAGATGGAAAAACAGTTAAGGGGATACATTGTGGATGTGGAGATAAGTTCACCAGGGTGCAGAGGGAGTAGTTAGGTGTGGAAGCAGCTAGTACTGAAGGTAAGAAAGGAAGGATGGGGAGCACAGGTGCAGGGGATAGAAGAGTGGCAATCATAGGGGACTTCATAATTATGGGTATTCACTGGGGAAGGAAAGGGGACCCAAATGCAAACAGAAGGGTGGTTTGTATGCCAGGGATGACCGTGGGAAAGGTGGGCCCATGAATAAGGGAAATAGTAAGGAAAGTTGGAGGAAAACCTAATTTAGTTATACATTTGGGAAATGGTGACCTAGCTGGGGAGGAGGTTGAGGTAGTGCAAAGTATGTTCAGGGAGTTAGTGAAGATCTGCAGAGTGGAAGGAAGTTTGCTGGCCTTCTCAGAGGTGATATCAGTACCAAGGGCCAGCACAGCCAGGAAAAGAATAGAGGATTTTAATAGCTGGCTGAGGGAATGGTGCAGGGAGGAGATTTTTATCTGTATTGGGGACTGGGAGGAGACCTGGTCAAACAAAGCACTCTTTTCACCAGACAGGCTATACCTCAGTAGGGAGGGTTTGAGGGTACTCTGGGACAAACGAGGGGGGGATACATTACCACTACACTTTATTTAAACTACTGAGGGGGGCAGCGTGCGTGCAGGCCCGCAGACTCAGAGAGGTGCGGTTCAGTGAACTTCCCCCATACAGTGGTGGAAGAGGTCTGGAGGAAGGACGTGGAAGGGGCAAGAACACAGTTAGCAAAGGGTGGAGGGGGTGAGGAACACATAAGTGTACATGGAGGGGTGCACACAGAGGGAATAAATGTGAATAGAAGAAATGGGAAGAGTTGGAAGTTCAGATTCTAGGTGGAGGGTGGTGTCTCTGAATGCATGGAGTCTTGGAAACAAGATGGATGACTTGCAGGCACTATTAGCAGACAGGAGGGTGGATATAGCTGCAGTAACAGAGACTTGGGGAAACATCACACACCATGACTGGGACCTTGCGAACCCTGGATATAAACTATACAGGAGGGACAGGGTAGTTGGGAAGGGGAGGAGGGCATTTTATATCAGGGAGGTAATAACTTACACGAGAGAGGAGTGTGAGAAAGGGGAGGTGGAGGCATTATGGGTTCAGTTAAGGTCCAATAGAGGGAGAAAGTTGAGGTTGGGGGTGGTTTTACAGACCACCCAGTCAGGATGGGGAGAGGGACAGGGAACTGAGCTCACAAATATTGGAAACTGCAGGAGAGAGAGAGGTGGTAATTGTGGGGGACTTCAGCCTGCCCAAGGTGGACTGGAGCATACCCTCCACAACATGTGCTAGGAGTCAGGTGACCCTGGAAGGACTGCAGAGTGGGTTCCTGACTTGGCATCACTGAACCAACAAGAGCTGAGGCAGTTCTTGATCTGGTAATCACAAATGGGGAGCATGTACAGGAAATAGTCAGGGAGCCCCTAGGTGGAAGTGACCATTGCACAGTGTGGTTCCAGTTGGATATGGGCAGGGAAAGCATCCTGATTAAGACCAGAATCTTGGATTTCAGGAGGGCAGACTTCAGGAAAATGGGCGAAGTGCTAAGGAGCCATCAGGTGGGCATCGGAGCAGATATGGAGTGGACCAAAGGTGGTCCATCATTAAGACAGGAATACTGATTGCCATAGATTAGTGCGTTAGGTTCGGGGGAAAGAACACAAGGGCCAAAGCGCTCAGCTGGTTCAGTTCTGTGGTTGCCCAGGCAGTAAGGGAAAAGAGGCTGGCCTATAGAAAATTCAGGAAGACCAAGAGAGGTGGATAGGGTAAATTACCTAAGGTTGGCAAAGTGAGGAAGTCCGTCGAGCAAAGGCACAGAAGGAGCTGCAGAGAGCTTAAGGAATTAAGAAAGGGAGAAGGCTTCTTCGCTTTATAAGTGAGAAAAGGGACAAGAAGGAAGGGATTGTTAGGTTTAAGAAAGGGGTGGAGTGGGTGGAGGATAATTGGGGGGGGGGGGCAGAGATACTAAATGAATACTTCTGTTCCATCTTCACCAGGGAGGACGGACGGACCAGTGCCTTCAGGAGGGAATAGAGGAGCATGGGGGAGAGGAACACAGATATAGTGATCGAGGAGGACAGAGTGAGGGAGGGGCTGCTGGCACTGAAGGTGGACAAATCACAAGGCCCGGACAGAGTACATCCAAGGGTATTAAATCAAGTGGCTGAGTAGCTGGCAGGACCACTGGCAGACCTATTTAATAGTTCACTAGAGTCAGGCGTGATACAGCGGGACTGGAGAACAGCACATGCAGTGCCCCTCCACAAAAGTCCCAAGGATGACCCAGGGAATTGCTGACCAGTCAGTCTGACCTCCATTGTGGGCAAGCTCATGGAGACCATACTAAAGGGAAAGGTTGGTGGACTATCTAGAGGAGCATGGTCTCCAGGTTGCAAGGCCGCATGGGTTCATAGGGAGATCATGTCAAAAGAATCTGATTGACTTCTTTGACTGTGTCACTAAGACGGTAGATGGGGGCCAAGCGGTAGACATCCTCTGTCTTTATTTCAGCAAGGCCTTTGACTCTGTGCCCCATAAAAGGTTGATTAGGAAATTGGTGGATCTCAGGGTTGGGGAAAAGATGGTCAGATGGGTGGAAAACTGGCTGAGGGACAGAACCCAGAGGGTGGCTGTGGGGGAGTTATTTGACACCAGAGAGGTAACCAGTGGGGTCCCGCTGAGGTCGGTATTGTTCAGTGTCTTCATCAGTGACATTGGGGATGGCATTAAGGGCAAAATGATGTGCCTATTCACGGATGATACCAGGCTCTTCGGGAGAGTGGACACAGCCGAAGGGATTCAGGACCTACAGGAAGATCGGGAAAAGCTGGGGAGGTGGTCCAGGATCTGGCATCTTGGTTTCAATGTCAAGAAATGCAAAGTTATGCGTATTGGAGCCAGGAATCCTAGTACAGAGTACTACCTGGGTATAGTCAGAGTGTCTGCATCAGAGGAGGAGAAGGACCTGGGAATGATGATCACTAGTGACCTGAAGCAGTGCAAGAAAGCAGCAGCAAAGGAAAACAAGATGCTGGGATGCATGTCTAGAGGGATCAGTAATAGGAGGGGGGATGTTATACTGCCCTTGGACAGGTCACTGGTAAGGTTGCATCTAGAATATGGAGTTCAGTACTGGTGCCCCCATCTCAAAAAGGACATTAACCTGATGAAGATGTCCAGAGGAGGGCTACAAAGATGATAGTGGGTCAGCAGGGTAAGGCATATGAGGAGAGATTGAGGGCACTGAACATGTACTCTCTGGAAGACGAGAGAAAGGGAGAGGGAGAGAGAGAGGGGACATGATTGGGGCCTTCAGGTACTTGAAAGGGATAAATAAGGTTGGTAAGGAGAGTTTCTTTAAGCTGAGCGGCAGCCATAACACAAGGTGGCACAGTCTTAAGCTGGAGGGTGGGAGGTTTAGGAGGGAGGCCAGGAAGCACTTCTTCACAGAGAGGGTGGTGGACACATGGAACGTGCTGCCGGATAATGTCATCTCGTTGAAGACAGTGGGCAGGTTTAAGAGAGGCCTGGGATAGGCATAGAGGGAAGGTAAGGATCATAGGTAGGGAGGCTGGAAGGAGTGGGGAAGGAGGGCAGGGGCATTAGGTCAAGCTCTGGACCCTGCAACACGAGCAGACTTGATACACCAGATGGCCTTCTTCTGCTGGCTTCATCGTATGTTCGTATGGCGTCTTGCACCAGCATGGTCCGTTGGGCCTGCTGGAGAATGCGCTTTTTGCAGTGGGTGCTGGTCAGTCAGTGGTCTTGGCGCAAGGGCCACTTCGACCAACCATTCACTGTGACCCAGCTGATATGGGACGCCCCCCAGTGGTGGTTAGTCCTGTAACATCTGCAGGAAGGTATCCCATTTGTCTGCCCAGAGCCAACGGTCATCCTGATGACCAGTGCCTCTCTCATGGGCAGGGGTGCTCATCTGGGGAACACAGACTCCATGGGCTCTGGACCCCCAAGCAGTCCCAGTGCTACATCAGCCTGCTTTAGCTTCAGGCAGTTCGGCTGGCGTGGACTGCTTTTGCTCCACACATTTGGGGATCAGGTAGTCAAGGTCCAGACAGACAGCACCGCAACCATGTACTACCTCAACAAGCAGGGAGGGACGCACTCCCTTCCTCTGTGCAGGGAAGCTGTCCGTGTGTGGACCTTCATACGCAGCCTGGAGGCCAATGATCTGGTCATCCATGTGGCCGGTGCTCTCAGTTGTGTGGGTGCAGTGTCTCACAAGTGGTCTTTCCTCCCAGAGGTAGTGCACAGTCTGTCCCAGTGGGGCATCCCTCTGGTGGACCTGTTTGCTTCCAGGGAGAACGCAAAGCTGAGGCTGTTCTGTGCCCACCCCCTTCTGCAGGGAGATGTCTTCTTGAGGCCTTGGACCCCAGGCTTCTCTGTGCCTTCCCTCCGTTTTCCTTAATCCACAAGGTGCTCCTCAAGGGGAGGAGGGACAAGGCACGGGTGATCTTGTGGCTCCGGACTGGCTGCACCAGTTCTGGTACCCAGATCTCATCAGCCTCTGCAGCAGGCTCCCGCACCATATCCTGTATCGACCTCTATCGGTTTGTGGGTAGGGAGCCTCCTGTAGAGCTAAGGGCTTATTCCACCCCGTCGTACAGTTGCCTTGGTGGTTGCTTCCAGGAATGTCCCTATCCATGAAATCGCTTCCAGGAACGTTCCTATCCAGGAAATCTGCAGGGCTGCTACCTGGAGGTCAGCACACACCTTCATTTCCCATTACCACATCGACCTCGAGTCACGCCAGGATGCTGATTTTGTGGCCTCAGTTCTCTGATCTCTTTTTTCCCAAATAGGAGGTGTGTGCCTTGCCCCCTCCTCCTGCAGAAATACTTGGGAGTCTGCTAGATGTGTGGATAGAACACCATAGCCACTTCTAGGAAAAACGGGTTACTCACCTGTAACAGAAGATCTTCTACGGACAGGTCTCTTGCAGTAGGTTATTACTCTTGGGAGTCCGTTAGGTGGAGCTGTCACATGGTAGCTTCTTCCAGCAGTCTTCTGTAGGGCCACCCCCCCATACATCACTTCCTCTGGCTGTGTATAAAAGGGGGCAGTCACAGGTACACATTGTTCATTTTCCTGCCGGCTTCAGCCTGCATGGCAGCTAGCTCTATCTTCTGTGTTGCAGTCTTCGACGTGAACTTGAACCTGAATTTTCTTCTCTGTGCCAGGCCTGAGGCTCACTCCCGTGCCCCAGCTCATCTGCTTCCACTGGGCCAGGCCTGTGCACCTCTCGCAGTCCCTCGGCTCTCCTTGTTTTCAGTGGGCCTGTGTTCACTCACAGCAACCCCGCCGCTCCTTGGACCAGGAACTCCATCCATTGCTGACAAGGCAGCCTTCCCAGGACAGACCTCGGGGGACCCATGTTAAGGGTCCCCGGCCCAAGGTTCTTGTTCCCAGCATCGGAGGCAGCAGGACTCTCACTCCTCACTCCTCCAGTCTGCTCCATCTTCTCCATCGTCGATGGGGCCTTCTTCATTGACGGGACTGCCCCCGTCAACAGAGCCTTCGTTGCTCGCCTCCTTGTCGACTGATCATCCCCCGTTGATGGAGCAGTCTTTCTCCTCTCCCATCAGTTGGGGCTATTCCCCGTTCGATGGGCCATACCCCATTGACGGAGCACACTCCTGGATGTTTCCCATCAACGGGCGCTGTTCCCCTGTCGACGGAACATTCCATGTCGCCGGGGAGGCTTTCCCCGTCATCGACGGAGCATGTTTTCTCCTTTCCTTGTTGACTGGAGCGCTTTTTCCATTGACTAAGCATGCTGCCCACTCTCATCGATGGAGTGCTCTGTCAACGGGGAAAGAGCCTCCTTGTCGATGGGGCTGCATCCTCCATCAATGGGATGTCTTGTTTTGTGTTCCTTGTAGACGGGGCTGCTCTCCCTGTCGACGGAACATCCCCATTGCCATTCCTTGTTGATGGGGCTGCTTCCCCATCTGTGGAACATCCCTACCTTCATCCCTTTCAGTGGGGCGGGTTCCCCTGTCACTGGCGGGGGCTCCGCACCTCAGGAGTCCCCAGTCTGGGGTCCTCTTCTTCCCCCCGCCCATCCTGGCACCAGTGTTCTGTTCCCCTGTCGCCAGGGGTACCACCTCCGTCGCCATTCCTGCACCCTTTGGGCAACCCTTTTGTGCCCTCAGATGGGGTTCTTAGATCTCACCCCTTGTTCCTTGCCCCTCTTCCGGTGCCACCCTGCTGGGGTCTGCATGCCCCCCCCCCGCCTTTCCGGCATCGTCCGGTTCGGGCTATCTCCGCCTGGTTCCCTTTCCCGCATCCTGTTTTTCGGGGGGTCCGTGCCTGGGGGTTCCCTGTGGAGGGCCTCTTCTGCCCATGCTTGGTCTTTGGCATCCCCTCCCTTCCCCTCAGTCCTGCCCTGCGTGGGCCTCCTGGTTGTACTGTGTCCCGTCTGGCCTTCCCGATTTACCAACGCTCTTGCGGCTGCCTCCAGGGGTGTCTCGGGCTCCTGCCTGGCCCACATGCCCTGTCGCGCCACTTCTTGCCTGACGGATGTGGTTCCCGGCGCCATGTTTGCTTTGGCATGTGGGTTTGCCCTCCCGTGCCTTGCTGCTTTGCGGTCTTTCCTGTGTGGGCCACGTGGTCTGGTGCCTCCGTGCCTAGTATGCTTCGGCTTTGGCACCTTCTCCCGACGCTGCCTCCCTGTCCAGGGTCTTCCCTCTCGGCGCTGCCCGTGTACGCTCTTTCCGTGCCTTCCTGATACTGGCTTCCTGTGGGGTCCGATGCCATGGCTGTATCTGCCTGTGTCTGCCATGGTAGTCGCCTTGCGGTGCCCCACCTGGCCTGTGGTGTCAGTTTCGGTACCCGATGTCTGCCTGTTGGCTGTCGTCGGCCCTTTTTAGGTGCTACATTTTTGATCATGGTCACCAGGCCTTTCTGGTTTGCTGCCCGCCCTCCAGTCATGCCCCATGGTTGGTCCGGGACCTCTCCCTTGCCTCCCCCGGTTCCCATTATCTTCCTCGGTGCCGGGATATCCTGTTTCTGTCTCTCTTTTCCCCCCCCCCCGGGGGTCCTGCTTGGGTCTCCGGTGGGGCCTCTCATGGGGCAGCTGCATCTGTCCCCTGTCCTATGCCAGTCGTCCTGGTGGGACCGGGCCTGCCCCTCCTCCTTGACCGATTTTCAGGGCTTGCTTTCCGCCTGCTTCCGCATACCTTAGAGGCGCCCGGGTGTCCCTTCGCCCTTTTTTTCGGAGGCCTGCTTCCCTCCTCTGTGCGGTCCTTTTGGAACTCCTGCTGTTCTCCTTCCTGGAGTTCCCTCAGTTCTTCTTTGCTGTGGCCTGCCTGGTGCTCCTTGCCCTGGTACTCTCCACTCCTTGCACATACGCTGCATGCTTGGCGTGCTCTCCTGGATTTGATGTTTTCTCGCTGTGGCTTTTCAACCCCCTGCCTCATCAGGTTGCATCACTGTGCATGGCCTCCTGCATCTATCTGTTCCACATTAACATGTCTCCGACAGTTTCTGTCGGCACTTTGGATGCCCTGCTGGACTTGCTCTACGCCATTGCCTTTTGCACCCCTGCTCGGCAGGTTGAATCATTGCCATGGCCCCGTTCCTACTCTTCTTTTGTGAAGTACTCTCTTCCTCACACACCGCCCGACCGGGTATTGTTGTTTGAGATGACTTCACTTGGACTTTGTGTGACACTGTCCCTTTCCGGGATCACACAGCCATCTCTTGGCTTGTTCTGTGGCTCCTCCATGGCTTCCGCCTGGTTCCTGTTTGCCACCGCTTTTTCCTTTGTCATGGTTGTGTCTTCTTGGCTCTGCTTAGTTCCATGGCCTAGAATCCGACTTCATGCTGTGCCTATCCTCCCTTTTGTATAACGCTTGGTACTCACACAAGAGTAATAACCTACTACAAGAGACCTGTCCGTAGAAGATAGTTCGTTACGTAAGAACTTGCCGTAACAGTAGATCTTGATGCGGTCTCTTTGCACTAAAGTACAATCTACCCTCCGTCCCCTGCTTTTTACTCAGGGTCCTTGGATCTCAGGACGTTGGGATGGGTGTTTCCCTTGGTCCTCGGCCTTTTGCGTGTTGCTGCCGGCGGGGAACAGTGTGTACCTGGGGCTGCCCCCTCTTATACACAGCCAGAGGAAGTAATGTATGGGAGTCGGCCCTATAGAATACTGCTGGAAGAAGCTACCGTGCGACAGCTCCACTTAGCGGACTCGTAAGAGTAATAACCTACTGCAAGAGACCGCACCACGAAGATCTACTGTTATGGTAAGTTCTTGCATAACAAACTTTCTAGGAGTGGTATATGGTGTTCATCCACACATCTGGCTGTGTCCTTTCCCCTTTAAGACTCGCCAGAGCGTCTTCAAGCTGGCTCCTTCCACCCACCCAGGTGGTAACTCCCTCGGCACCGCCCCGTGATGTCAGATCCTGCTTGCTGGAAGCAAAACCCGTGTGCCACTTGCCAGGGGAGGTCGGGTGGGTTTGTGTGGATGAACGCCAAATGTCACTACTATTACAGGTGAGAGCCTTGATTTTTTTAATTTAATTTTATTTAGCTTTTAACCAGCTAAGCACACTAGATAAAAAATAACTATTTTCAGGTATGACCCAGGAGATTACAGAGGAAATAATGTACAAACATTGTAACAAGGTAGGGATATACATTTACAAGCATAAGTAAAGAAGGCTAAGTTGAGCAAATTATGTAAAAGAATGGTAAGCTAGGCCAAAAAACATGCAGCATACCTAGTTGGAGGCAAAAAGAAGGGTACGTACCATAACGGTAGATATTCGAGAGAATCTCCTTCATTGAGCTACAGCTCACCTTCCCTCCTTCCCCATTTAGTTGTGGCACAGTTTGGGTGCGGGATGTTTATGTATTCTATTCTTGCCCTTTACTGGGCTTATTTTTTTTATTTCCCCCTGCCACATCAGCAAGCACTGTTGCTACAGCACTGCTGTGCTTCGTCTGAGTGTTGCTGTTCCTCCTGTCAGTCAGCCTTGTTGCCGTTTATGGGTAGAACGAACTGAGAAGTATGTGGCAGCCCAAGCTGTATAGGTGGTGACGATGGACGTCGTTATGGGGGGCCCGAGCTAAGCAGATGTTTCCAATCAGTCCCGATGCCATTGGTTATGTTCTGCTAGTATGACTTACTGGAGGAAATTCTCTTGAAGTTCTGCTATTAAGGTCAGTTAACTGGTCAATTTACCATAGAGCCCAGATATCTTTATCTGAGATCCTGTCTTCAGTTGTCTTTTGTAATGGTAAATACTTTAACTTACATATGGATCTTGAGAACCATTAAGAAGTATAGAATCATGAATGCCTTTAGAAAAATTAAAGGCTGGGTTTAAGCTAGTCGAATAAATATTTGTCTACTTTCTCATAATAACTGTTATTGACCTCTTTAGGTTTAATTATTTGCCTCTGAGGATGATTGATTTCAGCCCTTGTATAACTATTGTGTTCCTGCTTTTCAGACTGGGGAAGGTACCCCTCAGACCACGGGCTGGTTTGAGGTGGAGGTTGCTGGAAAATTGGTGCATTCTAAAAAGGTAAAAATGAAGTATAATAGTTCACGAATTTTCTTTCCTTTTTTTTTTTTGTTTTGATCTTGTCCTAACTGTATTTTCTCACTCGATGGTTGACTAAGTAGACCAAACATTCTGCAGCACTCTGCTCTCCCACCAAAGACCAAGAGCTGCCTTCCAATTGTGGCCACTGCTGCAGATCATACAAGAGTATATAGCAGGTGGCCACATGGGGCCCTTATTCCCTGGACTGCGCAGATGTAGAGGTGGGGGTGCAGGGGCATCTAGCATCTGTTGCTGAGCTCCCATATTTCTCCCCCACCATATCTTTGCCAGGTAACTGAATTGGAAGGAGTATTATCAAGCTGCGTGGCTGAATCTGCCCAGCACCTTCCCTAGAAGACTCTTCCACTGCGCCCCCCGAGCCATTCAATGGAAATCCCACAGACCTCCCTGTGGGAAGAAGAGAGCATCTCTAAGGCATTCTGAGCACCTGCTGTAGACATGATCCTGGGTTGTTAGTAAAATGCAGCATGTTGCAAATTGTAAAAGCAAGTAAGGTTGCCAGTCATTTTTCTGTAAAGCCCCCACCCCTGGAATGGAATTTTCTTCCGACCAGCTTTAAAAATGACACCATATCTTTGTAAAATATAAGTGTAATTCTTTTGATTATCTTAACAATGTTTTAGAAATATAAATTTAAATAAAACTACTGTAATCTTAATGGTCTGTGTGTAAACTAATGTTCTAGGGACATGGAAATTATGTTGTTCATTCACACTGTCTGGCAGGTTCCTTGCTGCTTTAAATCTTGCCGGAAGGTCTTCAAGCTGGCTTCTCCCACCCACCCGGGTGGTAAAACTCTCGGCTCCGCCTCATGACGCCAGATCTTCCTTACCGCTTGGAATCTCAGGTTCCCTCCTTAGAGCTCTGCATTTAGACTGGATCCAAACCCTTCGGTTAACCTGAAACTAATTTTAAAGTTTACTAGACTTCGATCTGTTTCTTCCTTTGCGGCTGCAATGGATAAATCGAGTCCCGGTTTTTGTCTGTGCCCATGCGGGCAGAAGATGTCTAGGACCAATCCGCACTCCACATGCGTCTACTGCCTCGGGCTTGACCACGATCCGCAGGCCTGCGATTTGTGCAAGTCCTTCTCGGCAAATGTCCATGAAGACCGTGCTGCCAGGCTCCAACTTAGGTGCCCCGAGAGACTCATACCGCCAGTGAAGTCGAAGGAGGCTCATTGGGCGGTTTCAGCAGCGGCTGGTTCGGCTGAGCAACTTGAACAGATGATCGCCCTTGAGGAGGAGGCGGCCCAGGCCACATCTTCGTCTTCCCCCTGTCACGGCATTTATCCCACTCTCCTTGGGCTCCTCCTATATGGCTTCTTTTAAGGAGCTTTGCCAATCCCTCTCCACGAAAGGTGAGGGTCCTTCGGGACACTCCTCTCTGTCCAAGAAGAAGGACTCGAAGGGTAGGTCCCTCCGTCGGTGTTCGTGGGAGTGGGAGAGGTCCCCTTCCCCGGACAGTCTACTTTCGACTTCGGTCGAGGTTGTGGCTAAGGCCGCTGGCTTCACGGTGTCCCCGTCAGGTCAGACGGGCTGGCGACTGGAGAAGCCGACAGCCCTTCTTCACCGGTTCCCCCGGTGGAAACCGAGGACTTGCCTGCGCCTCCTGTGCCGGAGTCCCTGGTTAAGGCTCCGAACCGAGGGAGGAACGGGTTTCCCCCGCTCCCTCCCAGATCCACCCTCGGAAACACCGACGGTCTTGGTCTCGGTCTCTGACCTCTTCTTGGTCCAGCTGATCCCGCCGAAACCGGTAGTCTCTGTCTCGGCACTGAGGGAAGCGGTGGCGACGCTCGTCCTCGTTGTCTTCCTCCTCGGAGGAAAGGCTTCGGCGCAAAATGCATTGATGCTACGAGGACTTAATGTGGCAGCAGCTCCTTCTGACCGGGAACAAGCAGACACCGTCACCTTCCCCGGCCGTTAAGTGGCTGTCACCTGAAAGGCCGAAACGACCCCTCGTGGTGGTCGAGGAGCCCAAACCGGTGCTGGTTGTTCGGCCAAAAACAGCTGCCCCGATTGTGGTGGAACCCCCACCTCCACAACCTAAATCTGGGGCTCCGACCAAGAATTCTCGGTCGGGTTAGGGACTGCCCTACCCGGTTGTCAGTCACCCTCACTCCCGACCGTCCTCTGCAGGTGGAGGGTGGCCCAGGCAGTTATTCACAGACTGCTTGGAGTCTGATGACGACTCTTCCCTGTTCTCCAGGCTCCTTGACCTGGAGTTCTCCGGGGGACAATCGATGGACGAGAGCCCATCCTCGTTCATGGGTTTGCTTCGGCTCATCTTAGAGTCCACTGGGATGCAGCTTGAGCCCGTATCCAAGTGTGCCAAGTATCCCCTCACGGAGATACTGGACCGAGGGGATTCTCCCATGGAGGCCTTTCTGGTGGCTGAAGCCATTGTTGGCCCAGCTTTGGAGTTATGGCAGCGGCCGGCTTCTTGTCCTGCTCCTTCGGCCAGGATGGCCAGGAAGTATGTGGTCTCCACCGGGTCACTGTCTGGTTTCTCGGAGGCGGGGTTGGTTACCGATAGTGTTTTCCGGCGTTCCGGGAACACCAGGGATGTGGACAAGCCCACCCGACAAAGAGTCCAAAAAGCTGGACTATGCCGGGCGAAAAAGTGTATGCTGCGTCCTCCCTCGGCCTCCATCAGGCCAGTTCGGCTATCCTGAAGGCACATTCCTCCTACGCCCTTATGGGCTTCCTGGATGAGGTGATCCCTCATCTCCTGGCTGACCTCCAGACTACGGTCAAGCAGGTGCAGGATCCGGGAAGGGCAGTGGCGAAACAGCAGCTCCAAATGGCACTCTATATTGGAGACTCTTGTGCCTGGTCAGTAGTGGCCGCAGTGGCCATGCGCCGCAGAACTTGGCTGTGGATCTCCACCTTCATGGCGGATACCCAGCACAAGCTGGCAGACGTCCCCTTCCTGGGTACAGACTTGTTCGGGCCTGGGGTGGAAGGCCACCTCCAAAGAATTGCAGTCCAGTGCCACCTTGGACTCTGTCACGTATGCCCAGAAGGACAAAGGGCCGCCAGCAGCAGCATAAGCCCTTTTGCCCTTCTGCCCCTGCGGCACTTACGGCCCAGCAACACCAGCATCAGGGCCAGCAGACTCGCACTTGGCACCCCAAAACCAAGCATGCAGCTTCCTCCAGCAGGAAGCTGGGAGGAAAGGCCCAGGAGGTCCCTCGGCTGGTCCTTCCTCCAAGCCTGCCCAGTGACAGGTTGAGGGGTGTCTGTCCCAGCCGCGTCGCTTCCCACTGGGTTCCCCCGTGGGGGGACGGCTCCGCCACTTTCTTTCCGCCTGATCTGCTATCACCACGGACCGCTGGGTGTTGGAAGTGGTAGGAAAGGGTCTGTCTCTGGAGTTCGAGCAGGCCCTGCCCTTCCAAGCCATCGCCCCACAGGGTCTCCGGGGTCCGCAGCCTCTCTGTCGGCCCGTCGAGCCAGCATTGCCCTGCTCCTTCAGAAGGAGGTGATCAGGAAGGTGGCGGATCATCCACCAGACCCAGGGTTTGTGTCCAGGTATTTCCTGGTCCCAAAATGGACCGGGGGGGGGGCTGGCACCCCATTCTAGACCTGCACGACCTGAACAGGTTCCTAAGGTCTCGGACCTTCAGGATGGTCACTCTGGCTCAGATAATCACATCCTTGGAACGAGGCATGTGGTTCTGTTCCCTGGACCTCCAGGACGCGTTCTTTCACGTCCCAATCCGTCCGTCTCATCAGAGATTCCTCCGCTTCAGAGCGGAGGGATCCTTCTACGAGTTCTGGGCCATGCCTTTGGCCTCTCCCTAGCTCCCAGGGTCTTCACCAAATGCATGGCAGTGGTGACAGCATTCCTGTGGCGCCGAAGGGTCTGGGTGTACCCCTACCTGGATGACTGGCTGATTGCAGCCCCCTCCAGAGCAGAGGTGGAGCGGTCCAGAGATCTGGCCCTCCAGGTTTGCTCTCAGATTGGCCTCCTCATCAACAAGGCCAAGTCTGAACTCGTGCCAAAGCAGATGATACATTTCATCGGGGCAGAGCTCGACTCTCTTCAAGCCAGAACACGGCTCCCGGCGGACAGGGCCGAGGTTCTTTCCTCCTTTGCCCAGTCATTTCAGGTTGGGCAGTCGCGCCTGCCCGGGACTTCTGCGCCTCCTGTGCCTCATGGTGGCCTGCACCAGCGTGGTCTGTTGGGCCCGCTGGTACATGTGTCCCCTTCAATGTGGACTGGCCAGCCAGTGGTCACAGCACTTCGATCCGTTGGATCAGCTAGTGACAGTGACCCAGGGGATGTGGAATGCTCTCCAGTGGTGGACCGTTCCAGCACATCTGCAGGAGGGCATCCCGTTTGTCCGCCTCGAGCCGACGGTCTCTCTATCGACCGATGTCTCTCTGATGGGTTGGGGTGCCCATCTGGGGGAGCACAGAGCGCAGGGCCTCTGGTCCCGTCAGGAGTCCCGATGCCACATCACCGTGCTGGAGCTTCGAGCGGTTCGTCTAGCTCTCACCGCCTTCACTCCGTTTCTACGGGGTCAAGTGGTTCAGGTCCAGACGGACAATACCACGACCATGTACTGCCTAAACCGCCAGGGTGGGACACGCTCAATGCCTCTGTGCAGGGAAGCTCTTCGCATTTGGTCTCTCGTGTGCAGCCTGGAGGCGGATCTCCTCGCCATTCACGTGGCAGGAGCCTCCAACACCCTGGCCGATGCCCTAAGCCGGATAGGGGCTGCGTCTCTCGAGTGGTCTCTCCTGCCGGAGGTAGTACAAGTTCTCTTCTCCCACTGGGGCACGCCTCAGGTGGACCTGTTTGCCTCCAGGGAGAATGCGAAGCTGAGACTGTTTCATGCTCGCCCCCCTCAGCAGGGCTCGCTGCAGGAGGATGCCTTCTCGAGGCCGTGGACCCCGGGCCTCTTCTACGCCTTTCCCTTGATCCACAAGGTGCTTCTCAAGGCGAGGAGGGACAAGGTGCAGGTGATTCTGGTAGCCCCAGACTGGCCCCTTCAGTTCTGGTATCCAGGTCTCCTCAGTCTCAGCTTCAGGCTCCCGAGGCGGCTTCCAGCCTGCCCGGACCTGATCTTAGTCAGCCAGGGGAAGGTATTCCATCCGGACCTTCAATCCCTGCACCTGACGGCCTGGTTCCTGAGCGGTTAGAGTTCCAGGCCTTGGGTCTTTCCGACGAGGTCCTCAACGTCGTTGAGGCGTCCTGAAAGGAGTCAACCAGAAAATGCTACGCCTTCAAATGGAAGAGATTCTCCATTTGGTGTCAGGGCAAGGGCCTGGACCCTTCCTCCTGTTCCTTGGCAAGCATTCTGGACTACCTGTGGTCCCTTTCCCAGCTAGGGCTTCGGTCGATGACCCTTAAGGTGTACCTGGAAGCCATCTCTGCTTACCGGTCGCGGGCCAGGAAGCAGTCGGTGGCGCAGGAGAAGGTGGTCAGGCGCTTTTTCAAAGGCCTTGATCACATATCCCCTCCGGTGCGAGAACCTCCACTTCTGTGGGATCTACTGCTGGTATTGGCTAAGCTCATGGGCAAGCCATTTGAACTGATGCACAGGTGTGTCCTCTCTCACCTGTCATGGAAGACCGCCTTCTTGGTGGCTATCATGTCAGCCAGAAGGATGGGAGAGCTCCAGGCACTTTCCATCGAGTCTCCTTATCTGGTCTTCCACAGGGACAAGGTTGTCCTGCGCCCCCACCCGAAATTCCTTCCGAAGGTGGTGTCGGAGTTTCAGCTTAACCAGGTGTTGATTCTGCCTGTGTTCTACCCCAGTCACACCTCGGATGCCGAATATAGGCTCCATACTTTGGACCCTAGAAGAGCGCTCGCTTATTATAAGGGGCGGACGGCTGAAGTTCGGGGAGAGGTTCGCCAGCTGTTTGTCACCTACGCTTAATCTGCACCTGGCAGACCTGCAGCCAAGTGGATGATAGGCAGGTGGGTCACCTCCTGCATCGATCTCTGCTGTAGGTTGGCGGGCATGGAGCCTCCCAGAGGGATAAGAGCTCATTCTACCCGCCATACCGCTGCATCGGTAGCTGCTTCCAGGGACGTCCCTATCCAGGAAATCTGCAGGGCTGCTACCTGGAAGTCAACACATACCTTCATCACCCATTAACACATCGACCTTGAGTCACGCTGGGATGCTGGTTTTGGGGCCTCGGTTTTCCAGTCTTTATTCCCTAAGTAGGGGGTGTGTGCACCTTGCCTGCCTCCTCCCGGAGAACTGCTAGGAGTCTGCCAGATAGTGTGGATGAACAACATATCCATGTCCCTAGAAATACAGGTTACTCACCTGTAACAGGAGTTCTAGGAATGGTATATGTTGTTCATCCACACAACCCACCCGACCTCCCAGGCTTCAACACACAACCTGGCTTCCAGCGGGCTAGATCTGGCGTCATGGGGTGGAGCAGAGAGTTTTACCACACAGATGGGTGGGAGGAGCCAGCTTGAAGACCTTCCGGCAAGATTTAAAGCGCAAGGAACCTGCCAGATAGTGTGGATGAACAACATATACCATTCCTAGAACTCCTGTTACAGGTGAGTAACCTGTATTTTCATCTCACAGTGCTTGTTGTATGATGTGTTGTATAGCTATATTGCTGTCTCCTTTGATATTCAGTCCAGATGATGTTTGAAAACAGTGTTAAACCGTCAGTGCATTTTTCTGGTGAAGAAATTGAAATAAATACATAGAGCAAGCTACCCAGCCAGTGGGCTATTGTGCTGGCCTTTATTTTAAATTCATCTGTTTATCTCCCAGGATAGGCAGCTGCACCTCTGCTTCCTCTGGCAAACACCCTTGTGACTTCTCTTCCACAGAGGAACAGTGTTTTCTCAACACCAAGAATCCAGTGTGCTGGAGAAAGGTGTCCAGCCTGAAGGCAGGCCACTGCAGCGCGAGTGTTACCCTGGACTGTGTTATCCTGTGCTTCATCCTGCCACAGCTCCACTGTACATTTTCTGTTTTTCCTGTCCCACCCACTAGGATTGTCACGATGTCATGGTTTTATGGTATACCGTGGTATCAGAAGTCACGGTATTGATACCATGGGCAAATTCAGATACCGCGATAACCATGATTCACAGTATACCATGGTATTGAGACCTTTCAGGTAGTTTTTCTTTCCTTTTTTTTTTTTTTGCATTTTCAGAGGCAGTTGTCCCTTCCATGCCAACTCTCCCTGATTCAAGAGTTCGAGTTTTTTTTTTTTTTTCTTTTGCAGAAATTACTTGTTCTACAATACTGCGGTATGACGATAACCGCGGTATTGCATGCGACTGTTATCATACCATGATAAGCCAACCACCCACATCCTTCTCATAGGCCAGTCCACAAGGCCGTACCTTGGGGGTTGGGGCAAGATGCCAAATGGTCACTTACAACATCTGTGTGGCCGCCCCCTAGATAAATATATGCTCATTCAGTAGTATGAGCGTAGCCTTCCTCGCTGCATCTGTAAATTATTGTATGCTATCCATAATTGTATTGTCTGTACCTTCCTCTCTAAGCCTCCCTGTGGGTCATTCTGAAAATGCTCTTTAGCTCAGCGTGTCTTAACTGGTCACCAGTTTTTGAATAAACTGTTAAAAGAATCTGAATGGAGTGTGTACACACCATGAGGTGCATCATACAAGTCCAAGTCTCCTTTGTATTAGTGCCTCTTGTGACCCCAGCCCCGCCACATGGGCTGGCTTGTTTAATCCTGTCCAGATTTTCCAGAGTGGACCAGTGAATGTTTTCAGTACCAAGAATTTTTTTTTCTGATACTAGTCTTTGACCAATTGTCAAGCAGAGAAATTTTCAGTATGCATAATAATAGCGAGACACAATACAGCTTATTTCGTATATTTTTTATTTAGTCCTGTTCTTATCATCCATAGCATCTGAAGCTTCAAAAGATTTTCTTCATTGAACATAAAGTGAAGATTTTTTGCAGTTTTTGTGATGTGACTGCAGTACTTTAATAATTTTCATAATTACTGTTTACAGTATTAGCAAACGTATTTATTCAAGATGAAACTTACTTGATCTGAACGTCTGCAAAAGCAGTCAGCAGTAATCTTAAAATTTAAAAAATACAATCATGAGAAATATGAAACATATAGCTAAAAGTATTGATTATTGAAGTTATCAGTAATTGAACACTATTGATATTACTCTTACAATGTTGCCGACTCCAGGCTTACATTTACAAAAATAAATAAATAAATAAATGTTCAAACCTCAGCAGTTCCAGTCTTTGCCTCTTCGAAAGATGATCTCTTTGAAAAAGGCTAACACTGGAAATGTTGGGGCTGGATACATACTGATAAACTTCTAAAATTAACAATGTATTTATATTTCCAACCAAGCCGATATATCTTCTTTCTGTATTGCTTCACGTTGTTAGTGGGGAATAATTAAATATGAGTATTATGCTCCCCCACTGGAATAGTGGTAGTACAAGACCTGGCTGGATGGAAATGCCGGCCCTATTTTGGAGGCAACGATTCCAGCTGGGTACTCGATGATTCACCGCCCGAGATTGGATCGCGGCGGGAGGAGAGTAGCGGTCTGTTTTAAGACCAGCTTGGGGCTCACGAGTGTACCAGTTGAGGAGGCTGAATCCTTTGAGTGCACCGTTGTGGCCGGTGTTGGTTGCAGGATAGCTCTCGTCTACAGTCCACCAGGAGACGAGAGACGATTCCTACAGGAAGTAACGAACTTCGTCGCGATATTGCGTTGGAGTCGACCAGACTGATGGTTCTGGCGACTTCAATGCCTAGTCGATAGACGAACTTTCTGCCTTTGGTCAGCACTTCCTCCAGTTGATGACATCACTGGGCCTTACACAGATTGTTTCCTCGGCCACTCATATTCACGGTCACTCCTTGGATTGGTTTTTTCTCCTGGGGATTGAGGCCTCTGATTTGGTGGTGGAACCTGTCAGTTGGTCCGACCACTACACCGTGAGCTTCAGTTTTTGTGCTCCCCTTCGTAGGTCTGCCCCTGTGGAGATGGTTCGATACCACCCTTTACGGGATGTATGCCCTGAAGACCTGATGGCAGTGTTGAACCTCTCAGAGTTTCCGACTGCCAGCTTGGGTCCAGAGGCTATGGTTTTGGCCTATAACAGGGCAATTTCCTTGGCCTTGGACTCAATAGCTCCTGTCCGTGTTCGTCCCCTCTCTCTTCGCCCTCGGGCCCCATGGTTTGATGGGTCCCTGAGGGAGTTGCGATGAGTGGGACGACAGTTAGAGCGTCGTTGGAGGAAATCTGCTCTGGATGCCGACTGCTTTAGTTTGGAGGAGCATTATCGGCTGTACTAATCAGAGATCTCCCATAAGAAGGCAGAATTCCTGTCCAGGGAGATCTGTCACTCAGAATCGACCGGCTCAGCTCTTCAGAACTGTGGACAGGCTGTACAACCCAGCCTGTCTCCAGCTCCGTCGAGCTTTTTCACAAAAGGAGTGTGATGAGATCGCTCAATTCTTTGCGAATAAGGTTGCCGACATCAGATCCGAGATCCGTCCAGCACACTCTAAGGGGGAAGCTTTTAGTCGGGGTTTTGTCGCGGAATCCTCCATCCCCTGGTGTTCCTTCGACCAGCTGACATTCAGTGATGTTATGCGGATCATCCAGGGGATGCGCCCTACGTGCTGTAGTTTAGACTCGGGCCCCACCTCCCTAATTTTGGGTTGTGTTGAGATCGTTGGCCCGGTTCTGGCTCAAATAATCTGGTGCTCCCTGGAATTGGGCGAGTTTCCGAGCTCCCTCAAGGAAGCTGTGGTGACTCCCCTTTTGAAGAAGGCTTCTTTGGACCCAGACATTTTTTCCAACTACAGACCGATCTCTAACCTTCCCTTTATTGGGAAGGTTATTGAGAAGATAGTGGCAAACCAGCCGGAGGACCACTTGACCATCCATAATATCTATGAACCTCTCCAGTCCGGTTTTCATAAGAGGCATAGTACTGAGACTGCTCTGGTTCGGGTGCTCAATGATCTCTTGATGGCGAGAGATCAGAGGAACCGCTCTATCTTGGTCCTCCTTGATCTCTCTTCAGCCTTTGACACTGTGGACCATGGGGTTTTGCTCGACCGTCTGGAGTCCATCTGTGGACTGTCTTGTACAGTGCTCAGATGGTTTTCTTCTTTTCTATCTGGGAGAACGCAGAGAGTTCTCGGGGATTTTTTCCTCCTATCCTTTCTCTCTGCAATGTGGTGTTCCCCAGGGTTCGGTGCTTTCCCCTATGTTGTTTGCAGTGTATATGCTGCCCCTCAGAGACATTGTAAGAAGGTATGGGCTGAGGTTTCACTGCTATGCTGATGATACCCAGCTCTACCTTTCTTTGGCCCCCGACCAGGTTAGTGCTCTCTCGGTATTTAATAGCTGCCTCGCTGAAATCCAGGACTGGATGAATCTGAGCCGGTTAAAGTTGAACGCTGGTAAGACTGAGGTTTTGGTTGTGGACCCGGGTCGTGAGTCAGGGGGGTTGAGGTCTGGTCAGCCCTCTGGCGTATTGCTGGGGGGAGATCCGATCCTTACCTCCGAACGGGTGCGTAACCTTGGAGTGGTACTTGACGACGGGCTGACTCTTCATCATCAGGTGTCAGCAGTCGTCAAGTCCGCATTTTACCATCTTAGGAATATCGCCAGTGTGAAACACCTTGATCTTCCTGGACATAAGTCTCCACCACTCATTCACACTAGTGGGATTAGCGCCGGAGGCACTAAGACGCATTGGGAGCAAACTTTTTGCTGGAGGGTTGGGCGAGAGGCAGGCGCCCTTGAGACTGCAGCGCCGCGAGCAGCGGCTCGAGCGGTAATGACCATCTCAGCGACGACCCTCCAACCGCCTCAGTTCCTTTTTTCCCGCCGTCGAGTGCGCTTCAGTGACGACGTCGCTCGCCTGTCGGGAGTCAAACTTCAAACTAGCGCATAGTTTTCAGTTTGTTTTTTTGTAACTTATCACGATAAGTAGTATCGCTTAATTTTATTCTATTTTCGTTAAATTTTTCTAATATTTCAATTTTACTTGAAGAAGTCTCGGCCTACTGGAAGGAGTCGACCATGAGCAGGTCAGGTGGCGGTAGGGAGACTTAGTATAAACTATTCAGTCAGCGGGCTGGGTCGGTCAGCCTCCTTCTCCTCAGCGGGGTTCCGACAGCGGTCCAGTCCGATGCCCAGGGGATGGGCGGTCCCCGCCGGCATAAAATAAGCAGTCGCATTCTGCACCGTTGACCTCGGCTCTTCTTGACCCACAGGTCAAAAAGAAGGCATCACTTCGAGGTAAGCCCTCTGTGGTATGTCTGCGGCGTCGGCGCTCGGTTATCGTTGCTAGTTGCGGTCTCCTTCTTCGGAGTCGCCAACTTCTGGTATCGTCGTCCTCGACATGCAGCCCCTCCCGCCTATAGGTAGGACTCCAGATGAGCAGTTTCATCAGTGGGCGCTCTTATGGAGCAATGGGCTCGGAGGTTGGTTCTTCTGCCTGGCTCGGTTGCCTGGGCCCTGGGCCCCTCCGGCGATCAGGTAGAGGCGGTTGGACCTTCCTAGTCGCGTGGCGCCTTCTTGAGTGTCAGCGACTCCGTGCAGAGTGTTCCCCTCACATGGCTGCGGCGCGGGGGCCTCACCGATGCCCTTATCTCCTGGTTTTTCCTTCTCTAGCTTTCCAGGTTCCTGGGGCTCTTCGGCGCCTTCCGCCAGGGAGTCTGGCTTATCGGCGTTTTCGGTGCGCTAAGTCAGCAGCTTTGCCAGTAAGTACCCGTTAGATAAAGCGGCGCGTTCGCGGCATCATCGCCGGCGTCGTCCGTGGCGCCGTGCAGCGTCGTGGGCGCGCCCGTGCGCGTTGTAAATCCACTGGCGCGTCGCGGGCGCGAGACGCGTGCCTCTTGATTGCCGTCTTCAGCCCGTTTTGCCGTCTTGGCGCGGCTATGGGGACTCTCCTTGTTTTCTGCTACTTCCTCCTCTCCTAATTTTCACTCCTTTCCTGTCAAACAGTCCTTTCTGGACCATCAGGAGATGATGTTGAGCCTGACCCAGACCTTGGTTGGGTGATGAAGTGAGAAAACAGGATCTTTCTTTGCTACAGAGCCTGTGGTGAGGACCTGTCCTTTAAGTCTCTGTTGAAGAACCTGGGATCCACTCTTTCTCTCCAGACTACAGACATCGATCCTGGGAAGATATTAAGACTCCAGTATCTTCATGCTCGGAGATCCCTCGGATTTGACCTCGATCCAGCCTTCCTTGAGGCGCTGTCTCAAATGGTATAGAATAATCCTGCTCTTATTCCCTCAGTGGCTAAATCCATTGATAAAGTATTCAGCTCCCAAGGATCGTCCATTTGGCATCCCAAGCCTTTGCGGATCCTATTGTAGTCCTGGCAGAGAGGATGCAAGGTCGTTCTTCCTCAAACTACTACAGCTCGACCTATTAACAAAGTCTCATAAGATTGATACATTAGGTAAGAGAGTCTTTGCTGCCTCCACTCTAAGTATCGTGATTGCCAGTTATCAAGGTTATTTTTCTCAGTATGAGTATATCCTGTGGCACTCTATGAAAAGAATGGTTGAAGCTCTTCCAGATTCGGATTCCAAGTCAGAGCTTCTTCTGACCGTTATTAGAGGTATTGAGTCAATAACCAACAGGTCAAAGCCGCCATGGGCGCTTTCGACACTGCTTCTCGCTCCAGCACCGAGATTGTACTAGGCGCCATTCCTGGCTGCGTGCTTCTGGCTTCACGAATGATGCTCAGCAGCAGGTGATGGCGCTGCCTTTGATGGCTCCTTTCTTTTGGCCCTCAGGTGGAGCAAGCCTTGAGGCCACTCAGAAGACTAGATCGGCCATTAAGTTGGCCAGACCTCCGCCTGACCCTCTGGGGGCATGTGAACAGGCGATCAGTTTCATAGTCGTCAGTCCTTTGAGAGGCAGAAGCAGGGAAGCTTCCGCAAAGCCAACCTGCCCAACCTCAAAGAAGGCGCTGAGAAGCGCGAGGGGCCTAAAGCTCCCAAGCGCTACCTTATAGTCGTTGGCCCAAGTTCCATCCACTCTGCCCGAGTGGAACTTTCTCCTCCAGTGGGAGGTCGTCTGATGTACTTCTACAACCAGTGGAAGTCCATAACTTCGGACAAATGGGTCCTTCGGATAATTCGCGAGGGTTATTCTCTCAATTTCTTGAAACCCCCGAATTGTCCTCCCAGACGACAACCCAGGTTGTCGGCCTCTCAGTCAGACCTCCTCACCGCGGAGATCCAGGGCCTTCTGAACAACAGGGCAATAGAACTGGTGCCCCCGCATCTCATGAAACACAGGGTTCTACTCCCATTACTTTCTGGTTCCAAAAGAAATCTGGGGATCGCCCATTCTAGACCTCAGAAAGTTAAACAAATTCCTCCCCAGGAGAAATTCAAGATGATTTCCCTAGGTACCCTGTTACCCTTGCTGCATCAGCACGACTGGCTGGCCTCTCTGGATATGCAGGATGCTTACCAGCATATCTCGTCCACCCGACCCACCGCAAGTTCCTCAGGTTTGTAGCTTTGGGTCAGCATTATCAGTTCAGAGTCCTGCCCTTTGGGCTTATCCTCGGCGCCCAGCGAGTTTTTACAAAGTGTTGTGCAGTTCTGTAGCGCATCTCAGGAAAACCCGGACTCCAGTGTTTCCCTACCTGGGCGATTGGCTTAGCAAGCCCTTCCGGCCAGGGACTTTGGAAGCTTCGTGCAACTTCTCGTCTTCTCACGTCCATGGGAGTTCTGCTGAATTTGAAAAATCTCAACTGCAACCCTCCCAGAGCTCTCCTTTTCATAGGGACGCTTGTAGACACCTCTTCAGCGAAGGCTTTCCTTCCAGAGGACAGAAGACTCGACATCCTTCGAATGGCCCGTTACATCAGGGAGAACCAATCGGTTACAGCTCTCTCGATGCAACGCATGTTGGGTCTCATGGCGTCCTCGGTCTTCACTGTCCCTCTGGCCCGACTGCACATGAGAACCACCCAATGGATGCTCTCCACTCAGTGGTCCCCAATCTCTCACCCCCAGTCTTATCCCATCAAGGTGACGGAGCCCCTTCGAAGGTCTCTCACCTGGTGGTCCCAAGAGAGCAATCTCCTGGAAGGATTCCCCTTTGCTCCCCCGGATCATCAGATCTCCATCACCACAGACGATCGCTAATGGGATGGGGAGCTCACTGTCTCTCCCTCCACACTCAAGGTGTATGGACTCAGTTCAAGCTCATCTCCACATAAATGTCCTGGAGATGAGGCGGTCCTCTCTATGCAATCCGAGGCTCTGAAGGATGTCCTTTGTCACAAGAACATTCTCCTTCAAACGGACAACAAAGCAGTGATGTATTACATCAACAAGCAAGGCGGTGCTCATTCTTATCCCTTTGCAGGGAAGCAATGAGGGTGTGGGAGTGGTGCTTGGAGCACAAGTCTCTGATTCAAGCGGTTTATCTGCCAGGTATACAAAAGCGACCTAGCAGATCACCTCAGCAGAACGGAGGCAGACCCTCACAGTGGTCTCTCGATCCAGCCGTAGCTCGGTCCCTGTTCAAAGAGTGGGGACTCCAGACCTGGACCTTTTGCATCCCCACTCAGCACAAAACTGCCCTCTCTTCTGCTCCAGAAATCCAGGGCCTGGCATTTTCTGTCAGGATCGTTCAGGCTGCGGTGGACAAAGCGCTTTCTTACGCCTTTCCACGCTTCCTCTAATCCAGAGAGTACTCCTCAAGTTCGAGTCTCAGGGGACCAAGATGATTCTCATTGCTCCTTCCTGGCCTCGCAACTATGGTTTCCTCTACTCAACAGTATGTTGGCAGCCTCTCTGAGACCACTTCCTTTGCAAATCAGTCTTTTGACTCAGGGTTAGTTGGTCCATCCCAACCTGAAATCACTTCACCTTCATGCTTGGCTCCTGAAGAGATAGAAGTGAATCGGTTCAACGCTCTCGTAGAGTCTCAGACATCCTTCTGGCTGCTCGGAAGCCAGCCACCCAGAACGTATGCTTCCAAATGGAAGCGTTTTCTCTCTGGTATGAAAATCCTCTTGGAATCCTTTTCCTGTCCTCCTGGCAAGGTTCTGGAGTATCTTTTGGACCTGTCAAACTTAGGTCTTCAGTACTCCACAGTTAAAGTTCACCTTAGTGCCATCTCAGCGTTCCATGAGCCGGTTTCTTCCTTAACTCTGGCTCAGTTACCTATGGTGAAGAGATTTCTTAAGGGGATTCTCCATACCAGACCCCCTGTTAAGCGTCCAGTTGCAGCCTGGGACATTAACCTGGTGCTGGACATGCTCACTCGGAAGCCTTCCAACCCTTAGCTACCTGTGAGCTAAAATTTCTTACCTGGAAGACTGCTCTTCCTGGTGGCCATTACCTCAGCCACAGGGTCTCTGAGATACATGCCCTGGTTACGGACCCTCCGTATACTGTATTCCATAAGACAGGGTAGTTCTCCGTACTCATCCTAAATTTCTTCCCAAGGTTGTGTCAGAATTCCATCTAAACCAACCTCTGGTACTTCAGCACTTGCTAATTTCCAAAATAAGAGGAGCAGGCTCTTCATTCCTTGGATGTTAAGAGAGCCTTCGGTTCTATTTAGATAGAACCAAGGATGTTCATAAGACTCAGCAACTGTTCGTTTCTTTCAGCGACACCGGCTGGGTCAACCTGTCGCTATTAGATGCATCTCTTCATGGTTAGTGGCATGCCTTCGTCCATTGCTATTCCATGGCTCAAGTTAAATTAGAAGGTAGAGTGTGCGCTCACTCTACTAGGCGATCGCTGGCATCCCTAGCGGAAATTGCAATGTTCCAATTGCAGATATATGCACGCCACTGGAGCCCAGTGCATACCGTTAAGCACTATGCACTGATGTTCATGCTAGGCTACATTCCGCATTCGCAGAACTGTCCTTAATGGGCTTCTATCTTAGATCGTGAGCTCTGGCTCTCCTGCACGCCTTTTGGGGATTATCAGCTTGGTACTCTCCCACTAGTGTGAATGAGTGGTGGAGACTTATGTCCAGGAAGATAGGAAAATTACGTACCTACCGTAATTCTTGATCTTCTTGGACGAGTCTCCACCACTCATTCCCACCACCCTCCATCCCCAAGCTCACCGCTGTATTGGTCTTCACTCCCTCAAATCTTTGGGCCGTGAGGACTTCTTTGCTGACCCTTCTTACACGGGTCATACGGACTATCTTATGTCCGTTTTTAATATTGAGTTTACTCTTTACGTTAGTTGCGCTGCACCTCCTTGGTAAAAAGGTACTGAAGGCGGTTGGAGGGTGCGTCGCTGAGATGGTCATTACCACTCGAGCCGCTGCTCGCGGCGCCGTGTCTCGCTTGGCGCCGTCTCTCGCGCCGACCCTCCAGCAAAAGGTTTGCTCCCGATGGGTCTTAGTGCCTCCGGCGCTAATCCCACTAGTGTGAATGAGTGGTGGAGACTCGTCCAAGAAGATCAAGAATTACGGTTGGTACGTAATTTTCCTTTCCGTCCAGCGATTTACCCATATTGGTCCATGCCTTCGTGACATCTCGCCTTGACTATTGCAACTCCCTTTACCTGGGGCTTCCTGCGGTTGATATCCGCCGCTTGCAGCTAGTGCAGAACGCTGCAGCAAGGTTAATGACAGGGGTAACTAGAAGGACACATATTACCCCTGTGTTGCGCGATCTGCACTGGCTGCCTATACAGTGGCAGATCTCCTTTAAAGTAGGTCTTTTGACCTTCAAAGCCCTGCACAGACTCGGTCCTGACTATTTGAAAAGAGCTTCTGATTCCTTACCACCCATTCGACAACTCCGTTCAACTTGACGGTTGCTAGAGGTTCGAGGGTTATATTGAAATCTTCTGGGGCTAGGGCTTTTGGGTTCGTGGCCCCAACCCTCTGGAACTCTCTGCCTCGCCGGCTTAGAGAATGCACGACCGTGGAGGCCTTTAAGCGTGATTTTAAGACTTTTTTTATGGAACAGGGCTTTTGGGGATTGACGTTGTTACCAACTGTTGTTTTTACATGTATATTTTGATTATATGGTTCATTTGTACAGCGCCTTGGTACTTGAAAGGCGCTAAATAAATAAAGTTTTATTATTATTATTTATTATTAAAGCTGTGATCTCCGCATAAAACCCTGAAGACATGAAGATTCTGGTTACATCAACTACTACATTTCAGCTGTAACACTGAAAGGGTAACCGCATAAATAGAGCTGTTGGGAAGATTTCTGTGTTCTATTTGCCATTCGTTATTTTTTATTCCGATATTATGCGCCTCCAAGGCAGGTTGGGGCATCCTGGTATCAGGACCTCCCCTAAATTTAGAAGTCCGTGCCTATTAAGCTGAGGCTTTCATATTGACTAACTTCCCAGCTACCACCCATCATCAGAGCCTACAGTACCTGAAGGGGGACCTCCTACCTCAGGGTGTCTTATTTAAGCTGGTTTGTTCTAATTTCCTCTGGCCTGGTGCCTCAGGTAAGTGAATCTTTAATTTTTCTCAGCACCCCCACCCCACCCCACCCAGCACAGGTTCTTCCCTTATCATTTAGGGTTACTCCGGTGTGTCAGAGGGATCTTGTCAGGGCGCTTTGTAAGTTTCCCTTTTCCTTTTTAGGGTAAAGGGAATGCAAGTGATGGCTGGCTTAACTTCATGTGGCCAGCATACTGGTTTGCCAAAATCCTTTTTACGTACTATCTAAACTTTGCTTTATGTGTCTGTGTGCCTGTTTTTCTGTGGTTTTATATGTTTTCCTGTCCAATTGGGTTGTTAGTGGCATAGTGGTGTGTTCAGTTTCTTACTGTCTGGCTCCTTGGTCACAGACTTGAGTTTGGGGTAATTGCATTCTTTGTTTATTTCTCCCATTGGCGATTCCTGCCTCGACGTTTCAGTTGTCAGTCGTGGATGCCCGTGGCTGTTGGAGCAGCCTTTCAGAAGCATGGCTGTTGCCAGCAATGAATGTTCATTACTACCATTTTGTGCTGTAGTAGGACCACGGAGCAGCTTCTGAAATATGGTCTTCTCGCCATTGCCACTTCGCGGTTCCTATCATGCGATTTGGCAGAGTGCTACAACATAGATGGATTACCAAGGAAGAAAACTAACATTGCTATTGAACCAGATGGGCGGGTTTCTATAAACATTGAGACATAGCCACTAGACCACCAGGTATGATTGGACAGTACTGCACTCTGGATTAGAAAGCTATTTAGATCAGAGCAAGATTTCTGCAGTAATAGGTTGACAGAATGAACAAAACCATAGCTTAACATGTGTACTTACAAAAATAATACACGTCAAGTCATGGGTTTGCTCAGTTTTGTAAAATGATGCAAAATAAATGTAAATGAAGACTACTGATTAGCACTATAGAGAGCCAAGCTCCAACAACGTCATTACGTTGCACGTCTGGTGGCCATTTTAGGGAGTACATGGAGATGATTTTGTGAAATGGGAAGGCTGCTGTTTACATTTTTTAAATGCTACAAAACGGCATTTAAATTATATAAATGCAGTTTTGGCATCAATGTAAACAGCAGCCTTCCCTTTACTTCTCTGTGAAGTCAGATTTTTTTTAATAGTATCTTTTGAAAATAGATTGTTTAGTTGTCCTTTAATGGCCTGCTTCAAGACACACTGGTCACCTTAGGAGCAATATATGCACCTTTAAAAATTATGCAGGCTTTGTAGTGCAAATAACAGAAGGCCTAATTGAATGCAAAGCTGAAAACCTAGTTTTAGTGGGTGCTTTCAGTGCTTTGCTTAACCTTGTTCTAGATACAACACCCATTACTGCCAATAACAAGAAACTATCCAGATTTTCAATACATTTTTTGGATCTCCATGACTTCTTTGATCCGTGGCATCTCAACAACCCTGCAGGGAAAGAATTTACACATTTCAATAAAAAGAATAAAAAGTTCACCAGTTAGATTTTATTTGTCTTAAAACATTGGCATCTTACTACAGTAGATCTTCCACTTGCTCAATTATAGTATCTGAGTACGTGGCAGTGGAACTTTTTGTTGGGGTAAAGCAAAAATCTGTAATAAAGTGGTCTTTTGATAATGCTCTATTGACAAGGGATGATTTTCTAGACGAACACGATAATCTGAATTTTTCTATTATAACTATTCAGGGCCGACTCAGATTGCAGCCTTGTGGGATCCTTTGAAAGCTGTTCAAAGAGGGGCGATAATGTATCGAGCTTGGTTAAATAACGAAAGGGAAAGTAAAGAGTGGGAATCTTCCTTAAAATTGAAAAAAAAATTAGACCAACTAATATTTAATAGATCCTGACACACATTATCATGACTGGATGATACATAGACTACAACTACAACAGATTAATAATGAAATGAAGAGAAATATTAAAAAAAAAAAAGGGGTTAAATGTTCCTGTTACTTACAAGGAGGTAAATCAAGTAAAGTATTAGAAACATAGAAATTGACAGCAGATAAAGGCCGTTTGGCCCACCTAGTCTGCCTGTTTTTCCCTACCTGCTGTATCACTACAGACCCTACTTGATCTCTGGCTTATCTGCACCCCCCCACCCCCGTCTTATCACTAAGGTTCCCTTATGCCAATCCTATGCTTTCTTGAACCCTGTTAGTTTTTGCCCACACCACTTTGCTGGGAGGCTGTTCCTGGCATCCACCACTCTCTCCTTGGGTGTCAGCATGGCTCAGTTGGTAGCACATCAGCCTCTGGAACAGAAGGTCATGGGTTCTCGTCCCACACCAAGATTGGACTTGCACCTAAAATGCTGGCATCCAAGTGCAGTATTAGGGGATGCTGTACTACTGGGGGTGTGCCGTCCTTTGGATGAGATGTTAAACCGAGGTCCCTTCTACCCATCCTGGTGTTGTCCAGGTGGATGTAAAAGAACCCAGGGCACTCTTCGCAAAGAGTAAGGGACATTCCCAGTGTCTTAGCCAACATTCCCATTCCCATAAAACCGGTTCATGCAATTGTCCAGGCTGTGTGTGGGTGTTGATGTGCGATATGACCGCCACTACACATTGTCACTTCAGTACCAGCCTAGCATTGCTTGTAAAGTGCTTTGGGATACACTGTGTATGAAAAGTGCTGTATAAATGCTGATTCTTCTTCTTCTTCTTCCTCTTCCTCTAAGTACTTCCTTTCATCTCCCCGGAGTCTACCCCACTCCAACTTCATACCACGGCTCCTTGTCCTTCAGCATCCATTCATTTATTTTTTTCTTTTTTAAAAAATGCTTCCCTTGTGAACCTTGCTTATACCTGTGAGGTATTTGAAAGTTTCTGTTATATCCCCCCCTTCCGTTCCTCCAGTGTATACATATTAAGGTCCTTCAGTCTTTCCTCATAGGGCTTTTGATGCAGACCTTACACCATCTTGGTTGCCCTCCTCTGGACTATCTCTACTTTGTTCTTGTAGAGATGAAGTCTCCAGAACTGGACACAGTACTCCAGGTGAGGTCCAACCAGTGATTTTATACAGGGGTAACACGACCTCCCTCTTTCTCTTGGTGATGCCCCTCCCTATGCACCCCAGCATCCTGCTAGCCCTCCCGACTGTCTTGTCACACTGCCTAGCCACCTTTAGGTCATCAGATATTTATTTATTTATTAGGTCTACGATTACAGTACTTTTGAGCCAGGGCTCTTTTACAAAGGTTCCACGTCAGATTACAATTCAAAACATAAGACATGTAAGTCACATTACAAATTTAATACATAGAACAAGGTTATAAAAGTGTAAGCTAAACAGAGTTACAAAACATCTGAGAAACAAAACAAGTTTTGGAGGCTAGGTTACAAGGAGATAGCAGATGAGGTGCAGAGAAGATGGAGAACGAGAGAGGAAGAGTAGAGGGGGCAGAGAGCTATAGAAGAGGAGCGCAGCCAGAGGCATTGTCATAGACAACATGGGGAAGTGCGTGCTAAGGGGTAACCAACTGCTAATAGGAGAGAGAACTGCATAAGGTTAGGGAAATATTCATGGGGTGAGCTAGTGGACGCAGTCACAGGAGCTAGAGGCAGAGAGAGAGAGAGGCGTAGCCTTGACTTAAATGCACCAAGGGTAGGAGTGGAGGAGATGTAACTGTTTAGATCATTTAGCCAGCTGGGCGCCTGTAGGCAAAAGATCTTTGACCTTGTGAGGTACGACAACGTGGAACCTGCAGGAGCTGTGATTCAGACCCCTGGTTGAGCCGGGGTTATTGGTAGGGTGCAGGAGTGCACACACTCCATGGTGCTCTCGGCCCATAGTTAGTTATTTTCTTCGCCGTGGTGCAGGTTAGGTACTTCATCCGATTGGTGAGTGGCAGCCATCTAGCTTGTGCATAGAGGTCGTATGTATGTGTGAGGTGGTGGGAATCCGGTGAGAAGTCTGCAGGCCTTATTGAGGGAGGTGGATATGCGTCTAAGAGCAGTAGTGGGGGGCAGAGCCATAGATGATAAGCCCATAGTCAGTAATGAAGACAACAGAGCTCTGAACGGCGACAGGGCTTCTGGGGTAAGATGTTGCCTATGCCAGAAGAGAAGGCCAAGGCGAGTATTTGCTGCTTTGGCTACAGAGTCTGTGTGGGCACTGTAAATTAGATGATGGTCTAGAGTGATCCCACAGTACTTAAAGGCTTGAACCTTTTCCAGGGTGACTCCATGACTGGTTTTGATGGATAGGGGGTGCAGCTTATTTATTTATTTTTTATTTATTAAAGTTTCGGAATTACAACCTTTGAGTCAGAGACTCCTTTGCAAAGGCTCCACGTCTGGACAAACATACAGATTTATACAAGAAACATGATACAAAGGCATTTTGATATACAATGGTGTTTACATGGTGACGACATACATTTATATAGATTGCAAGCATCTAAAGGGTTACTTAGCAGCCCTGTGTCTGTGGAACATACCACTAAAGGGTGAAAGGTTAGTCAGTTCCGTTGAGTGTGACAACATATGTGGTAATAGGTAGCTCCTAGGGGTTGCTAACAACCCTGCGTCGAGATAGTTTTGTGTGCTCAATTGCAGCTACACGTCTGAGTCTATGAGGTGTCTCTTGGTGGCCGCTTTAAACTGGCCTAATCTTGGGGCCAAGGAGATGAGTGGAAGGGAGTTCATTGAGCCAGGTGGGGGCACGATAACTGAAGGACTTTTGGCCTAGCGTGGTCCTCCGGTAGGGGACATGGAAGGGCATATTTGCTAGTTGCCTTGGGGTACTCCTGTGGGTGCTAGGTTGTATTAGGGAGTGAAGGCCAGTGGGGGGCAATATTCAATAGGATTTTCTTGGCTTGAAGGCAGGTGTGATATTTTAGCCTTCCTTTGAAGGTGAGTCAATCAGCTAATTTATAGAGGTCACAGGTGTGGGTAAGTCGGTCACTATCAGTAATCAGACGGCTGGCTTTGTTGAGGGCAAGATTGATTCGCTTCAAGGCCGTGGGGTCAGCCGTCCCATATATTATTATTCCATAGTCTATCAAAGATATAACCGAGCTGGTTACCGTCAAATGTAGGGCCTGCGGTGGGAGGCACTGTCTGTGCCGATAGAGTATCCCCAGTCTGGTGTTCACTGAGGAGGCGAGGTGGTTGATGTTTGTATGGTAGGTGAGAGTTGTGTCTAGTGTGACGCCAAGGTATTTGAAGTGTGTGACCTGGTCAATTTTGGTGCCCTGGTAGTTGGAGATGTTTAGGTGGGAGTTATTGTGGGGGCTTTGTTGGTTCGCGAAGATCATGGATTTTGTTTTGGTATAGTTAAGTATTAACCTGTGCTTTATAAACCAGTCTTCTAGTTCATGGAAGTAAATTTGAAGATTGTGCTGGAGGGAGCTAGGGGTGTGATCTTTCCAGTAGATGACTGCATCGTCTGCATGGAGCAGAAGCTTACCGTTGCACGCTCTTGGGATGGAGTTCAGGAAGAGGGTGAATAGTAGGGGGCCATGGACAACGTCCTTTGTCAGGTCCGACCCGGAACAAAACTACAAACAACAATAACAACAAACAGTACACACATCAACAATCACATTTAGACTTACTCAACAAGAATGACTTAATGAGATGCTTGTTATGAGCGCTGCTGAACATCATAGACTTTATTTTCTTATTATTGAGGACCAGATTGTGATTTGAGAACCAGTTTTCAACAGATGTGAAGCTAAGCTGAAAGTTGTCTTGTAGAGGCTTACGATCCTTGTGGGAGGCAAGAATTGCAGCATCATCTGCATAGAAGATGATTGTTTCGGAGCAAGATATAATTCCCCGGACTCTTTCCTGTTTGATCATCAATATCTTTCCTCCCATTGTGTACTCCTCCCTTGCCCATGTCCCAAGTGCATGATTTTGCACCTTCTTTTCCATTGAAGCTCAGTTGTCATATCCTTGGCCGCCACTCTAATTTTATCAGACCCCTTCTCATTAAGTTGTTCTTGTTGAGTAAGTCTAAATGTGATTGTTGATGTGTGTACTGTTTGTTGTTGTTGTTGTTGTTGTTGTTGTTGTTGTTGTTGTTGTTTGTAGCTTGTAGTTTTGTTCCGGGTCGGACCTGACAAAGGACATTGTCCAGAGTCCCTGCCCAGTTATCAAAGTGTTAAATAAAACCCCCCACCCCAAGTGTCTACCCTGTTGCACATTTTAGTGTCTTCTGCGAACCGCTTCAGCCCCTCTGCAATGTCGCTAAAGACATTAAAGAGGAATGGTCCTGATACGGATCCCTAAGGTACTGCACTGGTCACCCTCCCTTCCTCGGCATGAACTATGTTTACCACCACCCTCTGTCTCCTATCCCTTAGCCAATTTCTTACCCAGTTTAGCACCTTTGGTCTCACTCCTAGGCTACCCAGCTTTCTTACTAATCTCCTGTGTTGGACGGTGTAGAAGGCCTTGCTGAAATCCAGGTAGGCCACATCCACCACTTCTCCCTGATCCAATTCCCTGGTCACCCAGTCAAAGAAATCTAGAAGATTCATTTGACAAGACCTCCCTACCCCCACCCTGTGAATCCAAGCTGGCTTGTGTCCTGTGGGCCACTGGATTCGAGAGATTCCACTGTCTTTTCCTTCAGTAGTGATTCCAGTAATTTCCCCACCACCAAAATCAGGCTGACTGGCCTATAGTTGCTGGCCTCCTTACTACTACTATTACTACTACTACTACTTATTTTGTGAAGTTGGGACTACATCTGCCCTTCTCCAGTCCCACTCTCATTAGCAAACTTATTTAAAAAAATAAATAAAGATTACTGCATGAAAAAATAGGGACTGTCATTTGGTGTTGAGGAGCAAAGACATAAGGAAGATCATAACTGATTTACTTTAAAGCAACATACCAAGCTTATAGCATGTTTAATGATATGGACGTGTAATTATTTTTACAATACATTGAATTCCATAAATTGCATTTTGAGGAAAGATATTTCACTGTAACTAAGATTTCAGATGTTAATACCTTGCCTAAAAATAAGAGTCCAGGTTTGGATGGACAAATTTTTTTAGCGTCCAGAAAAATAAAGAACTTACCCCTCGGCTATATAGAATGGTGCAGGAAGTGGTGGAGGGTCTGGCAGAGCTACTACAGTCTACGAAGAAGGCAAAAATTGCACTTACCTTGAAAGAAGGGAAATCTAAGGAATTACCCAAGGAATTACAAGAGTTACAGACCCATCCCATTGCTTAACGAAGGTTATACAAGTATTGGTAAATTAATTACTAATAGACTCCTGCAGGCTCTCCCACAGATCATCTGCCGCAACCAACATGGCTTTATCCCAAGGAGAACTACTATGGGGGCTTCAAGGAAGGTTCAGTCCCTGTTTGCATATGTACAAGATCTTGATGAAATGTATTTCACCCTAGCCTTGGATGCAACTAAGGCATTCGTTTTAGTGAATAAATCCTACATGTAGGCTATCTTAACAGTCTGTGGGATTCTGGATACCCTTATGAGATTTGTTACCCTTTTTATACAAAAATCCGGAAGCTACATTTTCTGTTACGGGACTCTGACTTGCAAACTGAATATGACAAATGGAGTTCAGCAAGGCTGCCCCCTCTCTCCAGTTTTGTTTCATGTCTGGTCACTTCTTTCAACATTGAGAGCTGACCCACAAATTAAGGGGATAAAAATTGGAAATTGCAAAATTAATCGTTTTTGCTGCTGACACTTTGATAACTGTTTTATGATTTGAAGTTGTCCATCCCTGCCATTTTGGAGAGTATTCACTATTTTTGCCAGGTTGCTAGGTACAAAAATAAATCGGTCCTCTTTACAGTTTCCCAGAGAGATAAGAACAAAGATCATCTAGGAATTAGAAATTTTGCTAAGGCAAATCAGATTAAATATCTGAGTGATTCTAACTAGTAATGTGGATGACAGCATACGGCTAAATTATGCCATTACTAATGAGAAAATTGCGAACAAACTGAAGAATTGGCAAAATTTGTTCTTGTCACTCTGGGGGAGAGCTGAAGTAATAAAAATGATGGTTCTTCCCCGTTTAATCTTTAGGCAAGGCAAGACTAATTTTATTTGTGTAACGCCCTATCCAGGGGCTCAGAACGCTTAACAAAATAACAGTAAACTGCAGTAACACCAGTTTACAATCCAATCAGTCAGTTTTTTTTTTTTGGGGGGGGCAGCATCAGAGTGGTTTTCAAACATAAAACAATTATTTAAAAAATTCCTGTGGTGAGGGGGCAAGCCCCATGTAGCATGGTCTCATATGATTGCTCCTACAAGATGGGGGGATTCGGTTGTCCAGACCTTTGTAATCTGTTTTTAAGCCAAGTACTATCTAGCTTATGGGAGTGGTCCTTTTCTCAATTCTGATCAGAATAGTTTACAAAGTCTTTCAAATAAAGAGAGGTAAGTATCATGATTTACAAAATATCAATGTCTAATTATAGACGATTGGAGGTTAAGAAATTGTTTACCTCCTGTGCTAAACATTTTCATCAAGCCAAAGCTAAACTAGGAATTAAATATTCTGTGGTTGCATGGAAAGTTGTACTTTAGTTTTGGTGATACCAAAAGCTCAAATAGATTTCTGAAATACCTAGAAAGTAGAGGCTAAGTAAATGGATTAATTTACTGGTTGTTTTGGGGGGGGCGGGGGTGGTACTGCTTATAATGACCCCAAAGAGACACTAGAAGGGTCCAAGATTAAACATTATTATTTGGCCTCATTTAAAAATTTCTGAACTTAACTCGGGAATGTTGGAGGAACTGATTTGTCAAGAGAAATCCTGAGAGAAAAAAAATTGATTGGTCCCTCTGTTAAGATGTCCCTATCAATAAAGTTCCTATCAATTGTGACTGCTTCCAATAACCTTCCTTCTTGTGACCAGCACTTATTCTAACCTTATGCTATCCTGACCTTATGCATAACTGTTCTCAGCATGTAAATAACCATTCTAAGTTGCTAATCATTCTCCTTCACATTTCCTCTTGATCCCTTCCACTCTTTCCCCTCACACCTCTATGGCTTTCCCCCTATCCCCTCTCTCCCCCCCCCCCCCGTTACATCTCCTGAGCTCCCTTGCTCACTTTAAAATACTTTGTCCCATACCTTCTCACCTTTGACGAGGCCCCTGGGTTGATGCCATCTCTTACCTTGTTTATTATTAGATATTGGACTGAGTCTGTTCTTATTTTCATGTAAAGTGTCGTTTCATAAGACCTCACCCCCTCTAATATGACCCTTTGAATTCCAGGTTTTAATCAAATATGCACCATGGCATACATTGTACAATGCCACATGTATTGGAACTTCTCTAGTTATATACCCTTGTAATGTCTTGTATAACTCCTTGTTTTGTTTGTTTGTTCTCAGTCTCATACTTTCCCAATATGTATTGTTCGGCTGACATGGAACCTATGAAATTAACTTGTTCTCAGTGGTGTTCTCCGAAATTTCAATAAAATTAAAAAATATCAATAACGTATTCAAGATCAGTCTATTAACAATAGATGGGAACAGGGGATGGGTATCGATCTGACTACCAATGGCAAAAAATTTGAATCCAGGTTAATAAAAAAATGATGTCTGCCAAGAATAAATCTGCTCAAATTAAAATCATAAATAGAGCCTATGTAAGACCGACCCTTTTTAAATAAAATTAACCCTAAATGTTGGCACCATTGTGAGATGGCTGCTAATTTATATTGTTGCTTTTGGAATTGATGACAGATATTGAAATGGTGGAAACTAACTGCTAAATTAATATCCTCCTCCTTACGAGTTCCTATCCCATGCACACCTCTTGTCCAGTGATATCGAGACCTTAGCTTTTTCTAAGTATCAAGCAAAAAACTTGTTCTAGAGACGTGGATATGTTGTTCAATCCACGCTTACTAGCAGGTTCTAGGGACATGGATATGTTGTTCATCCACACTGTCTGGCAGGTTTCTTGCCGCTTTAAATCTTGCCAGAAGGTCTTCAAGCTGGCTCCTCCCACCCACCTGGGTGGTAAAACTCTCGGCTCCACCCCATGACGCCAGATCTTCCTTACCACTTGGAAGCTCAGGTTCCCTCCTTAACGCTCTGCATATAGACTGGATCCTAACTCTTCGGTTCACTCGTAAATAATTTTAAAGTTTTCAAGACTTCGGTCAAATTCTTCCCTCGTGGCTGTGATGGACAGATCGACTCCCGGTTTCCGGCAGTGCCCATGCGGGCAGATGATGTCCAGGACGGATCCGCATTCCACATGCGTCTACTGCCTCAGCCTTGACCACGACCTGCAGGCCTGCGGGTTGTGTAGATCTTTAAATAGCGTCCTTGAGGGCAGCGCCCCGGCTACAACTTGGGCACCCGAAGCGTCCTCGGTGAAGTCCAAGGAGGCCCGTTGAGCGGTGTCCGGCGGCTGGCTCTGCTGAGCAACTCTTAACAGATGATCCCCCTTGAGGAGGAGGAGGCGGCCCAGGCCGCATCCTTATCTTCCTCGGTCGCGGCATTTATCCCACTGTCTCTGGGATCCTCTTACATAGCTTCTTTTATGGAGCTTTGCCAATTCCTTTCCACGAAGGGCGAGGGGTCATCTGGACACTCTTCTCAGTCAAAAAAGGACTCGAAGGGTAAGTCCCACCGTTGACGTTCGTGGGAGCGGGAGAGGTCCCCTTTCCCAGACAGTCGATACTCGACCTCGGTCGAGATTGCGGCTAAGGCTGCTGGCTTCACGGTGTCCCCGTCAGGTCAGCCGGCCGAGACACCCATCGACGTGGTCGAGATTTGTCTTGACCCGTCGGACAGGCTGTCGACTGGTGAAGCCGACAACCCCTCATCACCGGTTCCCCTGGTGGAAACCGAGGACTTGCCTGCGCCTCCTGTGCTGGAGTCCCCGATCAAGGTTCCCGAGCCGAGGGAGGAGCGGGTGTCCCCCGCTCCCACCCAGACCCACCCTCGGGTCTCTGACCTCGTCTCAGTCCAGCCGATCTCGCCATCGGCGGTCTTGGATTCGGCACCGAGGAAAGCGGCGGCGCTGCTCGCCCTCTTCTTCCTCCTCGGAAGAGGAGAGGAGAGGCTTCGGCGCAAATTGCGTCGACGCTATGAGGACTTAATGTGGCAGCAGCTCCTTCTGTCCGGGAACAAGCGGACGCCGTTGCCTTCCCCGGCCATTAAGTGGCTGTCACCCGAAGGGCCAAAACAACCCCTCGCGGTGGTCGAGGTGCCCAAGCCTGGGCCGGTTGTTTGGCCGAAACCAGCTGCCTCACTGATTGTGGTGGAACCTCCGCCTCCCCAACCAAAATTAGGGGCTCCGACCAAGGACTCTCGGTCGGGTCAGGGTCTGCCCCACCGGTTGTCGGTCACCCTCACTCCCGACCGTCCTCTGCAGGTGGAGGGTGGCTCAGACCCCAGGCAGCTCTTCGCAGACTCCTCGGAGTCTGACGACGACTCCTCCCTGTTTTCTAGGCCCTTGACCTGGAGACCTCTGGGGGGGGCAGTCGATGGACGAGAGCCCATCATCGTTCATGGGTCTGCTTCGGCTCATCTCTGAGTCCACTGGGATGTAGCTCGAGCCCGTATCAAGCGTGCCAAGTATCCCCTCACGGATATACTGGACCGAGGGGATTCTCCCATGGAGGCCTTTCCGGTGGCTGAAGCCATTGTTGGCCCAGCCTTGGAACTTTGGCAGTGGCCATCTTCCTGTCCTGCGCCTTCAGTCATGATGGCCAAGAAGTATGCAGTCCCTACCGGCTCTTTGTCCATTTTTTCGGAACACCCCTCTGTGGAGGGGTTGGTCACCGACAGCGTTTTCCAGTGATCCGGGAACGCTAGGGATGTGGATAAGCCCCCCGACAAGGAGTCCAAAAAGCTGGACTATGCCGGGTGCGAGGTGTACGCTGCGTCCTCCCTCGGCCTCCATCAGGCCAGCTCGGCCATACTGATGGCGCACTTCTCCCATGCCCTTATGGGCTCCCTGGATGAGGTGATCCCTCATCTCCCGGCTGACATGCAGACTACGGTCAAGCAGGTGCAGGATCAGGGAAGGGCAGTGGTGAAAACAGCAGCTCCAAATGGCTCTAGACATCGGAGACTCCTGTGCCCGATCAGTAGTGGCCGCAGTGACCATGCGCCGCAGAGCTTGGCTGAGGATATCCACCTTCACGGCAGATACCCAGCACAAATTGGCGGATATCCCCTTTTTGGGGTCCGAACCTGTTTGGCCCTGGAGAGGAAGGCCACCTCCAGAGAATCGAAAAGTCCAACGCTACCTTGGACTCTGTCACGTCCGCTCAGAAGGACAAGGGCCATCGTCAGCAACATAAGTCCTTTCAACCTTCTGCCCCTGCGGCACGTGCAGCCCAGCAACACTAGCATCAGGGCCAGCAGGCTCGCGCTTGGCACACCAAAGCCAAGCCTGCGGCTTCCTCCAACAGGAAGCGGGGAGGAAAAGGCCCAGGAGGTCCCTCGGACGGTCCTTCCTCCAAGCCTGACCAGTGATGGGCTGAGGGGTGTCACCCCCAGCCTCGTCGCCCCACCCGGTTCCCCACCGTGGGGGGACGGCTCCGCCAATTCCTTTCCACCTGGTCCGCTATCACCATGGACTGATGGGTGTTGGAGGTGGTAGGAAAGGGTCTGCCTCTGGAGTTCGAGCCATCGCCCCACGGGGGGCTATGGGGTCTGCAGCCTCCCTGTCAGCTCGTCGAGCCGACATTGCCCTGCTCCTCGAAAAGGAGGTGATCAGGAAGGTGGCGGATCCTCCACCAGACCCGGGGTTTGTGTCCAGGTACTTCCTGGTCCCGAAACGGACGAAGGGGCTGGCTCCCCATTCTAGACCTGCACGACCTGAACAGGTTCCTAAGGTCTCGAACCTTCAGGATGGTCACTCTGGCTCAGATCATTCCATCCTTGGCACGAGGCATGTGGTTCTGTTCTCTGGCCCTCCAGGACGCGTTCTTTCACATCCCAATCCATCCGTCCCACCAGAGATTCCTCCGCTTCAGGGCAGAGCGGTCCCTCTACGAGTTCCGGACCATGCCCTTCAGCCTTTCTCTAGCTCCCAGGGTCTTCACCAAATGCATGGCAGTGGTGACAGCATTCCTGCGGCACCGAAGGGTCCGGGTGTACCCCTACCTGGACGACTGGCTGATTGCGGCCTCCTCCAGAATGGAGGTGGAGCGGTCCAGGGATCTGGCCCTCCAGGTTTGCTCTCAGGTTGGCCTCCTTATCAACAAGGCCAAGTCGGAACTAGTGCCAAAGCAGGTGATACAGTTCATCGGGGCAGAGCTCGACTCTCTGCAAGCCAGAGCACGGCTCCAGACGGACAGGGCCGAGGTTCTTTCCTCCTTTGCCCAGTTATTTCAGGTTGGGCAATTGAACTGTGCCTGGCACTTCCTGGGCCTCATGGCGGCCTGCACCAGCGTGGTCCGTTGGGCCCGCTGGCACATGTGTCCCCTGCACTGGGGACTGGCCAGCCGATGGTCACAGCGCTCCGATCCTTTGGATCAGCCAGTGACAATGACCCAGGAGATGTGGAACGCTCTCCAGTGGTGGACCGTTCCGGCTCATCTGCAGGAGGGCATCCTGTTTGTCCACCCCGAGCTGACGGTCTGTCTATCGACTGATGCCTCTCTGATGGGTTGGGGTGCCCATCTGGGGGAGCACAGAGCGCCTGACCTCTGACCCCTCAGGAGTCGATGCACATCAACCTGCTGGAGCTTGACGGTTCATCTAGCCCGCACCGCCTTCGCTCCGTTTGTACGGGGTCAAGTGGTCCAGGTCCAGTCGGACAATACGACGACTATGTACTACCTAAATTGCCAGGGTGGGACATGCTCCATGCCTCTGTGCAGGGGAAGCTCTCCACGTTTGGACCCTCGTGCGCAGCCTGGAGGCAGATCTCCTTGCCATCCATGTGGCAGGAGCCTCCAACATTCTGGCCGATACTCTAAGCCGGGTAGGAGCTGTGTCCCACGAGTGGTCTCTCCTGCCAGAAGTAGTACACGATCTGTTCTCCCACTGGGGCATGCCTCAGGTGGACCCGTTTGCCTCCAGGGAGAATGTGAAGCTGAGACTGTTTCATGCCGCCCCCCCTCAGCAGGGCTCGTTGCAGGGGAATGCCTTCTCGAGGCCGTGGACCCCGGGCCTCTTCTGCGCCTTTCCCCCATTTCTCTTGATCCACATGGTGCTTCTCAAGATGAGGAGGGACAAGGTGCAGGTGATTCTGGTAGCCCCAGACTGGCCCTGCCTGTTCTGGTATCCAGATCTCCTCAGCCTCAGCTCCAGGCTCCCGAGGCGGCATCCAGTCCGCCCGGACCTAATCTCAGTCAATCAGGGGAAGGTATTCCATCCGGACCTTCAATCCCTGCACCTGACGGCCTGGTTCCTGAGCGACTAGAGTTCCAGGCCTTGGGTCTTTCCGACAGGGTCCTCAACGTGGTTGAGGCTTCCCGTAAGGCGTCGGCCAGAAAATGCTACGCCTTTAAATGGAAGATATTCTCTATTTGGTGTCCTCCTGCTCTTTGGCAAGCATTGTGGACTACCTGTAGTCCCTTTCTCAGCAAGGGCTTCGGTCGATGACCCTTAAGGTGCACCTGGCAGCCATCTCTGCTTACCGGAAGCGGGCCGGGAAGCAGTCGGTGGGGCAGGAGAAGGTGGTCGGGCGCTTTTTTCAAAGGCCTTGATCACATATCCCCTCCGGTGTGAGAACCTCCACCTCCGTGGGATCTACTGCTGGTATTGGCTAGGCTCATGGGCAAGCCATTCGAACCGATGCACAGGTGTGGCATCTCTCACCTGTCATGGAAGACCATCTTCTTGGTGGCTATCACGTCAGCCAGAAGGATGGGAGAGCTCCAGGCGCTTTCCATCGAGTCTCCTTATCTGGCCTTCCACAGGGACAAGGTTGTCCTGCGCCCCCACCCGAAGTTCCTTCCGAAGGCGGTGTCGGAGTTTCACCTTAACCAGGTGTTGACTCTGCCGGTGTTCTACCCCAGTCACACCTCGGAGGTCGAATATAGGCTCCATACTGTGGACTCTAGAAGAGCACTCTTATTATAAGGAGCGGATGGCTGAAGTTCGGGGAGAGGTTCGCCAGCTGTTTGTCACCTACACTGAAGCCGCACCTGGCAGACCTGCAGTCAAGCGGACGATAGGCAGGTGGGTCACCTCCTGCATAGATCTCTGCTATAGGTTGGCGGGCATGGAGCCTCCCAGAGGGATAAGAGCTCATTCTACCCGCCATACCGCTGCATCGGTGGCTGCTTCCAGGGACGTCCCTATCCAGGAAATCTTCAGGGCTGCTACCTGGAAGTCAGCACACACCTTCATTACCCATTACCACATCAACCTTGAGTCACGCCGGATGTTGGTTTTGGGGCCTCGGTTCTCCAGTCATTATTCCCTAAGTAGGGGGTGTGCGCGTTGCCTCCCTCCTCCCGGAGAAGTGCTAGGAGTCTGCCAGACAGTGTGGATGAACAACATACCCATGTCCCTAGAAACACGGGTTACTCGGCTGGAACAGGAGTTCTAGGAATGGTATGTTCATCCACACGACCAACCCGGCCTCCCCGGCTTCAACGCGCAACCTGGCTTCCAGCGGGCTACATCTGGCATCATGGGGCGGAGCAGAGAGTTTTACCACCCGGGTGGGTGGGAGGAGCCAGCTTGAAGACCTTCCGGCAAGATTTAAAGCAGCAAGGAACCTGCCAGACAGTGTGGATGAACAACATATACCATTCCTAGAACTCCTACTCCTGTTACAAGTGAGTAACCTGTATTTATCCAGTCTCTGTTTGCCAAGTTGGGGTGTGCACTTTTCCCCTCTCTTCCTAGAGAACTGCTTGGAGTCTGCCAGAGCATTAAGTGAACCATATCCGCCCCCTAGAAGAATAGGTTACTCACCTTTTAACTATAGTTCTAGAAGTGGAATGTAGTTCACATCCACACAACCCACCCGGCCTCCCCGGCAAGTGGCACCTGATCCTGCTTCCAGCATGCGAGCTCTGACATCACGGGGTGGAGTCAGGGCATATAGCCTCCCAAATGGTGAGGAGTGTGGCTTAGAGATTCACCAAGGTAAAGTAAATTGCCCCTGCACCTGATATATAGGTGCCTTACCTCGTAGACAGCACATTAAGGTACAGATGTCCCCAAATAATCCATTTATTTAGATGCAGTTTCACTCATAAAAATAGTTTTCCCGTGTCCCAAGAACTTCCTGGTCTGAAGTGCCACCCCTGCACTCTGCTAAGTTGTGATACAATGGTAGGGAGAGTGCGGGGATGAGCGTCATTACAGTGAATGGGCAGCGGCTTTCCTAATGTTGTTTTACATGATATTGGTCAGTTGGTGATGAAACTTGGGCATCGGTTGACTAACAAGGAAAGACGCTGCCCATACACTATGACGCTGATCCCTGCACTCTCCCTGGCATTGCGTCACAACTTGTCAGAGCACGGGGACGGTACTTCAGACCGGGAAGTCCTTGGGACCTGGTAAAATTATTTTTACGAGTGAAGCTGCATCTAAATAAATGGATTATTTGGGTCATCTGTATTTTAATGTGCTGTCCATGAGGTAAGGCACCTATATATCAGGTGCGGGGGCGGAGACTGGTAAGTCTCTTTAAAGACATTCCAGCCAATAATTGCATTCCAGTGAAACTGCCATTGTGTGGATGTGAACCATGTTCAACTCCTAGAACTACAGTTAGAGGTGAGTAACCTGTTCTTAATGCACACAGATATTGCTTTTTCTGTATAGAGAATTCCTGAAGAATGGTTGAAATTATACCGTTATTCTTGGATTACATAGAAGATGAATTGTCAGCATTTTAGAAAATTTCCCCATGGTACCAAGACAATTTAAAGCACTTTATTTCATTGAAATGTGTTGACCAGGAAAGGTGCACTGAGTGGAGCTGGTTTGTAGGTACAGGCTGGGATAGGGGCTACAGTGGGAGAACAATAACGTGTCAAAAGCAAGGAGCATGTACAATAACAGCAATGGAGTAAAAATAAAATGCAGATTAATATTAAATCGGTTTTCTATACTTTTTTTTTTTTTTTGCAGAATGGGGATGGCTTTGTGGACAAAGAGAAAATGAAAAGGATTGTGAAGGCCATTGAAGCAGCCTTGGGAAAGTAGCATCAGGACGCAGTAGCTACTTAACTTGCAGTGAAGGTAAGACGTTAGTGCACAAAGACTGGATCAAGTGGGGTGCTGGCTAACGTAGCATTGTAAGGCCACAGGAGTCCCAACCTTTACAGAACCAAAAGTGATAATAGAGTCGATTTCAGTTGCGAGAGCTCCTGTGATTGGATGACCACCACCACCACCAGCTGAATAGCAGCAGTACCATTCTTCAAGTCACCAACCCCAGATGATATCCTGGTCCTGAGTGAATGAACTGTGTTGGTGCTCCCTGGTGAAGATACAGCAGCCAACTGTAGAGAAGAAGGGATTTAAGCCAGTCTGTAAAGATCACATCAAACTACACTACCGGACAAAAGTTTTAGAACACCCCCATTTTTCCAGTTTTTATTGAAATTTACGCAGTTTAATGTCTCAATGTACTCTGAAATTAAAGCATAGAACAAATAAACAATTGGAGATAGAAAAGAAATCATAGAATCATTTTGTTTAACAAAATTTAATCTAAATTTTTGACTCATCAAAGTAGCCACCTTTTGCAGATATAACCGCCGAACACACTCGTGGCATTCTTCCTACAATGGACATCAAATATTGTTCGGGAAGTTCTTCCCAACACTGTTGCAGAAGTTCCCACAAATGTGTTGCACTTGTAGGTTGCTTTGCTTTCACCCCTCTGTCCAGTTCATCCCAAACCAGCTCGATGGGGTTTAAGTCTGGAGACTGTGCTGGCCATTCCATGATTTGAAGCCTACCGTCTTGTTCTTTTCCTCGAAGGTAGTTCTGACATAGCCTGGAGGTATGTTTTGGGTCATTATCTTGCTGTAGGATGAACCCTGACCAACTAGGCATAGACCAGAGGGTATTGCATGGCGCTGCAAAATGCTGTGGTAGCCCTTTGGTTCAGGGTGCCAGTCACTCTGTGCAAGTCGCCACTCTGGATCCAGCAAAGAGCCCCAGACCATCACGCTTCTCCTCCATGTTTGGCAGTTGGTGTCACACACTGAGGAACCATCCTTTCGCCTACTTGACGTGCGAAAAATCCTCTGCGTGATGAACCGAAGATTTCAAATTTTGATTCATCGGTCCAGTCTTCAGTAGTCCACTGGCGGTGCTTCATGGCCCAGGCAAGCCTCTTTTCTTATTTTGCCATCTTAGCAATGGCTTTCTTACTGCCACTCGACCTGTCAAACCTACAGCTCAAGTCTTCTTCACAGTTGAAACTGAGACTTGCTTACTTGACCAGTGTTAAGCTGTGCTTGAAGCTGTTGTCCTGTGAGCCGCCTATCACGCAAGCTGTTGACTCTCAGAAACTTGTCTTCTGATTCTGTTGTGGCTTTGGGTCTGCCAGACCTCTTCCTGTCAGAGTTTCCTCCAGTTTCCAAGTGCCTTTTGATGGTGTAGGAAACTGTACTCACTGACACCTTGGCTTTCTTTGCAATTTCTCTAAAGGAAAGACCTACACTTTTAAGGGTTATAATGGTCTGTCTGTCTTCCTTTGTTAATTGCCTTTTTCTCGCCATTATGATAGCAATATACTACTTCCTGCAGTGCAATATTGTCCAAATAATGCTTCAGAGGGTGTAATAACAGTCTGTTCCAACACTGCTTTTATACATACAGGGGGTTTGTAATCAAGTAATCAACAAAAGTTGGGACACCTGTAGGAATTGTTTGCATCAGCTTTCAAGGCTTAATTTACTTTCATTGCTGCAGAACAGCTGTAAGTTATTAACCCATTACTTGTTCCCTGAAGGCCTTTTTTTATAACTCTGAAATTTACATTATTTTTCAGTTTTTGCTAACCTAAACTTTTTTTTTTAACCTCTAGCAGTTTACCTTTGTACCATTTCAGGTTATTCACTGGACTTGAATTGCTTAAATTTCAATAAAAACTGGAAAATTGGGGGTGTTCTAAAACTTTTGTCCGGTAGTGTAAGCCTGAATGATTGAGCCTGGATTGAACATGTTAACGTGAAATTCATTAAAATAATCATTGCAATCTCCACAGTTTATATTTACTGAGGTACATATAGTAAACATTTAATGTGACGGGCTAAGACTAACGTCCAAAAACACATTCCCTTGTATGCTATGATGTTAATTCTCATCAGGAGCTTGCCAATTTCCCTCCCATTTCCTTTTAAACTGCACAGTGAAAGTTTTAAAAGAACCCTATAATAATGTATAATATAAACAATATAAGTTGGCTTAAAACCAGTGAAAATGTTTCCTTCCTCACAGTTGATAGCAGTCGTGAACACTATCATGGCTGGCTGAAGTGGGGAAGGGGGGTTTATGAAGCTGAATCGTGGCCACCTATGTTGTTGATGGCACCACCACCTCCACCACTGGGAGTCACTGTAAGAGCATTGCATCAGATCCCGCCCCACCACAAACTCCAGAAAGAGCTCGTCTATCAACTTTCTGGAACCCCCCTGCTAGCTTCTGATCCTGACGTCCTGGGCTCATAGAGGAAACATAGCAACAAGAGACCATGACGGCAGAAAAAGGCCAGAGCTCCATCCAGTCTGCCCACATTCCCTATAATCCCTGGAATTTACTGTTCTACCAGGGTGTTAACCCTCCCTGTCTTATCCCCATTCTCCTCACTTCTCTTATTGCCTCGGGTGACCACCATTCCCTTAATTTTGTCCCATGCCTGCTTGAATCCCATGACTATGTGTGCACCCACCACCTCAGCTGACAGACTGTTCCAAGGTTCCACCACCCTTTTCATAAAGAAGTACTTCCTTACGTCCCTCCTGAACCTCCCTCCTGTTAATTTCCACTCATGATCACATGACCTTGAGTTGGTATTCTTAAGGAGCTTGAAGGTCTGTATCATATCTCCCCTCTGGTTTTCATTGAGTACATATTTAGTGTCATGAGGTACTCCTCAAAGGATCTGCCCGGCTGGCTGTGAAGCATTTTTGTTATTCTGCGCTGCACTGTTTCCAGCCTATTCCTGTCCCTTCTGAAGTGAGAACTCCAGAATTGGGTGCAGTACTCCAGATGCTCAAGGTGAGGCCTCACCAGGGATCTGTACTGGGGAAGTGTTATCTCTTTTCTTAGCTATCAGTACCCCTCTCCATATATCCCAGCATCCTGTCAGCCTTGCTGTAGGCCTTGTTACATTGGCTCATTTTGTTACTGATAACACCTAGATCCTTTTCTCCTTCTATAGTGCTAAGTTACACCCTACCCATCCAGTACTCGGTCTTGGGGGGTTCATTTTCCCCAAGTGCATTACCTTGCACGTTTTGGTGTTGAATTTTAACTGCCAGACCTTTGACAACCCCTCTAGTTTTTGTAGGTGTCTCTGCATATCCCATATTCCCTCATCACTGTCCACCTTCCCACATAGTTTTGTGCCATGAAACATGGGTCACCAGTGTGCAGAGCAATTTCCCCCATCACTTGGCACCACAGAGCTGGCTCCCCTCTTGTCGTTAGTAATGGCTGTTAAACCTTGGAACCTGAGCATTGTTCCTGGTGATGAACAACAGGTCTGTATCTAGGGACCCAGACTGGAGACCTAGGAGCTGAGACACCTCCTGGCTTAGGGATCATTGGGTGGAAAAAATGGTACTACAGGCAGATTGCTAGGGCCTGAATTTCGGTATTTTGGCTGAAACGTGGTATGTCAGATGTGTTGGAATAACACAAAATTCAAGCCCTGAGATGCCCTTGAATTTAGTGTCTTGATATACGATTGGCTAAGCAAGAGGAGCTTGCCTGCTCATACCTCAAGCAGAGATTTCAAGTAATGACCTGTCTGGACCACGATAATCTGTGCAAAACTTACTTTTGATCAATGCCAGTCAACCACGAGTTGCCCGACCTCTAGCGTTTCGCACATGCATGCACTTTTTCAAGTTCCTGGTCATTACTTGAAGTCTTTGCTTGAGGTACAGGCAGTCAGGCTCCTCTTTCTTTGTACTGCAGAACGCTATGGTTCAGTACCATGTCTGCTCTGTAGCACCTGTTTTTCTGCATGATAAATGATTGGAATGCTGTCACATTGAGCTGGTCATGTGACGGCAGTCTCCTCAACAGCAGATCTTTGTTTCCGCTAAAGAAGACTGATGCCCCGGTTCCAGCTCCTGTATCCTTTAGCCAAGCGTAGCTTTAAAAACAATGTGTTGCTGCTTATTTTATTTCCCTCCGCTTGCCTTTACACTGTGAGATACTTAGTTCTGGTTGCAGTTAAAATTACTTTGCGGTCAGTTTCAGGTGCCACATCTCTCCCTCAAATGCTTCATTGTTTTACTGAAATGTTTTGTGGCAAGATTTTGTCTTCAGGGTACGTCAAAAAAGTGTAAGAGAAGAAGGCCCTACCTGTGGGGATGAGTAGCTAACGCAGGTGGTCACTTGCTTTGTTTTATCTGTTTGGACCCAACGTGAGGTTTTCTCATGTGTCAATATTGTTTGAAGTTTTGTAAAAAGACTAAAGAAAAGTGGAAAAATAAAAAGGGAACCATTGTTTGCTCCTGCAACAGCTTCCACCTTTCTAGTGTGTCCCCTGTGAGCCGGAATGCGTGCGGGTTAGTCATGGCGAAGGGGCCATCTGATGGTACAACTTCTCTTCAGCAGCAAGCTGAGAAATGGGCTGTTAAACCTGCCACTAGTAGCAGGGACCACAGAAACCCCAAAAGGGAGCATTCTGACAGGAAAAAGAAAGGCAAAAGAGGCATGTAGAAGACCAGCCAAAAAGCACAGCTGGTTTAAAAAAAAAAAAAAAAAAAAAAAAAGAAAAAAAAAAAAAGAGAGACACATGAAGAACAACACATTGTGGCTCCTTCACCAAGAGCAAAAGAGAAGGAAGTATCAAACAGCCAGAAGTACATTCTTCTGATGAGGTCACTGAACAGCAGTTTGAGGAAGAGAAATGTCAGGAGGAGCCCATCCCACAAGCTGTTACTACTGGTCACTGTAAGCTAGATTTTCCCGTAGAGTGTTGGATGACTGTTTTCCAACTGTGCTTTTTTCAAGTAAAGTAACTGACATGCTAGATTTTTTTTTTTTTTGGGGGGCCGACACAACTCCGCTCCTGTCCAGCCCGCCATCCTCACCATGCGGAAGCTTACCCCGTGGGCGGGGCCGCTGGGGGATGGACACCCCCTCCCAGTGGTCTCTTGGGAACTTGCCCTGGCTTACCCCCCAGGGTGGGGCCACAGGAGCAGGACTTCCTGGCGGGCAACAGGGGCAGTGGAAACTGAGGAAGAGCAGGGCATCACGGCTGGAGCCGGAATTTGTGGATGCTCGCTGAAACCCTGGAGGCGGGATGTGCAATGATGTCCTCGGGACGAACCCAACGTCTGTCCTGCCTCCGACAGTACTAGGCACCAGTCTGCAAGGATCCCCTGGCCTCCAGGGACACTGATGTACCATGCACTCACCCCCCCCACCCCCACTCTGGAGTGGGAGAGACATCCCTCAGTGCTTTCAAGAAGGCATTAAGCACAATTTTGAAAAAGCTCATTGCAGTACCTTGCAGCCTTGGTCAAAAAACTACAAAAACCTGTATGATACAGCGTGAGGTTTCAGAATTTATGTACGTACACACACATCCAAAAGGCCTCATATTTATTTATTTATGTATTTAAAATTTGGTAACCAGGAAAGGCACACTGGGCCGGAGCTCATGCGCTACCCGGGGAGAGGGAAGTGGAGAAAATGCAACAAGAATAGAGGTGACTGCATGGCAAGAGGTACAATACAATAAAAAAAATACAGGATGTTTTTCAAAATATACACAATAAAGTACGAGAATAAAGCAAACCTATACAATATGTGCAGAGAATACAAATGAGAATGTACAATGTGTTATGATCAGGCAGTAGTATAAGGAGCAAAGTGCAAGGAGCCGTAAATGCATGGCTTGAGAGTTAAGGGAAGGGGTCAGGAAGAGGAGGCGGTGCGGAGGGTGTCGGGGGTGAGGAGGGGAGCAGGTGGTGGGGATGGGTTTTAGGTGCTTTTTGAGGGATGCAGCAGTGGGCAAGAGGCGGACCAAGTGGAGGAGATTATTCCAGAGGGCGTGGAGCCCGAAGGCGAAGGATAACTTCCCTGATTGCAAATATGGTAGAGGAAGGGCAAAGGAGCGAAGGTCTCTGGTTCGAAGTGAGTAACCTGGGTTGGTGAAGAGGGACAGGAGATTAATGAGGTAGGAGGGGACAGCACTGAACCATTACTTTGCGATGAAGATAACACAGTGGGCAAGGTAATGACTAGCAAGTGAGGTGTGTGAGAGAGAGCTGAGTACAGGGAGCAGTGGCGTGTCTGATAGGGAAGGTTTATAGCGAAGCGACAGAAGGCATTATACAGTGGGTCTAGTTTGGAGCGAGATGATTGGGGCGCGGAACTATACACAACCTCAGCATAACCTATGGAGGGCAGAATTAGTTTTGTGACCAGCTCTTTCTGGGTATGGAGCCAGTGACGGTCCTTGTGTCTGTACAAGGTACCAGGCTTGGGCCGGAGCTCATCATGGATAGCATCAATCCGGGTTTGGATTAAGCCAGATATGCAGGTGTTTGCAGGATTCCACAGTTTCTAATTTTGAGCCATCTAAGGAATGAAGGGGTGGGCTTAGCCAGTTTTTGTGCAGTGCCAAAAGCCATTGTAATGGTTTTCTTTGTGATGCATTTGAGTGAGTTTAATTCAAACCAGTTTAGCGCATTCTCAGTGAGCCTGAAGGGGAGCTTGTACACAAAGGGAAGGGGGGATGGGCACACAGATGACCACGTCATTGGTGTACATGCATATGTGCGAGGTGGAGCAGGAGAAGGGGAGTTCATTTACGAAAATTGAGAATATTAGCCCAAGGATTGACCCTTGGGGGACGCCAGCTTGGATTGGGGAGGGGGGGATTTGGTTTCGTCTAGTTGCACGTATTGAAATCTCAGGTGTGCCCTGAACCATTCGATGGAGGAGGAAGAGAGGCTGATGGAAACAAGTTTGTCCAGGAGGAGTTGATCAGAGACAGAGGCCTTGGCTAGGTCTGTGAAGATGGCCAGTGTCAGCTGGCCACTGTCTATAGCAGAGTGAATATGATTTGTGAAGTGGAGTAAAGAGGAAGAAGTGGAATGGTGACGTCAAACACCGGATTGATCAGGGCTAAGGACGTCGTTGGTGTCCAGGAAGGAGTTTAGCCTGTTGGAAATGAGGGTGGTCTACAAGAGAGGGGAGTAGTGAAATGGGCCTGCAGTTGCCCAGTAGAGAAGGATGACTTTGGCTAACTGCCATGCCTTGGGGACAGTGCCTTGAGAGAGTGATAGATTGAAAATGTGTGTGAGCGGTGGGGCAATTGCCGGGGCAGAGATCTTGAGTAGACTGGGGTTGAGCCCATCAGGACTTTGCTTGGACTGATTCAAGGCTTTGAAAGCATGAAGAACCTCTATAAGAGTGATGGGGGAAAAGAGTACCCAGTTTAGGAGGCGGTAGTGGTGTGATGACAGCGGCTGGGGGGGAAGTGGGGGTGGTGGTGGTTCAGCTCGCATCTTGTGAAGGGGGAAAAAGAAACCAGAACTGTATTATAAATTGACAGTTTGGGTAAGGAAAGGATGCTCTCAGCTTCCACTCTTACTAAGCCAAGCTGCTTTACTAAGAGCCACTGCACACTACCAGATGGCATTGTGGGTCTGGATAATGTCAGTGGGTGAGAACATGCCTCTAAGTCAGAAATCACCCACCTTGCATAGTGGAAGCTAGCTTGGATGACACTGCTGCTATAGTGCTGTCTAACTCAGCCACAAGGTATGCATAGCTTAGGACCTCAGTGTTAACCTTTTGACATGCAGCAAAAAACTGCAGGTTTCCTATTTGAAGGGTCTCATTGTTTGGAAATCAGACAGAGGTCCATATGAGAAAGGCACACAAGAATAAAATAGCAATAGAAATCTGTCAGAAAAAGGAGGTAAGGCTTAGTACTGATCCTACAGAAGGGGAGGTATGGGAAGAGGTCAGTGTAGCAGACAATACACTTATGACTACACCCTCTCCTGAAGCACAGATAAAGAGGTAGGAGAGCATCCAGGCAGCAGTTAACTGCTTCTCAAGTCCAGCCAGTCTTATCCTCCGACAGTCCTGCTTAAGTCACCATAATTCGGGGTCTCATTACCTTAAAGAATGGGAAAGATTCACCACGGCAGTAATAAGACAGAATCTTGCACTGCAGTTCCAGTTTATTCCAAAATGAAACAGTGAAAAATCACTCCTAGATCTGTTAAAACTTTTGAAAATGGAAGGTCAGAAAATGTTAAAACTAAAAGCAGTGGAAAATGTACTGCTTTACCCTAATAGCCTAAGGTTTTGTCTTATGGGTATTTTCCGACCGAAAACAATAAACTCTAGCAAGAGCTGGTACGGCTGCAGCTCTGGAGATGGCAGAACACGGCACTGTCCGCTGTGTTGAAGATGGCCGCCAGAGTTCATTGCGCATGCGCGACACTTCGCGCATGCACACACAACACCACCGGCACAGTCTGCTGCATCCAAAATGGTCACCGGTGTTTTCTGCGCATGCACGACAACTCACACATGTGCACTGGGCCTTCTTGAACATGGAGAAAAGTGCTGTGTTCCGACTGCCGAAGAAAGTAGTGCTGGTGGATGCCCAGGGATTCATGTCCATCTCATCACTCCGCAGTAAGTGCGGTCAGTATCCAGTGAGCTCCCTTACTGTACGAGATCGCAGGGCTTTGCCCAACTGCAGCCGTAAAAATGGAGAGTGGTTGGGAATTTTGGACTTAAGATGTCTAAATCAACATATCTGAAAGGAAAGGTTTAAAAAGATGTCCCTAAATCAGTCACTGCTTTAAAGAAATAGGACTGATTAGCCTCCCTGAATCTGAAAGATTACTTTCATATCCAGATAAAGAGAGCGTCACAGAAAATATCCGAGGTTCATACTGGGCCACAACCAGTATCTGTTCAGGGCCCTGCCATTTGTCCTAACCTCAGCTTCAAGGGTGTTAACCAATTGCCTTTCTGTGGTGGTAGCAGCACTTTGCAGAAAGAGCATAATTGTCTTTCCTTATCTAGACTGGCTAGTATATGGGAAGACAGTAGAGCAAGCTCATGCAGCATTGGAACAAACATAAACAATGTTAACTGAGTTAGGTTCCATTATTAAATGTGAAGAAATCTCAAATGAACTTGGTACAAGTAATGGAGTTCGTAGGAGCAGAGCCCAACACGTTGGGAAAAGCCTTCCCAGAATCAGACTGGCGCACCTGGATACCTGGAAATTTCTAGGTGAGCCTTCCTGTTTGTACTTGCCCACATTCCAGACTCAGAATCTTTTTGTATATCATCTTATTTAATAGTTAAATTGAGTATTCTGGTCACAGAAAGTAGATGAAAGATGCGGACACATAGCCTGTGTGTACCAGATTTATGTGGAATACTGATACGAGTGAAACCTCTGCGCCTTCTCTTATTGATTTTTCCAGGTTGGCTCCCAGTACCAAATTTTCCAGGTGGGCCTCTTGTACCTCAGTCCAACCCTGCGCCTTGTTGCCCCTGTGAAGTGCAGAAACCCTCATACAGTATGCAGTCTTCTTCCGTGTGGATTCATTCAGAACCATCTAGGATTTCTTAAGACTTCTAGGCCACGTGTCAACTACAGCTGTAGTTCATAGGCTAGACTGCAAATTAGGGATGAGATCTCCAATATTATGTAAAACCAAAAAAGAGAGACAGACACACTGACTTGTGAGCATCAGGTTCCAGTAAAACAAGAAAGAACAGTTGTAACATTACATCGAGAGGATCTCCTTCATTACCTTTGGAACTGTAAGCTGTTGGCACCAGAACCACTCGGAAACTTCTGTTAGCTGGAGGCTACTCATGACAATGTGCAGCATCAGCCCACATAGAATGCGGGTGGCTCCCCTTGATCCTCAGTTCCCCGCCAGAGATGAGCTCGGAGGGCCTCTTACCGTAAGAAACCAGGAGAGCAAACTAGTACCAAGCACACAAAGATAGGCATGGGACTGGAACTATAATATACTTAGAAAATGGGCAAGATTGTTGGAGCTCTCTCATTGATTGAGAGTCACTGTGGGGGTTACATTAACTTTAGATAGACGCCGCTTCAAAATAAGTGCAGATTCAGGGTGACCCATTACTGAGGGTATCCATGGGCACCAATTTCAACAGCTTTTTCCCTCGCTAGCTGACTGTTGACAGCCGAGCAGGTCCTCCATCCTGCCCCCCCAAGAGAAAGTCATTTTAATAAACTTAAAAAAAAAAAAAAACTAAAACTGCTCATTGTTTAAAAAAAAAAACTTCATGATTCACCTCATATTTTCTCTCAGCCCGCAACTCCATTACCACTGCGCACATTTCTGATCGACTTCCAATGCACAGAACAGAAGGCTTCCTCTGTGGTTATCACTAAAAAAAATACAAAAACAAAACACTGATCTCTCGATTTTCACTTCCTGGTTTCAGTTAGCAGGGTCACACAAGGTTGTGCACATAACTAGTGCATTTTCCGACCACAAAATAAAAAAACTCTTGCGGAAACTGCACTGAACATGTTCTGAACTATAAACATGATGGCAATATAGTTCTGTGGGAAAATTTAATATCATTGTCATGTCCTCCTCTGTTGGGGGGGGGTAACTAGAACAGAATGGCTTTGTGGAGGGAGGGAGACGAGATGAAACAGAACTGTAACAGAGGGACTACTTTACCACAAATGTGTTTTTTTTTTGTTTTTTTTTTTTTTGTTGTTTTTTTCCCCTATTTCTATTCATTTTAAACGTCCGTTCCTGTTGATTTTTACTACTTAATTAAAATTTACATAGATGCCCATTTTCTAAGCATAATAATACCCTCCAGGTGGGCGGTATGGGCAATACCAGACCTTCCAGGGGCTATAAGGCCCTCTGCCTGTGTCGTCTGCCCTCATTACGCCCCTAGGCGGTCCGGTGTTGCCCAGTATCGCCCACCCTGTTGAGTGGTATTGCTTGCATAAGGCACTTATGGACACCTCTAAACAAGGCAGTAGACAAACCAGGCAGTTTAAGGCTCAGAAAGGGGAAGGAAGGTGGGTGCACTGTGGTGCAATGAAGGAGATTCTCTCAAAGATCTAGTGTTATGGTGAGTAACTTCTATCTTCGAGGATATCTCTTGCATTGGGCCACACTTTTGGAAGCATTTCCAAGCATTGCACAAGGTACCCCGGGAGTATAGTAAAGTCTAATATGCAGTCATGACAGAAGGCCTTGCATATTGCAAGACCAAATCCAGTGCGTCTGCGTGAGACAATGCTTAGATTGCAGTGGTTAATGAATGTATGCACTGTGCTCCATGTGGCAGTAGCACATACAGTATGTCTGCTGCAGAAACATTCTGAAAGCAGGCAACAGATGTAGCAACACCCATGTGTAGAATGACCACGCACAGCACGAGAAATGTTTACCGTACTTCTAAAACAAAACTCAATATAGTGAGCCAGCCATTTAGACAGCACTGTTTAGCACCTGGTGGTACCTTCTTTCCCAGGGGCAAACAAGACAGAACACTGAGGATTTTCTGCAGTCCTTGGTGCAATCAAGACAGAAACATTATGTTCTGTATTCATAAGGTATATCTTTTTTGACGGCAGCAGGGCATGGGGGGGGAAAGCCTGCTTTGGAGCCTGTAGGCCTGGCACTGGGTCCAAACAGTGCCAGTCAAAATGGCGCATGCAAGGTGTGCGCAGCAAAAGAGCAGTTTTTGTGGCCCTTGTACATGAGCGGCACCATAGACAGTGATGAGGGGAGCGCTTACTGTAAGTGCTGTACATCCTGTCTCGCTGTCTGAGGTTGCGCTATCCAGACTAGTGCTCAGTTGATAGTCACTATTTTGGTGGCGCTGATCTAACTGGGTACCGTGGGCCTGGCCTGAGATTCCATGGTCTTGAGGGCAGTGAAGATTTCCAGAGAACTTCTTACATTCTCTCCTAGTGACTTGGTTAAATCTCTGGCAGATCTTGCAGGCTCTCATGTTGTGGGACAAGCCCCAAAACCACACAGCATGCAAGTATGTCATCCTTGTAGATTATGTAACTGCAGGTACAAAACCTAAGCAAAAGTTCTTTTGATGATAGCATACAGGGACGTCGTCAATAAGTAGAAAACAGTTAAAATTTTAGTGGTGACAGCATTTTTTCTATGCAGGTTCGATGAGTTTGGTCGACAAAAGAAAGAACTAGGGAGAAAGGGGGATAACCATGTTTTATGGGCTTGAGGACCTAGCATGTCACCCTGTGCTGCCCCCAGCTAGCAAGCATTTCTGAGTGATCTTGATGCTGACAGCTTGCAGTTCCAAGGTGTGACGCAGTGGAGGAGATATCCTTAATAAAAATCTACTGGACACTCTAGTGAAGGGACTTAGGAAATCTAAGATGGTCCCATTCCTGCAACCACAGGTCACAATGGTTATCACAACAGATGCCTCCCTGCTAGGTTGGAGAGGGCATGTAGAGGAGAGCACAGTAAGTGGCATATGGTGTCATGAGTATATGTTAAAACACAAACCTGCTTGAGCTAATTGCTATGTTTATCTCGAATTTTGCTTCACAACTAGACAACCAGTCTGTTCAAATAAAAGCAGACAACACAATGACTGCACTACATAAACAGGGAGGAGCATATCTTCTTTGAGGTCCTCTCCCTCCATCGGGCCGCACCATTTGTACTGTTAGCTGTCAGTACTGGGGCCACTTGGAAACGTTTGCCTAGCTGTGGCCACCAGAGTTGACTTACATCAGTGCCCCTATAGAATGTGGGTAGCTCCATACCTCCTCAGATGTTTCTTTCACTATCAACTGCTCATTGGATTGAGGAAAACGCCTACATCTTAAACGGTTGATGTAATTTCTTATTTCTAGGGACATGGATATGTTCATCCACACTGTCTGGCAGGTTCCTTGCCGCTTTAAATCTTGAAGGAAGGTCTTCAAGCTGGCTCCTCCCACCCACCCGGGTGGTAAAACTCTCGGCTCCGCCCCATGACGCCAGATCTTCCTTACCGCTTGGAAGCTCAGGTTCCCTCCTTAACGCTCTGCGTGTAGACTGGATCCTAATTCTTGATTCGCCGAAACTTATTTTAAATTTTCAAGACTTCGGTCATCTTTCTCCCTGCGGCTGCAATGAACAAATTGACTCGGTTTCGGTGGTGCCCTTGTGGGCAGAAGATGCCCAGACGGATCCGCTCACTCCACGCCGTCTGCCTCGGCCTTTAGAACAACGCACCTGTAGGCCTGCGAGTCGCGTTACATCCGCCAACGCCCTGGAGGACCGTGACTGTTCGGTTACAGCTACGCGCCCGAGAAGCGCCACCACGGTTAAGTTTGAGGAGGCCCGTTGGGCGGTTACCGCGGTGGCTGGCTTGGCTGAGCAACTGTAGCAGATGATCGCCCTCGAGGAGGAGTCCCAGGCTGCATTATCCTCTTCCTCGGTCGCGGCATTTATCCCGCTCTCACTGGGTACCTCGTATTCAGCTTCTTTCAAGGAGCTTTGCCAGTCCCTTTCCACGAAGGGAGAGGGGCCATCGGATCATTCCTCTCGGTCCAAAAAGAAGGACTCAAAGGGTAAGTCCCACCATCAGCGTTCGTGGGAGTGGGAGAGGTCCCTTTCGGGACAGTCAACACTGTACTTGATCGAGGTTGCAGCTAAGGCCTCTGGCTACGGCGTCCCCGTCAGGTCAGCCATCCAAGACACCCGTCGATGCGGTCGAGATTTTTCTCGACCCATCGGACGGGCTGTCGACTGGTGAGGCTGACAACCCTTCTTCACCAGTTCCCCCGGTGGAGACCGAGGACCTGCCTGCGCCCCCGGTGCCGCAGTCCCCGGTTAAGGCTTCTGAGCCGAGGGAAGAGCGGGTGTCCTCCGCCCCTTCCCAGACCCATCCTTGGAAATGCCAAGGATCTCGGTCTCTGTCTTGGACATCGTCTCGGTCCAGCCGATCCCGCCGACATCGGCAGTCTCGGTCCCGGCACCGAGGTAAGGCGCCACCACTCATCCTCGCCTTCCTCCTCGGAAGAGGAGAGGCTTCAGCGCAGATTGCGCTAATGCTACGAGGACCTGATGGGCAGCAGTTACTTGTCTGGGAACAAGCCGACCACACCTTCCCCGCCATCAAGTGGTTGTCACCCGAGCTGCTGAAACAACCCCTCGCTAGCCGAGGTGCCCAAGCCTGGGCCGTTGTTCGGTCGAAACCAGCTGCCCCACCGATTGTGGTGGAACCTCCGCTCACAACCAAAGTCGGAGATGCCGACCAAGGACTCTCGGTCGGGTCAGGGCCTGCCTCACAGGTTGTCGGTCACCCTCACTCCCGACTGTCCTCGGCTGGTGGAGGGTGACTCAGGCCCCAGGCAGCTCTTCATGGACTCCTCCTGTTCCTTGGCAAGTATTCTGGATTACCTGTGGTCCCTTTCTCAGCTAGGGCTTCGGTCGACGACCCTTAAGGTGCACCTGGCAGCCATCTCTGCTTACCAGGCGCGGGCTAGGAAGCAGTTGGTAGTGCAGGAGAAGGTGGTCGGGCGCTTTTTCAAAGGCCTTGATCACATATCCCCTCCGGTGCGAGAACCTCCACCTCCATGGGATCTACTGCTGGTATTGGCTAAGCTCATGGGCAAGCCATTCGAACCAATGCACAGGTGTGACATCTCTCACCTGTCGTGGAAGACCACCACCTTGGTGGCTATCACATCAGCCAGAAGGATGGGAGAGCTCCAGATGCTTTCCATCGAGTCTCCTTATCTGGTCTTCCACAGGGACAAGGTTGTCCTGCGCCCCCACCCGAAATTCCTTCCAAAGGTGGTGTCGGAGTTTCACCTTAACCAGGTGTTGACTCTGCTGGTGTTCTACCCCAGTCACACCTCAGAGGCCGAATATAGGCTCCATACTTTGACCCTAGAAGAGCGCTCGCTATTGCTGGAAGGAGCGGACGGCTGAAGTTCGGGGAGAGGTTCGCCAGCTGTTTGTCATCTACGCTGAAGCCGCACCTGGCAGACCTGCAGCCAAACGGACGATAGGCAGGTGGGTCACCTCCTGCATAGATCTCTGCTATAGGTTGGCGGGCGTGGAGCCTCCCAGGGGGATAAGAGCTCATTCCACCCACCATACCGCTGCATCGGTGGCTGCTTCCAGGGATGTCCCTATCCAGGAAATCTGCAGGGCTGCTACCTGGAAGTCAGCACACACCTTCATCACCAACTACATCGACCTTGAGTCACGCTGGGATGCTGGTTTTGGGGCCTGATTCTCCAGTCATTATTCCCAAGTAGGGGTGTGTCTGCCTCCTCCCTCCTCCTCCCGGAGAACTGCTAGAGTCTGCCAGAAAGTGTGGATGAACAACATATCCATGTCCCTAGAAATACAGGTTACTCACCTGTAACAGGAGTTCTAGGAATGGTATATGTTGTTCATCCACACGACCCACCTGACCTCCCCGGCTTCGACGCACAACCTGGCTTCCAGCGGGCTAGATCTGGCGTCATGGGGCGGAGCCGAGTGTTTTACCACCCGGGTGGGTGGGAGGAGCCAGCTTGAAGACCCTACGGCAAGATTTAAAGCGGCAAGGAACCTGCCAGGCAGTGTGGATGAACAACATATACCATTCCTAGAACTCCTGTTACAGGTGAGTAACCTGTATTTTTCTTTTATCCACCTAATAATGTTATTACATGCTGTCATCGCTTCGTGTGACGAAACCCACGTTTCACTTCTGTCGGTGCGGTATAAAGATTTTCAGAGACAGCTCTCACACACTTTGTGTTTCTGCTTGGACCTCTCGCATGATGAACTGTGCCATTTGTCAGAGTTTCAACCAGGGCACATGGGGTTGTCACCAAAAGGCTTGAGAATTTCCTGCTGAATATGGAAAATGTGAAGTGGTCAGCTGCAGTGTTTACCCCATTTTTCCCAACTCGCTGTACTAGGCCTGCTCTTAGGGAACACTGCAGGTCTTCTTGGTGGTCAGCCAAGTTGTCTCCTTCATGGGACACTCTGCCTTTGTCAAGCTGTAGGTCTTTTTCTTTGAACTGTCACTGCAAGCATTTTTGCTGTCTATTCTGGTCCCAGACGCTACTGCATCCCTTAAAAGGGTAAGTCTGCAGCTATTTTTTTTTTTTGGCCCATGTTGCCTTGCTGGCCTTTGTTCAGACACCAGGGTTGGGCCCAGATTCTGGCTCTTCTGCTGTCAGTCGTGTGTGATGCCCATTCCTAATGCATTGTGGTGTGGCACCATCTCGTTGACTGTATTCACACTAATGCTGTTCTTCTGATATGTGTACTAGAATTGTTTTAGCATTTGCTTCTGTTCCTACCATCAACTGTTACTGTATCGACTGTTTAACATCCCCATACACAGGCACCTTCCCACTTTAAGGACCCTATGGGTCGGGGTGCCGGCAGTATGCATCCACTCCTTCCACCTTCTGACTCCTTCAGCTCCTCCTGCCTTGCTCTCGGGGATTAATGTAGGGGGTAGGAACTCGCAGATTCTCTTAAAATGGCAGGCGATCACACCAGACATGTGGGTCCTAGCTATAATTCAGGAGGATCATGCCCTGGAATTGATTGCACCCAATCTGGCACATGCTCCCAACCCTGTCATTACAGAGCAGACCACATTCCGGTCTTTTTAACCAAAGGTCATACTTGCTTAGTCAAACGATCCATTCAGCTTATACCCCTGAACGAGTGAAACCTTTGTTTCTATTCCCGATAGTTTCTGGTTGCAAAGAAGATGGGTGACTTGCGTTCCTTCTTGGACATCAGAGTTGAATACACTGCGTACAAAAACATTTTACATGATTCCTTTCTGTCTCTTCTCCCTCTGTTTTTGGAAGGAGATTGTCTTTGTGCCCTGGACATGCAGGATACATACCTGCTTATTAAGATTTGGCACAGCCATTAACAGTACCTGCGCATTCTCTTGGAGGGTAGTCACTACCAATTTCATGTCTTGCCTTTTGGCTTATCCTTCGCACTGGGGGTCTTTACCTAGTGCTTAGCTGTGGTTGCCAGAGCTCATCTCACTGAAACCTTGTAATTATTTTGATGCCTGGACAGTTGGCTCTTTAAGGCACTGTGCAGGGGTGCAGCCTTGCAGACTCTGTACAAGACTCACCAGTAGTTCGACAAGATGGTGATCCTGGTCAGTGAACCCAAATTGGTCCTGACCCCCTCCTACCGGCACCTTCAGTTTATCGGCACCGTCTTGGACATAACCCAAGCACATGTATTCTTTCTGGATTCCTGTGCCAACACTGTGATTGCCCAGGCAACGCTGACGCTTCCAGTTCTGCAAGTTCCATTTTACGGCTTCTCAGCCTGATGGCAGCTGCCTTTGACTGTTCCCATGGTCACCTCAACATGTACGTCCCCCAGTGGATGCTTTGTGCTCCAAGGCCCAGGCTTGCCAGACCTTGGATCACTCTTTTCTGATTACAGATCCCTTACTCTGGGCCTTTTGCTAGTGACAGGTCTGCTCTTATCTGCTTCAGGGGTTCCTATTTCTGTGCCTCGCTCCTTAGATGTTCCTCACCATAGACTGTTCTGGGATGAGTTTTGGAACCCATTCCAGTGCACATAAAACACTGGGTGTATGGTCCTCTGCAGAATAAGCTCTCTACCTCAATATTCTGGAAATGAGTGCTGTTCTTCATAGCCTTCAGGCCTTTAATTCTCATGTTCAGGGCTGTCCACTACTCAAACGGACGGATCTTTTTGTCATGCACTACCTCAACAAACTGCACCATCTGAAAAGAAGCCATGAGAGTGGGCAGTGGCACACAACATATACCTCATGTCCATATTCCTGCCCAGTTCTTTGAATGTCCTGGTGGACTCTCAGCAGGTCGGTTGCTCAGTCTCTCAGTGGGAGCTCCTGAACAGTGTGGAGCTTACACTCACCAAGCAGGAAAAAGACCTCTGGGTCCTCGTATCTGATAACTTCAGGGTGGTTGGGCAGTGTGACAAAGCAGTGGGAAAGGCTAGCGGGATGCTGAGATGCATTGGGAGAGGATTTTCTAGCAGGAGAAGGGAGGTAGGTGGTGGTGCTGCTGTTGTATCACTCACTGGTGAGGCCTCACCTGGAGTACTGTGTCCAGTTCTGGAGGCTGAATCTCTACAAGGACATTGAAAGGATGGAGGAAGTAGAGAGGAGGGAAGTCTAAATAGTGAGGGGGTTGCACGAGAAGCCATATGAGGAGAGGCTGCAGGAACTAGACATTTGCTCTCTATAAGAGAAAAGAGCGAACGGGGACTTGATTGAAACCTGCAAGTACCTCACAGGCGTGAACAAGGTGCAACTGGAGAACTTATTTCAGAGAAAGGAAGGCACTAGAACATGGGGCTCAGCAACGAAGCTAAAGAGGGGAAGTTTAGGAGAAATTTGTGGAGAGATGTGTGGAAATACTACTTCACAGAAAAGGGCAGTGGATGAGTGGAACAGCCTGCCAGAGGAGGTAGTGGGAGCAAAGTCTGTGGGGAGCTTTGAGCAAGTGTGAGATAGGCACAGGGGCATATTAGATAGAAAAATGGGGAGAGGGAGTGAACCTATGACTAACTAGGGTCAGTGGTGACAGACTAGGCAGGGACAAGGGAAAGACTGGATGATCCTAAGGGTCCTTTCATGCCGAAAGAATCTGTTCCCATGTATTTGACAAATGTGCCAGGAGGCATCATCCTGATTTTGTTTTTATATCCCCACACAATGCAAAACTGCCACGTTTATGCTTGCTTTGTTCAGGGCTTGTAACATTTTGGTGAGATATATTGTCCCTCTTCTCGAAATGAAGATTCCTCTTTGCCCTTCCTCCAGTACTTCTGATTCTGCTGGTGTTGGTCAGTCTTTGGGCAGAAGAGGCAGCACAGATTCTAGTGGATCCATTCTTGCCCAGACAAATTTGGTTTTGTCTGCTCTATCAAATATAGTGTAAACCCTGTGTCCCACCCCCTTTTTAAGTGAGTCTGCAGTCACAGGACCAGGGTAGTCTGTCACCCAGACCTTTGGTTCCAGCAACTTCACAACTGGTTCCTAAGGACATAGAACAGCCCTGCTTCAGGGTCTCCCAAGCAATTTTAGATGTTTCAATGGTGGCTGTAAGCAGTCTGCCTGGTACAAATTGGAAATGTTTCAGTATTTGATGAGCCTGTCACTCACTGAGCTTTTTTTTTTTTTGTTATTGGCAGCAGGTCTTGGACTGCCTCCTGTCCCTGTCTGACTGGCTTCCAACACATTTTGAAGGTGCACCTTTCTGCCATTTTGGCCTTTTATGCCTTTGTAGGGGGCAAGATTGTGGCCCAGTTGGAGGTGTCCTGCAGATTCCTCACACGACTTCTGCATATACATCCCTTAGTCCATAGGCTGGTAGCAGTGTGGGACCTCAATTTGGTTTTGGAGTCTTACACAGGCAGCTTTCAAACATGCTACAGATGTGTCCCACACATTCGTGCCCAGCAAGTAAGTAGAACGGTGAAGGAGTGGAACAGGTGACTGGCGTTGTAGGCGTTACCGGGTGACTGACGGTCAACTGAGGCAAGGCTCCTGTTCGCTGCTGTGTAACAGTCCAGGCTGGGAAGTGTGGGAAGTGAAATGTAGACCAAAACTGGGAATAGGAGCAAAACCAGTCTAGGGTAGGAGTATAAAGATACAAGGCACAGGGGAACACAAATAGAAGTAGACAAAAATGAGGAAAACCAAAAACACCCCATCAGTGGTAAAGGTACAAAATTTCCAGGTGACACAGGGAGAATAGAGGTTGAGAATGCTGGGAGTTCTGCAGTGCAGTGGCTGTGGGGCAGCAATTTTCAGACAGACCTTCTTGAGACTGCGCTGCTGCCCCATCTGCACACACCTCTCTGGGTTGAGGAACGAGGTCGCTAGACCCACCCACCCACCCAGTGACCACCAAGGCTGCCACCATTACCTCAGAGGATGCCAGGGAGGAGTAACGGCTGGACTGTGGTGGGCGCTGTAAGAGTAGGAGTGGGACAGAGGCACATTTCTCAACCGGTACCACTACATAATTACTGTGCCGCTCTGGCGGGGCAGAACTGCCAGTAGGAAGCACCTGTGGTAGTGACCAATGGGGGTTGTGTGGGCCTTCCATAGCAGAGACCCCAAGGAGGGTGGTAAAGGACCCCAGAGGAGGAAGAAGCAACTTCTCGTGGGGGATTCGATTGTGAGGGGGATAGATTTGGGAATGGGAGAGTGGGGGAGAGGTAGGTTAGGTGCCTACTCGGTACCACGTCCTGGAGGGATGGAAAACTGATCCTGAGGATCTTTTAGGCAGCAGGGTGGGAGGGAGAGCTGGATGTCATTGCCCACCTGGGGACTAATAACCTGGCTAGAGATGGGGCTGGGATAGTGCAGGGCGAGTTTAGGGAGCTGAGGTGGAATCTTGGGTAGCTCACTCAGTGGTTTTCGCTAAGCCGCTACCAATCTATGATAGGGGACAGCAGCAGGATCTCCACACCAGCAGTTTCAACTCATGGTTGAAGGAATGGTACAGAGAGGAAGGCTTCAGCTACATTGGGGACAGGGGACCCACCTGGGAGGGTAAGGGCTTCTACAGGGGTGAAGGCCTGCATGCATCTGAGGGGAACCACAGTCCTCAGTGAACACTTTAAATGTTACTTCGATGAACATTTAAACTAACCAGTGGGGATGGCAGAAGGAATGAGGGGAGTCCGAAACTGCCCCCCTCTTCACCACAAGCTGAAGTAGAGAGTAAGGAGTATGTGAGGGGAGAGAAATCTTATAAAGGGGGAGAGAGAAATGGGAGCATTAAAACGAAAGGCAGGAAGCAGAGTGGAAACAAAATTTGGAAGACCACATGTGCAAATGCTAGACGTTTAGGAAATAAGATCCCAAACATAGAGGCCATTATGGCAGAAGTCAACCTGGATATTGTGGCCATTACAGAGGCACAGTGCACTGTAAACCATGATTAGAACATGGCCATACCAGGCTATATTCTGTTCAGGAAGGATTGTGTGGAGAGGAAGAAGGGGGTGTGGTGCTTTATGTAAGAGAAAACATAAAAGCGACAGAGATACAGGGAGAGAGCCGGCCCGTTGACACAGCAGTAGCTCTACTGCTATACTACCAGTGACCGGAGTTTGAAACGAGCCTGGAGCGGGAGGACTGCCCGGGGAAGGAGGTCTAAACATCCTGTGGACTGCTTGCTTTCTCAAGGGGGAGGGGGGATCCAGGGCTCAGTGCTAGGCAGACCCCGGGCGGAGGCCCGAGGAACAGCAAGCTCAGCCATCAGTGAGGGACCAGCGTGATGGACGTTGGCACTCTGCGCCTTGATGGGTGCACATCACGCTAGAAAAAGGGAAAAACACCCACGGCACTCCCAGGTAGACGGAGCGCCAGGCCTCGATCCCTAATGCCCCTACCTGCCCCAGTGACCGGCATCCTGACGAGACTCAGGAATTTGGGGTGCTTGCCCCCCCACCTCGTCCCCGCCTGGGGAGTAAGCCAAGGCTATGTGGAGAACAGACTGCCATGGGAAGCAGGTAGGGAAGGACTAGAAAGGCCAAGGCATCTCCTGAAGGGAGTGGAGTGCCGTGGGAGGGAAGGAGTATAAGCAGAAAGTAGTAAAAATAAATAAATAATATAAAAAAAAAATACAGGGAGAGGCACAGGTACTGCGGGTCATACTGGAAATGAGGAATGGAGCCACTGTTCTCCCTAAAGTGATCTACAGACCTTCAGCACAGTGGGAGGAATTGGATAAGGTACTGCTGAAAGCCATTGGGAAGATGGCAGATAAGGTGGAGGTACAGCTGGGGTGGGGGACTTCAGCCTGCCAGATGTAGAATGGAGCCTCACAACTGTAGCTTCAACTAGAAGCAGGGACATGATGCATTGTCTGTAGGGGGCATTCCTCGGCAAGTACTCAATGAACCCACTTGTGATGGGGTAGTACTGGACCTGGTACTCACTAACAGTGACATTGCTGCAGATGTCAGGCAGACCACTTGGGGACCAGTGATCACCGTACAGTGTGGTTCAATATAAGAACAGCTGCGGAATCTAACCACACGGGGCGAGGGTCCTGGACGTTAGGAGGGAAGATTTTAAAATGCAAGTAAAAGTAAGTAAACCTTTAATCTCACTTCGAGGGGGCACTCTTGCTGCAGGCTACACCATAAGGACTGAAGCCAGCAGGCGCCAGGACTCCACGGAAAACATTTAGCTAGCGGTCTGTAGCGGGGGACCGCCCCCTGACAGCCCATCCCCGACGTCGGCCAGTGGTATAAAAGGGGTGGTCCCCCAACCCAACCTCAGTTCTTTTCCTGCCGTCGACCCACGCACATCGGCTCCACGGACGCCTTCGGCTCTAGACAATCGCCATCTTTTCATGATGACATGTGCTTTATTATTTTCATTAAATATCAGATTTTGTCCAGATTTTCTCTGCATGTCTTCTTCTCCGACCTCGTCAGTGCAATTACAGTGGTCCAAGTCTCCTTGTGACAAGCAGATCCCGTCAAATGACAGTAATGCTGTCTGCCTCTTCTGCTTAGGCTCAGACCACAATACAGAGGCCTGCCAGCACTGTCTGAAGTTCAATCAGAAGACCAGGATCTGCTGCCGGAAAGCCCTGAAACGTTTCTTGTTAGAAAAGAAAGTAGTAGCAGTGGAGAAACAAATTCAGGGGAAAAAGTTCCTCCTCCTCTCCAATTTCAGGGGCCTTCACTGCTTCATCTTTTCACCAGGAGAAAAAGTCGGATGGAAAGCAAACACCAGGAGAAACACAAGGACAAGCCCCGGTCAACCTCCCATTCCCGGTTCCCTCTTTCAAAGGCAACCGGCTCCAGGTCGTCCTCCTGTGGGAGGTTGGACTCTGCTTCCATGGCAACCCTTTCTTCCTCCGGGCTCCCCATGGTCAAACTGCCCACCCTCATCCACCGGGTGGTGGTTCCTCGGGGTTGGGGACTCTGTCCTTCGCCTCTCAGCCCCTGATGCTCAGGCCCTTCCATCAGACAGTGGGCTCTCAGCCAGGTGGCTCAGCCGGGTTTTCTTCGTGCTCACGTGGCAGGTTCTTGTTCGTCATCTCCATGGCCCCGGCGTCCACTAAGTTGACTCCGGGCCCGACGACAGTTTGCGACGACAGGGGCATGCACTCATCTCCCCAAGGAGAGTGATGCCTCTGCTTCATTCCGGAGTTGGCTCCCCTCGACAGGCTTCTTCGAAGACTATACCAGGATCAGTCCATACCTGTCGGTCGACACTGGACACCCTTGCGTCTACCCCAGCGACACCCATTCCTTCATCGCCTGAATGCCTGCCAACGCCAGGGGGTCTGGCGTTTCTGGTCTGACGATGCATACCGGACTGACACCAAGACACCCACTGGGCCGACGCTGGTCAACCCAGACCCTCAGGACCTGACACAGAGACCATCTAACCTCCCCCCATGTATGCCGGCTAATCCCTCTACACCTCAGAATCCCTTACCAGATTTGATGTATCTTTTCACATCCTGGTGGAATGTGGTCATGGGTGACCTGATATCAAAAGGTCCTCCTGCCAAGGAACAGCTTCCCTTGGGGCGCTAAACCTCAGGCTTCTCCTTGGCAGTCTACACCAACTCCAAAAGAGCCTACCCCACAACCAGATGACACTGGCAGGGGGTTCCTCTAAGCATCAGAGGTGAAAGCAAAGTCACTCATCCTCTTTAACAGGCACCAATGTACGTTGCCAGTGGCAGACAGTTATTCAACATCTAGATCTTCCTCCGGGGAGTTGGATCAGTGTTTCTTCTCCACAGTCGTCTAGCTCAGGGTTGTCTCCTCCTCTGGAGGACCCCAAGGACACACCCAGGTCCACCCCTGATGACCCCACATTCATGGAGGTCATGCGGCACATACAGTCCAATATGAGCTGGGACACCAAAGATTTGGACCCCAAGAGACGTCTCCTGGCTATTTTTCTTCATTAGAGGATCCAAAAGCCTGTGGTCGTTCCTCCTCTGGTGGATCCCTTTAAGGATGTCACTAGATCAGCTTGGAAATGCCAGTCTTCCTCCCGTGCTGTTGCCAAGAAGGCTGATCACCTCTATAACGCTCCTCGAAACGAGCCTTTCTTTGGAGAGCAGCCCATTGCGGACTCCATGGTTATTACAGCAGTTCATGATTGGTCCAAAGGGCCCGAGGCATCTTAGCACTTAGCCTTCGGACAAAGACTCCAAGCAGGTTGACCAGCTCAGCAGGAAAGTCTGTGCCTTGGCCACCTGTGCTGTCTGCTTCCTGAATTTTTTTAGCCTACATGGTCCAGTACCTGAACGCCCTGTGGGAGAAAGCCGTGGAACTAGTCCAGACTCTGCAGACTAGCCCCCAGAAAGCTGAGCTGATACATTATTTTGAAATCTGGCTTGGATATAGGCACTCGCGTCTTGTGTTCCTCCTATGACACAGCAGATTTCAGCAGCTAGGACAGCGGCCTCTGGCATCTGCCTTTACTGTTACTCTAGGGTCTGCATCTCAGGGTTTTACTCTGGACATCCCAGTGAGTATTATGGACGCCCCTTTCAAGGGCTCGGTCCTTTTTGGCAAGGAGTCTGAAAAGGTCTTTACTCACCTCCAGGATTCCGGCAAGGCTATCAGATGTGTACAAACCATGTACAGATCCAGTCAGAAACAGAACCGTCACCAGCCATTTCGTCGATCCTCCAGGCAACAGCCCCGAGGCCAACCAACCAGAGGTGCCTTTAAATGCAAAACCACTTCTTGGGTGTTAGGAATTTTGGGACCCAGAGCCCCCCAAACCTCCCAGGTTCCTTTGCCTGTCCCCGGTTCCTTGGTCTGACTCCTTACCCGACCCCCCCTTTTCTCTGTCTAGGGGATGGCACAAAATATTGACAAATCAGTGGATTCTTCATCTGATAAGAGAAAGGAAATACTCTAGAGTTCATGGAGATGCTCCCAGACACCCCCCCAAACTCCCATTACCCTTCGTCACACATCTCCCTCATTCAGAAGGAGATCCAAACGCTCTTGCTGAAACAAGCCATAGAGCCAGTTCCACCAGCTCAAAGAGGGAAGGGATTTTATTCCCACTTTTTTCTGGTTCCAAAGAAAACAGGAGACCTACGGCCTATCCTGGATCTCTGCCACCTGAACAAGTATATAGAATACAAGCGATTCAAGATGGTCACTTTTCCATCATCAAGGAGACTGGCTGTGCTCCCTGGACATGCGGGACATGTACCTCCTCATTTTGCTGTTTGCACCCTACAGGAGCTTCCTTCGCTTCCGTTTTCAGGGCATTCATTACCAATTTCGTGCCCTGCCTTTCAGCCTGTCCTCAGCTCCTTGGGTCTTTAATAAAGTTCCTAGCAGTAGTGGCTGCGACCTTCAGGAGGAAAGGTCACTGTGTTTTTCCCTACCTAGACGATTGGCTTCTGGCAGCTCGGTCCAGGGATCAGCTGATCAACACCATGCTAGACACCTTTACCCTGTTTCGAGAACTAGAGATCTTACTTCGAGAGGGCTCTTGCAGTAGGTAATTACATATAGGACTGACGCCGGCCGGCGGCAGGACCCCACGGAAAAATTTCTAGCTAGCAGTCCCTGGCGGGGACCACCCCCACGTCAGGTGATCGGCATCATATGACGTCGGTATAAAGGAGCGGTCCCGGACGCCCGCCTTCCAGTTCTTTCCCGCCGTCAGCTCGTGCAGTGCCTTGCGGTTAAGTTCTTATCGCTCAGTCCTGTTACTTCGTCGTGTTTTCCGAACAAGTTTTCAGTGTAGAATTTTATTCTTCTTTCGTCAGGTGAACTTCGGTTTATGTCGTCCCCTTCAAAGAATAAGTGCGACTCGTGCGGCGCCCAACTGCCTCACAAAGATGGTCACTCCCTCTGCCTTTTCTGCTTAGGCCCCGACCACGCGGTCGACAAGTGTCCACACTGCCTTCGATTCAACGCGGCCACCCGCAGACGACGCCAGCAGTCCCTCGAAGCCCATCTCCTCAAAAAGATGATGTCCGCGATGGAGAAGGAATTGAAGAAACTTCGGCAGGCGTCGACCTCCCCTGAAGGGCATAAGAAGCGGGACAAGGAAAGGCACCGGGAGAAGGCCTCCTCCTCCGCGACTCCGGCTGGAGTCGCGGGTAAGGTAACATCCCCTCCGGGGGATCGCCAGACGGCAGCTCCAAGGCTTTGAGGAGAGACATCAGCCCGCCCGACGGGTTCGCGGTTCTAGCTCGCCGGGTGTCTCCGGGCAAAAGAGACTCTAGCCCCCAGTACCGCAGGCCTGCTCGGCCTACTGGTGCGGGCACCTCCTTAAGCCGGACGCCGGCTCCTCTGATGTACGCGGGAGAAGGCCGCTTAAGACGCTGACCCTTCGGGCGGCAGACGTAGTGTCCCCTCGACTGGCCTCTTCCCATCCTCGGCCCGCCCCGATGAGGGACCCTGAAGTCAGACGCTGCTCCTCTGGCATCCGCCGGATGTCCCATATAAGCTATCGCCTGCCCGATGCCGGGCTCGGAGCCTACGGCAGACCCTGCCGCATCTGTCGTACCAGGCTCCCCGCAGCCTTCGCTGCCATCAGGGGAGCCCCAGTCCCCCCTGCCCGACCCCGGGGATTTTTCCCCTCCGTCCCCGGACGAGGCTCGGGACCTTGGGCTACCATCCGATCCTCTTCCTGATCTCACTCAGCTTCCCCAAGTCCTCCCCATGGCCCAGCCAACAGTTGCAGTACATTGAGGCAGTTCAGGACACCGCCAAAGGCAAAGCCTTTCTGCCTCTGGACAGGGCCAAATGCCTTCAGGAGCAGGCTCGCCTAGTTTCCTCATCGTGCCAGATCCCGGTCTGAGTACTCCTCTGGCTGCTAGGGCACATGGCAGCAGCCATTGCAGCTGTCCCTCTTGCACGCCTGCACATGAGGGTTCCCCAGTGGACCCTTCGAGTCCAATGGGACCAACTCACTGATGAATTGGAGCAGCCAGTGGCATTCTCCACTCTGGTATGCCGACCTCCGACATGGTGGTTGAACCTGTGACGAGTTTAGTCACTGCCATTAATATTTGCAGAAATATTCGATTATATTTTTTTACTGTGATTGTGTATGTTAAATGCCATGAGAAAATGCCCAGTGTACTTAAAGGTCATCAGGAAGAGAGAAAGGTAGGCAAAATATGTGACATTCCTTTGTGACCCAGGAAAACGGCTACTAGCCAGGAAGCTGAAAATTACATTTTCAAAGGGGATTTCCCTAATCAGTTAGTCAAAGGGGAGAGGGTCATAAAATTGTCAGAGGATAGAAGACATCTCCTAGGATCATAACTCTTCCATTTCAAAGGCAGGATGCCTGGGAAACGGTCTAGTAAATAGCCCTTCCTAACAGGCTGGTGTGAATTGTCTTACAAGTGTTATATTGTAGGGCAGTAGGATTTCAAAGGCACCAATTCTGAAAATGTTATTAATATGCAAGGAAGTGGTGATATGAGAACCCAAATAAGGAAATAAAATAATTCCTTAAAATCTGGAAAAAGCAAGAGTGACATCTACTGGCCTAACAAAAATAAGGCCACTAGCTATCCACAGACAGAGATGGCAATCCCTATTTAAGACCCTCCACAGAGCATTGGTTGCTCACTTTTCAAAGGACACTCTTTTGACATAAAAGAAGCAAGACTGACACAGACTAAAAACCAGAGAGTATATTTATTCTTCTGGATTTTAATTCACTATGAACTTAAGGTAGAAATTAAGATAAAAGTTTTTCTAGTGCGTTTCGTGTATATTTTCCACTTTTATTTGTGTTATTCTGTGACCAAAATTTCGAAAACTTTTAGTTGTAACTGTATGATTATTTTAGTAAAAACTTGTTTTTAAGAAACCTGCCTGAGCGAGATTTTTCATATTGTGTGTGGCTGTGGGATGTTTAGTAATACTCTGTGACTGAACTGTTATTGCTAAGAGGTGTCACCATAAGTTACCAATCGAACAAGGGTCTGTACAGGGAAATCTGGGTAAAGATGGGGAGAATACGAAAGTCTCGTGGAAGAGTCTGTAAGGATTTGAACCAGGTTATTGCATGCCTTGGGAGAAGAAAAAATCAGGGTTACAAAGCTACCCCAAAGAGATTGTAATGCTTGGATCTTTCCCCTTTGTGTAACAACCAAGAAAGGGTTCTCATTTGGCTACAGGACTCGAAACTGGTATTGCACCCTTATCCAGAGAGTAAAGAGGGAGCCCTGGGGCCTTGTGGCGGGTGTTCAGTCATGACCTCAGCAAGCATTCTAGAAGGACACAGGGAGGGTAACCCTGTTTTTCCCTTTCCCTGTCACGGATTGCACTTAAGGGTGGAAAATGTGAGCTCAGTGGACCTGACTACCAGGAGTGTGGTTGTGACAAATTTGGTGTCAGTGGTGGGAGCTGACAGATCTGGTGGACAGTGGTGGGATCTGAGAGATCTGGTAGCATAGTGTTGCAATTCGAGAGATATTGGTGGCACAGGCATAACAGTTGGATTCAAGGCCAGTGTATCAGATTGATAAACTGAAAACAACCACAAACAATCAAGGTAAAGATTTGGAAAAAAGTAATTTGGTTACAGTGTAAAGTTCTCTACTTATTTTTTTTGGTTTTTGAGTTGCAAGCTAGTGTAGTGGTAGTTGGGGAAGAAGATGGCTTCCAACTTCACCGAATAGACAGCAGACTACCTAAGGCAGTTGTGTGAGGAAAGAAAGGTCCAGTGCGAGGGTTGAACCAAAGAGAAACTCATGGAGGCTCTCGTGGCAACCGATGAGCAAGCAGTTGTCCCAATCCATGAGTTGCAGTGTTCAGCCCCAGGGAGGAGGACAGCAAGACCAGAGGGAACCCAAGGCTACAGCACCAGGGGAAGGTCACCACAAAGCTGAAGGTGGAAGGGATCAGGCTGCAGCTGGAGTTGAGGAAACTGGAGCTGGAATTCGAGCAGAGAAAGTTCGAAGCCCAGCAGCAGAGGGAGTTCAAGCAGAAGAGGTTTGAACTGGAGATGCAGAAAAAACAGCGTCAGAGAGGGAGGCCGAGGAAAAAGAAAGCCAGCACCAGAAAGAGTTTGAACTTGAGAAGCTAAGACTCCGACCAGCGCCAGAGGAGATGTGGCAAGGGGGAACCTGAAACTCTAGGGCTGGGGTGCAAGTTAAACTCCAAATTATTAGCTGAATTTAAAGAGGGGAGAGGATATGGATGCATTTTTGAATTCACTTGAAAAGGTCTGTATCCAAGCCAATGTACCCAAGGAGTCCTGGAGCTTCCAGCTATCCCTGCTACTTACTGGTAAAGAGCTTGAGGTGGTAGGCCAAATGGACAATCTGGACAGTAGCGACTATGAGAAACTTAAAGCTGCTCTGCTTAAAAAGTATGAACTGATTATTGAGGCCTACAGGGTTAAATTCCATAAACTCCAAAAAGTCCTCATGAGCTTTGAGGAACTCTTCACAAAGCAGCACACATTTTGAAAACGTTGATGGGAAGGGGTTGGAAGCAAACTCTGTGGGGGAAATTGAGGAGGTTGTACTTTTAGAGCAGTTCTTTGGGGCTTGCCCCGCAGAGTTGAAAACTCGGTTGAGGACAGAGATCCAAAAACAGCAAAGCAAGCTTCTTTGCTCTCGGATCGGTATGCCAGGTGCAGGCCTGCTCTGAAAGGAAGTGGGGCAGGGCAGAAAGGGAAAAGTGCGCCTTTGGGGCAGCTAAAACCTTCACTCCCTCCACGGAAAGAGGGAAGCCCCAAGTTACCAAAAAGGAATTTCTCGAATAAAAAAATGACTGTTGTTTCTGTAAACAGCCAGGGCATCTTGCTAGACAGTGTCCTAAAAAAAGCAGAGTGGACAAAGTGGTGCTCGAACAGAGTTGGGTGCACTGTGTATATCCCTGAAAGCATGCCTATAAACATGAGGGAGCACATACATCCGGTTACTGTAAATGGGTTAAGGAACTCGGGGGTTTACCTTAGTAAAAGGGTATTTAGTTGGGCCTGAACAGCTTATACTGAATTGATTTGTAATGGTGAGGGGATTCACTGCCGAGGAGAAAACTCTGCTACTAGCTAGTGTTCTCCTGGACTGGGGTGAGACAGGAGAGAGGGTGCAAAAAGTGGCAGATAGCCTCACCCTGGATGTGATTATAGAGAATAATCTACAGCAGGGGGTGGTGTGTGTGGTTACCCGCAGTCAGACAGCTAAGGCTCCTTGTAGTTCACTGAACTCCATAGAAGCCCCTGTGGAAAAAAAAATGGGAGGCTGGTTTCCCAGCCTGTGTCTCTTGAAATGGAGGGTAGTGAAAGGGAAGTAGGACTTCCCCAAGTAGCTGTGTAACAGACAGCTACTGAAGGTTACTCCAAGGAGGGAGTGGTAACAGATGGTCAGGAGGTCAGGGATGGCAGTTATCCTGAAGGCCCAGATGCTAGAGCTGTGGACCCCAGTTTAGGAACTGAAGGGGACATGTCCCATGCCTTGGGGAAAATGTGAAGATTTTGCAGCTGCTCAGAGGACTGGTCCTAGTTTGGAAAGGATGAAGGCTTGTGCAGAATCTGACAGGACACAAGGAGGTGACATAAGACATAGGGTATTTTGGGACAGTGTGCTGTTGTATACCCAGGACATGAGGACAGAGGTTGGGGTGATGGACAGGCAGCTTGTCATCCCCAAGGGGTATTGTGAATGGTTGCACAAGATTGCTCATGATATCCTCATGACTGGACATCTGTGCATCGTGCGCACCACACAGCGATTGGCCCAGAATTTCTGTTGGCCCACCTTCACCCAGCAGGTGAAGGAATGTTGCAGGTCATGTCACCGGTGCCAATAGATAATGAAGTTGGGTAGTAAAACCAGAGCTGCCCTAATTCCCTTGCCCATTGTGGAGAAGCCATTCCAGAGGGTAGAAATGGATATTGTGGGACCTTTGAGTACTCCAGGCTCCTCCAGGAAGAAGTTTATCCTAACGATGGTTGATTATGCCACCTGATACCCAGAGGCAGTCGCCCTCTTCTCACTTAGGGCAGACAAAGTGGCAGACGCCTTGCTAGGGATTTTCTCCCATGATAGGTTTCCAGAGGAGGTTATCACTGATCAAGGGGGTACCTTCATTTCGGACCAGATGAAGTGTTTATGGGAAAAGTGTGGGGTGGTGCAGAGAAGCACAACACATTATCACCCATAAGCCTTGTGGAATGTGTTAATGGTACTCTAAAATTCATGCTCCAAACGTTTGCTGAACAGCATGGGTGGGACTGAGAGAAATATCTTCCCACCTGCTCTTCGCATACAGGGAAGGGGTGGCCCCCTTTTGCCTGACACCCCGACGCCAAAACACGGAAAAAAACCACTACAGCGACAGTCACTGTGAGGGTCTGTTTCCGTGTTTTGCTTTCCCCTAGTGTTCTGCTTCCTCCCCGGACCAACTCCAACCTGGAGTCGAGAATCCTAAAGTCCAGGGTGTTGGCTAGAGCCCCTCCTGCATGGGGTGTGAGGGTGAAGCCCCCACAGAAAACACTGGGGGATTTGTGCCGTCGCTGTGCGGGAGGTCAGCAGTTCTACTGTCTACCTAACTTGGTACTTTCACAGGGAGGTACCCCAAGAGTCGACAGGGTTCTCCCCCTTTGAACTGTTATATGGCCGTAGGGTGCATGGGCCCCTAGTCTTGGTCCAGAAAGATTGGGAAGGCAAGCACACCACCCAGGAAACTCCCATAGTGGAGTATTATTGATGTTTAGGGACAAGCTGAAGGAACTTATGGGGGTGTCGCAAAGCAATCTGTCAGCAACCCAGCAGAAATAAAAAGGCTGGTATGATCGCGGAGCCAGAGCTTACACATACAGTGCAGGTCAAGGAAGTAATGGTCCCAATTCTGGTCCGGAAGAACAAGCTGCAGGCCAAGTGGGCGGGGCCATATAAGGTAGTCCGACAGGTTAATGATGTGAACTATATTATAGAACTGCCTGACAGGAGACATACCCGTAGGATGTACCATGCCATCATGATGAAACCATATGCAAATAGGGCTGACATGATATTTGCAGTATGTAGTTCTGTGGAGGGGGACAGAATATGATCAGCCCCTACTGGACTTGCTGGAGGAAAGCAAGTGGGAGTCATCTGTTGAGGCAATCCAAACTGTCGCCCCAATTGACCCCAGAACAGTCCCAGAAAGTGAGGGAGATTTTAGAGGACTTTGCTCCTTTGTTTACGGCCAAATCTGGACAAACCCCCTTAATGACACACGATGTAGACATGGGGACGCAAGTACCCATGCAGCGGACAGCCTACTGGGTGTACGAGGCTGTTCTAAAGGACATTAGGAGGGAGGTGGAGGAAATGCTGGATTTAGGGTAATCCAGCAATCCCACGGTCCCTGGGCTTCATCTGTAGTCCTCGTTCCCAAGCGGATGGCTCTACTCACTTTTGTGTGGGCTGTTGTGGACTCAACGCAGTCATGAAGTCTGATGCCCGCTCAGTGCCACAGACTGATGAACTACTGGACAAGTTGGGAGGGGCGACATATCTTACCACCATTGACTTGACGAAAAGATACTGGCAGGTGGAGTTAACTGCCAGAGCTAGAGAGCTTTCAGCCTTCATCACTCCAGTAGGGTTATTCCAATTCTGGGTAATGCTTTTTGGAATGAAGAATGCCCCTGCCACCTTCCAAAATTTGGTCATCGAGGTGTTACATGGTACTGAAGCATATGCAGTGGCTTATCTGGATGATATTGACATCTTCAGTACCAGTTGGAAAGAACACCTGCCCCACCTGAAGGAAGTGTTGGGCAGGATACAGAGGGCAGTGCTCACTGTCAAGGCTGAAAAGTGCCAAGTGGCTATGGCAGAGGTGGCATACCTAGGCCATGTAATGGGGCAGGGGCAGGTTCATCCCAATCAAGCAAAGATTGAGGCAATAGAGGCATGCCCACGCCTGAAACCCAGAAGCAGGTTAGGAGCTTTTCTAGGGACCGCAGGATACTGTATAAAGTTTGTACCAAATTACAGTACTCTGGCAGCTCCCCTGTCTGGCCTGCTACAGAAAAGATGGCCCAAAAAGGTAAAGTGGGAGCCAGCCTGTGAATGAGACTTTGCACGGCTGAAGGAGGCACTGTGCAGTGCCCCCTGTGTTGACCAATCCAGATGACAGCTATTTGTAGTCCAGACAGATGCCTCCGATGTGGGGATTGGAGCAGTCCTCAGTCAGACATCTAATCAGGGAAAGGACTACCCAATCATGTACCTGAGCAAAAAATGTATTTCCCCAGGAGCAGGCATATTTCACAGTAGAAAAGGAATGCCTCGTGCTGGTATGGCCTTGAAGAAATTAGACCTGTACCTCTACAGGAGGCACTTCACTGTACAGACCGATCATAACCTCCTGGTGTGGCTAAATTAGATGGGTAAAACAAATGGTCGTCTCTTAAGGTGGAGTATGTTAAATGCCACAAGAAAATGAGGCAGTATAGTGCAGTGGTCTAAGGCTCTGAGCTGCAAATTTAGTGACATCCAGCAGACCAGACCTGGGTTTGAATCCCACAGCTTCCACTTGCATACTGTGTGACCCTGAGCAAGTCACTTAACCTCCTTGTGCTTCCAGGTTGCTCCTGTAAAAAAGCTTCCAGCTTAGTGTGCTATACCTGGTTAAACAACTAAAATAAAAAAAAATAAAAAATGCCCAGTGTTACGGAAAGGTCACAGGAAGACAGGAAAGATCTTGCAAAACATGTGATATTCCTATGTGATCTAGTAAAACGGCTACTAGCCAGGAAGCTGAAAATTACATTTTCAGAGGGAATTTCCCTAGTCAGCTAGTCATAGCTGGGGTCGTAAAATTCTCGGGATAGAAAACATCCCCCAAGGATCATAAAACTCTTCCACTTCAAAGTCAGGATGCCTGTGAAACAGGGTCTTGTAAACAGCCCTCTCTAACAGGCTGGTGTGAATTGTCTTACAAGTGTTATAATTGTAGGGCAGTAGGACTTCAAAGGCACTCGCTCTGAAAATGTTATTAATGTGCAAGGAAGTGATGATATGAGAACCCAAATAAGGAAATGAAATAAAATTTCTTAAAATGTGGAAAAGGCAAGAGTGACATCTACTGGCCTAACAAAAATAAGGCTACTAACTATCCACAGACTGGGAGGGCCATCCCTATTTAAGACCCTCCACAGAGCATTGGTTACTCACTTTTTTCAAAGGACACTCTTCTGACACACAAGAAGCAATACTGCCACAGACTAAGAACCAGAGATTTTTCTGGATTTTGGTTCACTGCGAACATAATGTAGAAATTAGATAAAAGCTCATAGTGTGTTTTTATGTATATTTTCCACTTTTATTTGTGTCATTCTGTGACCAAGTTTTCTAAAACTTTTAGTTGTAACTGTATGATTATTATTTTAGTAAAAACATTTGTTTTTAAGCAGGCATTTCTTGAATTTGTCAGCATAGTAAATTCTAGAGTATCTCTACAGCAGGGATGACTGCTACTAGTAGTGGCATGCATTACATCCACTAGAAGAAATGCAGTTAACAGTGACCTTTTCTTTTCAGAGTTGCACAACTGAAAAATGCTGGGGAAAAAAAACAGGGAAATGTAGAATTTGTTTGCAGAAAAGGACCACTTGGCTCAACCAGTCTGCCCAAGTGTTGCCTACCGATTTCACTTCTGGAGACCCAGTCTGGTCTTCGGTGACTCTCCCCCATTCCCTGCCTCTTTTCTAATGCACCCTTATTTTATTCCATGCATGCTTAAAGCTGCCCACCATTCCGGCCTCCACCAGTTTTGCTGGCAGTGTTCCAAGCTTCTACCACCCTTCCAGTAAAGAAATATTTCCTCACGTCTTTCTTGAACCCCCACCCCAGCTTCATCGCATGTCGTGAGGTTCTGGTGCTCATTTTCATGTCAATAAAATGTGCAAAGCACATTTGAAGAAGAGCTCCTAAGCTTAGCTGTTTGGCTTTCAAGTTTCACAGAACTAAAGAATTCAAACCACTAACTGTCTTATAGAATGTTGGTGAGCCAGTGTTCCATAATGATGTTGCAGCTTTAGGTGTGTGCATTACCCATCAGGAAATTAATAACCCAGTTAGCAGCATTGGAATGACAAAGAAAACAACCTCCCATTTCAGATGAGGTAGTGTGCGATTACTCCACCCAGTGAATAAGCTGTCCTAGATCAGTCAAAAAAGGTTTTCTTGAATGTTGGTCACATTCTAATGTATGTGTAATTTCACATTTCTGTTTCTTTTTTTCCCCCTCTGCAGTTTAACAGCCCTGTGCTTTGTTCACCTCAGCCGAACACCTTATGACGGGAATAGCAGAAATGTCTACGGGACATGGCCATTCTCAGATGTTTCCGTGGGGAGCTGACTTGACTGAAGCTACATGGAGTTTAGCTTTGCTTAATTTGTTCAGTTGATTAGTTTTGAAGATGGTGACTGTTTAAATTCTTATGCATGTGCTCTTCCATTTCTATTAACTTTGTCATGCTGTGCAAAACAAAAAAAGTCCTAGTACTGCACACACAGTTTGCCTTTCAGTGCTTTGTCCCAACTAAAGCTGTAAATAAAATCAAAAATGTAGAATTGTATCGAGATTGCTCCAACATTGGTTTTCATGCTCAGTTAATCTGATCATCCTGTGAGTATGTTTTAGTATTAAGGATGCGAGTTCTACTCTCCGGTCCCACTGGCTTCCCTCCTAGTTGAGACCTCCGCTCCACTGTAGCAACACCTCTGGGTATTTCATAAATTATTGTACATTTTATATTATGCAGGTATCACAGACTCATTTGTGTCAGCTGTGTAATAAATGCAATGTCCTCCTTCCCCGAGCTGCCCCAAAAGGGGGCAGTTGGGCTTCAGAGTTGATTTATGGATGTTTTCACTGGAAAAATGTATATGCCGATTGTAAAGGTGCTTTTTTCACTTGTAGCTAGTAAATGTACCGCATTGACAGACATTTAATAAAGATTATAGTAGCAAAAAAAAGTGGAATTGAGAAACGGGGTGGAAATAGACACGGCAAATCAGTGGGACAACTCCTCTCTTTTGGTATATGTACGCTGCAGTAGACTGGACCTAGGTTCTGCAGCAGGACTTCGTGCTCCCTGTGGCCAGACTATGAGCTGTCGTGCAGCAGTTTTATGATGAGCTTTTCATTCTGTGAATACTTAAATGAAACCTAAAATAACATCTATTTGCCCTGAAGAAATCCCTTTGAAAAATACAGCCTGAGGTAGTTCATCATATGCACAGGAAAGGCGATACAGAGCAGTTCTGACTGGAGGTAGGGCATTGGGAGAATTTAAGTTTTTTTTTTTTGTTACTACTGTTTGATTGTTTATCCTCCCATGGCTGCCTTCCACCTGTCCAGTGCTGGTTAACTACAGCGATGGTCCTGTGGAATTTGTCTCCATGCCTGCCCACTTGCAGCAGTTCTTATGTTGATTTATCACCCTGTCTGCTCACTTGCTTGACACCTGGTGGTACCATTTTGTGCTATAGTGCTGCTCCAGTTGCTTCCTTCTGCTCGCCCACTTTAGCACCAGAGGTGCCATTGCATCAAAGCTGTTTGCCTTCCACATTTCCTTATCTCCCACCATGAAAGGATTTACTACAAGGCTAGAGAGAAGCTGGACCATTTTAGAGTAGACGCAGGTCCACAAAGCCTCCCATTTTGTGTTCTGCAGTAATTACTAATTTTTTTTATTCCACAATTCTACAATTGTCGGTTTGTTTTTCATGAAATACTTACTAAAGCCTTTCTTAATGTTTGTAGAGGTCATAATGGTCATAAGATTCAGGGCTGAGTGCCAGTGGATTGGAAAGAGGTCACCCCACTGACCACTGCTATGGGGGGAGGGAATGGACTGTATAGTGGAGCTGCCAGCCAACTCACACTGATGCCAGTTTAGGCTTTCTCACAGTCATTTTAGCAGTTTATTTGTGGGGTTTCAGTAGTGGCAGACATCTGTACTACACCAAACATGTTTCTGCGGCTAGACGCGGTTTCTGCAAATGCAGAATCGCAGAAAACATAGGGCCCTAACCATAACATATTGCATTTTTTACACTTAATTTGATGCAGGTGGCAGTGTTGCACTATATACAGTAGCAGACCTTCCACATTTTTTTCTGTAACTTAATCTGATTTTTAATTAAAGTCCTGTAACTGAGGGTAGTGTAGGTTCTTGTCCATTAATCACCACTGCAGTTATACTGGGTGCAGGACCTATGGAATGGATTCGGAGATCCCATTTATTTGTTTTACACACTTGCTAGAACATGGCATACTGAGGTGCTCAGTTCCTTCTTGAGCACTGCAAGTCTTACAAGTTTGTGCTAGCATTTGAGTAACATGAGTGTATGGCCCCATAGAAAGAGTTGTACTCCCTTCCCCCAGTACTTGAAATAAATTGGTTTAGTTTCATTATTTGCTATTGTTGCAACGTTGCTAATGTCTTGGGGACTGTTTGTTTCTGCTTGAAACATTTTAGATACAGTAAGACCACCATCTTTGTGGTGTTTGCTTAGTAATGTTCACCTTTACCTCTTCTCCAGTGTCGCCACCTGGAGTTAATTCTTCTTTGTGACCACCCAGAGTTTACAGGTCCAGCAGCACTCATTATTACTGTGGTGATTCTAAAGATGCTAAATGGATTTCCTAAAAATGCCACCAAGTGCCCTTCCACAAAGGTTTGCTGGTTTGAGTTTGATGATGTTGGAATCCAAGCTAGTCCAGCCCGATTGCTTGATCGCCGGCTCCTGGGTCTGCTCCCAAACTGGATTGCTGGCATAGCTGCGCAGCATGCTGCTGATCGTCCACCGGCTGATCGGAGCTTGACAAGGAGCTGATTAGGATGATTGATTCGCTATGTGCATTGCTCTAGAGTAGTCTAGGTCTTTGCTCAAACATCGTCCTGTTTGCACTTGAGATAGTCCCACATATAAATTGCCTGCTCAGCATTGAATGTACCTCATGAGAGGAAATGCAAACTCTGAACTTAAAGCGGCTCATTTTTATCGAAGCTGTATCTACAAGAGGATCCCGTTGTACAATCTGTGGACCCTAATGCTTCTCTTGGCCCACATTCTTTGTTGTAGCTTTTGCATTGTGAACATCCGTAGGGATTTACAAATGGGGGCAACTGTTTTTGTGTTAGTAATAAGACTGCTTTTGGGGAAAACTGATGTGTGACATTTCTCTAGTTTCCTAACTAGTTTTAATAAGGAAACAGTTGGTCAGATTGTATGCAGTGTTCTCCTTCAGCTCACTGCTATGTTTGAAGATTGCTAGGGTTGAAAGAATGTGTATGATTTGACAAACTGTGCCTACTTTGTTGAATTAAAAATAAAACTTTCAAAGTAGTATGTCTCTTTATTTCCTGTTCATCTTTATTCGTTCTTGACTATTTTGAATGCAGTATTATGGGGTAGGATTGTTTTATGTAAACGTGTTGGCCTGGGGGCAAACTGAGTCAAGGCTTGTTCCCATGTGTGACTTTGGGGGGGGGGGGTTTAAAAAACACGGTACTGGCATAGTTACAGTAAAACAAATGAGACAATGTGTACATTGTACAATAATGTAAAAGGTAAATGGAAACATGGACACTGTCTAAGGAAAAAGACCACAGGTTCATTCAACCTGCCCTACTTGTATAAAGGAGGCAGTTAACAGCATGACATGATGGTGGCTTAAGTTGGAAATCCGGACCAGAGTGGCCCTGAGACCATTGGTGTGCAGGACAGTGCATAAAAAAAGGAAAGGAACAGGGTAGTGACCAGCTACAGCAATAGAAGCAAGCAGTAAACTCTGACGAGGACAGACAAAAGAGAAGGGAGGTTATTCCACTGGTGGGGAAGTGAAATAAGACTGCAGCCTATCTATAGCAGTTTGAGATCAGAAGGGACTAAGTGCCCCACCCTCACCCCCATATTCATAAGCAGTTAATAAATCTGTGCAAAAGTTCTAGTTTATAGTGCAAGAAATTACAAGAATTACATTAGGAATTACAGGAATTGCAAGGAGGAGGCAGGGAATTACAGACCCGTCAGCCTCGCATCAGTGGTGGGCAAGGTGATGGAGGTGCTAATAAAGGAAAGAATGGTAAAATACTTAACGGACAACAAACTATTTGATGAAAAGCAACTTGGATTCACTAGTGGGAGATCTTGCCAAACAAGTCCGATAGAATTTTTTGATGGGGTAACAAAAGGTGGTTGATTTATTTATTTTTATTTCATTTATGTAAGTCTTTGGTAACTGGGTAAGTGCACTGATCCAGGGGCTGTTTTTGGGCATGACCCGGGCCACACAGGCGGTAGTGACAAGTAATACAATGAGTACAAGCCATGTGGATAGACAGACATCATTGGTGAACAAAGAAAGTAACAGGAAAGAAAATTGAGAGCCTGAAAAAAAAAATCCGTACATCATGATAAGCAAGTTATACAATTATTTACAAAGGATGAGTGCAAATTAATGCATGTTGTAAAAAAGAAAAAAAAAACATGCAGAACAATAACCAAGTGGGAGAGTCTGAGAAGCAGGTAGTGGGGGATGTATAAAGTCCAAAGAAATGAGAGCGGGCAGTTAATGTTGCCTACCGGGACTTCAGTAAGGCCTTTGACTCTGTCCCTGACCGCAGGTTGGTAAATAAGACAGAAAGCCTGGGTGTGAAACAAAAAATAACTAGATGGGTGGAAAACTGGCTTAAGGATAGAAGTCGTAGGGTGGTGGTAAATGGTGTACATTCTGGGGTAAGGAAGGTTACGAGTGGGGTTCCTCAAGGGTCTGTACTAGGACCAATCCTTTTTAACATATATATTAGTGAAATATCGGAGGGAATTGAAGGGAAAATGTATCTGCAGATGATGCAGTTATGGAATAGGACCAACACTGAAGGAGGGGTTGAGCCCATGAGGAGGGATTTGAGTATACTAGAGAAATGATCAGAAACATGGCAGCTGAAGTTCATTACAAAAAAGTGTGCAGTGATGCATATAGGGCATAAAAATCGACTGGCCAAGTACTCGCTGGGAGGAGATTAGATAAAGCAAACAGAACAGGAAAGGGATCTGGGGATTATATCATACAACCTTAGGGTAAGTGACCAATGTAGTAAGGTGGTTGGCAAAGCTAGCAGAATGAAGGCGTGCATAGGAAGGGTCATAACTAGGAGGAGGGAGGTGCTGATGCCATTATACAAGACCATGGTTAGACCACACCTGGACAACAGGGTACAGTTCTGGAGGCCTCATTTAAGAAAGGACATAGATATAGAAGAAGAGGTTCCGAGAAGGGCAACAAAGATGGTGCAAGGGAAACCATATGAGACAAGACTGAGAGAATTAAATCTGTATCTGCTGGAGTTTAGAAGAGAGAGACATTCAAGTACACGAAGGGGATAAATAAAGTGAGGGAAGGAAGTCTTTTAAAAGGAAAGTGATTTAAAACAAGAGGTCATACTTTAAGATTAGAAGGAGGAAGATTTAAAGGTAATGTAAGGGGGTGTTATTTCACTGACAGGGTGGTTGAACCCTGGAACAGATTACCTGAGGAGGTGGTAGGTGGTGAAACAGTGGAAGGATTCAAGAGAGCGTGGGATAGACATGAGGTTGGCTAGAGGACAGAGGATAGGCTCTTTGTGCACCGGTGACAAGTAGGAAGGGGGGAGATGGGTAGACTTGGATGGGCCAGGATGGTCCTTTTCTGGTGACACATTACTATGATACCACTTTTACCCAAGATACTCTGCAATTTCCTTGATTATCAGGAATTTATGTAGGTGTCCCTTGAAGGCCTTACTGTCTTTATATCCATGGTCTGTGCTGGTAGGCAGTTCCGTAGGCGCTCCACCATGTGGGAGAAGTGAATCCTAATGTTATCCTTGTATTGACCACCTCTGAGCTTCAGAGCTTGTCCTTGCATCCTGCTGGAGCACACCAGATCAAACGTGTTAAATACCACAGAGTATGCAGAAGGCTGAGATCAGGTCCCTTCTCAGCTTTCTTAGAGTGAACATGCTAAGAAAAGAAAATACAAAAAAGGAACGCATGCACAACCTCAAAAATGTACACATTGCCAAACAAAATTCACACTGAAGCCTAGAATGCAATCCTTCGACCAGGTGTTCAGAGTCAAACAGCACAGGGTCATCCATGTACATGTGAATCTGTGCAGAAACACAGACTTGGGGGTGGTATTGAAGATTTAAAACAAGATGGGGCCCAGGACACCTGACCCAAGCAGGAGACGGAGGAAGGAAGGAGGTATCACATAGACAGTAGGACAGGCACAAGTGGAATCGACTGATGAGAGATTAGAAAGGCCCCTTTAGGTAGATTATTAAGTAGGATAGGATGGACAATACTTTTGAAATCTTTGGCAAGATTCATAGAGAGGCAGAGGTGATCAGGCCCTGATCCTGTCTTCATAAAGAGCACCTTCCTCAAACATTTTTAAGTGTGTGCTTAAAAATGGGTTCTTGGGGTGTGGATATTGTGCACTGTGCACACTCTGGCAGTCTTCCTTTATCCTTTAAATCTCGCTGGAGGTCTTCAAGCTAAGCACCTCCCTCCCACCCTGGTTGTATACTCCTTGGCTCCACCCCATGATACAAGATCTTTTCTGCTAGAAGAGTCAGGTCCCCTCCTTTGCAGCTCTGTGAGTGGTGTAGACCTATTCTAAGTGCATCTTTGGAAAACTTGTTTTCTGATACTTTGTGAGTATATTTCTCAGTTCCACTTCATTGACGACACCGCTGTAGATCGAGAGGAATCCAAAACAGGTCTGGGATTTAAGCATTGTGTCTAGTGCAGCCAGAAAATGTCGAGGATGGATCCACACACCTCGTGCATTTACTGCCGCTGGGCAGAGTGCGACATTGCTGACCGTGGCCTATGTAAAACCTTATTGCTATCTAAGACTGCTATGCCCATCTTCTTGGCTGGATGAACGGCACCTTCCGGTTCTCTCCAAGGATACCCACAAGGCGATCTCTGCGGTTGTAGGTTCTGTGGCTCAGCTTGCGGCAATGAAAAATGGGGCCACTAAATGTGCGGTAGGGGTCTCGGTCTTAGTGCTCCTTCTGGCCGGGGGCAGTGTTGGGGCATTATTCTCCAAGATGTTCCAGGGCATGTGTAAGTCCCTTCTGACCTTCAGGAAGGGCTTCTCCTGCCACAGCAGCAAGAGGAAATCCAAGAAGTCCCAATGCCGATTGTGGGACAAGAGCATGCTCTTTCTGCTCACACACTTCCCTCGACTGCTCGATGACTGTCGAGCGCATGTTTTGTGGAGCTCTGCCTAGTCGAGATCAGGTCGCTAGCTCCATAGCTCCCCCATCGGTCTTGCTGGCTCGACAGAGGCTGACCAGGTGGTTCAGATTTTTCTCAACCCAGTCGACCCATTGTCGGAACAGGTCAAGGATGACTTGATGTCTAGGGCCCCGGACCTCTCGACTCTCAGGACGGTCAGGAGCAGTTGGTGGACCCGGCTGTCTTCCATGGAACTGCCTGCCTCGGGGGTTGCACAGCAGGAGCCAGTTTGTGTGATCTTCATGGCCGCTCCACCTGCTTCTCTCCGCCATCGACTACAAGAGTCGTCGGTTGAGGTTGAGGTCAAGATTGCTGTCAAGGGACTCTTACTCCCGAACTCAATCATCTGGGAGGTGCTACCATAGGCGTTCCCCTTTCTCTTTTGTCAACTGACAGAGTGGCGACAGTGCTACGAGGACATACTGTAGCAGCAGTGGGGCTTGGTTGGACAAGGTAGGGCCCCACCCTTGACCCCGGCGATTCCTTGGTCGCCTCTGGTCCAGCTCATTCCAATCCTGCTGAGACAAGTATTGCAGACACCCATCTCTCCCCCAATTAGGGTGGAACTGCCACCACAGCAGCCATTGCAGGGAGCCCCTACCAAAGACTCCCGTCAGTTTACTGGCTTGCCAGGCCGGTTGTCCATGGAGATTACCTACTCGGACGAATCCCGAGTGGTGTACAGTGAGAAATGGCAAAGGGCCATGTTTGAAGAGTCGTCCTATGACTCCAATAGGTCCTCCATGCAGTCCTCAAGGATCCATGGGTTTGACCTTGAATTGGCCGAAGAGCTGACCACAGGCTGGTGTCTTTTGGGACTATGCTCAGACTGGTCTCTGAATCCATTGAGAGATTTCTGGAACCAGTTCAGAAGAGTGCCAGATACCCCCTCACTGAAATTTTGGACAAGGGTGAATTCCTGAGATTGCCTACCTGATGGCCGAAGCCATTGTGGGAACAGCTCTGGAGCTTTGGCAGCATCCAGCTCCCTGTGCAGCACCCTCTACCCATATGGTCCACTGGTATGCGGTTTCTACTGGCACTTTGGTTTCTCGGACCACCCCTCAGCTGAGGGTTTGGTGGCTAACTCTGTGTTCCGGAAAACCAGCAATGTTGGGGACTGGGACAAGCCCCCCCCCCCCGACAAGGAGTCAGAAAGCTTGACCACACAGCAAAGATGCATGTTGCATCTTCCTTGGGTCTCCATCAGGCGAAATGTGCCTTGATGATGGCCAACTTTGGTCACTCTCTGATGGGAGTCCTTGACAACGTGTCCTCTCACCTTTCTGCTGATCTGCAGACAGCGGTTAAGATGGTCAGAATCCAGGGTCAAGGGCTGGGTAAACACCAGACATTTCAGCTCTGGGTGGAGGGGCATCTCAGTAGGATTGAGAAATCCAGTGCCACCTTGGATTCTGCAATGTCCTCACAGAAAGGGCAGAAGCCCCCCCACCCCAAAAAAAAAGACCTTTCAGTCTCGGCAGCCCCGGCAGGGGCACTCTCAGACTTGGCACCCCAAATCCAAGTTCGCTGGTCAGGGCTCGAGAGAGAGAGAGAGCGGGGGTAGGGGTGGTGGTGCCCCTCTGGCAGCTGGTACACAGCCAAAGCTACCCAGTGATGGGTCGGGGGGTGTCTGCCTCCTGCCTCAGCTCCCCATGGTGGGGGGGGTCAGCTTCACCATTTCTGGCACACATGGTCCATTATTACCTCAGACAAATGGGTGCTGGAGGTGGTGAGCAGAGGGTTGCCTCTCGACTTCAAGGCTCTCCCACCATATCGACACCATGCTCCAAGGGAGTATGTGGTGTTCTAGGGACATGGATATGTTGTTCATCCACACTCATTGGCAGTATCCTTGCCGCTTAAATCTTGCGCGAAGGTCTTCTAAGCTCCTCCCACCCACCCGGTGGTATAACTCTCCCGCCCCATGACGCCAGATCTTCCTTACCGCTGAAGCTCAGGTTCCTCCTAACGCTTTCCGCGCTTACAATTTGCCCCTTATTTCTCTCCGCTTATGGATTTAAAAATAAAATTTGCAAAGTCTTCTATCCTCGCGCCGCGCGGACAAATCGACTCGATTTCGGAGATGCCCATGCGGGCAGAAGATGTCTCGGACGGATCCACACCCACGGGTGTTCACTGCTTAGGCCTTGAGCACCCACCCGCAGGCTTCGCGTACCTGTGCTCATCTTTCGCCCACGCCCTCAAGACCGTATGCCTCGATTGCAACTGGGGCCGACTCCCGAGAAGCGCTTCCTCCGTGAAGTCCAAGGAGGCCGGGTTACGGTGTCCGCGCGGCGGGCTCCGGCGTGGATCAGCTCGAAGCGGATGGTCGCCCTCGAAGAGGAGGCGGCGCGAGGCCTGATCTTCCTCGCCGCGTATTTATCTCGCTTCTCTCTTGGGTTCTTCCAGCACGGCTTTTAAGGAGCTTTGTCTCGTCCCTCCACTAAAGGAGAAGGGCCGCAGCCTGCTGGACCTTATTCTCGGTCCAAAAAGGGACAAGGGTAAGTCCCTCCGTCGACGCTCTTGGAGCGGAAAGGTCCTCTCCTCGGGCCGTCAGTCCGTCGGCCTTGCCGATCGCCGCTCCGCCACTGGCTCACGGTGTCCCCCGCGGTCAGTTGACCGGAATCCCACTGATGAAGTCGAGATTTTTCTCGACCCATTGACGGGCTGTCGCCTCAGCAGCCGAGATTCCTCTCCCGGTTCCCCGGGAGGTTGTGGATCCGTGGGCTCGCCTGTGCCTCCGTTCCGGGAGCCTCGGATGGACCTTCCGGGCCTAAGGAGTGCCGTTCGGCCGACACCTCCCCGCACCGACCCGGAAATTCCGGGACCTCGGGTCTCGTCTCCGACCTCTTGCGGTCCAGCCGCCCCACCGCCATAGGCGGTCTCGTCCCGGCACCAGTAAGCGGGCGCCGCCGTCTCGCCCTCCTCCCTCGGATGAGGGACTTCAGCTAAATTACGCCGACGGTATGAGGACCTTATGTTGCAACAGCTCCTCCTGGCCGGGAATAAGCCACTCGGCGCCTTCCCCCGGCCATTAAGTCTGTCACCGAACCGGACACAACCCTCGACTTGTCCGAGGCCTATACCCAGGCCGTTGTTCGGCCAAAACCAGCTGCTCCACCGATCCCGTGGAACCTCCGCCTCCACAGCCACCAATTGGGGCTCCCACCAAGGATTCTCGGTCGTAAGGGTTCACCCCATCGTGCTGTCAGTTACCTCACTCCCGACCGACCTCGGCAGGTGAAGGGTGGCTCAGGCCAAGGCAGCTCTTGAGGACTCTTCCGAGGTCCGAAGATGATTCCTCCTTCTTCTCAAGCGACTGGACTTGGAGTCTTCAGGAGGTCAGTCAACGAATGATAGCCAGTGATCCTTCCTAGGACTGCTTGGCTCATCTCGGAGTCTACGGGATGGAGCTTCAACCCGCTTCAAACGGGCCAGGTATCCCTCACGGAGACTGGACCGAGGGGATTCTCCGACGGAGCCCTTCCGGTGGCCGAGGCCTAGTGGGTCCGGCACTGGAACTTTGGCAGCGCCTGCTTCCTGCTCCTGCGCCGGCCAGGATGGCCAGGAAGTAGCGATCCCTACCGTTCCTTGTCCGGTTTGAACACCCTCTGCTGAGGGTTGGTTACCGACAGCGTTTTCGGCGCCAGGCAACGCCAGGAGATGTGGACAAACCTCCTGACAAGGAGTCAAAGAAATTGGACTACGCCGGGCGAAAAAGTCTACGCTGCGTCCTCTCGGCCTTGCCAGGCCAGTTCGGCCGTCCTCATGGCACATTTTCTCATGCCCTGTTGGGCTCCTGGATGAGGTCATCCTCATCTTCCCGACTCTGCAGACTACGGTTAGCAGGTGCGGGACCAGGGCAAGGCAGTGGCCAAACAGCAGCTCCAGACTGCTTTGGATATAGGGGACTCATGTGCCAGATCGGTGGCGGCCGCAGTGGCTATGCGTCATCGGGCTTGGCTGAGGATATCACCTTTACTTGGATACCCAGTACAAGTTGGATGTTCGCCTTTGGGGACTGACCTCTTCGCCCTGGGGTGGAAGGTCACCTGCAGAGGATCGAGGAGTCCAATGCCACCTGGACTCGGGTCTCTTCGCTCCAGAAGGACAAAGGCCACAAACCACAGCCTAAGCCCTTCGCCCTTCCGGCCCCGCGCCCGGCCCAGCAACGCCAGGGCCAGCAGGCTCGGCCATGGCATCCCAAACCCAAGCCGCCGCTTCCTCAACAGGAGGCAGGAGGAAAGGGCCCAGGAGGTCCCTCGGCCGGTCCCTCCTCCTCCAAGCCTGCCCAGTGACGGGCTGAGGTGTCTGCCCATCCCCGCCACTCTACCCTAGGTCCCCCGTGGGGACGGCTCCGCCCTTCCGCTCCACCTGGTCCGCTGTTACCACGGACAGGTGGGTCTTGAGTGGTGGGGAAGAGGCCTGCCTCTGGAATTCCAGAAGCAGGCACCACCTTCAGAGCCGTCTCGCCCCTCGGGGGCTTGAATCCCCAGCCTCACTGAAAACATGCAAATCGAGGCGACGCCAGCTCGCCTCCTCCAGAAGGAGGTGGTAAGAGGTGGTGGACCCTCCTTCAGACCCAGGGTTTGTGTCCAGGTACTTCCTGGTTCCGAAGCGGACGGGGCTGGCGCCCATTCTCGACCCACACGACCTAAACAAGTTCCTAAGGTTCGAACCTTCAGGATGGTCACTGGCTCAGATAATACCATCCTTGAACGCGGCGGTGGTTCTGCTCTCTGGACTTGCAGGACGCGTTTCCGTCCCTCATCCATCCGTCTCCACCAGAGATTCTTCGCCTCGACAGGAAGGATCTCTCTTCGAGTTCCAAGCCATGCCCTTCGACATCATCTCCAGCTCCCAGGGTCTTCACCAAATGCATGGCAGTGGTGACAGCATTCCCTCTTGGTGCCGAGGGTCGGGTGTACCTCGGACGACTGGCTGATAGCAGCTCCCTCAGGAAGGAGGCGGAGTGGTCCAGAGATCTGGCCCTCCAGGTCTGCTTCCTCAACTGGGCCTCCTTATCAACGAGGCCAGTCCGAACTCGAGCCAAGCAGGTGATTCTATTCATCGGGCGCAGCTAAACTCTCTTCGAGGCCAGAGCTGCTCACCAGGACAGGGCCAGGTTCTTCCTCTTGCCCGATCATTTCTGGTTGGGCAGTGCGCCCTGCCCGGGACTTCCTCGCCGCCCTGGGTCTCATGGCGGCCTGCACCAGCGTGGTCGTTGGGCCGCTGGAACATGCGTCCCCTTCGGTGGGGACTGGCCAGCCAGTGGTCACAACGCCTGCGATCCTTGGACCAGCGGCCAGCCGGTGACACAGAAGGGGATGTGGGCGCTCTCCAGTGGTGGACCGTTCCAGATCATTTGCAGGAGGGGCATCCCGTTAAATCCGCCCGAGCAGACGGTCTCTCTGTCACCGATGCCTCTCTGATGAGGTTAGGGTGCCCATCTGGGGAACACGGGCTCATGGCCTCTGGTCCTGCAGGAGTCGATGCCATCAACCTGCTGGAGCTCGGCGGTCCGCCTAAGCTCTCACCGCCTTTGCTCCGTTCCTCCGGGGCAAGTGGTCCGAGTCCAGACGGACAATACCACGACCATGTACTATCTAAACCGCCCAGGCGGGACAGCGCCCATGCTTCTATGCAAGGAAGCTCCGCACTGGTCACTGTGCGCAGCCTGGAGGCGGATCTCTCCAGCTCATTCACGTGGCAGGGAGCCCTCCAACACCCTGGCCATGTGCCCTGAGCCGGATAGGGGCTGCATCCCAGTGGTCTCTCCTGCCGGAGTAGTACAGCATCTGTTCTCCTTTGGGGCACACCTCAGGTGGACCTGTTTGCCTCCATGGAGAACGCGAAGCGTTGAGTCTGTTCCCATGCCCGCCCCTCAGCAGGGCTCGCTGCAGGGGGATGCCTTCTCGAGGCAGTGGACCCCGGGCCTCTTTTACGCCTTTCCCCCATTTCCCTTGATCCACAAGGTGCTTCTCAAGGCGAGGAGGGACAAGGCGCAGGTGATTCTGATAGCCCCAGACTGGCCTCGCCAGTTCTGGTACCCAGATCTCCTCAGTCTCAGCTCCAGGACTCCACGGCAGCTTCCAGCTCGCCCGGACCTGCTCTCAGTCAATCAGGGGAAGGTGTTCCATCCGGACCTTCAATCCCTGCACCTGACGGCCTGGTTCCTGAGCGGCTAGAGTTCCAGGCCTTGGGTCTTTCCGACGAGGTCCTCAATGTAGTTGAGGGTCCCGTAGAGTACTCAGAAAATACTATGCCTTCAAATGGAAAAGGTTTTCCATTTGGTGTCAGAACAAGGCTTGGACCTTCTCCTGTTCCTTCAGCAAGCATCTTGGATATTTATGGTCCCCTTTCTAGTCCGCAGGGCCCAGGTCCGGCGACCCTGGGGTGCCTGGCAGCCATACTCTCCGTGCAGTCGCGGGCCGGAAGCAGTCGGTGGCGCAGGAGAAGGTGGTCTACGCTTTCAAAGGCCTTGATCACATTTCCTCCAGGTGCGAACCCCACCTCCGGTGGGATCTACTGCTGGTACTGGCAAGCTCATGGGCAAGCCATTCGAACCTATGCACAGGTGTGCTTTCTCTCACCTGTCGTGGAAGACCGCCTTCTTGGTGGCTATCACGCCAGCCAGAAGGATGGAGAGCCCAGGCGCTTCCATCGAGCCCCTTACCTGGTCTTCCAGGGACAAGAGTTGGTCTCATGCGCCCACCCGAAATTCCTTCCGAAGGTGGTGTCGGAGTTTCACCTTAACCAGGTGTTGACTCTGCCGGTGTTCTACCCCAATCACACCTCGGAGGCCGAATATAGGCTCCATACTCTGGACCCTAGAGGCGACAACGCTTATTATAAGGAGCACACAGCTGAAATTCCCAGGGAGAGTTCGCCCAGCTGTTTGTCACCTACGCTGAAGCCGCATCTGGCAGACCTGCAGCCAAGCGGACGATATAGCAGGTGGGTAACCTCCTGCATAGATCTCTCATAAGTTGCGGGCATGGAGACCTCCCAGAGGGATAAGAGCTCATTCTACCCGCCATACTGCTGCAACGGTGGCTGCTTCTAGGGACGCCCCTATCCAGGAAATCTGCAGGGCTGCTACCTGGAAGTCAGCAAACACCTTCATTACCCACTACCACATCGACCTTGAGTCACGCCGGGATGCTGGTTTGGGGCCTCCAGTTCTCCAGTCTCTCTTTCCCAAGTAAGTATATGGGGGTGTCAGTCTTGCCTCCCTCCTCCCGGAGAACTGCTGGAGTCTGCCAATGAGTGTGGATGAACAACATATCCATGTCCCTAGAAATACAGGTTACTCACCTGTAACAGGAGTTCTAGGAATGGTATATGTTGTTCATCCACACGACCCACCCGACCTTCCCCGCTCGACGCACAACCTGAGTTTCTCCAGCTGGGCCAGATCTGGCGCCGCGGGCGTGAGCGAGTTATACCACCCGGTGGGTGGAGGAGCAAGTTTGAAGACCTTCCGGCAAGATTTAAAGCGGCAAGGATACTGCCAATGAGTGTGGATGAACAACATATACCATTCCTAGAACTCCTGTTACAGGTGAGTAACCTGTATTTACAGGACACACTGGCTACCTTCAGGGAGAATGTTGCTCAGCTCCTTGAGAAAGGAGTCATAGCCTGTATACCTGATACCATGGCAGGGTAGTGTTTCATGTCTCTGTACTTCTTGGTCCTGAAACTGATGGGGGGTGGGAGGGCTGGTGCCCCATACTGGATCTTCATGATCTGAACCCGTTTCTGAGGAAGTGCAAGATCTTCCTGGACATAAAGTCTCTACCACTCATTCACACTGATGGGACTACACCGGAGGCGGCAGGCCCCAGCAGGAGCCAAAAATCTTCGGGAGGGCTGACACCTAGGTAGGGCCGCAAGGAAGCGACACTGCAAGCATGGCTTGCGCCGTATAGGCTACCTCAGTGTCAACCCTCCAACTGCTTCAGTTCTTATTTTCCCACCAAGTGTGCTTCAGTGACGAGGATGGGCAGTCCTCCCGAAAGCACAAAAAGCGGTCCCATTCTCGATCCCCGTTGAGGACCTGGCACCTCTCGTCCTCGAGTTCTTCTTCGGTCTCCCGGTCAAAAAAGAAACTGCACCACTCAAGGTTGCCTTCTCGTATGTCTGCGCATCGATTGTCTGTTACTTGCGGCAGGGGCCAGACTCCGCCTCTTCCGGGGTTCCCTCTGGCCTCTGTTTCTGGTGGCAGGCATCTTCAGCTCCGGAGTTCCTCTCCACCCACTGGGGATCCTCCGGTGAGCAGTTCCACCATTGGGCCGCTCTTATGGAGCATTGGATTTGGCAGTTGTCCCGTCTGCCCGAGCCGGCAAGTCACCGGAGTTGCGCCTGGATTAAGCCCCCCTGTCAACCCTCATACACCTCACACTGTATCCCTGGTCTATTATATTGTGATACTGCTGTTTTGTACTAATATATAGATTTAGGCATCCATGATATAAGTATGAGTACCAGGAATGTGCTTTGCTGCTCATATATGCCAATGTTTACTTCCTTCATAGGGTTAGATCATGCATGCCTATTATACCTCACTATAATGTATTATGTTTGCTTTTTTAAATATATTCCATATATAATCTACCTAATCACTGATAAGATGACTCTGAGGGATCATCAGGAATTATTGTATACTTATAGTCTCATATAATTGTATGTAGTGTGTTTTACACTCAGGCAGATATGCCATGTGTAATGGAGCCCTGTCAGCACTTCTCTTTCTGTAAGCAAGCTGACACAAACAGAAAACCTTTGTCTTATATTATACATAAGCAAGAAATGCCACGTGTAGTTTGAACCCATCAGCATTTCTTTTGCCCAAGCTATAATGGAAACAGAAGCATATTATTTGTCTCATATGATACTCATTAGTAATTCTAAGTCATCATACAATACATAATATTTCTCATATCCGTAACTATGATGTAATAACTGGCCAGCAATTTTTTTCAATACGCTGAGCCAGTTATAATTTGCCATTATAACCTGCAGGTTATAACGGCAAACACGCGTCACGTCAGTAAATGAAGAGCCGCATTCCGATTGGCTCCACGCTTCTAATGGGTGGGCTAAATATCGTCAGAAACATGGCGACTCCTTTCTCCTGCTTAGCGAGGAGCCGCCACACCATGCGTGTGATGCAGTGAATACTGTTTTATTTCTGTTTTAAACTATTTGTATCTGGCTGATCCTGCCATTCACAACGTACATGGGCATTTCAGAGCCCCACTACATAAAAGCTGCTGGGAATGCCTCGTACGCGCTACGCCAAGAACAGCTCCGACCTTGCCTCTTCAGGTAAGAAGATTGTGATCTCAGTACACAAATCTGCTGAAACATCCCAAACCTAAAAAAAAAAAAATCACAATAATTTAATTACTTAAAAAAAAAAAAAAAAAAGATGAACGGGGAGAGAGTGTGTGTGTGTGTGTGTGTGTGTGTGTGAGAGAGAGAGAGAGTCAGAGTGTGTGTGTGTGTGTCTCAGACTCAGGGCTGGAAAAAAATTGCTGCCCAGCAATTATAAATAATAAAAGATGTGGAAGTGTGCTTAAATTAGAAATTAATGGTTGCCCTCAGTGTGGGATGCTTTAATAAACCCCTCGGGCTTCGCCCTCGGGGTTTATGTAGCATCCCACACCTCGGGCAACCATTAATTTCTCATTAAGCACACTTCCCCATCCATTATTGTATATGTAATCTCTGTTGCTATGCTGCTATCTGTAGTATATAGCCATCTGCAACCTACTGTAGCTCCAGGAGAGCAGGGAGAGAGAACAAGATCTTTGAGAACCCAAGATCTGCAAATACTGGAGATTATGTACATTCTTCAGGAGAGTGGTGAGAAACCAATCTCCCTTCTGATTTTCTTTGTCACGTGCTCGGAGTAAGTAGTCTAATAAACATTTATTAGTACTCTTGCTTGTTTATAAATGTTTCTTGGCAGGCTCCGAGGACACAAGGATCTGTATTATTATTTATTCTATCTGTGATTGTTTACGTAACATAAATGGCAACCGCGAACACAGTCTGTGTGTTTGCTAAGTTGCATTTTAATTTCCTCTATAAACTAAAACACTGGTTGAGAAATTTACAGCAACAAGCAGCTGAGTGTGTCTTCTGTTTAACTTTTCGGTCTGTTGTGTGTACCACAATGCAGACAAACAATCTCTTGGCAGATATTCAATCTCTGTGTAATGAGTTGTTTTATTTTTATTAATTTTTTCCCCTATTTCTCTGTGGGAACACACAACTGTAAAGGGATCTGAACAGACAGACTGCTTTCATTTGTGTTCTCAATTCCTAATGGGTATTTACTCATCTAGGTGTCCATATATGCCAAATGTTTGTGTCCTGTCATGAACTTTGGTTGCAAAGTTTTTGATCCACAGACAGCTAAGGGTTTCTTATCTTATGACATGTCTAAAAATATCAGTACTGAGTTGAGGCTGGATGCCTTAACATACCAAACTGCCTATGGCAGTTGTGTGATTTTGCTGAGGTAACAGAATCCAATGGTAGCCCTTTCAGAGAAATCCTTGCCCATTATGAAGAATTAAAAAAATTGTACCAAAAGAGTTGATCCTGAAGGATTATTAATTGCAACGTTGTTTAAATGTTTTGATGCTGTTCTAAATAAACTGTTTCAAAATCTGAGTATGATGCTTGCAAGCAGGAAATTAGTCTGAAAAAGGCTTCTCATAAAGAAAGGATAGATGGACTGCAGAAAATGAGTTCCCCTTTAATGAGAGGGGCAGTCAACACCTGCATGCCTTAACAGATAATGCTGAAAAGGCAAAACCTATTAGAAAAAAAAGTTTTCCAAACAAATGGTGTTCTGGCTAATAACACTGATTCCTTACATTTTGAAAACAAGGAACTTAGGGATAAAAATTCTGAAATAATTACTGAAAGAGTTAACGTGCTTGTATTTCAACACCAGACCTTGACTGAACAACGTACAGTAAATTATGATCTTACTTCGAGAGGGCTCTTGCAGTAGGTAATTACATATAGGACTGACGTCGGCAGGACCCCACGGAAAAATGTCTAGCTAGCAGTACCTGGCGAGGGACCGCCCCCACATCAGGTGACCGGCGTCAGGAGACGTCAGTATAAAGGGGCAGTCCCTGACTCCCGCCTTCCAGTTCTTTCCTGCTGTTAGCTCTTGCGGCGCCTTGCAGAAAAGTTTGTGCTTCATCAGCCCAATCTTAGTCGGTTTTACCGAAGTAATTTATTTTTATCGACTAACGTCAGGTACCATCGTCCGGTGTATGTCGTCCCCTACACCTTCCGAGCACAAAAATAAGTGCGGTTCGTGCGGCGCCCAACTACCGCACAAGGACTGCCGTTTCCTGTGCCTGTTCTGCCTAGGCCCCGATCACCCAGTCGAGAAGTGCCAGCACTGCCTCAGCTTCAACGCAGCTACCCAGAAAAGGTGGCAGCAATCCCTGGAAGCCCATATTTTGAAGAAAAAGATGAGTTCAATGGAAAGGAGCTCAAAAACTGAGGCAGGCGTCTGCGTCCCCGAAGGCCATTGGAAGGAGGAGAGCACGGGGCAGGGCTTCTCTACCGTGTCTCCCTCGAGAGCGCGGGACACAGGTAATGTCCCTCGAGGACTGCTGCTTAACCGGCCCTCGTGGGTTTCGAGGGGGCATCGGCCTGCCCATCTGGCTCGGGCCTTTCGGGCGCTTCTGGGCAATTGGAGGCATCTGCCCCCGGTTCGGCCACAGGCTGGTGACCTACTGGCATGGGCGACTCCGATAAGTCAGGCGTCGGCCCCTCCGTCTGCGTGGAGAAGGCTGGTAAGACGCACGACCCTTTGGGGGGCAATGCGTGACCTCCCTTCCATTGGACCAGGCCGATCCTTCTCCTCGGCCTGCCTCCAGAGAAGGCTCCCATGAGCCGGACGCCGGCTCCTCCGGCGCCCACCGGGAGCTCGCCGTAAAGCCGCACGTCGGCTCGTCCGATGTCCGGTTGGCAATGGAACCGATGACGGACCCCCCTCACGTCTGTCGCCCCGGTTCTCCGCAGCCTTCGCTGCTGTCCAGGGACCCAGAGTCCCCCCAAGCCCGACCCCAGGGATTTTTCCTCTCCATCCCCGGGCGACGCTGGGGACCTTCCTCTGTCAGACCATCCCCTCAGTAGGTGTGCCAGATCTGACGTCAGCTCCCAGACGCCGGCCCCAACACCAGTTCCTCCGATGCCGGGGCCCCCGACGCCGGCCCTACCGACTCCGGGTGACATCCCGCTTCCGGATGTCCCCCCACCGCTGGGCCTTCTGCCCTCCGGGCCCTCCAACATGGATCCACCCGTGAGGCCACCGGCCGGGCCGTCTGCTCCAGCAGCTCCCCCGGTTCCCAGGTACCCTTCGTCCTATCCGACGCCGACGTACCCAGGACCACAGTATCCGGCGCCGCAGTACCCGACGCCAGGCTTTCCGACGCTGCAGTACCCGACGCCGGGCTTTCTGCAGCTGGATTTTGGATACTCTCCATTAGGGTACAAACCGTATCCTTATCCCCCACCTCCTCTTCCTCCTCCTCCACCGCACCCACAGCGGCCGGTGGACCTGCAGGAGGCTCTGGCCTCCTGGTGGGCTAAGGCCAAGGCTCAGCTCACCACGGAGGTCGAGAGCCGCCTACCGACGATGGTGCCATCTCAGGTTCCCATACATCCGAGGCGGCACACTCCCTCACCACCTCCAGACTCCAGGGCTCTTCTGTCTGGGTCCAGAGAGGGGCAGGACATGCTTCCCAAGGGGTCCGTTCCTCCCCACCGGTCGGGAAAGGGAGTCTTTTTCCTCTTCCTCTTCACCCTTTGACTCCTCGGATTCCTCCGTCGGTTGCTTCGAGAGGGACGATAAGCCATGCTCTCCTCTGAAGCCCAGGCCAAGGACTCCTCCGAAGTCTCCTCTGGAGGATCCTTCTTTTACGGAGTTGCTAAGGAAAATCCAGGAGGTTCATTAGTGGCACTCCTTGGAACCAGATCCTTAGTGTCTGAAACTCGCTGAACATCTGGATCTGCCCGTGACAGCTTCTACTTTGGTGCCACCCTGGATAGAGCCACATGCCAACCTCGTCACCACCATATGGAAACAGCCGTCACCTTTCGCCCCACTTCTAAGGAAGTTGAATAGGCTATATCAGGCTCCAGAGGGCATTGATTTCCTAGATTCTCACCCTCATGCTAGCTCGGTTGTGATTAGCGCCACTCACGGCTGGTTGGCCAACCCAAAACACCTCAGCTCGTCGCCACCTGACAAAGAATCCCGCCTTCTGTACCAGTATGGGAAGAAGATCTTTGCTTCCTCCATGCTGGGGATTAGGGCCCTGAATTATGTCGGCCATATGGGGGACTACCAGAAGGCCATTCTGACTCAGGTGGAAGCCAAATTGGACTCCCTGCCAGACTCCCAAGTCAAGCAGGAGTTGGCTGATCTTGTCCGCTCTGCACGTTCGGCCAGTCGACACATGCCTCGTGCGACATTAGATGCAGTGGACACTGCTGGACGGAACTCAGCTTTCGCCGTAAGCCTACGGCGTCATGCTTGGCTCCACGTGTCAGGGTTGGTCCCGGAGGAGCAATCCGCTATTCAGGAAGCATCCTTGCAGGGGTCGGTGCTTTTCAGTGGTGATGTCAAGGACATCATCACCGATTTGCAAGAGAAGGGGATGGCGCTGAAGTCTGTCGATTCCATGTACTGCCCCCATCAGCAGCAGCGCCGTCCCTTTCGCAGACGGAATTGGCCCAAGGCGAAACCCCAGGGAAGGCAGGCCACAAAACACTGGCCCCCCACAGCTGCTAAGCCCCCCCCACCCAAAAAAGCAGTGGGTGCTTCAGCTGCGGCGCTGCCCCACGCCACCTGACTCCTTCCCTCTCCCACAGCCTCCAGACTCCCCGGAGGAACCGGTAGGAGAGAGGTTTTCCCTCCACCTTCCAGGCTGGGAGAGGATAACAACAGATTCTTGGGTGCTCCAGCTCATCGTAGAAGGACACGCGATAGAGTTTCTTCAGAAACCACCTCGCCACCCCCCTCTGAAGTCATCGTATTCAAGGGAACATCTTCTCTTGGTCCAGGAGGAAATTTCAGCTCTACTGCTGAAACATGCAATAGAACCCGCCCCCCTTCATCTGCAAAGGATGGGTTACTATTCCCATTTCTTCCTGGTCCCAAAGAAGACAGGAGATCTCAGACCAGTTCTGGATCTCAGTTCCCTGAATCTTTTTGTGGAATACAAAAGGTTCAGGATGCTCTCCTTGCAGAGCCTTCTGCCCCCCTCCGGCCAGGTCAATGGCTGTGTGCCCTGCATATGTAGGATGCTTACCTGCACATTTCCATTCGTCCGTCTCACCTCAAATACCTTCATTTTGCGTTCCAGGGGGACCACTACCAATTCAAGGCACTTCCGTTTGGTCTATCCTCAGTACCCCAAGTATTTACCAAATGCCTGGCAGTGGTGGCGGCCCACCTGCGTACCGGGGGGGTGCAGGTTTTCCCATACCTGGATGATTGGCTCCTGGTGGCCTCATCCAGGGAGGAACTCCTGCGCTGCCTCTCCCTTACCCAGCAGGTTTTTGCCTGCCTAGGTATTACCAACAACCATTCCACGTCTAATCTGATCCCATCCCAGAGACTACAGTTTATTGGGGCGATTCTCGATACAACCATGGGCAGGGCCTTTCTGCCATCGGACAGGGCGTCCACCCTCTAGACTCAAATAAGTCTGCTGTACGGCCGCAGGCGGGTCTCTGCAAAGTCGGTCCTTCGCCTTCTCTGGCTCATGGCAGCTGCTATCCCGACAGTTCCTCGTGCTCAACTCCACATGAGAATATCTCAGTGGACTCTACGCTCCCAATGGGATCAGTTAGTGGATGACCTAGATCACCCAGTTCTGGTCTCCTCGTCGATGCTTCGAGACTTGCAATGGTGGATGGTTCGAGAGAACCTGTTTCGGGGAGTTCCTTTCTTTCGTCCTCCCCCCTCCCAGACTCGAACCACAGACGCCTTGGGCAAAGGTTGGGGAGCCCATCTAGGGCCTCATCGGACCCAGGGCTCCTGGTACAAGCTCGAACAAGCTCTCCACATCAGTGTGCTTGAGCTCTGGGCAGTGTTGTATGCTCTCCAAGCCCTTCACCAATACATCCTGCCTGGCCACCTAGCCGTCCAGATGGACAACGTGCGTGGTTTGGTACATCAGCAAACAGGGAGGGACTCAGTCCTACCCTCTTTGCAGGGAGGCAATGAGGGTTTGGGATTGGGCAACACAACACGACCTTCACCTCACGGCAATTCATGTTCTGGAAGTCGACAACACCCTGCAGACAAGCTAAGTCGCTCTTCTGCTCTGACTCACGAGTGGGAACTGGACCAGGGGGTCCTAGACAATATCTTCCAACTTTGGGGAACACCACAGGTCGACCTGTTCACATCTCCTCTAAACGCAAAGCTTCCCGTCTTCTGCTCTCTCATTCCAGAGCGAGGCGCTTTCTGGAGAGACGCTGTGTCTGTAGACTGGAAGGACAGATTTGTCTGTGCCTTCCCCCAATTCCACTTATCCCACGAGTCTTGCAGAAACTAGCCTCAGAAGGAGCACGAATGATTCTGATTGCTCCTTTCTGGCCCAGGCAAGTTTGGTTCTCTCGTCTACAACAATACTCAGAGGGTCATCCTTTTCCTCTGTCTCGCGGTTTACTGACCCAGGATCAGGGGATCCTGGTTCATCCAGGTCTCAAATCCCTTCAGCTGCACGCATGGCTCCTGCAGACTTAGCTCAATCCCGTTTTGGGGTGTCTCCCCAAGTGGCGGAGATTTTGGTGGAGGCCAGAAAACCCTCCACTAGATCCACTTATGCCATGAAGTGGAAAAGATTCACTATCTGGGCCACTTCCAAGAACGCGGAACCTTTCTCCTGTTCAGTGGGACTTCTGCTAGAGTATCTACATCATCTGTTTGACCTGGGTCTCAGTCATTCTTCTCTGAAGGTACACATGGCGGCCATCTCGGCCTATCATGTCCCCTTTGCAGACAAAACTTTCGCTCAATTGGAGGTCTCTAAGACCTTTCTCAGAGGGGTTCTTCATCTGAAACCCCCTATCCGTACTCCTGCACCCCCTTGGGACTTGAACTTTGTTCTTGAGAAACTTACTCTGCCTCCCTTTGAACCGGCAGCTTCTGCGGATTTGTAGTTCCTTTCATGGAAGACTGTCTTCCTGGTGGCCATTACTTCCGCTCGGAGAATTTCCGAGCTGCAGGCCCTGATGTGTAAAATCCCATACTTGATTTTTCACAAGGAACGTGTTGCTCTTCGCACGAATCCTAAGTTTCTCCCTAAAGTAGTAGCAGAGTCTACTCTAAATCAGTCCATAGAGTTACCCGCCTTTTTCACGCAGTACTCTAATCAAGGGGAGTATTTACTCACATACTATTAATGTTCACCGGATTCTGAGATACTACACCAATAGGACGAAGGAGTTCAGAAAGACTGATCAATTGTTTGTCTCTTTTGCTCATACAAGGGAAGGCAATGCTGTTTCTAAGCAATGCCTATCTAAGTGGTTGGCTCATTGCATCACTTTCTATTATGACAAATACAACAAGACCCTCCCGGGTCAGGTAAGAGGCCACTCCACCAGAGGAGTAGCTGCCTCAGTGGCTTGTTTCAAAAATATGTCTGCAGCAGACATCTACACTGCTACCACCTGGACTTCTGTTCATACCTTTACTAAACACTACAGTTTGGATGTTGCCTCTCGCCGTAGAGCAGGCTTCGGGCTGGCTGTTCAGCAAGGCCTCTTATCTTGAGGCTTACACAGCTAGAACTGCTTCTTGGAGTAGTTGTCCCCCTCCTGGTGCCTCTCTTTGTTCCAGACTGCTTGGGATTCAGACCTATATGTAATTACCTACTGCAAGACCCCTCTCAAAGTAAGATAGTACAGTTACTTAAGAACTTACCGTAACAGTAGATCTTCCGAGAGAGGCTCTTGCAGTAGGTAATACCTTCCCGCCCTAAATCCCCCTAGGCTTTTTCAGCTCCTTTTCCAGTGATGGTAATATCCGCTCCTCTCTTGTCCAGCCTTTCTGGCCTGTGGCGGGAAAGAACTGGAAGGCGGGTGTCAGGGACCGCCCCTTTATACCGACGTCTCCTGACGCCGGTCAGCTGACGTGGGGGCGGTCCCTCGCCAGAAACTGCTAGCTAGAGATTTTTCCGTGGGGTCCTGCTGCCTGCCAACGTCAGTCCTATATGTGATTACCTACTGCAAGAGCCTCTCTTGAAGATCTACTGTTACGGTAAGTTCTTAAGTAACTGTACTTTTTGATTACAGCAGACTTGAAATGAATATTTTGAATCTGAACTGTGACACAGCTTCTGTTGATAACAGGCAAGTTTTACAAGATGAGACTGTCTTGCAATCTGAAAACAATGCACTTTACAGTGTGCTAACTCCTATATCTGAGCAGTTAGAATGTAGGAGTAAAAAAGTAAGATATGGCGAACTTGCGCCATCAGCTGCAGGTATTGGTAGGGCATACTAACTTAATGCCTAAAGACCTTGCCTGTTCTCATGTTGAACAGTTTGATTTTGAACATTCACAGTATGTTGTGGGGTGGACTAGAACAAAGGCTAGCGACTTGTTTTTCTGTGATTTACAAAATGGAGAATTGTTAGAGTCTCAAAATGGTGGACACACATGTCATCAGGTTGCATCCCTGTACCATCTCCAAGATGGCCGCTCATGGTTATGTGATGATGGTCATAACACAGTAACCCAAGATGTCCATGAGGTAATCCAAAATGGCCATCCACCACATCACAGAGGTTGGATCATGCAGTCACAGGAACCTGTGATTGCTGCCATAACCAAACAAAACATATTGGAGGTTTTTGGCATGATTAATAATGTTATCAGTAAGACTAGTATTTGTGAGGGACAGAAGATTTTCATTAAAAATGATGCTGACTTACTTTTGAAATAGGTTGGTACGCAATCTGATATGAAGTCAGATCTGATGCTGTGGAAGAAGCTGCTGCTAGCAGTGTTTACTATACCAGACCGGCCTTGGTTAAGGAACACATTGCAGTTAATTACATGAAATGTTGTGATTCTTCCCTATACAATTTAGCATCAGCTTTCCCTGAGAAGACTGAAAGTACTGCTTTTCCTATGCAGTGCATTAATACTTTAAGCTGTAGCATTAGAAAAAATGTTGCTACCATCCAGCATCCTTCCAGTCGGGAAACCCACTTTACATTTCTTGGGGGGGGGGGGAGAGAACAACCCTGATTCTGAAAGCCCGTGGCTGTGATATATTCAGCATCACAGGCCATGTTGGGGGGCAGGGTTACAGGGTTGATTTCTGAACCTGGGCGGACAGCTGTTTCAGCACTACTTTCTCCACCCCGATGGCTACTGAACTACAGTCCATAGCTGGAGAACTGCGTGCAACTTGCACACCCCTTTTCTCCACTGTGCAGGTGACCCTGATAGTACCGGCACTGCCTGCATATGATGCAGAACCCCCACCACCAGTGATACCTGGATCATCCCATACTCTGGCTGCAATAGCAACCAGTAACAGTCTGGGTTATTCCCAGCACATATAATGGCAGGCACAAGTCAGAAACAGTCTGGGTTATTCCCAGTACAGACAACAGCAGGCACTTCTTGCAAGAAGATGCAGAATACAGTAATATTGATATCATTGTCTTTTCTTAAGGGGTCACTGACCATGGTCCCAGCATTGGTTAATCCTAACACAGTTTTAGGGTATACTGAAACTGCTACATCAGATATAGCAATCTCAGCAGTTTTAGCTGAGACATACAATGGACGCATTAGACCCATTACTTATGCATCCCAGATGCTTGCCCCAGTGGAGCTAAAATACAACCTTTGTGAAATGAATCTTTTGGCTACATACTGGGCAGTGAGATGAGATACCTTATGTACATCATTAGATATGCACCCATTGTGCTGCATTCCAATCATTTGCCAACTAGCTTTCTGTTGTCGGAGTAAAAGATGACTCTGTGTCCAATGCCAGACTTACACACTGGTCTCTCATTTTACAGGATTATGACATTACTGTCCTTCCTATCAAAACTTCATCCTTGTTGGCCCATTGCCTACAATTTACAGGAGAGATCCATGATTGTTCACTCCAACCCCTGACCTGCCTGTCCCAGGGTCCCTTCTGACAGAACCTCGTAAAGTGTTAAAAGACACCAGTGTGTGTCATGTTTTGATTGATGCCTCGGGCCATGCATACCAGTGAGGGTCAGATAGCAGGGTTTGGAATTATTTTACATTCTAGTGATGACAGAGTGTGCATGGCTAGTAATTGCATCATCAGTGCAGAGGGATTGGAAGGAAAAGTATGCCTCTTTGCGGATGACACAAAGATCTGCAACAGGGTTGATACACAAGGAGGCATGGAAAGGATGAGAAGGGACTTGGCAAGGTTGGAGGAATGGTCAGAAGTATGGCAGCTAGGATTCAATGCAAAGAAGTGCAAAATAATGCATCTGGGAAACGAAGAACCCAGGGGAAGATTACACAATGGGGGGGGGAGGTAGTAACAACAGAAAAAGGAAAGGGACCTGGGTTAATCATATCAGATAACTTTAAGGTTAGCAAGCAATGTGAGAAAGCAGTAGGGAGGGCTGGGGGTATACTGGGATGCATAGGGAGAGGCATCACCAGCAGAAAACAGGAAGTTTTTATCCCTCTGTACAGACAGTGGGTGAGACCCCCATCTGGAGTACTGTGTCCAGTTCTGGAGACCCCATCTCTGCAAGGATATAGACAGGATAGAGGCAGTCCAGAGGAGGGCAACTAAAATGGTGCAGGGTCTGCAAGAGAAGCCGTACGAGGAGAGACTAAAGGAGCTTAATATGTATACCCTTGAGGAAAGAAGGGGGTGGGACATGATAGAAATGTTTAAGTACCTCAGTGGAATCAACAAAGTCCAAGAGGGTAGCATCTTTCAGAAGAAGAGACGTGCAAGAACAAGGGGACACAATTTAAAGATGGGGGGGCGGTTCCGGGGCAATGTGAGGAAGTATTTTTTTACAGAGAGGGTAGTGGATGCATGCAGCAGCCTTCCTGAGGAGGTTGTGGGATCTAAAACTGTGGCAGAATTCAAGAATGCATGGGACAGACATAAGGCAATTCTTGTGGGGGGTAGGAAGAAATAGGCTGTTGGTTAACTAGTATCTGCGGCCTATCCTGTAGGTAGGGAAATGGGCAGACTAGGTGGGCTAAGCGGTCCTAATCTGCCGTCAAAGTCTATGTTTCTATCATATAGGTATGATTCACAGGCATTGTTAAAACATGCCTGGCAAATCAAATGAAAAGCAAGGAGGTGAGGAGTCTCCTAATTACCACAAATATTTGTAGATGGTTTAGTGAGCTGGAAAGTCCTTGAGATAAACACAGCTTGTGTTAAGAGAGGAATAAAAAGATTTTTCCTTACGTAAAATTATACCTGCATTCCATGACAGGGTTAAGTTCTGCATGCTTTAAGAAGTGGCCTTGAGATGATTACAGAAAGCACTGCAGATACAATGTTTTTATTATATATTCTATTTGGGTCTGTTTCTCTCTAAACTGAATTTCTTTGGAAGAAAACAAACTTCTGTTCCAGTACTCTATAGTATCACTGTGAAATACAGTGACTTGCTTGTGTATGTCACAACACTAACCAGTTTAAATACAAACTAAATTCATAAGGTTCGAGCATATTGCAAAAGGACCCTCATTTGAGGGCAGTATATAGGTTCCTTAATAAAGGAACTGAGGAATATCTTCCAAAATAACTCTCATAAGAAAGTGAAAATGACATTCACCTATCCAGTGATGGCCTACTCATTTGGAACATCACTGCTGTAACACTTATGAAAAGTTATGGGTAATTCCTGAACACCTGAGAGTAGATTTCATCTACTGTACCAAGAACATGATATTCCAACTGGTGGACACCAGTGAGTCAATAAAAACCCTAGACAGACTGAAATCCTCTGTCAGATGGCCACACATGACAAATGATGTAGAACACTGTTTGATCTGTGCACAGAACAATCCTATACCAGCTAGGAAAAATACATTGTTACCCCAGAGGCAATCAGGCCCCTGGAACAACATCCAGATTGACTACATTGGCCTTATACCAACCACTAAGAACAACTTGTTTTCACTAGTGATCACCAACTTAACAGAGCAACACAGCCAAAGTGACTGCAGATGTCTTGGGAAACCAGCTATTTACCAGGTGGGGTTACCCCAAAGGTAAATTCTGATTACAGGGATCTGACTTGATAGCCCAAGTAATGCAAGAAACTCTGGATTTGTTATGGGTAAAACAAAAGTTTCATATCCCTTACAACCCACAGTCATCAGGACAGGTGGAATGGGCTAACAGGCAGATCAAAGTTACGTTATCCAAACTTGTTCAGAAAACCCAAAAGGACTGGCATTTATTATTGCCTTTACTCCTTATAGCAATAAGAGGGACACCCTCTGCCGGTACACAGCATACCCCATTTTTGAAATCATGACCGGACTGTCCATGAGACTCCCAGAACACTTAATTCTGGACCTGTGTACTGCCACTGCTGATGGAGCATCAGTAGATAAATATGTTAACTCAAACAAGACATCCAAAAGGTACACTTGTTTGCTTCACAATGTATGGGCAAAGCCCAACAACAGGCCCTATCCCTTTGTAAACATATGCAGTCCAGCAGTCTAACAAGTTAGACTGCCTCACAATAACAGTCATTGATAAATGGCTACATGCCAATCAAATGAACCTGTTTAAATGACATTATATTACTTTTCCATACCCCAATGGGCGGAATAGTACTAAACTATGTTTCTCTTTTCTTTCAGGTTCCAGAGAGAGAGAGAGATGCTTGCTTTTATGCTTATTATTCGTTTTAAAAGTATGGGTCTTCTTACAAGACCAAACTGCACATCTTATTGCAGATAAAAACCAGTGACCTAATCCTAAACAGATTTTTTTTTTTTTGTAAACTTTATTTACAGTTCAGAGCTGGGTAACATTTCTGCCATTATCACACAGTTAAGCATACAGTTACAGATCATCATTCTATATAGATTTTCTTAACTTCAGCTATACAGATAAGCTTAATACTAGGTAGACTTGACAGTGATACCAATGGTATAGTTCAATTGTTTCTAAAACAACAGAAACCAAGGTTGTTGTAGTGCTTCTTCTAGTGGGGCCCACATCTGTTGGTACTTTTCTAGTTGTCCCCTTACTAAGTATTGTGTTCTTTCCAGCTTCATGCACTTCAGGAGGGAGTTAATCCATATTGCAACTGTTGGGGTTTCAGGTAATCTCCAGTGCATAGCTAGAGATCTAAGTGCCAGTACATTCCCCAATCTCCATAAACCTCTAAAATATCTGGCCATCCCCTCCATACCTCTCATGTTAAGTCCCAATAAAGATTCCACTGGGTCTAGCCTAGGGGGGAATCCGTAAGGTATCTGCTAAGATTTGCTGGATTCCCTCCCAAAATCCCTGCACCTTTGGTAGGACCATATTGAGTGATAAAAGTATCCTTCATTAACTTTGCATTTGGGACAAAGTGGAGAATTGTTGGGGTCAATCTTTTGAGCCAATAGGGGGGCAAAGTAAGATCTAAAAAGGACTTTGTATTGTATTGAATGAAGCCTATTGTTAACTGAGCACTTAATGGAGTTCTTACTTCAGTCTCTCCGAGAGACGGAGCTCAACAAGCTCTCTACACTCTACCACAGAGTGGCTCGCTTTGCTACTAACTCTCTCCCTAGGAGGCATCACTGTGAGGCCTTAGCGGACCTAAACTGGCCCTCCCTACGGCACAAGCTGGCCTACTCCTCTGCCTGTCTGACTTTCAAATTCACCTCCTTCGGCCCCCCTCCTCACCTGCATGATCTACTTACCCCGAAAGTCCAGCACTGAACCCTTCGATCCTCAGCTAGATGTCCCCTTGCCACCCTCCGTGTTTGCACCAACCAAGACAAGCGTTCCTTCCACTACGCTGCCCCCCCCCTTATGGAATGCCCTTCCTGAAAGGTCAACAAGCCTTCTCTCCTAGGGTTTAAATCGGGCCTCAAAGTGTATCTCCTGGAACTTAGTCTCTGTGGCTGCAACCGTTAGCACCTGATCGTGCTCACTCCTCTGCGACCTCCGGTGATGACCTCAACCGCTTTCCCTATAACACTCCTATGTAAACTGCCAAGGTACTGTGAAACTGTCTTAATATCTATTAGCCTAGTGGCACCCTCTGTTCTGTGTGCCAAACGATGTAACCCTATACATAACATGTACATCCCTAAACCTATGTATGTTAATACCCATCTATGTACCCCCTGTGACTAATTAAGTACACAGCTAAAGCTACTCCACTGTTGCTCCTATGTGTCTCACTCCTTGTTATGTATTTTACTTAATATCACCCTATACAATACTACTATGTATGTAGTCACTGAATCTACCAATGTATTATCCAAAACTACCGTTCAGTGTCGCCAAGATATGTACTCTTTGTAACTAATCCTGGGTCGCCCCTGAAAAAGGGATCTCTGGTCTCAGTGGGCTTACCCGGTTACCAAAATCTAAATAAACACATTTTTTACTATATTTAACCAATCACCTCCTGTTAAAGCATCCGGAAATAAATCCGTCTCCCATTGGGCTTTAATTTTCTCTAGAGGGTTTGGAAGTAAGCCCAGCAACACTGCATAGCACCTCCTAAGAGGTTGAAGAGATTTGTCTGTTGATTGTCCAACAAAAAGCTCCTCCAGAGGTGATCGGTAAACAGATACTGTTTCAGCTCCTAATGTTCTCAGCTTCAGTATGGTTTCTTTACTATGGAGATATAGGAAATAGTGTGATGCCGTAATATTATATTTTTTATCATAAATTTAAAAGATGGGGGTTCCCCTTCCCCTGCAAAGTGACTCAGTAGGAATAATCCTTTATTGTACCATATCTCGAGCAGTTTTTCATCCCCCTTTGTCAATTTACCTCTTGTTTCTAGGAAGGTCATTAAAGGAATATCTGGAGAGGGTGATCCATTACAGCCCATCTGACTATGTGCCATCTCCCAAGCCCTCCACATTGCTCTTATGCAGGGATTTTCTATCTTTGGAGGGGAGGGAAGGCCCAACCCTCCCACCAGAGTGTGATAGTACAAGGGGAGAAAGAAAAGGGATTCCATCTCCACCCATGACAGCCTGTTCCTATCCTCCTGTAGCAGGTCCTGTACATGAGCAAGCTGGGATGATATATAATAGCACTTAACATTTGGGAGGCCCAGACCACCTTTACTTAGTGGTAATTGCATCATTTCTTTTTTAATTCTAGGTTTTTTGTTTTGCCAAAGCAATTGATAGCCCCTTCTAGTGCTTTTATATATTTATTTGGAACCCATAGAGAGATTGTTTGAAAAAAATAAAGAAATTGAGGAACCACCGACATTTTAACCAGATTAACTCTACCTATCAAGGTCAAAGGCAAGGCCTTCCATGAGAAGCAATCCTCCCTTACTCTGTTCACTATAGCCTTCATATTTACTTTGACTAGAGTCGACAACTTAGCAGGTATAATGATGCCCAGATATTTAATCTGAGAAGCAGGTATTATAGTGATGCCAGAAACTTGAATGGAATTTTTAATTTTCCCCAAAGGTAAGCATTCACTTTTTCCCCAATTGATTTTATTTCCAGATAATGGGCCATTATCTTGGACAAGTGGGGAAGGGATCCCTCCGGGGAAGAAAGGTAAAGTAAAATGTCATCAGCAAACAAGGAAATTCAGTGGTCCCATCCCCTCCAGACAAAGCCCTTGATACCTATTTGTGACCTTATTGTCTGGGCTAAGGCCTGTATGGTCAAAACATATAATAATGGAGAGTGGGGGCAGCCCTGCCTTGTACCTCTTGTAAGAGGGAAAGGGGAGGAGGTGCAGTCATGTGTTAATATTTGGGCCATAGGGGAGTGGTATAGGGCTATTAAATCCAATTTAATATCTGATGGCCCAATCCAAATTTATGTAGTACTGCCAACATGAAAGGCCACTAAACCCTATCACAGGCTTTTTCAGTGTCTAGGGCCAACAGACCGCCCTCTCCACCCCTTGACCATTTATGTATAATATTTATGGTTCTTCTAATGTATTTGGCCTTCCTGCCCTTCACAAATCCACATTGGTCTGAATGCACCAGTTGAGGAAGAAGCCCAACCAGCCTAGAAGCCACAAGTTAAGGTATGATTTTATAATCTGAAATTAATGATGATTTAGGGCGATATGAAGAGCATTTATATGGGTCTTTTCCTGGTTTGAGAAGAACTGTTATGGTTGCCAAGTATTGGGACTGGGGTAGAATTCCAGACTCCAGGGCTTCAGACACCACCCTTTGCATCAGGGAGCCCGAGACATCCCAAAGCTCGTGTATAACTCTGCCAGGATCCCGTCAGGACCCAGGGTCTTCACTTTCTTGGCACTAAATACCGCCTTTTTCAGCCCCTCAGATGTCACTTGGTTATCCACCATATCCCTGTCATGTAGTGTCAACCTGGGTAACTCAATTGATTTTAAGAAGGCCTGGGGGTCTGCTCCTGCAGGGTATTCCAAGGTATATAAATTTGAATAGTAAGTTTTAAAAGAATCATTAATTTTAATTTGGTCATAGACAATCTCTCCTGTTGGATCCTCTATGCCCACAATGGTGTGTTCCGCCTTTTTGGTTTTAACCAATCCTGCCAGCCACTTGCTGGATTTATCCCCTTCAAAAAATGAATTAGACTTGGTGGAATTTTGAATCAGGGGCTGGAGGTGTGGACTGATCCTCGCTGGGACCCCCTCCTTCCCCACACGGACTAGTGTTGCTCTCCCTCGGGGCTCCTGCCATAGAGGAGTCAGACCGCGGAAGAGCGCGAGCGAGAGACAGAGTGAAGGAAATTCTGCCCCCTCACCCACCCCGTTCCCTCCTCCCCTTAAATGCTTGCAAGACCCTCCCTTAATGTTTTGGGGATCCTATTGGATGATTGGGAGTGGCTAAAAACAACAAACCAGTTTCTTGTCATTTGTCTGTTTTCACTAGCTTATGATATCTTACATTGCATGGGGCTTCATTCCTTGTTCTGCTTATACTTTCCTGAACCATATGATTATTGAATGCTTCTGCCTACTCTTTAAAATTACCCATAACTGTTACTTCGGGTGTTAGCCCGGCTAATAATGGCAATAAGTTAGTGTTCTCTAGGTTTCATGTTAGAAATAACCTAACTGCTCAGTATCTGCATGTGATGTTGCTTTGAATGTTTGCTGGACTATCTAGGTAAAAAGTTAGGGTTCTCAGGTTTCCTGCTTGCCCTTACCTAACTGTTAGTATCATCGGGGTGAATGCTTTGCAGTTAAGTCTAGGTCATTGTTCTTCGGTCTACACTGTATGCCTTTACACTCTCAGGCAGACCCTGTCTGCACTGGCTGAACTAGCACACTAAGAACTCTGGTCTCACCCCTCTGAAGCTGACCCACCAGTCACGGCTGTCTCCTTGAGTTGGGTATCACTAGTCACTGCTGAGGAAAAGGAGAAATGGATACTCCAAGGCCTGTCAGGAATGGTGTCCTGCCCTTCTTGCCTTGTGCTGTCCTCTCCATTGGTCTCCTTGCCAGCTTTTTTTTTTCCCAAATGGTCATAGACTCTTCTCGGTTGCATGGGATCCACTGGGGAACTACTGTCCCACACGAGGGGTCTGATTTCACCTTCTCTAACCTTCTAGCTCAAAACAGACTGCTTCCCTGCTGTCTTGACCTCAGATGCCTTCTGGGCACTGCCTTGGTGAGAAGACGTCTATCACAAAGGCCCTTGGCCAGAGGTGCCCCTCCCCCCCATAAAGTTTCTCCTCTGGCTCTTCCTTGTGATACTGGCCCTTGCGGGTGACATCGAGCTAAACCCTGGTCCCACAGATCAGGCCCCCTCAATCCCTGAATGTTGGAAATTAGGAAAGGGGTTAAAAATTGCTCACCTTAACATTCGCAGTCTACTACCCAGCCATGCCGAACTATCTGTCTGGGTCGTCCACTGTAAGCCTGACATTCTAGGCATTACAGAGTCCTGGCTGAAACCCTCAATACCAGACTTGGCCTGTGTACTTCCTGGCTATGAGTTTATTAGACAAGATCGGCCGGGAAAAAAGTGAGGGAGTGGTATCCTAAATTACTATAAGAGTCACCTTAGTGTATCTGCGGTAATCCATCAGCAGTCCTCTCTGTCTACCTGCAAGCTGCTGCACACAGTACTGCTGCTTGGAAATACAAAGAAGCTGCATGTTGTATGCACATATAATCCCCCCAAGGGTGGTCTGCCTGGGCTCACCCACCTCTTGGATACCATTGGTCCTTCTGTTGGGGATAATGAACTTTTGATCCTAAGTGACGTGAACTTAAACTGGATAGGAAGTAACTCCAAGCAGTTTGAACCTCTGTTGGCAAGTCTTGCCCTGACTCAGCTTATCCAGGAGCCCACTAGATGGGCTGCTAAAGGTGGTACTAGCTCCCTACTGGACCGGGTCCCATCTAACCGCCCGGATAAGATCAGCTCAGCTGGAACCCTACCTGACTCCATCTCAGATCACATCCTGGTGTTATATGTGTGGAAGGTCCCCTCCCCAAAAATTCCCCACAAAATCATTCATGTTAGGGATTTCTCTAGGTTTGATCTGGGGTGATTTCTTGATGATCTGAGGACCACTGACTGGCCTCAGCAACAGACCTCCGTGGTGGTTACCTCTGCACCCATATCTTCAAGGGTAAGATCCTGCACCTGTATTTTCAAACACTGCACCTCACAGCCTGGTTGCTGAGAAGCTAGAGTTCCAGTCTTTGAGTCTTTCGGAAAATGTGCTCCATGTTGTTGAGGCTTCCAGGAAAGAGTCGACCTGTTCGTGCTGTGCCCTCAAATGGAAAAGATTTTCCATGTGGTGCCATGGCAGGGAGCTTGACTCCTTGGCCTGCCCTTTGGCTAGCATTTTAGACTACTTGTGGTCCCTCTCTTAGGGCGGAGGTCGACCCTCAAGTTGCACCTGGCAGTCATATCTGCATATTGGGTGCAGGCTGTTACGGCAACAGTGGTGCAGAAGAAAGTGGTCAGTTGCTTTTTCAAGGGCCTGGAACACCTGTCCCTGCCGGTGCATGAACCACCACCATCTTGGGACTTGTTGCTGGTGTTGAGCAGTGGTCATGAGCAAGCCATTTGATCTGATGCACACGTGTGAGATGTCACACCTATCGTGAAGGACCACCTTCTTGGTGGCTATCATCTTTGCCAAAAGGATCAGTGAGCTCCAAGTGTGCTTCGAGTCTTCTTAACTGGTCTTCCACAAAGACAAGGTTGTCCACTGCACCCACCTGAAGTTCCTTCCGAAGGTTGTGTCCGAGTTTAACTTTAACTAGGTGATTAATCTCCTGGTGTACTTCACTAATCCAGCTTTGGAGGCTGAGCACAGTTCTCCACTCTTTGGACTTGAGGTGCATGCTTGCTTATTATAAGGAGCACATGGCTGGAGTTTGGGGAGAGGTTTTCCAGCTCTTTGTGACATATGCTGCAACCCGCAGACCAGCAGCTAAGTAGATGACTGGCAGGTGGATAGTTTCTTGCATCGACCTGTGCTATAGGTTGGCTGCTAGGGAGCCTCCTGTAGGGCTTAGGGCTAATTACACCAGATGTATCACTGCCTCAGTGGCTGCTTCCAGGGATGCCTTTATCCACGAAATCTGCAGGTCTGCTACCAGGCAGTTGGCATACCTTCATCTCCCATTACAGTGACTTTTATGTCATGCCGGGATGCTGCTTTTGGGACCTTGGTTCACCTGTCCCTGCTTGCCTAATAGGGGTGTGCACCTTGCCCCCTTCTCCCGGAGAACTGTTAGGAGTCTGCCAGAGTGTGGATAGTGCACCATATCCACACCCCAAGAAATGAGCATTACTGTCCTGTAACCGTAGATCTTATGTGTCAGTCTTTACCTTTCATCACTGTTGGGTTCTGGCCGGAGGATCAGGACCCCGCGGGCGCTTTTTTTTTTTTTTTGCAAGTGGGATGAATCAACATTGGGGCGGCGCTGCCCTCCAGGCTGACTCATTGCGTGGCACTCCAGGTTTGGCCAGTAACCGATGCCGACCCGTCTCTAGCCCCAATTCTGCCTCTCCCACCATCGAGTGAACACAACCTTGCGAGTGAGTGCTATTTTCTCTACCAACAGTCCAGTCCAGCGGTTTTCTTAGTCCTAGTTCTGCTGCTGCATTTCCTTGGCGATCAACTGCTATGACCTTTCTATTATTTTCTTTGTCGATGCCAAGTGCTATATTCATAGTATCGTAATAAAAGCCAGCAGAATAGGACCCACGGTCTATTGTGTCTACTCGGAAGCTAGCCCCCTACTGGGAGCTCACTCCTCCACCCCCCAGCCCCAGAGGTGGCCCTCCCTGGCCTCAGCTTCCCCTGTACCTGTCCCAAACCTTCTTGAATCCTTCCACTGTGGTCTCTTCCACCAGACTCCTGGGTAGTACGTCCCATAGTTCCATCACCCTCTCTGTGAAGAAGTGTCTCCTGGCGCTCCCCACTGTACTTCCCTCCTTCCAGCTTCCACTCATGCCCCCTGGTAGTTCCCCCTTAAGCCTGAACACTTCCCTGGATCTGCCCTTATTTATCCCCTTTAAATACTTGAAAGTCTCGATCATGTCTCCTCTGTCCCTCCTCTCCTCCAATGCATACAGATTGAGTTCATCCAGTCTCTCCTCATAGGTCCTACCCTCCATGCCCTGAATTATCCTGGTCGCCCTCCTCTGTACCCTCTCCAGCAGCGCTATGTCCCTCTTAAGATGGGGTCTCCAGAACTGCACACAATACTCAAGATGCGGCCTAACCAGGGCATTACACAGAGGGAGGATCACCTCCCTCCTCTTGAAGGTAATCCCCCCTGGTTATGCAGCCCAGTATCCTGTTTGCTTTTGCTGCAGCTCTTCGACAATTCTGTGTGTTATTCATTTTGCTGTCCACCACTATCCCTAAGTCCCTCTCGCCCGATGTGACTTGCAGTGTGGTCCCCCCCAGGGTGTATGCATGTCTCGGGTTTCTGACCCCCAGATGCAGCACCCTACATTTCCCTGCATTGAACTTCAACCCCACTTCCTTGCCCACCCCTCCAGGGTGTCCAGATCCCCCTGCAGGGCCTCTCTCCCCTTCTGTCCATCTGCCAGTGCTCCTAGTTTTGAGTCCTCCACAAAGAGAGTCAACCTACTCCTAACACCCCACCGTGTGTCTGAGGCATAGGAATTGAATAGGAGTGGCCCCAGGACCGAACCCTGGGGAACCCCCACTGATGGCCGTCCTGAGGGAGGAGACTATCCCTCTAACCACCACTCACTGTATTCGCCCCATAAGCCAGTTTTCCACCCACCTGAGCAGCTGCCCCCACCCCATCCCCCCAGCTTTGTTAGTAGGCTGTTATGGGGTACCGAATCGAACGCCTTCCTGAAATCCAGATAGAGAACGTCCACCAGAATATGTTGGTCCAGGGCACCCGTCACCTAGTCATAAAACTCCACCAGGTTAGTCTGGCATGACCTCCCCGGAACAAAACCATATTGTCTGTCATCCAGGTGCCCCAACCTTTCCAGGTGCCCCCAGCCTCTCCTTGATAATGCCCTCTATTACCTTGCCTACCACAGACATTAGGCTAATGTTTATTATTTTTTTCATCTGGTCATGTCTCGTTCAGGGACAAAAAGAAATCTTCCAAGGCTGGTCGACCTCCAATGCTTTGGTGTCCTTGCGTCCGACTGTATTCCATTTTAGATCAGCATGACCAGTGTCTCACCTGCTTATGCCCTAACCACGACATGGATTGTTGTGACGCCTGTTTCTCCATGACCACCGTGTGTTGGAGTTGCGCGAATTAAAAGTTGGATGTGTGCCGCCAATGTTTGGGGGACAGGCTTGCTCCCAGGTCACCAAATGCAGGGTTCTTAACCCTCTGGATCCCCTCCTGGTCCTATATGGCCCACGGAGGAGAGTCTCCACCTCTCCTAGTCTTGCCTCGGTGGGAACCCTTTCCATGGTGCAGGAGGCCCAGCCCTATCCCCTCCAGGGGCGGGTGGGTGGGTGGCACTGTCCAGGCAGTCGCCTCCTTGGAGGCAAGGGCTTCCCTGGCTTCTGGACTGAGGCCTCCGGGCCTGGGCGATGCCAGGCCGTGGATCTGGACGGCAGCACAGGGCCAACCTCTGGCACCATTCGTGGCACCAGGGATTGGGGTGGCATCGTGGGCAGTGCGGGGCTAGCTTGCAGTGCCACTCACAGTGCCACAGCTGGGAGGGACCAGGGAGTGGTCTGGGTCAAGCCTCCCCTGGGGAGGACAATGCGGAGGCCGACCCAGGCTGGCTCCCAGATTCTTTGAAATCCTCCAATTCCTCCACCTCCAGTGCTTCGGCTCCAGTTCAGCCCCCTTCCGAGGAGCGGATGGCTTCCACTGATACCGGGGTCAGTGGCACTGACCAGCCCTTGGGTGCCCCCGGGGGCACCATGGGGCAGCCCTGAGTCGGTCGGTGATCTGTCTGCTCCCCTTGGAGGTGTACCCTCTCCTGTGATGGTTCTTGCTAGCCCTACTTCTGAGCTGTCTGGAGTGTCTCAGACAGAGGAGGGTACTTCTGTAATGGCTGTCTCTCAGGAGTCAGCTGCAGGGTGTCAGTTACCTCGGCTGATACTAAGGAAGAGGGCTCTCTTGAAGTCCAAGGGGTTGAGGGGGCATGATTCATGGCGGCGTCCTTTCCTGGGAATCCACAGGGGTTCAAGGAGGAGTCGCAGCACTGGTCACTGGTCTCCCCTTCCAAGGTCTCCTCGAGAGAGACCTCATCTTTAGAGGTTAGGGGCCGCACTTCTGGGCTCATGCTGCCCCAGTTGCCTTGTGTGGGGAATTCTCTTTTCGGGCTCAGCCCTGGCTGTTCCAGCTCGGGTTGAGCGGTCTTCATCTTCTGGGACCACCGGTCTCCTCCTCCTTTGAGGTCTCCTGTCAGATCCCGGAGCCTGAGCAGAGGCCACACTCCTCCTTGGAGGTGCCTGGTCCCTTTGCCTCTGCCAACCCCTCCCTCACTCCCAGGTCACTCCAGTCCTACGTTACCCCTTACCTGGGAGCAGTTTAGGTCCACAGCTGCATTATTTGCTGCCTATTACCGATCCATGGACATGGAGGTATTCCACCACTCCCCGGTGCAGCCCGAACCTAACTCTCCGGACTTGTTCGCTCCCTCGTCTTCCTACTCTGAGGGAGAGGAGGCCTCTGTCCACTTTTCCCCCCACAGCTGATCTTTCCAGCTATCAGCGGTTCCTATCTGGGTTGCTTGTGGGCTTCATATCTCCAACTTAGGTACTCACAATCCTGACTGGTTGGTGCATGCCTTCTTGAGCGAGTTCAGTGTGGCCAACCTGTTGGTTCACGCCTGCCCTACTCCCTTCTGGGAGGCATTATACCGGGCCTGGTGATGTCCCTCAACCCTTGCACCAGTCCTGAGGGACCTCCGCCAGAGGTATTGTGCACCCCCTTCGGTCTCCAGGAGCCTTGCCTCACCCCTCTTCGGGCGTGACTCACCTGGACACACCCTCCGGGCATAGAAGCCCAAGGAGTGACAGCCCCCCCCCCCAGAATAGCTCAGCTGAGTTTGATTTTTGGGAGAGGAGAGCCTTCTCTTCAGCGCGCCTCTTTTTATGTCTGTCTGCTCATCAGGCCCATCATGCTGCCTATAACAGGCACTTATGGTCTCTGCTAGGTCAGATCCTAGCTTCTTTACCTGACTAGGAGGCGACCAGACAAGCCATTGCCCTCTCTGCATGGGGCCTGGAGCTTGCGAGGCACTAAGCAAGGACATCTTATAGTGCCAGCGAATGGCTTCCAGGCTGGCGGGGACAGTGATCTGCATCAAATGGACGGCGTGGCTTTGTCTTTTCCGCTTATCACCCTTAGTCCGGTATAGAGCGACTGCATCCTGTTTCCGGGGAACCCGTCTTTTTTTTTTTTCCACTGGATGAGACGAGAACTTCAGGGGCGCCTTCCCTTTCCTGCTGGGAGAACCCTGCCTCACCTGGACCAGCCTCAGGCCTAAACAGTCCTGTTAGGGTTCCGTCTTCTGGTGTCTCCCCCACTGGAGGCTGAGGGACTTTATCCCTTAGGGAGGTTCTGGGCCCCTTTTGGGGGGCTTGGTAATCACCCAACAGTGATAAATGGTGAAGACTGACACAGATAAGATATGAAAATTACATACCTACCATAATTCTTGATCTTTCTGTGTATCTTCACCATTCATCACTTACTCCCGCCCACCTTCCCCTCTTAGACTTCATTCTCTGGGCAGTCCTTCTCCCTGTTTGCTTCTCAGCTAGGACCTCTGTCTATTTCCAGCACCTTCTACCCCCTCAGGGGTCGTTTTTTTTTTCCCCTGGGAAGAAAGACAGGGAGGCTACCCTCTGTGGGGAGTCTCCAGGGCCCCTCCTCAGTCCGGATAAACTTGTCTTGGATATATGCCTCTCCCTCCAGCCTTGGTCATTGAGGAAGTATAGAGTGGAGGCCCTGGTGACTGTGACTCCCTCAGTTATTTCTCCTCCAACTGCATCATGTCACTCTCCATAATGCGGTTTCCCTGTACTCTCCTCTTCTCGTTCAGAGGAGACTAAATCCTACTCTGCACAACTTCCTCCTCAGGAGGTAACTTCTCTCTATAAAAATAAAAGAAAATCCCTGGCGGTTTCCCCTCTTCAGGGATGCTTCTGAAGTGTCCTGTCCCACTTCAAATTCCTCTCAGCAGGAGGGGGAGACGCCGACCCATCCTTGGCCCTCTGAGTAGGTCTCTTGACTCCTTTTTCCCTCTTGGATTGGTTCTATTCTGCTGCTACAGCCTTATTAGGCCTTCCTCTGGCTTGGAAGATGGTCTGGTCTGGGCAAATCCTTCCTACTCCTTGAGCAGTGTCCTGGGCTATATTCTTGAGGTAGTGTCTCCCCTCTCCTCCCTCTTTCTTCTTCTTCTTTCTCCCTTCTTTTTCTATCCCTCACCCCTTCATCCCTCCCTTACTTGTCCAGAGATTATGCCCTCCTGTCCTAGTCCCTTAGGTCCCCATCTCTTTTGTCCTCTTTTTAGTTTTTACATCCTTTCTTTTTACTATCCCATGGGCTCCCTTGACCCTGCTCTCTCTGTTTCTCTGCTTCTCTCTCCAACATGCAGAACTGGGGCTAGGAAGGGACTGGCATCAGTTATTGGCCAACCTGTGAGCACCATGCAATGCATCGGCCTCGAGGGTGGCGCCATGCCGACGCCGACTCCTCCCCCCTGCAAAAAAAAGCTCCCGCGGGGTCCTGATCCTCCAGCCACAGCCCAACAGTGATGAATGGTGAAGATATATAGAAAGATCAAGAATTACGGTAGGTGCGTAATTTTCATATCTTCCACAGAGTGGTCTCTTGTGACAGATAATACACTTGGGTCTTCGCTAGAGGTCGTTGTGGAGCATGGCAGCTCTTCTGGCAGTCTTTTCCGGGGCCACCCACACATGACATCAGCTTCCCGTTTCCTGTATCAGTATGGGCAGTCCCTGGTATCCTCAGTTCATTTTCCCGCTGTCTTCAGCTCACACGTAGCAGCTAGAGCAACTTCAGAACAGCAATCATCGACGAGAATTTGAGCAACCAAATGAATGTCCAAAGGATCTTCAAGCAAGATGGCGATATTTCTTTCCTGCTGTTGTGATAGAAAAATCTGTTTCGACAACCACACTACTTGTGTAAGGTGTCTGAGACCCAAATATGACTCCAGTTCCTGCATTCATTGTCAGGACTTCAATCAGGCAACCCATCATTGTCAGTTGCTTGAAATCAAACAACATTTAATGGAGCAGAAATTGTCTCTCATAGAGAATCAGGGGTCTCATCCCAAGAGTCCTCCCCCCACTAATTCTCATCGAAGGCACAAAAAGAAGGAGAAGCCCTCCTCACACTCCGTGCCTAAGTGCTCATGGACGGCCACAGTTACAGGTGCTCCACTGTCGACGGCGCGTTCTCAGCCTGCTTCTTCATTGATGGATATACCATCTCATCAATGGTGCTTTCTAGCGCATTAATGGCAGTTTACAATTAGCCCTTTGTGGGTTCCATCAACAGGAGCTTCTCCCGTTGACGGGACCGTCATTTCCACAGCATAGCTCTCTTTCCCCGGTGACTCCATCAACGACGGGCAGCATTCCATGGGGAAAACCTACTGCTTTTGCTATGCTTACTGCCCCTCCACCCTCACAAGTGGGTACCTATAGGGGCCAGGTGGATAGAGATTGGGACCCTGTTTTTTATCACCCGGGGCAAGACCTGCTCAGGCTACACATCCAATCCCCTCCATCCTTCCCTTGGTTTCTCAGAAGCCCTTCCCTCCACACTCAAAAAGAACAGGACGTTTCTACCATAATACAGCATGTCTTGCATGCCATGCAGCATGCTCAGCCTTCCGATCCAGGAGAGCCGAGCCATCCATCCTGTTCACCTACACCTCTGCCTAAATGGTTTCACGGTGACAGGGACCCTTTCCCACCCTGGTCCCCTCCCCCTTATATGGAGGACTACTTGTCAGACAAGCCTGACTTCCCAGCAGATTTTACCTGAGATCTAGAGGACAAGGAATTCCAGGAACTGGATTCCCAGCCCCACATTCCTTTATCAGACCTCTCCTCATTAGAAGAGGACTTGCCCAGACATACAGCTGCATCACCTCCAAATGACCCTTCTTTTCATGAAATGATGGTCCAAATTCAAAATGTCATGGGATAGCTCACTACCGAACATGACAAACAATGTAAAGCTATGGCAGACTACTTGGAGTTACCCGAGGAACCAGTCTTAGTGTTACCCCAAGTAATCCAGACCTACCAAAATGCTATGCTTGCAGCCTGGCACCGACCTTCTTCTGTCAGGGCTGTTCCCCATAAGGTGGATCACATACACCAATCTCCTCTTGATCACCCTTTTCTATCCACTATTCCTGAAGCATAGTCAGTGGTGATTGCTGCCGCTCATGATCACACTAAACGACCAAAGCACATGAGATTGGATATGGGCAAGGAAGGAGTGGAATCTGGCACAAGAGTGCTGGAATTCAGGAGGGATGACTTTGGGAGGATGGGGGAAGTGGTAAAAGGGTACCTGGCCAGAATTCAATCTAGTATGGACACCAACCAGAGGTGGGAGCTCATAAAGCTGGGGATAGTGGAGACAACCAAAACCTGCTGCAAGGCCCAGAGCAAGAAGGCTAGGGCTAAGAAACTGAGCTGGTTGAGCAAGGAGGTCATGGAAAAGGTAAGGAGGAAAAGAGTTGCCTTTAGGAAGTACAAGAAAACAGGGAGAGGGGAGGACAGGGAGGAGTACTTGACGGAATCGGAGGCGACAAGGGCAGTAAGGGGAGCCATGGCATCTATGGAACTCAGGCTGGCACAAGACATTAAGAAGGGAGAGAAGGACTTTTTTAGGTACATCAGGGAGAAAAGGAGCTGTAAGGACCACATAGTAAAGATTAGGAAGGAGGGGGGTTGGGTGGAAGCAGGGTGCGATAAGGCAGAAGCACTAAATGAGTACTTCTGCTCAGTATTTACTAAAGAGAAGGGAGGGTGACACCCAAGGGGGGAGAAACGGCAGAAACGGGGGTGACAGATGGGGAAATCATGGAGGGCAGAGTTCTGGAGGGTTTGAAGGCACTGAGGGTGGACAAGGCACCAGGCCCAGATGGCATCCACCCCAGGGTACTGAAGGAGCTGGCGGAGGTCCTTGCAGGACCTTTGGCAGACCTATTTAATGCCTCACTACATTCAAGGTGTATACCTCAGGACTGGAGGATGGCTCATGCGGTGCCCCTCCACAAGAGTGGCCCCAAGGATGAACTGGGAAACTACAGACCAGTGAGCCTCACATCCATCATGGGTAAGCTAATGGAGACTATCTTGAAGGAAAGGCTGGTGGGCCTTCTAGAAGCCGGAGGACTACAGGACAACAGACAGCATGGCTTCATATGGGGCATATCCTGCCAAACCAACCTGGTGGAGTTCTATGACTGGGTAACTAGGCAACTGGACAGGGGCCATGCAATGGCTGTCCTGTATCTGGACTTCAGTAAGGCATTTGACTCGGTGCCACATGGAAGGCTAGGAAGTAAGTTAGTAGGCACAGGGGCAGGTGCAAAGCTGGTGAGATGGGTAGGGAACTGGCTTCAGGGAGGCAGCGGGGGTGGGGGGTGGGTGGGTGGGAGCTCTCACACCCAAAGGTAGTGGCGGCGGTGTTTCTGAGGGCTCAGTGTTGGGACCAGTGTTGTTTGGGATATTCATTGCAGACATATCATTGGACATCAAGAGCAAGATCAGTCTGTTTGCTGATGATACCAAGGTAGGAGCGGTGATGGATGACCTAGGGGGATGGCAGGGGTTGCAGGATGATCTGGCAAAGCTTGAAACCTGGTCAGACACCTGGCAACTGGGGTTTAATGCCAAAAAGTGCAAGGTGCTGCATTTTGGGATCAAGAACCCAAGGAGGAGTTATCAGCTGGGGGAGTGCAGCTAGCCCAGACAGAGGAGGAGAAGGATCTGGGGATGCTGATTGCAGGATCAATGAACAACTTGGCACAATGTAGGAAGGCAGCTGCAAAGGCCAACAAAATGCTGGGTTGTATTGCAAGGGGTATATCCTCGAGGAGGGAGGAGGTGATTCTGCCACTGTATAGGTCATTAGTTAGACCACACCTGGAGTACTGCATGCAGTACTGGTGCCTATATCTGAAGAGGGACATTAAGTTATTGGAGGGTGCAGCGCAGGGCACATAAAGATGATCAAGGGGCTGGGGACTTCTCATCACGAGAGGAGGCTGAGGGTTGAACATGTACTCACTGGAGGAGAGGAGGGACATGATTGAAACCTTTAAGTACAAGAAAGGAATAAACAAGACAGGTACAGAGGGGCTGTTCAAAGTAAGAGGAGGGGGACACCAAGGGCCATGATATGAGACTGGAGAGGAAGGTTCAGGAGGAGATGAGGAGGCACTTTTTTACAGAGAGGGTGGTGGCTGGGTGGAATGCGTTACCTGTAGAAGTGGTATCCAGTAGAACAGTGGATTGCTTCAAAAGGGGATGGGACAGGACAAGGGGGAGGGTCAATTAAGGGGAAGGGTGTAAGGGGGGGCAGCTGCAGAATAAGGGGTGCTAGCTGCACATTCAAGCAGACTTGATAGACCTCTAGGCCTTTATCTGCTGGCAAATTTCATATGTTCGTACGAGTTCCTTACCTCCTGATAAAGAATCCTGCAGGATAGATTATCTGGGAAAAAAGGTATTTCAGTCCAGTACTATGAATCTCAGGATCCTGAATTATATGGGACACATGATCAAATACCGGCGTACACTCTGGTCATCTGCCATTGAATTAGTCAATAAACTCCCTCCTTCACAGGAAAGGGAACAGTTACTGGCTACAATAGCCACTGGCAACTCCATTTCCCGTCACCTACTCTGATTGGGCTATGATGTGGTTGACACCTCAGCCCGTATGTCGGCAACAGGCATTACCTTGATTCGCCATGCTTGGCTTTGCATCTCTGGGTTCACACCTGATGTACAACAGAGAGTAGTTAACGCCCCCTTTAATGGGTCCAAACTATTCGGGCCAGATACCCAAACATTGATTGATGATCTCCAAGCTTCAGGCAGAACCTTATGCACAGTCCATGACATGTACCACACTTCACAGCCATCACATTGTTCCCAATCCTCTTTTTATACCAAAAGAGGTGAAAAATACAGAGGCTCTAATAGAGGCAGTTTCGAGGTTGTTCCCAACCTACCAGAGCCAATGCCTCTGCTGCCAAGGGCTCCCGTTCACATCCTCGAGGTGGGGCGGGTCAACCCGCCTCCCAGAGACCTACTGGGACCCAGTCCATGCTTCCTCGACCAGGCCTCTGAAGCTGTGGGTAGTCGTTTTACCCTCCATCTGGAGGCCTGGAAAACGATCACATCGGACAAGTGGGTACTTCAGATAATTCAGACGGGTCACACTCTGGAATTCCTATCTAGACCTCCCTTTCACCCTCCCCACTCAGTCCATTACCCACCCGACTATATTCCTATTCTTCAAGATACTATTCTAACCAAGAAGGCCATTTACCCAGTCATCCCTACAGAACGCCAGAGGGGGTTCTACTCTCATTTCTTCCTGGTACCCAAGCGAACTGGAGATCTCAGACCTATATTGGACCTCAAACAACTGAGTCTGTACATTCAGTACAAAAGGTTCCTCATGATCACCCTAAACTCTGTCATGGCAATACTAAAACAAGGGGATTGGCTATGTGCCCTGGATATGAAGGATGCCTACCTTCACATCCTTATCCATCCTGCCCACCACAGGTTCCTTCATTTTCACCTGTTGGGTCAACACTACCAATTCTGGGCACTCCCGTTTGGCCTTTCCTCTGCCCCACGAGTATTCACCAAATGGCTAGTGGTAGTAGCAGCTGCCCTATGAAGAGACAGACACTTTGTCTTCCCATACATGGACGATTGGCTCATAAAAGTAGAGTCCAAAACAGCCCTGCTCTCTTTTCCTTAGAAGCAACCTTAACTCTGTTCCAAGCGCTAGGGATTACTGTCAATTGGCCGAAGTTCAATCTGACCCCTATACAGTCGCTGCAATATATAGGTGCGGTCCTCGACACTGACGCCGCCATGGCTTACCTCCCGGATGACAGACAGGACAAGCTTCAGTCTCTGGCATTGCAGATACAAGCCAAGAAAGTTGCCACAGCCAGACGCATGCTGTGTCTCCTAGGTCAAATGGCCGCTACCATCCCTATGGTAGCTTTCACCTGTCTATGGATGGGACCAGTCCAATAGGTTCTCCAGAACTAGTTGTCTCAAAGGACAGGAAATTTCAAAGACAAAATCAGAGTCACTCCCTCATTATGGTCTGCCCTGGTCTGGTAGATGCTCCAAGCCAACCTATGTCAAAGCATGCCCTTCCAGTCCCCCCGTCCCTGCAGATGTTGACCATGGATACATCCCTGGAAGGGTGGGGTGTGCACCTGGGTCCTTACAGGACACAAGGCAAGTGAACTAATTCTATCCCTCATCCTCACATCAATCTACTGGAATTGAGGGTGGTTTGCTTATCCCTTCAGGCTTTTCAACCTCACCTGTCTCCAGGACAGTTGCTGATTCAGTCAGACAACACCACAGTAGTATTTTACCTCAACAAATGAGGAGGCACAAAATCCCGTACTTTATGTGGGGAGACAGCTGCAATCTGGCAAGAAGCCGTTCAGCAACATCTCACATTAACAGCCGTCCATCTACCAGGATATTACAACCTTCTGGCCAACTTTCTTAGTTGCCAGTCATCCGCCCTCAAATGGACACTTCATTACGAAGTACTCCAGAAAATCTTTCATATGTGGGGGACCCCGCAACTGGACCTATTCACCTCCCCGGTCAACCACCATCTCCCCAGATACTATTCCATTATCCAGAGCAAAAAGGGATGGTCTGTAGTTGCTCTGTCCCAAACGTGGACAGGACTCCTCTTATATACTTCCCCGCGTCCCACTCCAGCAACGAATTCTACTGAAACTACAACTCGAACCTGCCACCATGATTCTCATAGCCCCTTTGTGGCCTCAGTAGGTGTGGTTTCCCCTGCTCCAGCAGTTCTCTGTAGAGGAGCCTGCTACGTTACTAATCAGACCAGATCTCTCAGAATCCAGGGACCCTTCTACATCCCAATCTGAAGGCGCTACACCTTCACGCTTGGCTCCTGAGGACGCTTTCTTAGCATGTCTACAAGTGTCCTTGTCTGTTTCCAATATATTGCTGGCATCACATAAACTAGCAACCAGGGAAACATATAATGCCAAATGGAAAAGCTTTTCCATTTGGGCTGCTTCGCGATCACTGGATCCCTACTCTTGTTCATTGATGAAAGTCTTTGATCACCTAACTTCGGTTGTCGAGTCAGGATTAAGCTATTCTTCCATCAAAGTCCATTTGGCCTCTATTTCAGCCTTCCATGAACCTCTGTATGGCAGATTACTGTATCAACGTCATCTAGCTAAAATGTTTCTGAGGAATGTTACATATTAAGCCACCTATCAGAAGACCCACTCCTCCATGGGATCTCAATTTCCTGATAGAGAAATTAATTCCTGAGCCCTTTGAACCAGCGGCCACTTGTGACCTCCATTTTCTTTCATGGAAAACACTATTCTTAGTGGCTGTCACTTCAGCTCGACGTATTTCTGAGCTCCATGCCCTCATGTGTAGAGAACCTTACTTGATTTTTCAGAGAGAGGGTGGCACTTCATACCAACCCTTCCTTCCTGCCTAAGGTAGTGTCTGAACACATCTTAAACCAGTCCTTGGAGTTACCGGTATATTATCCTGAACACTCCAATCGAGATGAACACCTCTTTCATACTTTAGACGTCCATCGTATATTGCAATACTACACTAATCTAACAAAAACAATTTGAAAAACTTCTCAACTCTTTGTTACTTTCGCCTCAGGCAGGAAGGTCTCCCAGTCACTAAACAGACTCTCTCCAATTAGCTAGCACATTGCATAACATTTTGTTATTCAAAATACAACAAACCATTACCTGGACCTGTCCAAACCCATTTTACTAGAGCTATGTCCACTACTGCAGCCTGCTTTAAAGGGCCCTCTTATCACGGATATCTGCAATGTAGCTACCTGGTCCACAATTCACACTTTAACAAAGCATTACAACTTAGATATTGCTTCATGCTGTAGGACAGCCTTTGGCCAAGCTGTCCTACAAGGCCTCCTGTCATAATCACCACCCTTTCTGGGTTTACTGCTTGGGATTCATACCATGTGTATTACCTGCTGCAAGAGGCCACTCCGTGGAAGACAGTACAGTTACGTAAAATCTTACTGTAACAGTAGCTCTTTAGTCTCTTGCAACAGTACAATCCACCCTCAGTCCCCCAAGAGAACAAATTCTGGTCCAGTGACTTATAGGTTGGGATACCTATGGTACTTCGGCTTCCCCTGGGTCCTCGCTTAGTGAGCTGAATCCGGCAGGGGAAACTGAGGATACCAGGGACCTCCCACACTTATATAGGAAACAGGAAACTGATGTCATGTGTGGGAGGTCCCCTGTAAAAGACTGCTAGAAGAACTGCCATGTGCCACAGCGACCTCTGGCGATGACCAAAGTGTATTACCTGCTGCAAGAGACACTCCTCAAAGATCTACTCTTACGGTAAGATTTTACGTAACTGTACTTTCTAGGAGTGGTATATGGTGCAGATCTACACAACCCACCTGATTTCCCCTGGCAAGTGGCAAACAGATCCCTGCTGCCACTATACAAGCCACTATACAAGATCTGATGTCATGGGGAATTGCTAAGGAGTATACCACCTGGGGGGCTGGGATTACTTTAGCTTGAAGACATCCAGTGAGATTTAAAGGAGAAAGGAAGACTGCCAGAGTGTGGATGTGCACCATATACCACTTGAACTATAGTTACTGGTGAGTAATCCTCCTTTGTGTGTCGGCTCCTACAGGCAGGCAGAAAGATATGGACTGTTTGTCCCTCTCAGCTGGGACAGATAGAATAGTTTGAGGGCATGTGGGCATGACCCCAGTCCCGTAGCCTAGGGAGTGCCCCAGTGCCTAGTCATGGTGGCTAACCAGGTGGCTCCAAGGGCGCCATGGGCCTTGTAGCAGCACTGTGAGGGGAAAGGCAAGCTCTCAGTTTTTTACCTTGGGCACAGGCACAGTAGTGCATGGTGGCCATCTTACACACAGCTGGGCAGTAGCACCCATCGGTCGACTTGAATGCAGCCATGTATCCCACCTTTTCCCCCTGACATTCTGGCGTACTCTCTCACTCAGCACACCTTTGGCTGGAGTCATTCTCAATAAACAGCAAGGAGACATTTGCAACTGCAGAGCCTTGACAGCAGCATGTCTTCATGAAAGCAGCCCTGCAGCAGTACTCAGCTGGATCTGGGGGGGACATTTCTCAAGCAACTCTTAAGTCTGTTCCTTTTCTTGCTGGGATCATCAGTGAACTTTGGTAAAGAGACTGTCTTGCTCTTGAAATACTACAGTCTATCCTGTGCCCCCCCCCAACTCTGCTGACCCTTTTCCAAGATGCAGACTGACAAGGACTCAAGGTCTCGTGCCCAGAAATCCAAAAATACAATGCCGTACTTCATGCAACTGTAGCAGGATCCTACTGCTCATCTTGTGAACAGGACAAAAGTGGTGACATCTCAGTCCTCTCCCCCATACAGGAAAAGCAGATAAGTGACGTCTGTTAGATGATGCATCCATATCTGTACAAACCAGGGCATTAGGCATGGCCTCATCCTTGGCTGCACCCTCTCACTATCACCATCCTGACTAGAGAACAGTCTCTGTCTCCCTACAGAACTAGGACCATGTGGAAAGACCTCATTTTTCAAGAATCTCATTGCTATGATAATTGACCATTCTGAGCAAGTGGTTATCAAGGACTTTTCTACGTGCAGCCAGCTTTTGCCTCCCCCCCCCCCAGTATTAGGATCCCAAGCCAGGGGTATCCCATGTGATGTTCAAGGATGAAAATGGGGAATTGGACTGAGAAAGTGTAGAATTCTCCTCCTCTGATGAGGAGCTTGAGTCTTCCTCAAGCCAGAACACCACCTGAGACAAGCTCGCTACCATAGTGAAACATACATGCATCATGCTGGACCTGGGAGAAGATGCTTAACAAACCTCCAAGAAGAGGGCAAACCCTCTTAAACATCCCAGAAAAAGAAATTAGGGCTTCCTGATATGTAACACAGTGAAGGAGACTGTGACACAAGAATGTGGACATTCTGAATGCAAGGCGTCAGACCTAAAGTTTTCTAGGTTCTACAGTGTTAATGATGTAAAGTCATGGGATCCTAGCCCTAAGGTAGACACATCCATCTCCACAGCCATTAAAATAACCATTCTGGTACCAGGCACAGCTGCCATCAAAGACCCCCTTGATTGTAAATTGGACACCCTGATGAAGAGGTTTTACAAAGCATCAGGCATGGTCATTAGAGGAGCCCTAGCTGCTGTGTACATGTCCAGGGCATACTGACTCACCTACGTCTTCTTCAGTTTCCTGCCAGATTGGGAGGTAGCCACTCAGATGTCTCTCTTGTCCTGGGGAGTGGCCTTCTTGGTGGATGTATTTAACAATATCCTGGAGGTCAACTAAACAACTGTGTACTCAGCCCTTGCCAGACAAGCACACTGGTTCTGCCCCTAGTCTAAGCAGACTGCTTCCAAAGCATCCTTGCTCAGCATACCCATCGCTACTTTTCAATCTGTAATTGGAAACCCTAATAAAGCAAGTCCCTGACATAAAACTGGCTGTTCCTCAAGACAAGAGTCCTTTGGGCCACTGCACCGTTTGTGATGCACAGGAGCACTGCCTGGAGTGCCAGCAGTTATCCTGGAGAGATTGCGAGCATCCTTCAACCAGAGCGCCTTTTATTCCAGCAAAGGCCGGTGGGGCAGGGGTGCCCATAGAAACAACAAGGACCACAAGGACAATCAATCATACCAAGAGTAGGCGTGCCCCTGGTCTGCACCCCCCCCACCCCCACCTAAGGGCAACATTGCTGCTATTTGCAGATTATATGATAGGCTAGGCAGATTGGGGGAGGTGCACACTCTGACTCACAAGGAACATACCTGGTCTTCCATCAGAACAAATTGGTTTTATGGGTGGCTCCTTCGTTCACTCCCAAGGTAGTTTTGACATTCCACCAGCAGCAGGAGATTACCTTTCCTTCCCTTTGCCCAGACCCGAAGAATACTGAGGAAAGGTGCCTTCACTTCCTTGATGTCAATAGGTCCCTCAGCATCTGTGTGACACGAACTCAGCCTTTCCACAAAACTTGACACACTTTTTTTTTTTGTTGGATTTGGGGGGAAGAGCGTTACCTCCAACCATGTGCACCTTAGCAAAGTGGTTCCATGCAGTCATCTGGCTGGCCTAGTTTTCTAGAGGCCTCCACCAGGAATAAAAGCTCATGCCTCTAGAGGAATGGCTGCTTCCTAGGCTGAGCAAGCCTCAGCTTCCCTGGAGGATATTTGCAAGGCTGTTACGGTGGTCCTCACCTTTACTAGGCACTATCACATGGGTGTGCTTAGCTTTGCTACTGCTTTCAAAAGGCAGGTACTGACCTCCGTAGTACAGCACTGACCCTCGTGACTAGGGACTGCTTATTAGGGTCATACCATTTTGCCTGCTCATAGGCACCAACACACAAAGGAAAATTATAATTTCCTTTCCAGTTGCTCATATGCTTCGTCCAGAGGCAGGCAGGCCCTTCACTTTTAGTGCTGAACACTTATGTTTTGATTCTTGTTTTGTATATAGTTCTCCTGGTCAGGGATTAATTCAGTAGCCCACTGTATTCTCTGTTTTATTGGATAGTTTGCAGTTTTGGGGTTCAGTGTTTAAGCAGACTTGGCCAGAACGGTACCCTCATACTCTCAGAATATTCTATTTGTTCCAGCTGAGACAGGAAGATAGCCCACACCCTTCTGCCTGCCCATGGACAGAGCGTATACACAACCGGAATTAACAATAAGGAAACTATAATTGTCCTTTTGCATAGAATATCCCTACATTCATTTTGCAACTGTATTTGTATACAAACATTTTAAAAATCCATCATCTGTGTAAGCTGCATGCTCTCATGTTGCTATTTCTCTCCTATGTGGCTAAAGCGGGCTCTGTACATTTGACGTCATTGTATAAAGTCCAGAAAGGTCGTGTTGCAGCATACTGCTTGTGAAGTCAGTTGCCGAGATGAAAAGTCATCTTCCTGAAGGCAAATTATTATAATCCTTATTCTTTCGAAGTAAGGACTTGATAATAATTTTACAGAGCTGGAAGATTAATATAGTAATTTCAGTGCCTTTTCCTACCAGTTTGAGCATGAGTATGCTAATGATCAACATGAACATGGTAATGATCTGATTGTGTCGTCTGTTTCAGACCTAAGTGGCCGCATGGAAGATACTGACTACTTCAAGTAGCAGTACTAGATAATAAGGAAGTGATCAATTTCCAGTTTTGTAGTGCTACAATAAATATGGAGCTGCCTATCTAGTACTGCTGCTTTCAATATGGGGGGTGGCAGAAATGTAAACAAAACCAAAGAAAAACAGCAAATTACGGGATGATAGTACAATGCCGGCAAGAAAGATTACCAGGTAAATGCTCACCAGAGCACAGGCAATACACTTGCAAAAGCGCAGATTTTTTTTTTTTATTTTGCACTGTTGCATAGGGAGGGGCATCACAAGTAGAAAAAGGGAAGTGATTATCCCTCTATACAGACAGTTGGTGAGACCCCATCTGGAGTACTGCATGCAGTTTTGGAGACCTCATCTACGAAAGGACATAGACAGGATGGAAGCAGTCCAGAGGAGGGCAACTAAAATGGTGCAGGGTCTACATCAGAAACCATATGAAGAGAGACTGAGAGAGCTTAACATGTATACCCTTGATGAAAGGAGGGACAGGGGGGACATGATAGAAACTTTTAAGTACCTCAAGGGAATCAACAAAGTCCAGGAGGGTAGCATCTTTCAGAAAAAGAGATGTGTAAGAACAAGGGAGCACAATTTAAAGTTAGAGGGGCGGCTCAGGGGTAATGTGAGGAAATTCTTTTCACGGAGAGAGTGGTGGATGCATGGAACCACCTTCCTGGAGAGGTTGTGGGGTCTAAAACAGTGGGGTAATTCAAACATGCATGGGACAGACATAAGGCAATTATAGTGGGGGGGTTGCAGGAAGTAGGCTGTTGGTTAACTAGAATCTGCAGCTTATCCAATAGGTAGGGAAATGGGCAGACTAGGTGGGACAAGTGGTCCTTATCTGCCGTCAAAGTCTATGTTTCTATGCTTTTAATCTGACACAGAGAGGGTGTGATAAGCATGGGCAAAATGCTTGATACAAGGGGTCAGTATGTGAAATCATCTACTAGACTTTTCTATGAACTAGTAGAATTTATCCTAAAGAAAATCAGTTTGAATTTGTGTTTTCTATGAACAGTCCAGAGACATGGCAATGGGCAGCACTATGGCACTGTTCTACGCCAATGCCTGTGTTTATGACTTTGAATAGAAACACATTCTCAACCAGCTGGAGAATCCATATTACCTATATATCAAATCCTGGCCATTTCATAAGTCCTCAGGTCAACAGCCTAGAAACCAGTCCCAACAGAAGAGTGGTTTCAAGCGTAAAGCAGCCTCCCCAACCCCTGGAGGACCCACGTTCAGAGCTGCCAAGTCCTCCCAGGCCACTCTGCCTACACCTGGAGCCTCACCCTGACTCCTTGCCAGACCCCCCCTCCCCAGCAGAATCCCTGAGGGAAGCAGTAGGGGGTCACTTCTTCTCTACCAGGAGGGTTGGAGCAAGATTATGACAGACCTTTGGGTGCTCCAGCTTATATAGAGAGGTCATACGTTGGGAGTTCCTGGAGAGGCCACCAGAAAATCCTCCAGTGCCCTTCCATTACCCCCCATAACACATTGCCATCATCAAAGGAGAGATCCAGGCACTACTTCAAAAATGGGCTATAGAGCCAGTCCTTCCAGATCAGAGAGGAAAGGGATTTTATTCCCACTTCTTCCTCATCCCAAAGAAGACCGAGGACCTTCATCCTATTCTGGACCTCAGTCTTCTGAACAAGCACATCAAGTACAAGAGGTTCAGGATGGTCACCCTTCTGGGTCTAATTCCCCTCCTGCACCAGGGAGACTGGCTCTGCTCTCTAGATATGCAGCATGCATATCTATATATACTAGCATTTCAGCCCCACAGAAGGTACCTGCGTTTCCTCTTGCAGAGGCAACATTATCAGTTTCAGGCTCTACTGTTTGGCCTATCATCCACTCCCAGGGTTTTTACCAAGTGCCTAGTGGTGGTGGCTGCAGCCCTCAGAAGAAGGGGTCATTACGTCTTCCCCTACCTGGACAACTGACTCCTGACAGCTCCTTCAAAGGATCGGCTGCTTCAAACTCTCAGAGACACCTTTACCCTCTTCCGAGAGTTGGGGATCACTCTAAATTTACCAAAGTTGTCCCCATGGCATAGCCAGAGACTCCTCTACATTGGAGCAATCCTGGAGGCAGTTCAGTGCAGAGCCTTTCTGCCCCAAGAGAGGGCCGACCACCTTCAGGGTCAGGCTTGGTCGGTGTGTCTGTCCCATGGTAGTGGCCATTCCAACAGTCCCTCTGGCTTGTTTGCATATGAGGGTCCCCCAGTGGACACTCATGGTGCAGTGGGACTAACATTCCGACAACCTGGAGCAGTCTGTCTCAGTTCCCGACCCAGTGTGTCAAACTCTGGCTTGGTGGGTAGAACCAGACCACCTCTCACAGGGGAATCCCTTCAGATAGGAGTCCCCAAGGCAGGTGCTCACCATGGATGCCTTGGGACAGGGCTGGAGTGCCCACTTAGCAGACTGGCAGACCCAGGGATCTTGGTCCACAGTGAAACAATTGTTATACATCAACATCCTGTAGATGCAAGCAGTCCTTTATGCCTTGCAGACATTCCAGATAGACCTCCTTCCAGGTCCTCTCTTGATTCAGAGGGACAACATGTCCATAGTGTTTTACATCAACAAGCAGTGGAGAACTCACTCATACCTCCTCTGCAGGGAGGCCATGAGTCTGGTATTGGGCTCTGGAACATCGCAGAGATCTCACTGCTGTGCATGTTCCAGGCATCCAAATCATTTTGGCTGACAGCTTAAGCAGGTATTGGTCCAGGGCCCAGAGTGGGAACTATTACAGTCAGTCACCGAGCAACTGTTCGACAGATGGGGATGGTCAGAGTTGCATCTTTTTGCATCCTCACTGAATGCCAAACTGCCCAATTTCCACTCACTAGATCCAAGGCCTGGAGTTTTCTGGTGAGACGCATTGTCCCTCAGCTAGACAGAGAGGTTTCTCTACACCTTCTCTCTCTTCCCTATTCTTCGGAAGGTTCTGCACAAACTACAGGTGGAGGGAGCAGAGATGATCCTCATTGCTTCCCCCTGACCTCGGCACATCTGGTTCCCTCTATTTCAACAGATGGCAGTGGAACCCTCGATCCCCCTGCACCTGAGCTCACACTTACTGTCCCAGGATTAGGGCACTTTTATCCATCCGGACCTCCGGTCTCTGCATCTGCATGCATGGCTCCTGTAGACTTAGCAGTGGTGAGATTTGGAGTTTCTCTGGGTGTGACAGATGTCCTAGTGGCCGCAAGAAAGCCTTCCACTAGGTTTACTTATGCTATGAAGTGGAAGGGTTTTGTTTTTGGGCCTCTGCCAGCCACCTTGACCCTTTCTCCTGCCCAGCAAACTTAGTGCAGGAGTATCTCCTTTCTCTATTCGAGACGGGTAAAAGCTACTCCTCTATCAAGGTGCATCTGTCTGCCATCTCTGCGTATCATGCACCTGTAGAGGGCAAGCTCAGCTTGACTTGTCCCGCACCTTCTTGTGGGGCATCTTGCATTTACAGTCTCCTATTACAGACCCAGTCCCTCCTTGGGATCTCCTCTTTATGTTAGAGAAACTTACGTTGCCTCCTTTTGAACTGGCCGCAGACTGTGAGCTATGCTTTCTGTCTTGGAAAGCGTTATTTTTAGTTGCCATTTCTTCTGCATGGAGGATTTCCGAGCTTCAGGCTCTGATGTGTAAAGAGCCCTATTTAGTTTTTCACAAGGACAGGAGGACTAATCCTAAAATCTTCCCATTGTCAGTCTTCACCATTCATTAAGCGCGCACCTGCTTGGGAGCCCTTTTTTTTGTGTGGGAGGAGTCAGTGCTGATGGTGCCACCTACGAGGCCAACACACTGCGTGGCGCTCGCGGGTTGACTGTTAGGCACAATTCACCTCACCTCCACCCCAGTTCTGTTTCTTCCACTGTAGAGGAAGTACCTGCTAGCGCGCTTGAAAAAAGAGTTGCGTCAGCAGCCTAGTTTTCACCTCAACACCATTCTCCAGCCAGCGCTGTTCAATTCTTAATGCCATTTGATGGTTTTCGTGCATCCATCCCGGTTCTGAAATTGCTCACCCGGCACCATTTCTATAACTCCTGGTAAGCCCATTCCATTTATTTTGAATTCCTACTGGTGGCGCCGGGTCTGTATCTATAATTTTTGTAATATTATTTCGGCGTTATGTCTGGTTTGGGGGCTAGAAAGAAATCTAAAGTAGGCCGCGCCCTAATGCGTCAGTGCCCCTGTAGCCAGCATTTTTCCGTTTCGGACCAGCATGACATCTGCGTACAGTGCCTGGGACCCAACCATGACATGGGCAACTGTAACGCCTGCTTCTCCATGGACCACCGTGTGTTAGAAATCTGTGCATTTAAAATCAGCAGGGCTCCCGCCGACTTTTGGAGTGCGGCGTCATTATAGGGATTCCATGGCAAGAACTCTTGACCCTTCCTCCAGGTCCCCTCACTGGGCCATATAGACCATCTGATTTGAGCCTTGCCGTTGAGGAAGTTTCTTCCATGGTGCTGGAGAAACGTCTTAGTTCCCTTTGGAGCCGGGTCAAGAACACCGCTCCAGCAGTCACCTCCTCAGAAGTGCAGGCTCTCCCGGTGTTGCGGCCCAGGGCTGTTGGACCCGGCACCAGAGGACCCTCAGTGCTGCCTGCTGGTGCCATCTCGGAGCCCAGTGCGATTAGCGGTGTCGGTGGTCAGGATGGCGCCGCGGGTGGTGCTGCACCCCATGGTGGCACCGTTCATGGCGCTGTTGGCTGGGGGGCACTCCCGGGATCATCTGTTTGGAGGTGTGTATGGTCTTCTCCTCTTCAGAGGGGGATTAACCTGCTGGCTGACCCAGATTGGCAACCCGATTCCTCGGGGTTGGGGGGGTCCTCCAGATGTGGCACCAGGTGCTCTGGTGCTTGTCCTTTGGTGGCCTCGGAGACTGCAGTCTCCTTGGGACCCCACGCTGATGGCGGTGTCAGGGGCCCTGTGGTGGATAGTGGTTATAGGGTCACCAGGTTGATTGTCCCGGCTTCAGGGGCTGAGGCAGCTTCCATTCCTGGTGTTGCCCTGGCTACCGGGGCTGGGACAGGGGCCTCCTCTCCTGCAGCCTCAATGGGGGGGCCAGCAGAATGGAAGATCCCTTTGGCACTGGGTACAAGGAAGAGGGTGGCATCAGAGTCCAAGGGGTTGAGGAGTCAGGGCAAAGCATGGGGGCCCTCCTCCACTTCCCTGCAGGGGTGGGGAGGAGCCTCAGTGCTGAACCCCGCTTCTTCTTCTCCTCTGAGACTTTGCCCTTGGTGGGTGGTGCTTGGGCTTGCCCTTCTGGAACCATGCAGCCCCAGTTGCACCACAGGGGAGAATCCCCCTCAGGGCTCAGCCAGGATTTGTTTTCCAATTTACAGCATTCACTGACTGGGTCGACCACTGGATCCTTCCATGCAGGAAGATCACCTGTGAGGTCTCAGAGCCCTGGCAGAGGCCGGACACTTTTGGTCATGTGCTGTTCCCCAATTCCTCTGCAGCCACAACCTCCTCTCCCAGGCCATGTGGGTCCTATGGGGCCCTTGATCTGAGAGACGTTCAGAGCTACTCCGCCGGCCTTTCCCAGGTATGTTAGGGCTATGGACAAGCAGGCCTTCTGCCTGTCCCCACCACAGGAGGACTCTGAATGTCCAAGCTCCTCTACTTCCTTGACCTCCTCTACTGAGGAAGAGGAATGATCCATCCACCTGTCCTCTGATGCTGAATTCACAGAATATCAGTGATTCCTTTTGAGGCTGGTTCAGGAGCTCCAAATCTCTCACATGGTCAGGCGCAATACTGAGCAGGAGACTCACTCTTTCCTGAGCAAGTTCAGTGCGGACCACCTTGTGGTTCCTTCCTGGCCTATTCCTTTCCAAGAAGCGTCGATCCGCACCAGGCAGTCTCCAGCCTTCTCAATCCCAGCCCCAGCAGACTGCAGAGGGATGTATTGCACACCCCAGGAGTCACTAGGTTCTCTGTCTCACCCACCTTTGGGGCAGACAGCCCTAGACATTTCTTCGGGGCTATAGCATCTGGCACACGCGCGCCTACTGGGTCATAATGTTGCATGCTAAATAGCATACGACATTATGGCTAACCCGGGATAGCACCGTACTCAAGAGCAAATGCTGCAATACCACATATACTGCTGTATGCAGTATTGCACCACTCACACAATCCCAGGCAAAGGATAAGACCTCTGCTGGGATGGGGTTTTGCTGAGCAGCTGCTGTGGCTCAGTGGACTGAGTCACTGCAGGCAGGAACTCAGGCGCTGCTTCTGGGACCAGGTTTGATTCCTGGTCTCAGAAACGTTTATTTTGTTTTTAAACTTAGTGCAGTTTTGAGTTAACCCCCCCCCCAGAGTTGAGAATCCTTATGGGGGGGCATAGCCCCCCACAGAAAAAAGACTTGTACCTCATGGCAGAAATCACATTATATTGGCAGTGCGATTTTGCCATGCGGCATAATGTCTTGTGACATTATGACCCTGTGCCCGCATGACCGATCACCGGATCCAGACTCCACGGAGTTCGACTGGTGGGGAAGAAGGGTATTCTCTTCATCTTGTGTGCTACGCTGTATCACATTACACATCAGTCTCACCACGCTGCCTACAACAGGCATTTGTGGTCAGTGTTGGCACAGGTGTTAGCATTGTTGCCTGATACCGAGGAATCTAGGCAGGCCGTCACCCTCTCTGCGCAAGGTCTGGAACTTGCAAGGCATCAGGCAAGGGCATTGTATAATGCCAGTGAAGTGGCTTCCAGGCTAGTAGGGACAGCGATCTGCATTAGGTGGATGGCATGGCTTCACCTGTGAAGATTATCACCCATGGCCCAGCATAGGGTGATTTCCTCCGCCTTCCGGGGGACCCGTCTCTTTTGCCGCAGGGCAAGGAGGAATTCGCAGGGGCATCTTCTGTCCCCCCAGACATGGGGGGCACTGCCTCACCCAGGACAGCCTTAGGCCATCTGTGGCTAGGATGACTAGAAGGGTCTCCCCCATCTGTGTCTCCCTTGCAGGAGACTGAGGGAAGCTGTTCCCTCAGGTCAGTGCCAGGTCCCCTCCGGGGGGCTTGGTATTCATCCAGCAGTAACGAATGGTGAAGACTGACAATGAGAAGATATGAAAATCACGTACCTACCATAATTCTTGATCTTCCCTTGTATCTTCACCATTCGTTACTGATTCCCACCCACCTTGCCCTCTTGGGCCTCAGTCTCTGGGCGTCACCTCCACCCTGCTTGCCCTCCCTTTCTACAAGGCCAATTGGGGGCCGAGTTCCCCTGGTACCTTGGGGCCCTCTGTTTCCTTCTATAAGTCACCGAGCATCCAGCTGGAGGGGGGCAGTGAATAGTGTCTTTGCCCTGGCCTTGGAGGGAACTCCCTGGGGTTCTCTAGGTGTACTGTGGGGTGCCTTCTGCAACTTGGCACTGACCTGTCTGGTCTGTTGCTGACTCAGGGGGAGGGGCTCCTTCAGAGCTCTCTGCAAGAGGACCCATGGGGACTTCCCCCTCTTCTCTCTAACCCCTCTATATAGGGGTTGTTTCTGGACAGGGTCCTCTTCTAATTAGAGATTCTCCCCCGGCTAAGCTGTCAGGTGGCAGGCTTGAGAGGGCCCTCTTCTGGGACTTTTATCCCGATTTAGGGGCAGGAGGGAGCAGACACTACCATGCCATATGTCCTCCAAGACCATCTCAAGCTCTCCTGCCCTGGACCGATGTCCAGTGATTTGTGGAGCCTGATGGGAACCTTGCACCCATGTCTTCACACCTTCCCAGGTTTTGAGACAATGGTAAGCCAGCAGGCTCCTGGCCGAGCATCACAGGAGTCTCTCGCCTTCTCCCCCTATCTTTCTTGCTTTCTTATTCTTTTCCCTGTCTTACTCTCCTATGCTGCCACCCAGGGGCTGGGGACCTAATGTCCAGAGACTGGAGTCCTCCTCCCTCTCTGTCCTCTGGCTAGCTTAATCCTTTTTCAGTTTATATCTTTTCCTTTTCCTATCCCTTGGCTCCCTTGCCTCATCTTAATTTTCTCTATCCCTCTTTTTTCCTTCTCTCTGGCAAAACAGAACTGGGGTGGAGGAGGAGTCATCGGCACCTGACGGCCAACCCACAAGCACCTCGCAGTGTGTCAACCTCCTGGGCAGCGCTGTTAGCGCCGACTCCTCCCACAAAAAAAAACCTCCCGAGCAGGTGCGTGCCTCCAGCTTACACCCATCAGTAATGAATGGTGAAAGTACAAGGGAAGATCAAGAATTACAGAAGGTACACCATTTTCATTTTTTGCCCAAGGTGGTATCTGAATTTACTCTGAACCAGGATCTCCACCTCCATGTCTACTACCCAGAGTATTCCAAAAGAGGAGAGACTCTTTTACATACTCTGGATGTACACCAGATGCTTCGATATTATTTGACTCGCACTGGTCCTCTTCGCAAGTCTGATCAGTTGTTTGTTTCCTTTGCTCCGAAATCTCTGGGAGTACTAGTTACTAAACAGACGTTGTCTAACTGGTTAGTTAACTACTTTGTTTATTGTTACCGTCAGTACAATAAACCTCTACCAGGCCAGTAAGAGGTCATGCTACCAGGGGAGTGGCTACTTCCTTTGCCTCGTTGAAGAATGTGTCCACAGCAGATATCTGTGCAGCTGCCACCTTGAGCTCTGTTCGCACCTTCGTTGGGCACTATAGCCTAGACGTTACCTCCAGGCATAGGACTGGGTTCGGCCTTGCGGTTCTTTAAGTCCTACTTTCATAAATTGCTGGCTGTCCTTAGTCTCCACCCTGGCCTGTCTGTTCCTTTCTTTGACTGTTGGGAACTCGGTCCTTATGGTTATTGCCTGCTGCAAGAGCTCCAACTTGAAGTAAGATAGTACAGTTACATAAGAACTTACCATAACAGTAGATCTTCGAGAGGAGTGCTTGCAGCAGGCACTGCTTTCCCTCCCACCTTCCCCCTGGTATTTCTTCTGCCTTTTCTTTAGGCGTGAACCTGTCCAGTTCTCCTTCCATCCTAGACTCTGGGTCTCTGGCAGTAGAACTGGTGTCGGGCTGGGGACCACCCATTTTATACCATTGGCTGATGTCAGGGCGGACCGATGTCAGGGGACAGTCTCCACTGAAGACTGCTAGCTAGAAGGCTTCCATGGGGTCCTGGCACCTGGTGGCTTAGTCCTTTTGGTTATGGCCTGCTGTAAGAGCTCCTCTCGAAGAGCTACTGTTATGGTAAGTTCTTACATAACTGTACTTTATACTATCAAAACACTATAGAAAGCGAGTGAAAAGATACATCAAAAGACCAGAGAGGACCTTCTAATACAGAGGGGAACCGCTAGATGGGACGATAGATGTTCCTTTGCCACCAAATACAATCATAGGTTTAAGGAAATGGGAAAATTAATTAACAAGCAGTGGCATCTCTTGGGGGTATAACAGAATGAAGTACAAACTTTTAGAAGCAGATCAGTAATAGCTGCCAAAAAGTAAACAAATATCATGGATAATGTAATAATGTAACAGTTTAAAACTGAAAAACAAGGCAACCAGCTACTTCTGTGCCCATTACAGCTGGGTATGGTTCCGTTAGAAAAGTGTTCAATCTGTGGGCATACATTATGGAAAAGATGTTCAAACATCCACGCACAGGTCAGGAATATCCAGTTAAACAACATATTTACTCCAGTGCCCATACAACCTACTATATGTAGGAAAAACAAGTTGAGCATTAAAAGTAAGGTTACAACAACACAAGGGAGACACATGTAGACAAGAAGAGAAATTACAGTGGCACATTTTAAAGTAGCAGGCCACCAGGAGGCACCCCCATGGATACGAAAATGCCGGACAAGAGAGAGATATGAGATGGATTTTTTTTGGTTACACCTTAAGTGTCTGTTTCAATGTAACTAACCATTAATTACATGTAACAGGGTAATTAGACTGTAGTTACATGTTTATTGCAGGCAACTACATTGCAATTACAGTGTAGTTACATTGTAACTACAGTGTAGTTAACTAACACTTAAAAGTGTAACCAGTTTTTTTTATTATAAAGATGTTAGAAATATTGGTATGAACATAGTTACATAGACATGAACTGGCTAGCATTCTGATAACGCTGTATTCTGGATGAGAGGCAGGGAAACAGCATTGATGTACTAAGGGGTCTGTAAATAACAGCAGGACTCAATGTGTAGACTGTAGCAGTTAAAAAAAGGAAATGATAAACAATTTCTCCTTTCCCTAGTCTGATTCAATCAGTTCTTTTCATATATACAGATCTTTTCAAATCACGGGGCCCCCTGCCCCCCACCAAAAAAAATAACAGTGTAGTAGTATCTCTTTCTGACCAGAAAGAATCTTTAAATTAATACTGTCGCAGGGTATAGGTATCTAATGAACTGTATCAGCAATTTTTTTTCAATTTATTTAAAATTTGGTAACCGGGAAAGACACACTGAGCCGAGGCTCGTTTCCAGGTGCGTCCTGGGGACAAGGGAGAACTTATACATACAGAGGTGGTAGATATACATACATATACTAAACTGGAAAACAGTTTAGGCAATTAAGAGGCAGTTATTTACATTTACACAGTAGACTAGATAACAATTTAGGCAGTTGAGATGTTGGTTAATTACATACTTATACAATATATGTAAACCAGAACAGTATAGGCAATTAAAATGCAGGGTTTATACACAGAGTTTAATGCTAGTTGGTTGAGTTTCTTAGATAAGGTACAAATAAATAGTGCATTAGAAACTAAGAATTATTACAGGAAAGGAGGGATAAAGAGATTGAGAAAAGAGGGAGGCACTATGTGGAGTTAGTCAAGAGGCGAGTGGGGCTGGTCCAAAGTGAGGCATGGGGGAGACAGGGAAAGGGGAGAGAAAACAGGTGTAGGGGGGATAGATTTGAGCTGGCGTTTGAAGGCTGGGAGGGAATTAGTGTCACAGAGGGAAGCGGGAAGTCGATTCCAGAGGTGGGAGAGATGGTAAAAGAAGGCGGAGGAGCCAGACATTGACCGCTGGTGAGGGATGGCGAAGGAGCAGGGATGTCAGGAGTATGAGGGATTAGCAGTAAGGGAAAGGAGGGAGGAGAGGTGCCGGGCTGCCCGGGGGCGGGATTTGGGGCTGGGCACATGTCCGGCCTATGGCTTGACGATGTCCAGCTCATTACCTCAGATCGGATGCAGAACCTGGGCGTTATTTATGACGACGGCTTGACCCTGAAATCTCAGGTGTCAGCTGTGGTTAAGTCCTCATTTTATCATCTTAGGAGTATCGCCCGGGTGAAACACCTGGTTCCCTCGGGTGACCTTCCAGCATTGGTTCATGCTTTCATTACCACCCGTCTTGACTACTACAATGCCCTCTACCTAGGGCTGTCTGGGGCTGATATCCGCCGCTTGCAGCTGGTGCAGAATGCTGCCGCCAGGTTGCTGACTGGTACTTCTCAGTCCAGTCACATAACGCCTGTGCTGCGTGGACTGCACTGGCTGCCGGTTCAGTGGCAGATCACCTATAAGGTAGGCTTGCTTACCTTTAAAGCCCTACATGAACAGGGACTGCTCTACCTGAAAGATCTCCTGGTTCCCTACATCCCCAGTTATCCTCTCTGATCCGCCGATGAGGGATTGCTAGAGATTCCCAGGGTTCATCTAAAAACGTCTGGAGTTCATGCTTTTTCCTTTGCAGCACCGACCCTGTGGAATTCTCTGCCTTGTTGGTTAAGAGAATGCCTGACTCTCAGCAGTTTTAAATCCATGTTGAAAACCTGTTTATTTTCTCGTGCGTTTCCAGACTGAATTTTAAAATTTATACTGCTTTATTTTTGTATATTGTGGCTATATTCTGTACAGCGCCTTGATATTGAAAGACGCTATATAAATAAAGATTGACTTGACTTGACTTGAGAGGTAGGAAGGGAGAAGATTAAACCAATATTGTGATGTGATTATTAGTCAATGAGTGCACCTGTGGGGGGGGACTCAGGAGAGAAGTGTGCAGTGATGGATACATGGCAGGGCAAGTGTGGCAAATCTGCAAAAGGAGTTGAGGGTGGTATCAAGCTTAGAGAGGGAGGAGGCAGTGGCAGAGGCATATATAATGTCCCCATAGTGAAAGAGGAGGAGGATTATCTTATGTATTAAGTCGCAGAGAATATGTAGGGGGATAGCGTGTTTGTTTTGGAAGAGCATGCCTAGTTTGGGGCACAGTTTTGAACAGAGGGAGTTGATATAGACCGAGTACTTGAGGTATTGATCCAACCAGAGGCCTAGATATTTGTACGAGGTGACAGTATCCAGAGTGAAGGTATCCAACGAGATGAATCTACAAGGATGAGGGAGTCTGGACAGTTTTTGGGGGGAGCCAAAGATCATGGATACCATTTTTTAGTGTTCAATTTTAGATTGTTTTCATTGAACCAAGTTAGCATGCAGTCAAACTATGACTGATGTGACAACTGGATAGAGTCAGTGGAGGAACCAGAAATGTAGAGGATGGTATCATCTGCACAGAGGTGAATGTTGCAGCTAGAGAAGACTAAGGGGAGGTCATTTATGAAAATAGAAAAGAGGATGGAGCCCTGAGAAACTTCTGATAGGATGGGGGGATGCAGAGTTGCCTATTATGCCAGATTGCTGATGGTCACTGAGGTAGAATTTAAATCAGAGGACAGTGGAGGAAGCGAGGCCCACAGAGTGTAGTTTTTAGAGGAGGTGTAAGTGGGAGATGGAATCAAAGGCCTTTGAGAGGTCAATAAATATTGCTGTAGTGAAGTGGCCTTTGTCCATAGTGGTGAGGATTGAGTCTGTGATGCAGAGAAGGGAAGAGATTGTGGAGTGTTTTTTCCAGAAGCCAGATTGATAATCCGAGAAGACGTTGGATGAAGAGAGAGAATCAAAAAGTCTAGAGAGACTTATGGATTCCTGGAGCTTTGCCGAGGAGGGAAGGGGAGTAGGGTAAAATAGGGCGGTAATTGCCAGAGGAAGAAAGAGGGGTTACTAGTGGGGTACTGCAGGGTTCAGTACTGGGTCCAGTCCTTTTTAATGTCTTCATAAGTGACATTGCAGAGGGACTGGAAGGAAAAGTATGCCTCTTTGCAGATGACACAAAGATCTGCAACAGGGTTGATACACAAGGAGGTGTAGAAAGGATGAGAAGGGACTTGGCAAGGTTGGAGGAATGGTCAGAAGTATGGCAGCTAGGATTCAATGCAAAGAAGTGCAAAATAATGCACCTGGGAAACAAGAACCCAGGGGAAGAATACACAATGGGGGGGAGGTAGTAACAACAACAAAAAAGGAAAGGACCTGGGGGTAATCATATTAGATGACCTTAAGGTTAGCAAGCAATGTGAGAAGGCAGTAGGGAGGGCTGGGGGTATACTGGAATGCATAGGGAGAGACATCACCAGCAGAAAACAGGAAGTTGTTATCCCTCTGTACAGACTGTTGGCGAGACCCTATCTGGAGTACTGCGTCCAATTCTGGAGACCCCATCTCTGCTAGGACATAGACAGGATAAAGGCAGTCCAGAGGAGAGCAACTAAAATGGTGCAGGGCCTGCAAGAGAAGCCGTACGAGGAGAGACTACAGGAGCTTAATATGTATACCCTTGAGGAAAGAAGGGAGGGGGGGACATGATAGAAACTTTTAAGTACCTCAGTGGAATCAACAAAGTCCAAGAGGGTAGCATCTTTCAGAAAAAGAGATGTGCAAGAATAAGGGGACACAATTTAAAGATGGGGGGGGTTCAGGGGCAATGTGAGGAAGTATTTTTTCACAGAGAGGGTAGTGGATGCATGGAACAGCCTTCCTGAGGAGGTTGTGGGGTCTAAAACTGTGGGAGAATTCAAGAATGCATGGGACAGACATAAGGCAATTCTTGTGGGGGGGTAGGAAGAAATAGGCTGTTGGTTAACTAGGATCTGCGGTCTATCCTGTAGGTAGGGAAATGGGCAGACTAGATGGGCCAAGCGGTCCTTATCTGCCATCAAAGTCTATGTTTCTATGAGGGGGTCACCACCTCTGTGCAGCGGGATGACATTGGCAAACTTCTATAGGTTAGGGACAGAGTTAGCGAGGAAAGAGAGGTTGAGTATGTGAGAGAGGGGTAGGCTGTGGCTGGTGCAGAGAGGCACAGGAGCTTGGGGTGAAAACCATCTGGACTTGACGTGCTCGGGTTTAGGGTGCTGAAGGCGAGAAAAACTTTGTGAGGGTTGGTGGGGTGGGAGAGTAAACCCTTTTGGGGGGAGTAGGGAGGCGCCATGTGGTCAGGTAGCACACAGGATGTGAAAAAATTTAGAGTATCAGCGACTGAGGTGCAGTCAGAAACAGAGGACCCATTTTGCTTCAGTGTGGGGGTTGGTGCCTGGCAGGAGGGGTTGAGGAGAGATTTGACTCTGCTCCAAAAGGAAGAGGGGTCAGGGCAGGATGAAAGGTTTAATTTAAAATACTCAGATTTAGCTTGGTAAATTGCTTTTGTGCTGGTGTTTCTGAGTTTGCGATAGAGGTGGAGATCAGTGGTGGCTTTGGAGGACTTAAATTTAGACCAAGCTTTGTTGTGAGCTTTGCATATGGATAGGATATAGGGGGAAATCCAGGGCAGATGGCGACGTCTGACTCTAGTGGTGTGGAGAGGAGCATGGAGGTTCAAGATTCTAGTCAAGATGGAGGTGAAATGCTTGAGCTTGGTTTACATCAGTGGCAAAGAAAATGGGTGACCAGTTAGCTGAGTTTAGATTAGCTAGGAGGAGGTGGGAAGTTAGGTTGTGGGTGGAGAGGAAGCTGAGATACTTGGGGGAAGATTTGGGAAGGTGTACTTTTTGGTGCAGTATGTGAAACAGTGATCACTGATAGCGTCATTTAGTACACCTGCTGCTGACATTCGATGGGGGTGAAAGGGAAAGGATCCAGTTGAGGGTATGATTGGTGGAGCGTGGGTTATACTGGGTTGGCTCATTTAGCAGCTGAGAAAGATTGAAACATTCAGCAGTGGTTCTGGTGTGAGAGGAGGAGGGGGAGAGCCAGTCAACGTTGAAATCCCCCCAACATGAGTAGTTCACCATCAGAGGAGAGAGAGACAGTAGAGCTAAGGCACGAGAGGAGGGATTCGGGGGCTAGTTTAGGAGCTGTGTAGAGGGGGCATATGTAGAGCAGGGCAGTGGAAAGCAGGGTGAGTCGAGTGAGGATAAATGCACATGGAGTTTTGAAATGCGTAGAACTGTGACTACATTCCCTGTTTCAATGTGCCAAATTGAGCCTGCAGCAACTGCTCCAACTGTCTGTCTTCATTTGAGATGATAGTGTTGTTAGTTGTCTAGCAACCGTGCGCGAGCACACTCACATGCATGGAGCATGACATCATGCACAGCGTCGGGAGTAATGGCAGGCTGAAGCGGGAGCTGTGTCGGCATCCTCACTGCACAGTCACCATTGAATAGAACAAGAAAACACTTTCAGGGTAAAAGCGTTTAAAGCAAATTTGAAACCAGAGAGCTGATATTAAAAAAAATGCATTGCACAGATAACATGTAGACTAGAAAACTAACATTCTCACCCCAGGAATCTGTCAATATTCTTGACTAGTGCAGTTATGCCAGTTGGGTTCAACTGCCCCAGAGGTGGAGTTATGCTAATGATGCCAGGGAATTAGCCAATCATGTTGTAGTAAGAGAGTGCTGCCTGTAGGTGCTGCTGTACTCCATTCAGATTAATTTCTCTGCTGACTGTACAAGTCTGCCCCAAAGCTCTCTCCAAACCTTAACTTGAAGTAGTTAATTTTTATTTTATCAGTGATTTCTTTTACTCTGCACTGCTTTTAGAGTACTGTATTTTTGTAAGTTTGTAGTGCTTTTTGTGTGTTTTTCACGGTTCCTTAGTTCCCAGGATACATGGAAAGTCGCCTCCTTTTTCTGCATTCTCACATTTTTTTCTAAAAAATATTGCACTTGAGGTAAAAATTCTACGGATTTTATATTTTAACATTATTTTTTCCACAGTTACATATTTTTAAAGTGGTTCTGAGATTTTAAACCACATTTCTTTATTTTACCTCAATCGGGAGTCGTTTTACAATGGTTCCACAGTGCTGAGAGCCTTTTGTGTTTTCTTTTTGGGAACAAACTTCCTGGGTCTTCAGACAAATTGACCATAAAAACAAGACTGGTCTCTTTGATCTTTCCAAATTACTAAATCCTTTTAAATTGTGGATAAGGCAGACTGCCACAGTTCTCATCTAATATTTTGGGCTAGTCACTGTTTTTCTGTCTGTGAGCTTTACTTTTTATATTACTCAAAAACAGTAAGAAATCTACTATAAGGCTGGAAATTATGGCTTCTCAGTCTGCCTCCCCCTCTATTAAAAATTCAGAAGAGGGGTCCTCCTCTCATCAGAAGTCTAAAGACATGTCCTCCAAGGACCCCATAGAAAATCAGTCTGATAAAAATAATAATGACCAAGCCAAACAAAAAAGATACTCACAGCAGGTCCCTGATTCAGGGCCTGCTGAAAAGAAACAATAAGAAAAACATATCACTGCCCCTCCTGCTGAAAAGTAAAGGGAGTCACCAGTGTTACAACAAGATATACCCTCTGCAGAGGAAATGGCAAAGTCTTGGCAACTACACCAAACTTTTCAGGCTATGGGTTCTCTTCTAGGTGCCCCAGCTGGTCCTGCTACACCTACCCCTCCCTTACCCTAGTCTCAGCCAGGGCGTTTTCTTTGACGGGGGTGATGATGAAGAAGAGGGTGCTGATGAAACTTCTGGCCAAGAATTTGGCTCTCTTTCCCATGGCCAGTGGGATTTTTCTTCTCATTTTATCTTTGTCCAGCACATGGTGGACACTCTTAACTTTCTATTCGAGAGATCACCATGGAGGATGAGGAGACAGACTTTTTGGATATGATGGGTCTCCCTGCGCCTAAAAAAACTGCGCCTACCAGTTCCTAAGTCCCTACACAGGGCTACTTTCGGTTTTCTCTAGAATCCCTCCTCCATACCAGGGGTGGATAAGAAAATAGAGGTAAAGTAAAAGCTAGATAAATCCAATGCTGAGTAACTTTACATACAGTACCTCCAGACCATGAAGGAGTAGTGCAAGCTGCAGCTTGTAACAGAGCAAAGATGCCTCTTTCTTCCCAGCCTCCAGAAAAAGAATCCTAAAAACTGGATACTATGGGTAAGAAATCTTACACCACAGCCTCGCTACTGATTCGCCTCTGTACTTGCATGACGTACACAGCTCAGTACCAGAAGGCTATCTGGAGCTCTGTCTTGGCCATCAGCCAGCAAGTCCTAGAAAAAGTGGTTCAGGAACTGGCAGAAACTGTTAACAGCCCTGGAAGACACAAAGTATGAGTTCTGTCTGTTTGTGGATGCCAGTGACACAGCATCTAGGGCTATGGCTCAAGTCATCTCCCTCAGGCGTTTTGCTTGGCTAAGGACTGCCAGTCTCTCCCAGGACACCCAAACTAAAGCTGTGGACTTCCCCTGTGAGAATAATTATTTTGGGGGACAAAACAGAGACATAAATGAAAAAGGTGGAGGAATACAAAACCACCTATCAGAGCAATGCACTTAAACAGAAACCCTCCACCCTCCATCTCCTTCAGATCCCAAAGAGGGGGCAGAGGTAGGGGTTACTATCCCAGGGCCTTCTACCCTATGCCAGTGCCCTTGGATTACTCACAGATGAGAGGATTTGTTAGGGAAAGAGGTAGAAGGGCTCAGAAACTTACTGATCCTACACCCTCAACAGAAACTCAACCAAAACAAAACACCTGACTGGAAGGCCCAGGTTGTCTACCCTCTGCAAGTAGGAGGGAGGCTGACCCACTACCTCCACCACTGGCACCACATCACCACTGACAAGTGGGTGCTGGAGGTGGTGGGTTGAGGACTTACCCTGCAGTTCAACAAATGTCCTACTCAGCAGGGCCACATGAGTGTAAAACCCCTAACCCGCACAGAGTAAATTCTGCTAGAGTTAGAGGTAAAGTCTCCTGGCAGCAGATGCAGTGGAAAGAGTCCCTCTCGTCCAATGGGGAAAAGGCCTTTACTTCAGGTACTTTCTAACTCAAAAGAAAAACAGGAACTGGCGACCCATTCTAGATCTCGGGTATCTAAACAAACACCTGTTCAATCCCAAATTCAGGATGGTCACCCTGTCAGTGGTTATCACTTCTTTACAACAGGGAGACTGGCTAACCTCCCTAGACCTAAGAGACACCCTATTTTCACATTCCAGTCAGGCCCTCTCACAGAATGTATCTCGGGTTTAGACTGCCCTCTGGGCACTTCCAGTTTGCAGCTCTGCCCTTCGACCTTTCTTCAGCTCCCAGAGTTTTCACAAAGTCCCTGGCAGTGGTGGCAGGAGGTCTCTGTCATCCCCTACCTGGATGACTGGCTGATACTGGACACCTCTCCCCAAAAAGTCAGAGACTCTCTCAGCCTCACACAGCACACCCTGGAGTCCCTGGGTTTCCTGATCATTTCAGAGAAGACCCAGTTCGAGCCAGTTAAGCTCCTCGAGTTTATCGGAGCACAGCTGTACACACAGCAAGGCAAAGCCCTGCTCCCTCTGAATAGGGTGAAAAACCTCCAGGCCCTGGCACACTCGTTTGTCTTGTGCCAAACAAGACCAGCCAGGCACTTCTTCAGACTTCTAGGCTATATGGCATCTACTACAGCTGTAGTGCCAGGGGCCAGGTTCAAGATGAGAAATATCCGGTACCATCTCAGAGCCCATTGGTCTCAAAAGAGGGACTCCCTATCAAAACTGGTTCCAGTCGCCAGGACATTCCAGCAGAGGGAACCCTCAAGAGTGCTTACTATAGATGCTTCTCTCTTAGGGTGGGGTGCACACCTATCAGACCAGTCCATAAGCAGGGTGTAGTCTCCCAGAGAGTCCAGATGACACATAAATCTCCTTGAACTCAAAGCCGTATACCTGGCTATCAAGGCTTTTGCTCCCCAGCTCAAGGGTCAATCTGTCCAAGTCAGGACAGACAAAGCCACTGCTATGTTCTACATCAATAAGCAGTGGGGCACAAGCTCCACAATGCTCTGCACAGAGACTGTGAAGATGTGGTCTCTGGTCTACTCCTTAGACATGCAGCTCACTGCCTTTCACCTGCAAGGCAAGGACAATGTGCTGGCAGACTCCCTGAGCTGCATCAGTCAGGGCCTCCATGAGTGGGCCCTAAACACACAGGTGCTAGCCACAGTCTTCAGGAGGTGGGGTACTCCATAGAAACATAGCAACATAGAATTTGTCGGCAGATAAGGACCGCTTGGCCCACCTAGTCTGCCCATTTCCCTACCGAATGCATAGGCTGCAGATCCTAGTTACCCAACAGCCTATCTCCTCCTACCTCCCACTAGAATTGACTTATGTCTGTCCCATGCATTCTTGAATTCCCCCACTGTTTTTGAGTCCGCTACCTCTTCAGGAAGGCTGTTCCATGTATCCACAACCCTCTCCGTGAAAAAATACTCCAGAGATAAGATTCTGTTCGCCTCCAAACACAACTACCAGCTTCCCCTATACTGTTGCAGGCCTCCAGCTCTGGGCTCAGTGCCAGTGGATGCCCTGTCTCTGGATTGGACAGGAAGGTTCCTGTACACTTTCCCTACATTTCCCCTGATTCTCAGGGTTCTGCTAAAGCTCAGAAGCCAGCCAGCAACCATGATTCTGGTGGCTCCAGACTGGGTGAGGCAGCCATGGTACACCCTGCTTCTCACCCTCTCAGTCAAATGGCCCATTCACCTGTCCTCCACTCACAGTCTCCTGACCCTGCCTCAGACAAGGATTGCATACCCCAGCATAGTCTCTTCGCCTCAAAGCTTGGTACTTGAAGAGCTAGAATTCCCAGACTCTCAGTATTCAGAGCAAGTCCTGAGAATCCTTCAACTGGCCAAGAAACCAAGTACCAAAAAGACATACTTCCAAATGGAAGAGATGTTCTTTCTGGTGTAAACATAGGCAGATTGACCCTCTGCAGGCTAGCCTCTCTTCCACACTAGACTGTTTGGTAGACTTACAATCATCAGGCCTGAGAGCCTCATCTCTGAAGGTTCATTTGGCAGCCATTTCAGGCTACATGTCTGTTGGTAAGGAGGAATCTTTAATCTCTCTTTCCATCTTTAAAAAATTATTTAAATAGCCCAGCCCAGTGGCATTGAGGGCTGAGGCACTGGTTGCCTTACCTCATGCCACGCCGGCGACCCATGTTCGGGAATGAACATGGATCACTGGCGGTCGGCAGGAGAGGAGAAGGATTGAGCGTCTGTTGGACTGCTGTCCTTCTCCAGGGAGGGGGTCCATGACAGTCAGTGTCTGATTGCCTCCTGGTGGAGGCTGGGGGACAAGGTGCTGCACTGTACTTTGGGAAGGGTTGGGGTAGATGCCAAAGGAGCACATGCGACACGAGTACTCCTTCTGCCGCGCTCCATTGCTGCCCAGCTCTGGGAAGTAATCGGAGAAAAAGAGGAAAAGGAAGGCATCCTGGTTGGGCGACTTGATGGCCATCCAGTGGAACACTGGCTCTGGGGGAGTTGCCAAATCTGGATCCAGACAGGGTGGATGAGTTGGGGGCTCCCCACCACCCTGATGCGGGGGTAAGCCACAGGGAAAACAGGCAAGGACCCCGAAGGAGCGCAGGGTTGTTGGATGGCAGCTGAGTCTCAAAGGGGTTGCCAGGAATTGGAGCAGACCAGGTATGTCAAAGAGAAAAGAGATAAAAAAAAATTCTTTAAAGGCCTGCTGCATTTTCAACCCCCACTTAGGGAACCTGTTCCCCCTTGGAATTTGAACCTCTGTATAGCTAAGTTGATGGAGTCTCCATTTGAGCCCATAGCTGCTGCAGACTTAAAATATGTCACCTGGAAAACAATTTTCCTAGTGGCAGTCACTTCAGCCAGAAGAATCTCAGAGTTGCAAGTTCTTAGCACTGAACCTAACTACATTATTTGCCACAGGGATAAAGTAGTTCTTAGGACTAACAAGAAATTTCTTTCCAAGGTAGTGTCTGAATTTCACCTTAACCCGTTTATAACACTCCCTGTCTTTTACACAGACAAATCCACTCCTGTTGAGTGGAGGCTTCACAGCCTGGATGTCAAAAGAGCACTGACATACTACCTGGAGCACACCAAGCAGCTCAGGTCCTCTCACACTCAGTTATTCTTCACCTATGGCAAGGTGGGTAAAGGCAGGCCAGCCTGTAAGAGAACTATCTCTCATTGGATAGTCACCTGCATTCAGGTTTGCTACAGTAAGGATGGCAGACAGCCACCTCAAGGCCTCAGGGCCCACTCCACCAGGGGCACTACAGCCTCGGTGGCAGCAGCAAAAGACATACCCTTGTTCGACATCTGCAAAGCAGCTACCTGGAAGACTGTACACACCTTCACAAAGCACTACTGCTTGAATGTACAGTCCGGATCAGATGCTAAATTTGGCATCGCAGTCCTGCAGAGCTTGTTTCCAAAGTATATTCTGTTTCCTCATCCCAACTACACTGCTTTGTAATCTGCACTAGTCAAGCATACTGAGGGATTCCTGGGGTGAGAAGAAAAAATTACTTACCACAGTAATATTGTTTCTTCCAGGGGATCCCTCAGTATCATTGACCTCCCACCCAACCTCCCCTCACATAACCTGGCTGAGAATAGTTCTGCAGTCCTTGCCTTCGGCCAAATTTCTTTCTGTAGAGCAATAAAATGTGTAGTGTTCCACAGTGATGCATGATGTATATAGTTCACCTACAGGCGAGTTATCTTTTTCCTTGTGTTTTTCCTTTTTTCTTCTGTAGTACTAGGATAGGTTTAGGGTTTGGGACCTTTTGCTCTTCAGGCTTCAAAATGAATCTGGCTGACGTATATCAGCACCTACAGGCAGCACTGTCTTACTACAACGTGATTAGCTAATTGTCTGGCATCATTAGCGTAACTCCACCTCTGGGGCAGCTGAAACCAGCTGACATAACTGCACTAATCAAGCATACCGAGGGATCCCCTGGAAGAAACAATATTACTATGGTGATTTTTACTTTGGTGTTACCATTCTAGCACTTGAAAGCTCTATGAGCTACAGAAGAAAACAGCAGTGTTCTAAGAAATGAAGGACATGCAGTCAAGTAACCAGCACATCAGAGTGAGGATAGTGAAAGCATTTGTGTTTGAATAAATACAGGCACTAAAAGGCGATGGATTAGAGTACACACTGCAATATAGTTCAGTATACTTACTACTGTGTTTATTCATATAAGTCAAATGAATATAAAGACATCAACAGGTTGTATAAAAATAACAGTCAAGTGGTGCAAGGTATGGCACAAGATACTTACGCAAAGCAAGCAATAAATAAAATATAGACTACACTGAGGAATATAAAATAACTGAAAGGCCCACAAAGCTAAGTACATAATGCCACAAATGTATTCTTGGTGCAAAGAGGAACAAGACCTGATGAAGACGAAGTACGGTCGGAGCGCCGGGGCTAGTTGTTCCTCTTTGCACCGAGAATACATTTTTGGCATTATGTACATAGCTTTGTTTGCCTGTTATTTTATGTTCCTGAGTGCAGTCTTTTTCATGCTTTGTATCGTGTGAGCTAGCTGCCTCTTGCCTGCGCCACCCGATTTCCTAATGATGTGCTAATTTTGCTTCCTACAAGATATCTGTGCAGTGCTCAGTAATGTACATATGTTATATATACAAATTCGGAACAAAATTCAAAGATTACTGATATTTATATTTTCTGTATTATGCCAATAGAAAAACAAATAAATACCCTTGAAAAAGGGCAAAATGTTGGGGGTACAGGAAAATAAAATGCAAGTCAGAAGTCACTAAAAGCACTTGTCTGCCTTTTTTATGAGCAATAGAAGCACTCCCTACCACCCTTTTTTCTGTAAGAAGTTTTCACTACCTTCAGTAAGGTTTGCAAAAAATGTTGTAAGAATAGTGCAATTTCCACAATACCACTAAACTGTCAAACTACTCTGGAAAAATGTACATTTTTTAGTGCTCCAAAGGAGGCCAGGGCACTGATGTCCAAAATGCAAAACCATTTTTGGCCTTTAAAGGAGGTTTCAGAAGTTGAAGGATGAATGAAAACCTGTGATCTTCATCAAGAATATTCCCTCCATTCTGCCACACTTTTAGAACTGTAAGGTGTCGGCATCAGGACCACTTGGAAACTTTTGCTAGCTAGGGCGGCCTATGTTGACATGCAGTGCCTGCGCCTGTATAATGTGTTCAGCTCCATTGCTCCTCAGTTTGTCCTTCTGCTATTGACTACTCTTCAGACCTGCAAGAGGTTAGCCAGATGTGCTATTGATGTACAACAGGCTGTGCTGAATGCCTCCTTCAGGGGCTTCAAGCTGTTTGGGAGTGATGTTGAAAATGCTCTACATGTGCTTCAGTCCACCAACATGATTTTAATTTCAGTCAAATCCCTGAATTATCAGCCTGCCAGGGAATGTGGTAGGGGATTATTTTGTAGGCCTGTAGCCCATGATGGCCCTGCCTCCTGTCAGCATTCCAGTGGTTGAGGAGGCAGTCCCGCTCTGGGTCCCCCCACCTCTAGTGCCTATACAAATGTATCAGTCAAGGCGGTCCTGCCGCCCCAGGCAACTTCTGATTCACCACTTACCTCCCTCCACTGTTTCCTCCTTGGGTTCAAGTGGGGGAAGGGTATGCCTTCACCTGTCAAAATGCAGGGAGATCACAGACAAGTGGGTCCAGGAAACAGTGGAAAAGGGGCATGCTCTGGAGTTGCTATTCACCCCTCCAGTTAATTCTCCACCTCCTCATTATCCTCCAGGTCACTGTTCCCTTCTGAGAGAAGAGGTTTAGTCACATTTTCACAAGAGCCATCAAACCCGTTCTTCCCCAAGAAAGAAACAAAGGGTTTTATTCAAGATATTTCTGGTCCCGGGTAGAGAGGAGATCTACTTCCTGTACTGGACCGGAGAGACCTAAACTGGTTCGTCAAATACAGAAAGTTTTGAATGGTGTCTCTTCTAGACAGATGACACCAGTAGGAATGGCGGAGCAGAGCCAGCAGAAAAGTTAAGTGCTCTGTGGGGCTTGAGGACCGTGGGCTGAGTTCTGTATTGTTCTTTAAAACTTGGTCACTTGGTGTTTTGTAGACAGAAGCAGGCAGATGCCCATCATGACTGTCTCCCACTAGTGTGGATCATGGTGTCCCTAGAACCCCATAAACTTGTCCAGTTCCTTTTTAAATGACTCAAAACTAATAATATTTACCAGATGTTGTGGTAATTTATTCCATTTTAGTGGAACTCTAACAGTAAAGTAGTTCATTTTCTTTGTAAGTGATTGCGGAATCTCGAATAGTTTATTATGTGATCTTAATTCCTGGTGTCATACAAAAGGGGTGATACAACAAGGTTTTTTTTAAGTCATTATAGAACCCCCTCCCCGATCTTCTCTCCTGATGTCCCTGGAGGAGAGAAGATCGAAGGTTCTCCAGTTCTTTAAAATAATCAATAATAATGACTTAAAAAAAGCTTGTTGAATCTTCCAGTCTGTCCTCGTAGGACAGATGTTTCAGCCTTGGTATAAGTTTGGTAGTTCTTCTCTGCACCCCCTCCAAGAGTCTTACATCCTGTTTCAGGTGAGGTGACCAGAATGGTGACCCATAATCCAAATGTGGTCAAACGTAATTTATGTACAGACTCATAATACACTGTTCATTTCTGGTAACAAATGCCTTTTTTATAATGTTTATATATTTGTTAGCCAAGAGTGTCGCTTTCCGTGTTTGTGAATGCATACCGAGATTGTGGTCAATTATAATTCCAGGATCCTTCTTAGTGCTCCCTGTTAGTAGGGCTTTATTGTCTATAAAATATTATCTCATTTGACTATTCCAGCCCAAATGCAGTACTGAACATTTTTAAAAGTTTAGAGACATTTTATTTTTGTCCATTCCACAATTTTCATGATGTTGTCTACCATGGACTGGTGTATGTCAACGTCAGTCTCTCCTGTTATTTTAGTATAATTGACAGACTTTATTGTTTTATTAATTAATCCTTTATGTAGGTCGTTAATGAAACTACTAAACAAGTATGAGCCCAGAACTGAGCCCTGAGGTACCCTACTAGCTACTGCTCCCATGAATGAGGTTCTCCCTTGGATTCTGACTCTTTGGCTCCTATTGCTTAACCATACATTTACCCAATTAATAAGATAGGGGCTAATACCCATGGATGTTAGTTTCTGCAGGAGCTCTATGTGGGGGACAGCATCAAATGCCTTCTTGAAATCAACGTATACTGTGTCACATGATTTAACAGCATCCAAGCATGCACTCACAAATTTGTGGAGTGCAATTAAATTTGTAGTGCAAGACCTGCCTTTGCTAAACCCGTGCTAAGTGTTATCCTGGATGCCTAGAGTAGCGGCTTCCTCCTCAAACCTTGCCTTGATTAATGTTTCCATAACTTTGCTTGGTGCTGGTATAAGGCTTATAGGCCTATAGTTTTCTGGGTTACCTCTGCTACCTTTTTTGTGAATGAGGATTATAAGTGTCTGTTTCCATTCATTGGGTACTATGCCAAACCTTAGGGATTTATTGAATAAAATGTGAAATGGTTTTGTTAGACATCGGGCCTTTTTTAAAAAAATAATGAGGGTGGATTCCATCAATACCTGCTGAAGAGTGTGTCTTCAGAGTTAATATTGCATTGGTTGAAAAGTCCTTTATCAGAGTGTTGATGTTGGTTAGTGGATGTACAAAATCCTCTTTATCATTATTAACTGTAATAAAATAGCTATTGAATATGTTGGCAATCTCAGCTGGGTCATTAATATCTGTACCATTTGCTTTTAGGAATCCCATTGAGTTATTACCTTTGCTCATATTGTTGATATAAGAAAAAGAGGATTTTTCATTCCCTTTAGTGTCTACTATTTTGAACTCGAGGTTTGATTTTTCTTGATTGATTAGCTGTTTAGTTTTTTGGCTCATTTTTGTAATTTGAATAGGCTTTCTCATTCTTCTTTTCTTGTAGTCCCTATAGGCTTTTTTCTTCCTTCTTATCTATTTTTTTTAGCCCGTTAGTCATCCATAAGGGAATTTTGCCTTTATTGTTTGATAGTTGGGAATAAACCAGTCCTCAGTTGTTTTTTTGATGTTTTTTATGATATTTCAACACTCTTCTATGCTCAGGTTATTAAGTATATTTTCCCAATGTATAGACTCAAGGAGCTCTTGTATTTTTATATAATTTGCTTTGTGATACTTGTTTGTACTTTGTTAGTTTGAGTTAGTTTATTGCATGCATAGGTGAATGTCATAATGAGGTGCTGACTACTACCCAGGGGTTCTTTTGTTAGTACTTCTGATATACCAGGATTAATATTAGTTATCACCAAATCCAAAATGTTACGTCCTCTATTTGGAGTTGCGACTATTTGTTCAAGTCCCGCAGCTGACAGAGTTTAAGAAGAGCTGTTCATTTGCTGTATTACTTGTTAAATTCCCCCAGTTTATTCCAGGGTAGTTGAAATTCCCCCAGTATTAAAACTTCTGATTTGCTGCAGTCATGATTTCTTTATTTAGTGAATTGCTGTATGCTATAGGGCTGTTAGGTGGCCCATAGCAGTTTCCTATAATAATTGATTTTTTGGTTTCGACTCTGCAATTGAACCCATAGTGTTTCAATGTTGGTAGTTGCTTCATGGTCCATATCTAACTCCAATACTTCCAAAGATTTATTGATGTAGATACCCCCCGCCACCCACCTTTTTATTTGATCTGTTTTATGAAAAAGCTTGAAACCTTCAATTTCACTGCACCACAAGCTGGTGTCATCCCACCAAGTTTCTGTTATTGCAATGATGCTAAGTTTGTCCCAGAGTATTATTTTTTCCAGTTCACACTTTTTTATTTTGCTTAAGCTGCGAGTGTTAGTTACCAGGAGGTTTAAGTCATTTAATTGTATTTTGGTGTTGGTCCTGTTACTAGAAGACCCTTGCCCCTCCCTAGTTAGTTTAAAGTTTTCTGTATGTAGTCTTCTATTTTTTTTACCTAATAAACTATTCCTCATTTGTTCAAATGCAGATCGCCCCAGCAGTACAACCCGTAATTCTCTTCAAATCTTTCCTAATTCATGATACACTTAATTCCCTTTCCCAGTGTCCATTTACAAAGCCATTCATTTATTATTTTTGCTTTCTTGTTTTTATATTGGCCTGCTCTTGGGGTTGATAATATTTTGGAGTAGCAGGTTTCGGCACCCCATGACACAAGTTTTTCTTGTACTGCTATGTAATCTTGTTTTATTTTTTTCAACACTAGAGCTATTGAGGTAGTTTGTTCTGGCTTGGATCACCACTAAGGGGGAGGGACCAGCATTACTCAATACTAGGTCCACCTGATTTTTGATGTCATCTATTTTAGCACCTCTATAGCTGTTATAGGTTCAGTTAAATGTGTTTTTGGCGCATATTTATTTGTCATAATATTTGACTATTGAGTCCTCCGTAACAAATAGTTGTCTTGTGCTATATAGTTTGTCTGTATTTCCCTCTGAATTCTCTGGTCTACATGAAGGTAAGTTTGTACTTATATTAATTAGTGCTTCACAGTTCAATGAGGTTGTTGTGGGACAAGCTGGAGAGGTAAAATTTGTTTGGTCACCGGGGTCACTTGACTTACAGTATTAGAAGTAGTCGAGACTTCACAGCTGCCCATGGCAGGGGGCAAAATGGTTGTGCTGATCTTCCCTGTATCAGTCTTCACCATTCATCACTGGTGGGTTCCAGCCTAAGGCGCAGGACCCCACAGGAAGCTTTTAGCTTTAAGAAAAAGCTTGACTGCTCAAAGAGGGAAGGACAGCATCGAGGACAGCACCACCTTTGAGGCCGACACATTGCGTGGCACTCATTGTTTGGCCAGTAACTGGCGCCGTCCCTTCCACTCCCTCAGTTCTGCTCTTTCTGCCATCAAAGTAGCAGGTACTCCATGGACAGCTTTGTTTTGTGTGGTCATGGCATGGGTTCAGGGCATAAACCTTCCGAGGCGGGGACCTCCCCCATGTGCGGTGCCCCTGCAGAGGTTAGTTCACTGTAATGGACCTGCATGATTGATGTTTTACCTGCCTGGCACTGAATCATGAGATGGATCACTGCAATGCCTGCTTCAGCATGGATTACTGCACCTTGGAACAGCGTGCAGCGAGGTTGGGATATGACCCCCTAAGCTTCAGTGACAAGCAATGCACGAGGGCCCTCAAGGTAAGGTTATTGGGCCTAACCCCTGGGCCTCCCCCAATGCTATATGCTGCAGGGGAGAACAGGTCACTGAGGGCTCATGTCACGCTGAGCCACACTGCCTGGGGGAGCAGTCAGGGTGCGATCGGCCTGTTCAAGGGGGCTGACTGCTGACTGTTGCAGGCCTAGTTCTCCATCAGAGGATCAGCAGACCCTGGTGTCAAGACCTCAGCTATACACGGTGCCTTCACTGTGGTCCCTTCAAGGGCTTCAGGGGTGGTGGTCTCGGCTCCTGACACCATTTCGGTTGTCGGTGAGTGAGATCCTCTTCCCGCTGCCATGGAATCCCTTCTTGACACCATTGTCAGTGTTGGGACTGGTCGGGTGACAGGGGTCACCTCTCTGAATGTCTCTGTAGTCTCCTTCTCAAATTCAGAGGATGACTTGGAGGGCTCGGAGTGGCAACCTGGCCCTTCGGAACGGTTGCCCACTAGATTCTGTTCAGGGTCTTCAGTGGGATCTGATCTTGATGTTGACACTGAGTTCGGCACTGCCCCTACCTCTGTCGGCACCATGGTTGGCACTACGAGGGACCCTGGTTTCATTCTTGGTGCCACCTTGGGTGGCAACACCTCTTGCAGTGGCATGCTCAGAGATGGTACCAGTGTCAATGATGGTGTTGTGGTCAGTGCCATGCCTGAAGACGGTGCCACGGTCAGTATCATATCCAGTGGTGGTGCCATGGTCATTGCCACCTCGGGGGTCAGTGTCATGGTGAGTGCCATCCCTGATGTTGGTGCCACCTCTGACATTGGTAATGTAGCTATGGTAGGTGCCAGTGCATGGCACCATGTTGTGTGGTGGCTCCGATGTTGGTGCCATGGGGGGGCCCAGTGCCGTTTCTGGTACCATCCTCAGTGGAAGGGCCTGATTCAGCCATCGGCTCTCTTTTTGGTGCCACTATGGTGTGGTGAGGTGGAGGCCACCCTTGGTGTGGGCTTCTCACTCTCCTCTTCACTTAGATCAATTGCTGTTGGGGGACCTCACTCGAGGGGCAGGTCTCTGTCTTCTCTGGGGAGGCTGGGGGGGTCCGGCCTCTCCTCACTCTGCTCAGGTGGCCTCGGCCACCCTGGGACGGAGTCAGAGTGTTGGTCCGAGCACCCCTTCCTCTCTCAGGGGATGGGGTCCTGCATCAGGTGGGAACAGGGGCCATCCTGTTGGGCTCCTGTCTCCCCCCACCAGAGGTCTTCCCCCTTAGGGTCTTCACCTTCTGGCTTGGGGACAGTTGAACAGCAGGGAGAATCTGGACAGTGCACCACCCTCACTGTAGAGGGGTCCCCTGCTCATGCCCCCGGCCCTAGCAGAACAGATTAGGTCCCTCAGGATCACACTGCCCAGCCTGTGTCTGCTCCACAGCTTCCTCCCCTTCCCCCAGGCCTCTCTGGTCCTTTTGGGTCTCTCATCTGAAACAGTATAGGGCTACGGCAGATGCATTCTCTACATACTACAGGGCCATGGATGAAACAGTTCTTGCATCTCCTGATATGGCTCCATCATTCCCTATATGGAGCCCCTTCGCCTAGTCAGCTTCCTCCATGGAGGAAGAGGAACCTCCATCATACCGGTCATCGGATGTTGATTTCACCGAATATCAGCGCTTCCTATCAATGATGTTGGGGGAGCTCAGTTTAACCCCTGTACAAAGTCGCAATACTGATCATGCAAGTATGATTTACCTTGGGGAATACAGCCAGGAGTCACTTGTGACCCCTCTGTGGCCTCGACCCTTCACGGAGGAGTCACATAGTGCCTGGCAGTCACCCGGCTCCACTTCCCCAGCCCCAGTGGACTGCCAGCACTGGTATTGTGCCCCCTTGGGGTCTCCTAGATCTTTACTCCACCTCCTCCTTGGGTTTGGAGTGGCTGGAAACCCCTTCTGGGCATCTGTGCCTCACAAGAGACTATTCTGTGGATGCGAACTCTGCGGAGTTTGATCTCTGGGGCAGGAGGGTTTTTGCCTCGGTGCATCTCCTGTTATCAATAACAGCACATCAGGCACACATGGTGGCCTATAAGAGGCACCTGTGGGCCACAATGGGATACTTCCTTGTGCGCTTGCCTGATTGCGAGGTAACCAGGCGAGCTATTGTCATCACCACAAGGGGTCTGGAGCTAGCGAGATACCAGGCATGGGCATCATATGATGCCAACACAGTAGCTTCCAGACTGGTGGGATCAGTGGTCTGCATTAGGCAGACGGCATGGCTCCCCCTATCCCAGCTGTCACCCTTGGCCCAGTGTAGGATGACTGCCTTGCCTTTCTGGGGGGCCCAGTTTTTCTCCCAAAGAGCCAGGCAGGAGCTGTCAGGGTGCTCTCCTTCTCCTGCTGGTCAGGAGACCCGTACTGCCTTACAGAAAGCAGCATGTCTGGCTAGATCTGTGATGGGTCCTCCTCCCTTGTGACTCCCCCATAAGGGGCTGAAGGTGGTCCAGCCTTCAGGGAGATACCGGTCCACTTTGTGAGCTTGATACATGCCCACCAGTGATGAATGGTGAACACTGATACAGGGAAGATATGTAAATTATGTACCTACCATAATTCTTGATCTTCCTGGATATCTTCACCATTCATCACTGCTTTCCGCTCTCCATCCCCTCATGGGCCTCAGCCTCTGAACAGTGCCTCCTCCCTGCTTGCCCTCCTTTCCAGTTGAGGCCAGTTGTGGGTATCTCCGGGCTCCCTGCTGATTCTCTGAAGCCACATGGACCCACCTGGGTGGGAGGGCAAGTAGGGGCTCTGGCCCTTTCCTTGGCTCCCTAGGGCCCTCTTCACAACTGACAGTCTCAGGTCTCTCTTCAGCTCTGTTGCAGGTACCCCATCCCGGGGGGGGGTACTTTTCCTGGTCCTCTGCCAGGACTAGGGCCCCAGGACCCCAATATATCTTCTTTTTTTCTAACAGTGGGCCCTTTCATGGTCCACTGCTATAACCTTAAAGTCCCTTGGGATGTCAGGTGCAATGACCAATTTGTGGGCACTTACTATCCTGGAACCCCTGCTAGCGGTTTCAACAGCCAGAAGATAATGGCCCTTAAGCTCCCTGGTACCCCTGCTAGTGGTGCCAGGAGCAGAAATCAATTATGAAATATGGCCTACCTGCCTCAGATACTCTCGCTGGTTATGCCATGCTGCAGCCCTTACCAGGAATCTCAGGAGTCCTCCGGACACTCCTACTAGCAATGCCAGACTCTCTTGTTTACTCACTCAATGACACGCCCTCTTAGCCCCAGGTTGTTGAACCCTTGGTCCCCCTCATTTCACACAGCAGGAAAATCAAATGCCACCTCATGCACTTGCAATCGCCCGGTCAGCAGTAGCACTACGGACCAAAATGGAGCCGGCGCAATGCTAATTTATGACCCCAGTTCTCCTGCTTGTCTTCCAGCATGGCCATTCCCCTATGCTCCTGAATCCCAATTTTCATGCGAAGAGCAAGCTGCTCTCCTATTGGTGCTCCACGCTCGCGAGATCTCGGCAAACATGCCGAATTCCTCATTCCATTGCGTGATTTCATCAGCCACAAGGGAAAAATCACCTGATCACATGAGATCTGTCCTATGCTAGTGCTAGCATGCAATATAGCGAGTGATCAGGCACACAAACGAGCAGATCACACATCGCATTACTAATGCCACCTCACATCAGGCTTCACTTCATAACTATGATAGTACACCTTCTGTTAGTACTACAGTGTGAATAGACAATTTACAGACCCACAGCACTGGGCTGCTTGCATCCAATCACAGCTGCTTCCCTTCAGCATCCTCCAGCCCCCCTTAAAGAGACAGAGCTGAATAATAGGGGCATCGTCAAGAATGGCAGTAACTTACTGACGGCTCTACTATATATTGTACATTACTGATTTTAATGCAGCAAATTTATACAGATACTGAGAATATCTTTCTCTATTATTTAACAGATAACATTGCCCAAAACAAAGAGTTGTAGGTAGTGCAATGTCCCCATACCACACCAGCAGCTAGGAAGGTTATGTGCCTCTTGCGTAGAAGATTCCACCAGGCAAAATGACATAGAGGAGACTGAAGAAGATTTCATGCCCCCAACAGATACAAGAAATAAACAAAACACAGAATATCACTCAGACGCCACCATGGCATTGTTACAAAACAACCAACTCATGCAGGCACAACAAGAGGTGCTAGCAGCAATGTTGCAAAAACTGAATCAATTATCTAGTCAACAGTCAGTCAATCCCCCTCCAGCAAAGAAAAGGGCCACTGGCTCCCACTCTAGAACACTAGAGACAACTGTCCCAGATTCCCAACCCTTGCCTACTGAACCAAGCGATGAGTTGGAGGAGGAGAGAGAGCTTGATCAAGAGCCACAAACCCTCATGGCTAAGTGGTGTTTTCCAGATCAAATTCCATTACCAGTCCGGAACATCATGGATACGGTGGGCTTCGAAACACCAGCCTCCACATCAGCTTCAAAACTAATACCATCTGTGCAACCCCAAGCCAAGCAAGCAGACGTCTTCCCTGTTTGCGAGGCAATAGATGAGCTGGTACAAAAGGAATGGTCCTTCTCAGAGTGTAGATCCTGGGACAAAATGTACCCCTTACAAGCATAAAAATTGGCCCTGTGGTGCACTCCTCCCACAGTGGACCCACTAATAGCAGCACTAAATAAAAAGACTGTACTCCCCACGGAGTCAGCATCAGGGCTAAAGGATCCCATAGACAGAAAACTGGAAGAAAACCTAAAAAAGAATGCAGAATTAGCCGGGTTGGGAAGCAGGGCTGCTTCCACCACAATTTACGCCACAAGAGCACAGTTAACCTGGCTCCAGGAGATTCAAAAAACAGTACTAGCAAAGTCCCCAGAGTCTGTACTCCTGGATAACGCCATACTCTCCACGAAATACCTGGTAGACATGGTGGTAGATTCATTTAAGATAAATGCCAGATCAGCCGTTATCACCAACAGAGCCTGTAGAACCTTATGGATGAAACTATGGGATGCAGACAAGGAATCTAAGGCAACCTTACAAAGGCTACCTTTCAAGGGGAAACGTGCTGTTTGGTGAAGGCTTAGAGAAATACCTTAAGGGCAAGGAAGAAGGAGAGGCATTAAACAGAGATCAATTCAGATCATAGTATCTGCCAGCTAGACAAAGGAGCAGATATCACTCCTTTCAAGACAAGAGAAGGGGGAGTTCTACCTTCAGGGGCAATACTTACAGACAGAATTATACAACCCCCTATCAGTATAACAAGTACAGAGGCAGGGGTTCAGTCCACAAAGGCAGAGAAAATTACACCTGCAGAAACCAGTCCAGACCATGACTATACTAACCACCATCAAGCTCACACTACGACGGGGGGGCAGGACTGGCACAGTTCCTACATCAGTGGGAGAAATCCACAATGGACAGGTGGGTGTTAGAAATAATACGGCAAGGCTATGCGATAGAATTCAACCAGGCTCCAAGGGAGAACAGAATGATATCATCACTTGTCTCATGACACAAGACCACAACACTTCAGGTCCTAACGGTTATACAGGAACTATGCACAAACAACGCAATAGCACCTGTACCAAGACAAGAAGAAGGCAGATGAGTGTATACCATCTTCTTCATGGTTCCAAAAAAGACAGGAGGCCTCAGACCAGTATTGGACCTCAAATACATCAACAGATCAGTGAGCTATACCCCCTTCAAGATGGAGACCATCCAGTCTACCCTCCAAGTACTCAGACAGGGAGACTTTCTCACCTCAACAGACCTGAAGGATGCTTACCTTCATATATCCATGAGACCCAGCCACTTCAGATACATAAGCTTCTGTATACTGGGACAACACTACCAGTACCAAGTACTACCATTAGGCCTAGCTCCAGCCCCAAGAGTGTTCATAAAGGTCTCAATAGTACTAGCAGCCAAACTTCGGGAACGGGGGGTCCACGTTATCCCCTACATAGACGACTGGCTCATCAGAGCAAGATCACAACAGCAATCTGCCAGGGAAACACACATGGTGGTAGACTACTTACAACAACACGGATGTGTAATCAATCACAAGAAAAGCTGCCTAATACCCAGTCACTCCATCGAACACCTAGGCACACTCACAGACACAGAAAAAGGCCTGGTGTTCCCATCTCAGACAAGAATACAATCAATCTTAGCTACTGCCAAGCTACTACAAAACTACAAGCAGCTGACGCTACTACTTATATCTCAAATGTTAGGTTTTATGTCCTCCACAATAGACACAGTACCGTGGGCAAGATGGCACATGAGACCCCTCATGTCTTTCTTATTAACACAGGGCCCCACACATGATATCAGCCTAACAAAGAAAGTTGAACTACCACTGAGGGTAAAATCAAGCCTGACATAGTGGACAAGCGGACAGACTAACACAAGGCATACCACTAGACATACAACCGGAGGTAATAATAGAGACGGATGCCAGCCTAACAGGATGGGGAGCCATATTGGGAAAACACATGGCCCAAGGAAAATGGTCTGTTCCAGAAACAAAGCTAACAATAAACGTACTAGAGATGAGAGCAGTATTCAGAGCACTACTGCACTTCTCACACCTAGTACATCAAAAACACATCCAGATAAAATCAGACAATCAAGTCACGGTGTCATACATAAACAAGCAGGGAGGCACCAAAAGCAATGCAATGCTGGCAGAGGCATCAAAGCTTATGCCATTCACTTAGTAGGAAAACTAAACACAACAGCAGACTGGCTAAGCCAGCAGATGGTGCACCCAAGGGAGTGGAAACTCCATCCACAAGTGTTTCTACAGTTACACCGCAGATGGGGACCGATAGAAATAGACCTCATGGCATCACACAAGAACCATCAATGCACAAAGTATTGGTCACAGTTCAGGGACTACAGAGCCCTGGGAGTAGATGCCCTCACAGCTCCACGGACATTCCAAGTTGCTTACGTATTCCCTCCACTCCCACTGATCGCTCAAGTGCTGAAGAAAATACGCATCTCGAGAACCAGAGTCATACTGGTAACACCACACTGGCCCAGAAGATCCTGATTCACCACTATAGTCTCAATGGTACTAGACGACCCAGGGAAACTCACTCACAGACAAGACCTACTGTCGCAGGGCCCAATACTGCATCCAAACCCTCAATACCTGCCACTGACGGCATGGCTCCTGAAAGGGAGAGACTGCTAAAAGCAGGATATCACCCATCAGTCATACAGACTATGGCATCATCACGACAACGATCCACGATTTCCACCTACCAGCGCCAATGGGACATATTTAACAAATGGTGCACACATCACAAAATAGACAATCATGCACCATACCCCAGATCCTACTGTTCCTTCAGGAGGGACTACAACTGGAACTGTCACCAGCCTCACTGAAAGTACAAGTCACAGTAATTGGGGCAACCAGAGGACAAATACAGGGCACTACCCCAAGTTCGCATCAAGACGTAGTATGGTTCCTGAAAGCAGCATCCAACATACGCCTCGTCAATAGACCAATATTAACTCCCTGGGATCTAACAACAGTACTGATGGCTATGACTAGGCCGCCATTCAAACCTCTAGACTCCATCCCCGTGAAATGGCTACAACTCAAGTCCGTTTTCCTAATGGCAATAGCGTCCACTAGGCAGATAGGAGAACTACAGGCCCTTTCATATAAGGAAACATTCTTACTGTTCTATAATGACAGAATCTCTCTGCGTCTCATTGCGTCATTCAGACCCACAGCTGAAAATGCTGGGAATGAAAAGGGTACTTAAGACGTACATTGCCAGAACAGAGGGCATATGAAAAACAGACAGACCGTTTATCATAATACAAGGACACAGAAAAGGCCTCCCCACCTCGAAATCATCTATAGCAGGATACCTGAAGGCAGCCGTAACAGAGGCCTACGGAACAACTAACACTCAGGCGCCACAGGACCTGAAAGCCCATCCCACCAGGGCAATTGCGACGTCATGGGCGGAAAAGAACATGGCCACCGCATAAGAGATACGTGCCACAGCCATGTGGTTAACCATGCACACTTTTACCAGACACTACAGAATGGACGTGTCACAGGACAATAAGACAAACTTGGCAAGGGCAGTGCTCCTAGCAGCCCACATAGAAAATAATAACAAGGACACGTCTAACCCACCCTAGGGAATGATCACTGCTTTTTAATAACCCATGATGTCAGGAATGTGGAGTGCCTCAGAGATCATCCCCCACAATGGTAGTTTACTCACCTGGTAAAGGTGATTGTGGGGGACTAGATCTCTGAGGCACTCCACACAACACCCTACAAGATGTGCATTTCTCTAACTGACACAGTACAAAAGTAAGACTGTACATAGAACTTTTACAGAAGTAACCAAACATAATGCAAGGGATGCTTAAAGTAACAAAACATACTGTACAAAATGCTCAATATGTAGCTGTATTAGATAAGTAACCTAATATGCTGAAAAGAATGATCAACATTGTTGCAAATGCTATACAAATTAAAACCTACATTATAGAACATATAATATTGCTCAGCATACAATTATTCAGGGTATGCACTGGGGGATTATAACAGATTTCATTTCAGATACAGCTCTGGAATACATCGAACTGACCATAGAAGACCTGAGCCCCTCGGAGGGGGATGGACTTCGTTTAGTCACATGCGCATCAAACAACCTATCAGGTGTATACAACCCATGATGTCAGGAATGTGGAGTGCCTCAGAGATCTATTCCCCCAAAATCACCTTTACCAGGTGAGTAAACTACCATTGTACCCTTTTCAAGAAAAGAGGCTGTCTGAGATGCAGCAGCATCCAGCAATATCGGAGATGGAAGGGTCCCCAGTGCGCGGTCTTGGCCTCTAGGAGGAATACGGTAATTACGTGTGCGTATCTGCAGCATCCCTCACATAGAGGGAGGGGAGTAGTTGTGCCCCGAGTTGAGGAACCTCCCCCTGATAAAGGGGAAGGGAGGTTTGGCACTGGGCCTCCTCCAACCATGCTGCCCACAGTTTGGATGCCTCCCTCCCGGGCGCAGAGTGCTGACATGTGGCGGGGGTGCGTCCCAGCAGGCAGGATTGGTCGGGATGCGGAGGGGCGGGCGCTAGTGGGGTAAAGGCCCTGCTTGCCTGGCCCTGTCCTCTTTGCCTCCTGTCTCATCAGCCGCCTGAATCGCATTGTTGCCAGCAGCAGCAGCCGCAGTGGCGTTCCAGCATCAGCCTGTGGCCTACTCGAGCGTCCTGCCTTGCGTGTTCCGGCCTCCAGCAATTCGCCCACATCCTCTGACTTGGCCCTTTCTGGTGGGCTTTTTGAATCTGCAGCTGCTTGCTAGTTGCCTGGCAGGCTCAGGGCTCTGAATTTTTGTACTTCAGCAGTTTTTTGGCTCCCACATGGTGGCAGTCCCTTTGTTTGGCGTGGGGCCTAGCAGCATGGCGTCCTCTCAGAGAACCATTGAGGAGATTCCTCAGCAGGCCAAGGCTTTGGCTGAAGCAAATGGGAGTGCAGTGTGGCTGGAGCAGGTGCTCTGTGTGGGCCAGCCTGGCCAGAATTCTGGGCGGCCTTGCAGGCCCTTACCTGGGAGCACGGCCAGGGGTGCTGGCTCTGGCCAGAGGGCGGGGGCAGGGGTGGTCGGGGTAGGGGCAAGCAGAGCCGGCTGCCCTCTGCCTTTTTCACTGCTGTGGGTTCAGACCATGCCTTTGCTTCGGGCAGGTGCCCTGCTGACCCTGTCCCCGGCCCCTCGAGCCTCCACCTAGGGGCCTCCCTGCCGAGCCCTGCCTCCCCCTTCCCCTGGGCCCGGATACTCAGATCATGCTTTCTGCCTCCCTGGCCAGCGGTCCCTCTGGGCCTCCCTTTGCTTGCAGCTCCCCGGCTCCTTTCCCTCCAGTTGGCCTTCCCTCAGCCAGTTTACCCGCCCCCACAGTGGGTCCCCTGAAGATTGGCCCATCAGCTGGAGCTCAGAAGAGGAAAGCAGCGGAGGTGGACCTGGTTTCCAAACAGTTTGCAGCAGATCTGGAGTCCAGTAATCCTGTGGGTGAGTACTCGATTTATTCTTTGGGGGAGTGGTCGTTTGGGGAGTGGTTGGTCATCGATCAGTAGCAAGCCTGCCCGAGCTGGTAGGAGACGGTGTATCCAGGAAGGAAAGGGGTGAGACAGGGGTAAGGGTGGAGTTAGAGCAGGAGGTAGAATACCTAGGAGATACCCCCGCTTGGGGTAGGGAGCTAGCAGGCAGGGTTGAAAGGGTATCAACGAACATGGCAGTGCTCCAGGGCATGTTCATGGACATGTTGGGAGCGGTTGCCAATCTTTGTACTAAGGAGCCAATCAGGGTTCCCAGGTGGGCAGAGGTATGGGTGGACAAAAGCTCGGCCAGACCAGTGACCCCTTCCCCGAGAAAGCAGCTGGGGACCAGACAGGAAGTAGTAGTGCAGGGACATAGGAGCAGCCCAGTGGTGGCTCAGCCCGCAGGGGGAATGAGGCACCCGGGGTGGTGCCAACCCCCGCTGTGGTGACAGAAGTACCCCCTGCAGCTAGCGAACCTGGCGACAACCTGGCTGCCACAGTGAAGTTGCTGATGGCTGAGGTGCAAGAGCTGAGGTCGAGGACCACTTTATGCGACCCGGGGTCATTTACGGCCCACGTGCCGTTGTCCCTGAAAGAAAAAGCCTTGAAGAAAGAGTACATCAATATTTTTTCTCTGTTATACGGAGAAGAGGAGACTAAAGAAGGGGAGAAAGAAGGAGATGGTAAGAATGAAAAAAGGAGAAAAAGGAGAGCAAGGTAAAGAAAGATATATTGATGTGGATAGCATCATTCAACATTCTAGCCATGGTAATGTTAGAGAAGGAGCCTGGGGAGGCAGTGGGTTTGATAAAATATCAGGACCACATATTAAAGTCTTACTATTCCTTTGGGGGTGATGCCTGGCATGGGTATGATGAGAAATTCAAGAAAAGGATGGTGTTGGACCCCACGGTAAAGTGGGGCAGAATGCAGACCTTTCTATATCTGGAGCAGATGTGCCCTAGGCGCCCCTTTCTCATGCCACGGACTGACAGCAGGCTGCCGGTCCTGGGGGCTCCCTCAGGGGGGAAGTATAAAGGAGGGGGTGCAACAAAAATATGGGTAGCTACTGGCGGTAAAATAACGGAGCATGCCCCTTTCAGAGCAACTGCAAATACAAGCGCGTTTGCCAGAACTGTGGGGGTGCGCATCCGGGGATGAAATGCAACAAAAGAAGCGAGGGCAGTAGCTCCACCTCGAATGGAACTGGAAAGGGCACCTTCACCAATTAGGGTGGAGGCCATGCTCCCCTGGCTAAGACGCTACCCCAGCAGAGGAGTAGCAGGGGAATTGTGGGAAGGTTTTTGTAAAGGTTTCAAGATACCATATCAGGGTGCACGAGTCGCACGGGAAGCTAATAACCTAAAATCAGCCATGGAAAAATCGGATATATTGGGGGAAAGATACAGAAGGAGGTGGGACTGGGGAGGATAGTGGGACCATTCCCCCTACCCCCCCCAAGATAATTGCGAGTCTCTCCACTGGGTCTGGTACCAAAGAAAAACCCGGGGGAGTTCCGCCTCATTCACCACCTCTTCTTTCCTCGGGGAGATTCAGTCAGTGACCAGATAGACCCAGAGATAACCTCTGTAGCATATACGTTGTTTGATGTAGTGGTACAGAGGGTTCAAGACTGCGGTCCGGGAGCCCTTATGGCAAAGGCGGATATTGAATCGGCTTTTCGTCTGATCCCTGTGCACCCTGATGACTTCTGCCTTTTGGGCATGATGGTGGAGGGGCAATATTATGTTGACAAATGCATGCCGATGGGCTATTCGGTCTCATGTTAAATCTTCGAGAAGTTCAGCACCTTCTTGAATTGGGTATCATGCTCCTCGGTGGGGTTGGAGTCCATTATACACTATTTGGATTACTTCCTTTTTATCGGGCCGAGCGACTCTGACACTTGTGGCAGGGCTTTATCACAATTTAAGGGCATAGCTCGGGAGTTTGGGGTGCCCTCAGCTCAAGAAAAAACAGAGGGATCATGCACCAGGCTCACGTTCTTGGGGATTGAGCTGGATTCCATAGTCGGAGTCTCCAGGCTGCCAATAGAAAAGGTGCAGATGCTGCTGGGTTTAGCCACGGAGGTCAAATGGGCGAAGAAGGTCACCTTGCAGAAGCTACAAGAGCTGCACGGGCACCTGAGCTTCGCTTGTTAGGTTATCCCTATGGGATGTCCCTTCTCCAGGCATTTGGCCAGGGCCATGTTTGGAGTCAGCTCCCCGCACCATTTCATATGGGTGAGCAGGGGCATGAAAGCGGAATTGGAGACCTGGGCGGAATTTTTGTCTTCCTTTAATGGAGTGGCCTTGTGGCAGACACCAGCTGTCAGCAACCAAGAGCTAAAGTTTTTTGCTGATGCTGCGGGGGGCATGGGTTTGGTATATACTGCCAGGGCGAATGGTGCACCGCTGCGTGGCCACAGTCATGGCATGACTCGGAGCTGACTAAGAACCTGACCTTCCTAGAGTTCTTTCTCATTGTGGTCGCCATCGAAGTCTGGGGTAAGAGGTTGGAAAATAACTTGATGGTCTTTTGGTCTGACAACATGGGGGTGGTACAGGTGATCAGCCAGCAGTCGGCGAACTGTGACAAGGTATGCTCTTTACTGAGGAAGTTTGTCCTGCAATGTTTGAGATTGAATATCACGTTCAGGGCAAAGCATGTGCCAGGAGTGGATAACAAAATTGCTGATGCACTCTCTCGTTTCCAGTGGCACAGGTTCAGGATGCTGGCTCCCAAGGCCAAGGAAGAACCTCTGGCCCTCCCCACCTGGTTGAAGGACAGGTGGGCGCGATTTGGCAGGTAATATCCACGTCAGTTGCCCCTGGGACTTGGGGCTCGTATAGCCGGGGAGTGTCCCGATTTCTGGATTACTGTAGGGAAAGGGGAATAATGAACCCCTGGGCTGGGGCTGTGGGTGCCCTGCTGGGTTTTCTATGGGACCTAAAGGAAAAAGGGGCGTCAAGAGCGTCGGCTGGGTCGGCTCTGGCGGGGTTGCATTTTTTGGCAAGCCGTTGGGGCATGAGAACATAATGCAGCAGTTTGCTGTAGCAATGTTCATGAAGGGTTGGGTGAGACAGTCCCCCCCTGTTGGTGATGGTAGACAGCCCATTTCCCTGCAGGTGTTAAGGGCACTGGTATACAGCCTGGATGACCTTGCAAGGGATAGGCATGAGTGCCCGCTGTTCTGGGCTGTTTTCTGTCTGGCGTTTTTTGGAGCCTTTCAGGTAAGCGAGCTGACGGCAGCTAACAAGGCTGACCGGCTCGGTGGCCTCAAGAGTCAGGATGTAGTGCTGCAGAAGGGTAGGCTAACTATCTGGCTCCACAGGTCAAAGACAGACCAGAGAGGCAGGGGTGCGCAGGTCACCCTGCGGGCCGTGGGATATGCTGATATCTGCCCAGTGCGGGCAGTGACGGAATTCCTAGCGGTTTGCCCTCGGGGGAAGGCCAGCTGTTGGTTCATGCGGACAGGGTGCCCCTGTCGAGATACCAGTTCAGCCGGGTTTTTAAAACATGCCTGAATACTTGTGGGCAAGATCCAGGTAAGTTTGGCACCCACTCTTTCAGGATAGGTGCAGCGAGCACGGTGGCCAGTTTGGGCCTGGGCGGGGGCCAGATTAAAGTAATCGGGAGATGGCGGTCCAGAATATACAAGGGCTATATCAGACCACTGCAGACAAAATACTAACTTGTTTTTCTTTTCTTACCTCCTCTTGTGCCTGTAGGTAAAAGGCAGCATAAGCAGGTGTGGATAGTGGGATCTTCTTACGTGTTTTGGACCCAGAAGAGGGCAGAGGAGAGAATGTATGGGATGAATCTGAGGATACCGAAGGAAGATGCCACTATCCGATGGATGGGGATGCGGGGCATGAGATGGGAACAACTGATGCCCTGCATCCAACTCAACAAAGAGAAGTTTGGCATGCCATACATCTTGGTGGTGCACATGGGGGGAAATAACATGGGGTCTCAGGCCACACTGGAGCTGATCATGTGGATAAAGCGTGATTGGGCCACTCTGAGGACACTGCTGCCCCGGTGCAGGCTAGTATGGCTGGCTATACTGCCACGGCTGGTTTGGCACCATGCTCGTGTGCCCAAGGCCATTGACCGGGCCAGGGTAAAGTTCAACAATGAGTTGGGTAGGTTTGTCTGCTGGACAGGTGGCATAACCATCGCTCACGAGGAAATTGAAACTTCCTGCCCTGGGTTATAACACACAGATGGGGTACATTTATCTGATGTGGGGGGTAGATTTGTTCAACGAAACCATCCAGACCATGTTGGAAACCACAATTTATAAAGGGTAATGCGGTGGTAATTGTAATACTGACCTGGTTGGGGGACACAGGCAAGGTTTAACCATGTCCCTATGGTTAGGGGTGCTTGGTGAGGCCTAGAGAGTGCAGTACCCCATTCCCTGCTGGCCTTAAGCTGTGCGGCTGAAGGTCGGAGAGGCAGGAACAGGTGTTGGGGGTCCCACTGTGCCAGGGGTGGGCAGGGTAAGGGACTGGGAGGAAGCTCGTCCGCCTCTGCGCGTGAGGCTGAGGTGGAAGGGCCCCTCTGGGAGGCCATGACACCCCCTTGGACATTGCGGGGATGTATGGGCCGGGATCCCTGCAGGGCCCCCAGCTTGGGGCCCAAACGGGAGATAATATAGTATTTATTGGGTATATAAATTGGGGTACTGTGTAAATATTGGATAACAATTTGATGATTGTACAAGTGTGTATGTCTACCATACCTCTCAACTGTCACACATTATGAGGTACGTCACTCATTTTATCCCTCAGAAACCCTTTGTCCCACATTGAGAAGGTGACATTCCACACTGACCATTGAGACTTTTAAGCAGAAATATATAATAATATAAGATGCTAGGTTATCAGCAAACATTATAAACATTAGTTCACTTATTTCCACAGTATTCTGAACTTGCAATGTTATGTTTGATGATGTGTCACACATTTTGTCCTGTTGTCACACATCTTGTCACACATTTGGGTAATAAAAGGTTGAGAGGTATGATGTCTACAGATATGTAAAACTTTAAATTTAAACTCTGTTATGATGAATGTACTTTGATGACTTTATTGAATGTCAAGTAAAGTTGTGCTGCGGCCTTTTTACCCAAGAACTGGTGTGTGGTGTCTTCTTCCAAGCAAGTGCACATGAGCGGGTTAGGAATGGAGGCCTCCGCGCCTAGGGTTACCACCTTTTAGTAAACCCAAAGTCGGACATTGCTTACTGAAACACGATTTTTCGTAGGACAATATGTAACCTCGACCAATGCATCAGACTTGTTTTCTCTAAATAATCAGAATTAAGACTATATGTTGTAGTTTTTTTAGTTGTTTCTAGTGTTTCTTATTTTACGGTCTTTTAGGTAAGGTATTATAGTTTTTTTAAAATATTTAGAAGAAAGTCAGAAAATATTTTTTCTGCTATAATGTCAGGACATTTAGTATTTTTCTTTTTTTTTTTCGCAGGACACAGCTGCCCAAATCAGGACAGTCCTGCGAAAATCAGGACAGGTGGTAACCCTATCCGCGCCCAAATGAACTAGATGTTCAGCAGCATAAACACGAACGTAACCATTTAATGTTTTGGACACTACATATAACATATGCCATGAACCCCGACTCTTTCCTACGTCTAATGACGCCCTCACTGGACGCCAGCGAACGTTAAACGTAATCATTAAGGGACGTGTCTGTGTTTATGAGTGCATTACCATGCTGTTGTTGCTGTGACCTTTCTGTTTTCCCCCAGTTCCTTCAGTTATTGATGGTGCATTTTTAGGAATTCAGTAGTGTTCGGAGAACCGGGATGATGAATAAATTGATCCCAAGGCTTTGCTTGACTTTGGCGAAAAGGGTAAGAACGACACTTGCATGTATTTGTAGTGTAGCTAACTGCTCTCTCTCTTTTTTTTTTTTTTTTGCTGTCTGGGGATTTGACATACCTTTGAGTCAGAGACTCATTTACCAAGGTTCCACGTCCATATATATTCTGAAGTTATGTCATTTTTTTTCACAAGAAAACCAGTTTTCACTGTAGAAACACTAACGTCAGCCGCAGCTATCCCAAGCATTCTGACGATCCGTTTGGAGTCCGTTTAATTAATTTAGTTTTCTTTTGAATGAGTTCGAATTAGTTTATTGGGTATGCAGTGTTTAAGCAGTCGTGTTATATTGACTATAATAAAAACAAACAAACAAACGTAACGTGGATTATTTGTTGCTTCCTCTTTTAGGTTTACAAATCCAATGTGGGTGGCGAGCTGTGTATTTTTCCTGAATGTATAATACAAAATTGTACAGTATTTTCCCCCAGATTTGAAATGGTGAAGCGCAACATTGCCTTTGTGACCTTCCCTTTTCTGTAATTTACAAATATAGAACTAGCATACTGTGACATCTCTATAGTTGTATTATAATCGCGATGCTATCCGAAAGCAGGGTCCCTAGTTCTCTGATAAGTTCTGTGGCAGAGCTCCTAATTTGCAGAGTTCACATGCATCTGCAGTTACAGTCATTCGCTTCTGTGGTGGACTAGTTTACCCATTTGCTAAGATACTGTATCATTAAATGTCATCAGTGACAACAGATGCCAAGCATGGCAGAGTGGTTTCAGAGTGGAATGAAGCCTGATACACGGGAAAAACAATACATTTTAAAGACAAAAATCACTCAAAATATTGAATTCTGCTGTGAAATGTAAGTTCTACAGCCATTTCTATGGCTGGGGGAGGAGTGCAGAATTCCATGAAACCCTGACCCTAAAACAAAACTTGGACTTACAGAGCTTCAGTGCCAACTAGGAGGGACTTTTTATTTACTCAGGATAGCTACAAGTAAGTCGGAAGCACGTAACTGAAGGTTCATCATGTCTGCCCCCTTCTTCATATGCAATAGTATGCTGTGATGCAAAAAAAAAGGAATCCAAATCTGCCCCAAATAAGTGACGTAAAATGAACTTTGAAGATAAGTTCCATTATCAAAAAGTATTTATTAAATATGTTTAAAAAGTAGCAGCCATCTGCTCCCCTACCACTCACTACCACTCTTGGTAGGGGAGCACATTGCTGCTACTTTTTAAACATATGTGTTTATTAAATACTTTTTGATAATGGAACTTAGTTTCAAAGTTCTTTTTATGTCAGTATATTTGGGCAGCCGGATTCCTTTTTTTGCATTTTGGATATTAATTCTGTGCTCCAAATCAGTTCCATGGTAGCCGCCTCCTTGTTTTAAGTCTATAATTATGCTATGCAAACATTGACTAATTTAAAGAGGTTCCCTATTAACTCTTCTACCCTCTGAGTATTCATTGATTCCCTTGGTGATCAAAACTGTGTTCAGTCTTGAAGGCCTGAACTGTTTATATGTCCAGTGTCTGAGCTGGTAGGCTGTTCCACAGGTTCACCACCTTCCGCAAAATGAAGTGCTTCCTAATGTTACCGCTGAGTTTGCCACTTCTGACTTCCAGGGCATGTCCCCATGCACTGCTGCAGGACACCAGATCAATCACTGTTGCTGCCCTTGAGTATGTATAAGACTTGGATCATGTCCTTTCTGAGCCTTTTTTCCAGTATGATAATGGTGACCCTGCATTACACCCTCTCAACTATCTTAGTATCCGTTTTGTATTTTGCAGTACTCCAGGTGGTGATTCACAAGGGTCTTGTAAAGAGGCAGGCTTACTCCTCCACCGACCCTCTAGATAGGGCAGCAGCGGGAGCGCCACAGAGTGTAGGTCTTACTCTACTTCTGGTTTTCCTCTCCAAGTGTGGCACCTTATATATGGCTTCATTGAGTCTGAGATTGTAGGAGTCACAATCGCCCAACTTGTTCGGGTGCTCTAGAAGTTTTCCCCATCTCCAAATCAGTCCACCTCCCTGGCCAGCATAGTGTCGTTAGCAGAGTTCAGCAGCCTGCTGGACACCCTAGCTTCCTGGTGATGAAAATGTTGAACAGTAGTGGCCCCACCACCAATCCCTGATTTGATATTGCTGAGTACCCCCTCCACTCGACGGAGTACCTGTCCACAACAACTCTGCTTCCGGTCTCTAAGCCACTTATCAAGCCGTCTTGTGTATACCTTTTGTTTACTACACCAGTGTGCTTTGTCCACCGTGTAAGTGGCCTTGCTGTTGTTCAGATAGACTGTGCTTTCAGCCCTGCCCACCTTCCTGATCAACCCCTCAAATAAGGTGATTAGGTTGGGTTTGCATATCTGCACCTCATAAAAGCCATGCTTATAAGGGCAGGAACCTTGGCCTCAGCCACATAGTCCATTATTCTCTCTTTGATAATTTTTTCCAGAACCTTTCCTAGCACTTATGCTTGGCTTACTGGCCTGTAGTTCATGGATTCTGACCTTGCCCCCTCTGGACCACATTGGCCACTTTCCAGTCCTCATGCACCACACTGATCCAGACAAACTCCTGAAAGATTACTACAAACGGCTGTTTTAATTGTTCCTTTAGCTTCCTGTTGACATTGTTGAGGAAGTGGAACGGAAAATGTCTCTTTGCAGATGACATAAAAATTTGCAACAGGGTGGACACTCAGGATGGGGTGGAGAGAATTCAGAGGGATATGGGGAAACTAGAGGCATGGTCTGGGGAGTGACAGCTGGGTTTGAATGCGAAAAAATGCAAAGTCTTGCACCTTGGAGGGGACCCAGGGGCTGTGTATAAGATTGGGGGAGAGGTACTTACAGTTACCAAGTAAGAGAGGGACCTTGGGATGATCATATCTGATGATCTGAAGGTGTCAGGGCAGCAGGCAAGGCGAGCTGGATGCTGGGGTGTATGGGAAGGGGGATCTCTAGCAGGAGAAGAGAGGTGGTGTTTTCTGTGTATTGCTCACTTGTGAGACCACATGTAGAGTACTGTGTCCAGTTCTGGACCACAAAGACATTGACAGGGTGAAAGTGAGCCAGAGGAAGGCTGCTAAAACGGTGTGGGAGTTGCATGAGAAACCATACAAGAAGAGGCTGCGGGAACTCATCATGTATTCCCTGGAGGAAAGGAGAGCAAGAGAGGATATAATTGAAACTTATAAGTACTTCACAAAGATGAACAAAGTGCTGGAGAGGAGTCTTTTTCACATAAAGAAGAGAACAAGAACACAGGGGCATACTATGAAGCTGGAGGGGGGGGATTAAGAGGCATGTAAGGAAATACCTCTTCACAGAAATGGTGGTGGACGCCTGGAACAACCTGCCGTGAGAGATGGCAGGGTGAAGACAGTTGGGAGCTTCAGACATCCATGGGATAGACATGTGGGTATAATTTTTTTTTCTTTTTTTCAATCATGTCAGACTTTTCCACCCCGGACGGCCCCCATCCAACAGACTCCTCCAGCCTCGTCACCTGGAATTACCGGGGCTTACCTTTTTTCCGGCCGGGTGCGGCGCCTGTGAGTCTGTTCTCATCCTACTGCCCGGCATTTTCGGCCTCCATTTTCTCCCTGAGGCCCCGGAGAATGGCGGCATGCGCATGTGGAGTATGCTGCATGCACCTTCTCGGGCCTCCGTAATTCACCCCTTCCACCCACCCCCGCTGGCCTAATGCCAGGCACCCTGTGGCCTGCATTGTCTCCTGGCCTCCACCAGGGTGCAGACATTGCTGAGGGATGTCAGATCCCCCAGCTCCAGAGAGGAGAGCTCCTGCCTGCAGCACCATCCAGCTGTGCCCCCCCCCCCGTGCCAACCTCCAGCGACCTGGGCTCGTTCCCGAACCCAGGAGTTACCGGGGTGGGTCGAGGTAAGGTGCCAGTGCTTCAGCCTCTACGCTACCAGGCCGGCACAACATGTGGGTATAATAAATAGAGGAAAAGGAGGTGGGAGGGACACCCGTGACCAGACAGAGTCCAGGGTGTATTATTAGGCAGGGAAAATAGGGCAGACTAGATGGGCCCGCTGGTCCTTTTCTGCTGATGCATTCTATGATCCTGGGCTGTATTCTGTTCCCCCCTTCGGATTTCATTGACAGGCTCCAGTAGTACATGCCTGCTCAAGTCATTAATAGTAGTGACACTGATTTTTCATATTTCAAAAATGACCAATTCTGTGTGTCCAAATTTTGAAATCCATTTCCTGTTTTTTTTTTTTTTTCTCCCCAGTTTCTTTCTTTTTTTTGTTAGTCTGATTGTATGATGCAGTAAAAAGTGCCACATTAGCTGGTCTGTTGCTGCAGCAGTAGCGGTGCCATTCATGAAGCCGGTGAAACTGATTCAGGATGTGCCCAAAACCTGGAGGCTGGCCTGAGAGGAGGATGATTGCGTGCCTCAGTGAATGCTCCCCTCCTCCAGGCTCCACTGCTATACTGCCACATGGGTGACAACAGGTGGCAGTGCAGGTGAAGCAGCCAGTGGGTGGGGGTACACTGGCTGGCTCGCTGTGTGCACATGCATGTGTATGCACGTGAACATGGATCCCTAGCTGCCGGAGTCAGAAGGGACTGGGAGCAACTAAATGGAGGAAAACCCCTGGAGTGAGCAGCATGATGCCAGCTTTGTCAGAGCCTGCTGAACCAACCACCCGTCACCTCCACTGACATCAGATAGTCTGACCTGTTTGGGGGGAGGGGGGATGCCAGAGCCTCCAGCTTCCCACTTGGGGGAGGGGAGGCACTAAGCTAATGGGGATTGGTGATGTGCAGGTGACAGAAAAGGTAAGGACGGTACCAGAATGTGATTGGTAAGAGGAAGGTAGTGCTAGTGACCAGATGATGAAAATAAAGTTGAAAAACAAAATGGAAGAATTGCTTAACCAAAAAAAGACAACAGTTGTGGTAAAATGTGATTTGCATAAATATTTTACTGCAAATTGGAAATTTCTTTTTTTTCCTACAGTTATGAGAAATTGCTGTTTCTGTGGGAAAACAGGGTTTTAAATAGCTGGTATAGCACAGCAAAAAGCTAAGCAAAATGGGGTAATGCTAACCATTTTCAGAAATGCTTAGCAGTAGACTGCTAACCATTTTTTTAGTGAATCCACAGTACACAACATTACTAGAACTATATGATTTTTAGAAATATTGCTTATTAATCTGTGCCAAGTATTATGCATTTTCATAACTGATTAGCACTTTCACGTGTCAGACTGCTAATAAGTTATTTAAAACCCTGGAAAATGGTACAACTAGGTGATTCTGTTTCTGAGAATGCGTAAAATCGCTGGCTCGGCGAGTCACTGACTACCACATGGCTTTCTATTGAACTGGCCCTCTTCACTGTTAAAGGAAAAGTCCCCGTGACCTATTTTCTGTATATTTGTGTAGTTTGTAGGCATGAACAGTAGGCGCTTTTACACATAGGTTTTTAAAATGAATTGAGCGTTACCTGTGGCGCTGTTGTGCTCTGTTGCGTTTTTAGGATCCCTTTACAGTCCTCGAGTTTTCGGCAGCTCCACCTCCATTTGTGTTTGGCACCCCCACAGAGCTTGCTGCTCTATTGCTGTTTGTGCACCGCTTCGGAATGGCTGTTTTACACAGCCCGACGAAATGGAACACAGCGGTGCAAACTGCGAAAAGCAGAGATTGTGGTTTGGATGAACGTTCGCCTATGGAACAAAACAGATGCACTTTACACACAAGGGATGTAACAGAATACTGTTTCCGTAACAGTTATTCCGTTACATAAACCTGTGTGTAAAAGTGCCTAATGATTCCTTCTCTTGCACCCTCAGATTTGATCCTAATTTAAATATAAATGAGGTTGCTTCACTCTGTTTTGCCCTGGTGTGAAACCCTGTTTGTTTCCATATCAAAGGTTATGACCTCACTTGTGCAAGGCATCATGGGAGTTGATGATGTATACCCGCACAAGCCAGCAGATGCTATACTCTCATTAAGTTCTGTTACAACTTACATGTCTTGTGAAGTCCCTGCATTCTTTTTTCATTTACATTGAAATCCTGATGAAATTAGGGTACAGTAGAGGCAATCATTGTTGATGCCTACAAACTACACAGGTAAACAGAATAAAAGGCTGAGCAGACCTTCCCTTTAACCTCCTTAGTGTTTTTATATATTTTTGGTCATGCTTGCAGCATGTCAGCAGTAGCTGGAGCCGCTCTTGGTGCTCCCTACAGGGTTTGTTGTTAACAGTGTTTGCTGTAGGCCATTCCAGCTTCCCTTGAGGAGTATGTATTGGTTGAGTTTGCCAAAACAAGTGGCTGTGCTTTAATTTAAGCCCCTCAGGGTGTTGATAAAAGCTGTGGGAATGGTTTAATGTCTCATCCGTAAAACAGCACTTAACCGTTCCATATCCCCTTGTGCTGCATTACTGTTTCAAAACAAAAATCCCTACTATTGTTGCTTTGTTTGTATATGAACTTAAAATCTGAAGTAAAACAGCTGTTACAGGCTCTCTTGGTAATCGGGGTGGTGGACATTGCGGCCATCACAGAGACTTGGGCCACCCAGTACCAGGACTGGGATCTGATGATCCCAGGGTATAGGATATATAGAAAAGACAGAGGAAAGGAGGGAGGGGTGACAATTTACATAAGAGAAGGGATAAGGTGTACAAGGGATGAGGGGGAGAAGGGTAAAACAGAGGCATTATGAATGCAGTTCCTTGATTATAAAAGTAGGATACTGCAGATGGGGGTGGTGTACAGACCACCAGCTCAGACAGATGACTTAGACAAGATGTTAGTGGAGCAGATTAGAAGGGTATGCAGGAAAGGGAACATGGTGATCATGGGGGACTTCAATCTACCAGGAGTAGATTGGGGAACCCCAGCCACCTCGAGCGCAAGGGAGCAGGTGTTACTGGATGCATTCCAGGATAGCTTCCTGGCGCAGATGGTCAGTGGACCAGCTCGATGGAAAGACACTTCGGACCTAGTGCTAACTAATGAGGAGGCTGTGAGGGAGTTGAGGGTGGCGGACCCTCTAGCTGGGAGTGACCATCAATGGGTGTGGTTCACGCTCAGCATGAGCAGGGAGACTGTAGGTACAGGAACCAGGGTGGCTGACTTCAGGCCGGCAGACTTTAACAAGATTGGGGAAACTCTGGGAAGGCACCTAGAAGGAATTGGGCATGATATGGATGCAAATCAGAAGTGGGAAATTATCATACTTGGGCCGATGGAGGCTACTGGGTCATGTACCAAAATGCTGAGGAAGAATAGCAGGGCTAAGAAGCCAAGCTGGCTGAACAAGGAGGTTTTGGAAGGGATAAGGGCAAAAAAAGCATCTTTTCATAGGTTCAAGAATTCCGGGAAGGGGGAGGACAGGGAATTGTATGCGAAGAAGTCCAAGGAGGTAGCCAGATTGGTCAGGGTGGACAAGGCTTCCAGAGAGCTGAGGCTGGTACAAGACATCAGGGAAGGGGAGAAAGACTTTTTCAGATACATAAGGGAGAGAATGAGCTGCAGGGACTAGATGGTGAGGATTAGGAAGGATGGGGGTGGGTGGGTGGAGAAGGGGGTGGAACAGGCAGAAGCACTAAACGAGTACTTTGTTCTGTGTTCACGAAGGATAAGAGTGGACAGCTACCTTGGGATGGGGAAGGTGGGCAAGGGGGAGAAGGAGTGATGGATGGGGCAGTTACAGAGGGCAGGGTGCTGGAGGGTCTGAAGGCACTAAGGGTGGATAAGGCACCAGGTCCAGATGGCATTCGCCCCAGGGTGCTGAATGAGCTGGCGGAGGTATTGGCTGGGCCACTGGTGGACCTTTTCAATACCTCCCTGGACACAGGATGTGTACCACAGGATTGGAGGATGGCTCATGTGGTGCCCCTCCACAAGAATGGCCCAAAGGATGAATGAGGGAATTACAGACCTGTAAGCCTCACATCCATTGTAAGAAAATTTATGGAAGCAATCCTGTAAGAGAAGCTGGTGACCTTTTTGGAGGAAAATGGACTCCAGGATGGTCAGCAGCATGGGTTCGTCTCAGGAAGACCCTGCCAGACCAACCTAATTGAGTACTATGACTGGGTAATGAGGGAACTGGATCTAGGCCATGCAGTAGATGTACTATGTGTAGACTTCAGCAAGGCGTTTGAATTAGTGGCTCATGGGTGGCTGAGGGGGTAAGTTGCAATATGTGGGAGCAGGGACAAAGATGGTAAACTAAATCGTGAACTGGCTGAAGGGGAGGCAGTAATGGGTGGTGGTGGTGTGGGAACTCTCATCCCCAAGGGTGGTGACGAGCAGTGTGCCGCAGGGCTCAGTGTTGGGTCCGGTATTGTTTGGGTTGTTTATATCCGATATCTCACATGGCATTAGGAGCAGGATCAGTCTGTTCACAGATGATACCAAGATAGGGGCGGTGGTGGATGACAGAGGAGTGGCAGGGGCTACAGGAGGACCTGACCAAACTGGAGGAGTGGTCGGAGAAGTGGCAGCTGAGCTTCAATATGAAGAAGTGCAAGGTTATACACTTCGGAGCAAAGAACCTGGGGAGGGACTACCAGTTGGGAGAGGTTCAGATGGGGATCACTGAGGAGTAGAAGGACCTAGGGGTGATCATAACAGGTAACATGAACAACTCGGCTCAGTGCAGGAAAGTGGCAGCTAAGGCCAATAATCTGCTGGGGTGTATTGTAAGAGGAATCTCATCTAGAAATAAGGATGAGATCTTGCCATACAGGTCACTAGTCAGACCGCATTTGGAGTACTGTGTGCAATTCTGGCATCCCTTTCTGAAGAAGGATATCGGATTGCAGGAATGGGTGCAGCGCAGGGCAACTAAGATGATCCAGGGGCTGGAGGGCAAAACCTACGAGGATAGGCTGACTAAGTTGAGTATGTACATTCTGGAAGAGAGGAGGGATCGGAGGATATGATTGAGACCTTCAGATACTTGAAAGGGATTAACGAAACGGGCACAGAAGGGATATTTAAGCTGAGGAGGGGAAGGGACTGGTATAGTAACTGGGTATAACTGCTTGGGAATCTTCCCACACGTTATGACCTGCTGCAAGAGATTGCCTTGAAGAAGATAGTACGGGTGTGTAAGAACTTACCATAACAGTACATCTTCGAGAGTATCTCTTGCAGCAGTCATGCAGCCCCCTTCCCCTTTGCTGTTGCTTCTCAAAGAGTTCCTTGCTCCTGTCTCTAATACTCCATGTGCTGCTGCCTTGATTTCCTTCCTTCCTCGGTTCCCATCAGAGGCCCTGAGATATGGCTACACATTCAGTCACCAGGATGGAAAAAAAAAAACTGAGGAGTGGCTGGGACTTCCCCCTTTTATTCCTGCCAGATGAACACCACATGGTGGTGCTAGGGGGAGGTCCCAGGGTCAGTTGCTGTGAAAGTCATCGGGTGGAAATGATGCCTGGGACTGTAATCCCACACGTTAACCTGCTGCAAGAGATGCTCTCGAAGATCTACTATTACGGTAAGTTCTTACGCAACCGTACTTTACACTTTGCTAACACAAATATCAATATATTAAAGCTACATTGTACTATATCGGTGTGTATTTTTGTGTATTGTCAAATTCAAAGTGTATTGCCATAGTGGAACTTCATCACTTGTTGACTCCAAGCTTTCATTTAAAAGATTAAAATTCTAGACCTAACAGTTTAAAAGTTAGCTCTTTTAAAGATAATTGATTTTAAAAGGACCTACTTTAGAGGTGTAAGGACAAAACACTTAATATTTTCTTATTGAAAACTTGGCGTTGGGTCAGTATAGCCACATTATGTCAACATAATTTTAATGCATCGATATACAGGAATTTTACAATATTTTATAATATTGATATACTAGATTAATTTTACTTTATAGATGTACGTTTCTGTGTATTGATACACTTAAAGTGTATTGATGTGGTGGAACAATATGAACCTGACTTCACACTTTAATTTTTTAAAAACAGTTTTGTTTCTGTTTAAATTTAGCTTCTTGGCCCCCAAAGGCAACTTGGGGACACCCTCAGCACCCAGCAGCATTTCAGATAGTGTATTGGGGCGAGGCAGTACCAAAATCTTCTGCATAATGTTGTGCACTTCATACCACAAACTGCTAATCTTGGGACATATGAGAGTCATATGCAGGAAATCCCCGTTTATGGCAGACTGGCGACTTAGTGGGGTCATAGGAATACATTTTTGCGGGATGGGGATATGTACGGTACATAAAATCTAATTGCACCTACCTAAGGCACAGTTCTGTGCACAATTATTAAAGTGCGTCGCAGCTGCTTTCCAAACTTTCTGGGATACTGCCATGTCCAGATCTCGACTCCATTTAGACCTGATTTCCTTCATGATGGTGGGAGGGCATCCTCCCTTGAACACACTGTGGAAAGCTTTCGGAGATCTGCAGTTTGGGGGAGGTCTAAAAATCAGCTTCTCGAATAGCGAGAGATCCACAACACCCCTATCTTGACCACCATTTTCATGCAACCAATTTCGGAATCTGATTTAAAAAAAAAAAAAAAAAAAAATTCCCTTCGGTATGCTAAATTGGGACTTAGGTCTATAAGCAGGCATAGAACCCCCAAATTTCACCCAGATGGTCCAGCCCTGCCTTCCTCCATTTTAACAATACCTGGTGCAAGAATACATTGTATAGGTTTCATAGGTATACCGGAGCAATTTAGTAGATCAAAGATCCATATACTCGCCACAAGTTCAGTTGTACCCAAAGATTTTATTACTGAGCAAGTATCCATCCAACATATGCTTAAATTCATCCATTGTTTTGCTAGTCACTATGTCCTATGGAAGCTCATTCCAGATTCTTGTAATCCTCACAGTTAACCAATGTTTTCTCCTAACTGTATTCTCTCTCTCTCTCTCTCTCTCTAAATTTGTAGAGTGTGTGCTCTAGTATTATATACCTGATCCCTTAGTACCAAATTTAATTATTCCCATAGATCACTGTCATTTAGTGCTTTAAAAACAAAGCACGTGTCTCCTCTCATTCTTCTAAATTCCAGTGTATATAAACCCAAGATCAGGAGCCGATCCTCGTAACACAGACTCTGTGCCTCATATATTCTACGTATGGCTCTTTTTTTTGTACTCTTTCCAAACTTTTTATGTCTCCCCTGCCTCCTGGGGCCCATAATTGGGCACAGTATTCCAGGTGTGGACGCACCAAAGAGGTATTCAAAGGAAGCAGCACCTCTTTGCTTCTAGTACTAATGTGTCTATTTATGCAAAATTGTATGCTGCTGGCTTTTTTTATAAGTTGATTATAATGAGATCTAAAACTAAGATCATTTGTGATTTTTGTGCCGAGGTCCCTCGCTTAGGTCTAATTTCCCCAGCTGATATTGGTATGTATTGTTGTGTCTCCCCAGGTGCATTACTGTGCATTTTTTACTGAATACTGAGCCATAGTAGTAGGCCCATTTTTCTAGGCTCTGCAGGGCAGATTGCATTGCATCAGCATCCTCCCTATTTTTAACAACATGACCAATCCGGGTATTGTCTGCAAACTTAGAGAGCCAGACATCCTGTAGTGGGCTCATAGTTGCTGTGTACAAACTAAACAGTATGGGACCCAAGACTGAGCCCTGTGGGACCCCGCTGGTCACATTGACCCAATTTGAATATTCCCCTTTTATACACATTCTCTTCTTCCTGTTTGTTAGCCTTGACTCGATCCAGAGAGTAATGTTTCTTGGTAAACCCTGCTTTATCAAAACCTCTATTAATTTGTCATGTGGAAGTTTGTCAGAGGCTTTGGCGAAGTTCAGATAGATAACATCCACGGACTTCCCTTCTTCCAGATCCTTGCTGACCTTCCCTTAGAAATCCAGGAGGTTGATCTGACAGGACCTCCCCTTTACAAAAGCCATGCTGTGTTGGGTCCATATTACCTGAAGTATATTGGAAATTGATAATGTAGTCTTTTAGAATATTTTCCCCAATATTGAGGTCAAACTAATCGGTCTGTAGTTAGCAACCTCATGCCTTGATCCCTTTTTAAAAATGGGGATGACCTCAGCCAATTTCCATTCTTCGGGGACAATACCTTCGTAAACCGATTTCTGAAAAAGATATGATCCTGGTCCAGCCAGCTCTTCTGCCAGCTCCTTAAGTACCCTAGGATGTATCTGATCAGGGCCTTGTGCTTTGTTTTGATCCAGCTGCATTAGTTTTTTTTTAACATCCCCTTTTAGTATAGTAATACTGGGTTCCGGGTCCTTATGGGTTATAGAGGTGTTAGCAGTATTCTGGTTAAAAACAGAAGCGAAATAATTATTACATTCTGCTGCCATTTCAGTGTTATTAGTAATTAATCTCTTATTTTGATCCACAAGTGGGCCAAATGTTCTATTAGTTGCCCTTTTGTTATTGATATATGTATAAAAGGACTTATAATTATCCTTGACGTTTACTGCCAATTTAAGTTCGTAATTCCTTTTTGATTCTACGATCTTTTTTTTTGTGGCCCTAAGGCAGCTTTTATAATTATCCCAGCTTTGTTCATCCCCGCTTAATTTAGCTGTTCTAAACATCCTATTTTTTATTTTTAATGGATTTCTTGACTTCTATAGTTAACCAAGGAGAGAGTTGTTTTTTTTTTTGTTTTTTTTTTATTTTTGATCCACTATATTTATTTTTTGGGTACATACTTCTCGACCCGATTTTTTTTTATTTTAAACCTTATACTTTCCCACATGCTAAGTACGTTCAAGCCCCTAAATTCAATGTTCCAGTCCCACTTGGATAGCTCACTTCTCATTTCTTTAAAGTCTGCTAAATCCTACCTATATATCAGTGTTTTCCCCTTTTGTTTTTTTAATAGGTCCCGTATATTTGAATCTGACCATTTGATGGTCACTTGTTGCCAATGGGGGTAAGACTGTGCAATTTTGGATGAGAGGTCTCATGTTACTTAGGACTACATCCAAAATATGATTATTTCTAGTATTGTCCTGAACGTATTGGTCCATGGCTGCTAAATTGAATATCTCGAGATATTCCCTTTCCATGCCTGTATTGGATTTGACTTTCCCAATTTATTCCAGGGAGATTAAAATCTCCTAGAATAATAACATTCTTCCTTTGCACTAACTGTTTAATAAAATCCATCAACCTGGTATCCTCCAATGGAGTGATAGTGGGAGGTCTATATACCAAACCTATGTTAATTTTGGTATCATGCATTGGGACCAATTTAACCCACAATACTTTGCAGTTTTCCCACATTGAGGTATCTATATTTTCAACCATAATGTCCTCACTGATACATAATGCCACCCCCCCACCCACAGCCCTCACTATATCCTTGTTATGGAGGGTATATCCTGGGATTTTTTTTTTCCCATGAATCTTCTTGTCTCCACCAAGTTTCTGTTATGGAGCAAATGTGTATATCCTGTTCATGCAGGGCTAAGCGAAGTTCTTCCATTTTGTGGGTCAGACTCCTAGCATTTAGGGACAGGAAGTTTTTAGGTTTGCCGATTTGTTTTTATATGTCTCCCTAGAAATACCACAACCCCCTTCCCCCCATATACTAGTTTAAATGTGAGTCAAAAATGTGTGTTAGTTTTAAAGCAAAAATACGCTTACCCTGCCTATTAAGGTGTAAACCATCATACGAAAACAAATTATGCCCCTGGAAATCCTGCCAATGATCTACATATCTGTACCGTTCCCTATGGCACCAACGGAGTAACCATCCATTACATCTTTCAGTCTCTCTATTTAATTTAGGATTTGCCCTGGATACTTGCAAAATACCAGATATAATGAGGTCACATCCCTGGGGTTTAAGACCGTGTCCCACACTTTCAAAATCCCTCTGTATGTCAATAAAGTTTTTCTTTCCTATGTCATTCACTCCAATATGTATATGAGTAACAGGTTTAACATTCTCTGTCGGGCCTGGTAATAAATTCTTTATGTCAGCTATACCAGCACCTGTAAGGGCGCTAACTGTGGTGTATTCCTTTCTGTTTCCTCACAAAATATCTGTGCATTTGAGCATGGAATCGCCTATAACTAAAACATCCCACAAATTATTGTATTCCCTCCTAGTGTATATACTAATATTCTTGGGTTTTACTACAGTGTCTGGGCCAGTAATTTAAGATTCCAGGCCTACTTGGGGCTTTGGTGCTTCAGCTTGGTTTGATTGCTCATTGAGTATAAGAGCACTGTATCTATTTGAAAGTAATAGGTTTGAGGAGCCTCCAATATTTCTTCTACCCTTTTTGTTGTTATTTTTACGTATCAGACACCAGTCATCTACAATAGCATCCTCTTCCTTGGAATTGCTTCTCAAGCTGTGGAGGTGCCTATGTTTCCCCTAATGATGCCTCTTTCAAACTATCTGCCATAGAATCTAGAAACATAGAAACATAGAATTTGATGGCAGATAAGGACCGCTTGGCCCACCCAGTCTGCCCATTTCCCTACCTGATGGATAAGCTGCAGATCCTAGTTAACCAGCAGCCTACTTCTTCCTACCCCAACCCCCTAGAATTGCCTTATGACTGTCCCATGCATGCTTGAATTCCACCACTGTTTGTGACTCCACAACCTCCTCTGGAAGGCCGTTCTATACATCCACCACCCTCTCTGTGAAAAAATACTTCCTTAAATTACCTCTGAGCAGCCCCCTTCTATCTTCAAATTGTGCCCCCTTGTTCTTGCACACCTCTTTTTTTGAAAGATGCTACCCTCTTGGACTTTGTTGATTCCCTTGAGGTACTTGAAAGTTTCTATCATGTCCCCCCTCTCCCTCCTTTCCTCGAGGCTATACATATTAAGCTCCTTAAGTCTCTCTTCATATGTCTTCCGGTGCAGACCCTGCACCATTTTAGTTGCCCTCCTCTGGACAGCTTCCATCCTGTCTATGTCTTTGCGGAGATTGGGTCTCCAGAACCTATATTATTTATATCTATAGAATCTATATAATGTTCTAAGGTGGTAATGTCCGCTTGCACCTTCAATCGTTGCTTTAATTGTTCAGTCTCTATTTTCAGGGCTTCGAGGCTGGTACATTTACAACATACATAGTCCCCCTGTGCCTCCCCATCATCGTACATTTTACAGTCAACAGAAAGTCTCATGTTTAAACACTGAACCTTCTCTGTTGTTTTATTGACTTTGTCCGTGCGCTGTGATGCGTGCCCTGCCCGCGCTCGCCCTGCTTGCAGCAGGGCCGAGTAATAAAGCTGTGCGTGACCCGGAAGTCAGTATGGGTCGCGGGATCACTCGCAACAAGTTGCAATTTAGAACAAATTATTTCTGTTCTGGACCTCTTTGCCCTATGTTATTAAGGGCTGGCAAAGAATAACAGCCCAGGACAGATTTAGACTTGAATGCCACAGTTAAGCTAGCCTTTGGGAACAGGGACAATGGGTGACTGATGTGCTTATTGGCTGTTAGCCAGACTCTGCCAGTGTTGGCAGTGAAGGGGTTAATGGTATCCAAAGGGATGTGAATTGTCAGCAGAGGGGACAGTGCCCCCATGCAAAGATCCATACTGAGGTCTTTCGTCTTGAGCATCAGACAGGCTCGGCGAAGGGAATTGGGGCCAGTAGGTAGAGAGGTTAGCTGAGCAGCCCAGTTGTAAGTAAAGTCAGAAGGGGGTGCAGCCCACCTCTCCCATTGATTGCTGCAGAAATGTGTGCATGATATGAGTTGACTTGCTATTCCATATAAATCGATGAACTATAGAGTCAGTACATTAAAGAAAACTGATGATAGCTTCACTGGCAAGGTTTGAAAAAGGTATAGTCATTTTGGAAGTGTACTCATCTGTATTACATGTATCCTGCCCATGAGAGAGTGTGACAGGGCCTGCCATCTCACATACTCGCCAGTTAGTGCCTGTAACAGAGATGTGTAATTGTAATTATATAGGGCTGACAATGAACAGGCGAGATGGACACCCAAATACGTAATGGAGTCTACAACCACCAGACCTAATGGATTTATTCGTTGGAAACTCCCTGTTCAATTTAACCACTAGTAGGCTCTCACTTTCACTGTAGTTAACCTTGTGTCCTGATAGTGCCCCATATGACTTCAACAATCCATGCAACACTGGCAAACTCTCTGATGGGTTAAGTACATAAAGATATTGTCCGCAAAGAGCTACAGTTTGTGCTTCCTCTACCCCCCTCCCCCACCAGACCTCAGATACCAGCATTGGCCCAGATCACTGCTGCCAGGGGTTCTAGCACTAAAACACACAGGAGCCCAGAAAGGGGGCAACCCTTCTGGGCTCCTCGAGTCAGAGGGAAGGGGGTTGTAAGGCCACCATTTATCAGACTCTGAGCTTCTGGGCCTTCATACAAGGCCCCAACCCACTGCATGAGCTGGTCGCCCAACCCAAAACGGTGCAAGGTTTTAAACATATACCCTCACCCCCTTCAGTCAGAGGCTCCATGTCCAGCGTAAGGACCACTGTCCCATGCTTGCCTCCTGTTCTAGACAATCTATGAATAATTTAAAAAATGGTCTCCTCACATTGACTTTACCCTGGCGGCCTTTTACAAACCTTTTTTGGTCCGGGTGACTAGCTGCTTGCAAAGTTTCTTGCCTGGTAGCTAAGATATTTGGCAATAATTTTGTAGTTGCCTGCGAGGAATGAAATGGATCTATATGATGCACAGAGGATGTGGTCCTGACTTTGGAAGAACTGTTATTGTTGCAGACCGTGTGGAGGAGGCAGCACACCTTTTTTTTTTTTTTTTATCACTGTATTTATCGTTCCCCCAGCCTGGAACCCTCTCGGTCCACTTCACTCACCAACTTCGCTCTACCATCCACCGTGTTCCCTGCCATCTTCAAGGACATTACGTGGACTCCCTAGGCCCTGGGGGAAGTAACGATCCGGTGGAGAGCGAAGGGCAGTGGCAGGGAACAGGCATTGGCGTGTGGCGATGGCACTGTAAGGGCGTCGCCTATCCAGAAATGGGGAGGTATTTTCTTGTAGCCCGGATCCACACCACTCCCCCATGCGTGGTGCCCGTCTGACACTGTGGCACATGGCAACCCTGCTTGCGTCAGCCACGAATTGTGTATGTGCGAGCCAGCGCTGCTACAGCCCCCTGGACTCCACTAGGGGCCACTGGCGCTCTGGCCAATCCCATGCCCTCCCCCCGGGAAGAGAGCAGCCCTGCAGGTGCTCAATCCTCTCCCTTCCCTGCTGACGCCCGAGCTCGCTCCCGAACTGGGGTTGCCAGTGCGGCACGAGGTGTGGCGTCCAGCGCCTCAACTCTCAGCACCAACAGGCCAGCTTGGGCAGCACACCTTAATGTAAGCTTTCTTGTAGCAAAGGGTCATGCAGATCCGTCAAAGAAGTCTTGAAATACTATATAGGGAGGCCATCTGGCCCTGGGGTTTGGCCCCCCCCCCCTTTAGCGCTTTGACTGTACTCAGCTCTTCATTCCAGGTTAGGTATTGATTCAGTGAATATCTCAAGGGGATATTTTATTGGGGTAATGGGGGCTTTGTTAAAAAAAAAAAAAAAAAATCCTGGTACTGAGTTGGGAGGGGTGGGCCTCCCTAGTATGTAGCTCTTTATAGAAGAGACAAAATGCTTTCTCTATAGCCACACTTTCAGATGTTAGCAGTCCCCTGCTTAGTCCTGAGCTGGGTGATATGCCTTGCTCCCTCTCTGCTTCTGAGCTGCCATGCGAGCAGTTTACCTCCCTTGTCACCATTGAAGTACTACCTTGAGTGAATACTATGGCACGTGTCATTTATTCACATGCTGCTTTCTTAATATAAGTAAGTACCCTCGGAGGAGAGTAAGGTGACCATCGGGATACCTCAGGGATCAGTGCTGGGACCGGTACTCTTCAGTGTCTTTATTAGTGACATTGCCGAGGGGCTGGAAAGAAAAGTTATGCCTTTTCACGGATGACACAAAAATCTGCAGCAGAGTGTACACACGGTGGGGGGGTGATGAAGGAAGATCTAAAAAGCTGGAAGACTAGTTGGGGGATTGGCAACTGGGCTTCAGTGCCAAAAAATGTAAAATTATGCACATAGGACACAGAAACCCAAGGGCAGCATATCAGTTGGGGGGGGGGGGTGTTGTCAATCACACAACAGGAAAGGGATCTGGGGGTCATCATATCTGATGGACCTGAAGGTAGCAAGGCAGTGGGAAAGGCTAGTAGGATGCTGGGGTGCATCGTGGGGTTATCACCAGCAGAAAAAAGGAGGAGGTGGTGGTGGTGCCCCTGTATAGATTAATAGTGAGGCCACACCTGGAGTACTGTGTCAAGTTCTGGAGGTCCCATCTCATGAAGGACATAGATCGGGTGGAGGCAGTATAGAGGAGGGCAACCAAAATGGTGCATGGCCTGCATCAGAAGCCCTACAAGGAAAGACTTTGGGAGTTAAATATGTACTCACTGGAGGAAAGGAGAAAAGGGGGAGACATGATAGAGACATTCAGATACCTCAAAGGTATCAATAAGGTGCAGGAGGGTGGCATATTGAACAGAAACAGAGGCTCAAGGACAAGGGGGCATGATATAAAGCTGGAAGAGGGGCGACTTAGAGGGAATGTGAGGAAATATTTCTTCACAGAAAGGGTGTTGGACACGTGGAACAGCCTCTCGGTAGAGGTGGTGAGTACTGAAACAGTAATAGGTTTCAAACATGCATGAGATAGACCAGGGACCTTAGTAACGGGAGGAGGGGGTGGTAAGGCCGGTTTCATTTAGGGTCTACGGTTGAGCAGTAGGTAGGGAATTTAGGGCAGTCTAGGTGGGCCAGGAGGTCCTTTTCTGCTGACAGATTCTGTGTTTCTATTACTGTATGGTAAATTGTTTGCCTTTTTGCTTTTGACGGGGAACCATCATCACTAAAGAGCCCCTTGCCCAGCTTTGGGGCTAGTCCAAATTTGCATTTTGTGTGCAAAAATACATTTTTTTTAACTTACTGTTTGCTGCAGTATACTAGATTGTGTCAGGCTGATGTTGGTGACTTCCAAGCTGACATTTTCTGTAACTACAAATCCCAGAATCCCTGCAGGTGACATCAGATGGGGGCTACAGCATTAGGAAAGTCAGTAGCTTGTAGTTCATGTTGGAGTTTATGTAAGCTCTGATTTTTTGCTTGCTGGTCCCATTGTCCTTCTGGGGTTAAGTATAGTCACAGAAGACTATACTTAGCCCTGGAAGAACAGCAGGACTGGCAGGCAGTCTGATCTGAACTTAAAATCTCAAACAAGCACTGCAGGCTGTTGAATCTCCCAGTGCTGTAGCCCTGCTCTATAGGCAGCTGCAGGGGATTCTGGGATTTCTTGTTAAAGCAAATCTAATCTTGGAAGTTACCAACAACAGCCTGGTGCAATCTGCTATACCGTAGTAAACAGCAAGTTAAAATAAAAAATAATAATAATAAACTGCTTTTGTACACAAAGTGCAAATTGGGACCAATCCTACATTTGGATTAGAGATTTTGGGCCAGTAGTAAACTTGTTAGATGGAGACCTCTGGAAGGATGCTGCACTGGCCCTACCCAAGTTACCGTATTTATTTATTTTTTTTAAATTCAAGTTTATTAAAGTTGTAGAGCTTACACACTTTACACAGTTTTCTCCAGAAACAATAGTACACATAATTTATACATCGTTAAGCCCCTCCAGGGGTGCTAGTAAAGAAGAGAAAAGTATGAAAAGTAAAAGGGGTCATAACAACACAGAAAGGAGCAAAGGAGAAGAAGAGAAAAAAAGGGGGGGGGGCTGGGAAAAGGGGGAAAAAAGAAAGCTTTCAATCAAATCCATCTCATTTCCCTCCAGGTGCAGTTGATATCTTGTATATATTATCGGGTGACAAATAACAACATAGGTGGATGAATATTTTAACAAATTAATAGATCCTCTTACTCCTCCCCCTGGAGGGAGCAGACAGTACCAAGAGCCCTCCACCCAGTTGGGTCCCCCAGAATCTACCCCACATGAGGGTCTTTTACCAGAAGTGATAATTGACTTTGGGATTAAATGTAGACCATGTTTACCAACATTTCTTCTTAGTCATGTTCTCCATTCGGGTTCATGTTTAACATCCATCTCGACCATCTTCTGGTGAATGTCTTGATTTTGTTTATTTTATGTGTTAATTCTTCCATGTTTTGTATCTCTTTTATTATGGAGTACCAATTTTCCAGACTGGGCGGGTCTGGGGAGCCATCTCGTAGTGATCGCTTTATGTGCTGCAACCATGAGGATATTCCATAGATAGACACTGTCTTCTCCCCTCACCCCGTCCTGGGGTATTCCCAATACCAGGTTCATACAGGACATTTGTGGGGGGCAATCAAATAGTCTCAAGACCTGGGATACCTGGTGCCAGAATGGGCCGATAATTTTACACTCCCAGAATATATGAGTGTGGTGAGCTACCTGATTCCCGCATCCTCTCCAACAATGTGGCGTGCTCCCCCTCCCCCATCTCTGCTGGACAGCAGGGGTATTAGAAAAATCTGACCCTCATCTTCCATGCGAATTCTCTCCAATTCGGCGAGAGAGTAATTTTGTTAGCTGATTGGATAGCCAATCCCCAGTCGTTGTCTGAGAGTCCAACCCCCGCCTCCTCCCCCCATTTGGTCTTAATACTCCGTGTGCTCCCAGAGTAAAGCTGCCAGACTGCTTTGTATAGTGCTGAAATGTGTCCCCTTTTAAGGGCTCCATTCTGAGTTGAGTAAATCGTGTTAAGTATTTACTCCAATTTTCCAGTCTGGGCAGCTTCCCTCTGGGCCTTTTGTATGTGCGCTCTGAGTTGGAGAAAGCGGAAGTGGTCACTGTTACCCAACTGGTAAGTATGTTTGAGGGTTTCAAAATCTGTGATTGTGTGTCCTGTGATCAATTGGCCTAGCCTATAGAGACCGAGGCTAGACCACTGCCTGAATGCGAGGTCCATTTTATTTGGGAGGAAATCTTCCGCCCATGCAAACCATTGGAGGGGCCACAAGGCTTTCCACAGTTTGTACTTTGACCACAATCTGAGTCATCTTTAGGGGTACTTGTGACTGATATAAGGGTCAGGTCCCTAGTTTTATATAACTGTTTGTCTAGGACTCTTGCTCCCAACGAAGGGTTCCCTGCTAAATGCTTCTCAATCTCCTTCCAGTGCGAGATATAAGAAGCAGTATTCCATAGGAGGGCATACCTCAAGTGGGCAACCAGGCAGTAGTCCTCTAGGTTAGGGACTCCTCTACCTCCCCACCCTGTCTGTTTGTAAGATCTGTATTCTTATCCTCGGTTTACTGTTGGACCAGATGAACTTTGATAAAGTTCTCTGACATACCTGAGATTGGCTCCGGGGGATGTTTATCGGTAATGACTGGAACAAGTATAAGAACTTAGGGAGAATATGTATGACAGTGGTTTGTATCCTGGAATGTAGGGGAAGTTTCAAAAGCTCCCATTTTGATATATCCTGTTGAAGTTGGGACAGTAAAGAATTGAAGTTTGAGGAGAACAGTTTGTTTAACAGTTTCGTTATTTGTTTCCTTAAGTATTTAATTTTTTGCTTGTTTCAATTTAGAGGAAGGAGTGATGTTATCTCTGGTGGTGGGTGATAATTGAAACTCAAGATATCAATTTTGTCCTTGTTTAGAGTATAGCCTGCCTGGGAGCCAGACCTCTCTAGGATGTTCCAGACATGCGGAATAGATTGAGTCAGGTTGGTTATATATAGAAGGACATCGTCCGCATATAACAAAATTTTGTGTTCAGTGTCTCCAACCCGAATTCCCGAGATGCTGGGGCAGTCCCGAATTGTCTTTGCGAGAGTTTCGATATATAGGGGCAAAGAGTAGGGGGGACAGTGGGCAGCCCTGTCTCGTGCCTTGCCCCAGGCAGAACCTTTCCGATATGCCCCCATTTATTCTAAGATAGGCCTGTGGGGCCATATATATGGCTTTAATGGCCTGCAGCATGATCTGTGGGAATGCCAGTTTCTCCAGAACAGCAGACAAAAAGGGCCATGAAACCTTGTCAAAAGCCTTTTTGGCGTCTAAGCTCATTAGGCATGTTGGGGTCTTCTCTTGCGTGATTTTGTTAGGTTAATAGTGCGTCTGGCACCATCCGGGGCCTGCCTCCCCTGAATAAATCCAGTTTGATCTTGTGAGATCAGGGTGGGCAATAGATTATTTAACCTGGTGGCCAAAATAGATGTGAACAATTTGTAGTCTACGTTGAGTAATGAGATTGGGCGGTAGGACCCACAATCTACCGGGTCCCTTCCCTGTTTATGCAGAACCATGATGGTAGCATAGTTCCATGATGGGGGAACTGCTCCACCCTCTCCCCAGATCTCGTTAAAGGCCGAGAGTAGGTGTGGAGCAAGCTCCTTTTTCAGAGTTTTATAGAATTCCCCACTGAACCCATCTGGTCCCGGGCACTTCCCCGTTTTCAGCTGTTGCATGGCTATGTCCAATTCCACCACACCTATTGGGGCGGAGAGGGCTATTCGCTGATCTTGTGTCAAGGTAGGCAGGTCCAGATCCTCCAGAAATTTCTGCTTCTCTTCTAGGGAGGTTTCTTTTTGGGGTTGGTAAAGTTCCTTGTAGTAACTAGTAAAAGCCTCCATAATCTGATCCCCTTTGTTTGACAAAGTGCCTGACTTAGGGTGTTTTATCTTAAGGATATTGGCCTTGGCCTGACGCTGTCCGAGTCTGAATGCAAGTATTTTGGTGGCCCTAGGACCCCCCCTCATAGTAAGACTGCTTAAGGTATTTTAGGGATTTCTCTGTTTCTAGCTGTTGAATCATTTGTATTTTCATTTTGATGTCCTTAATTTCTTCCCCCGTCTGCTTAGACCATTTTGCCTTTAGTTGTGACTCTAAAGTTTGGAGCTGTTTCTGCAATGACTCTAAGTGATGTTTTCTTTCTCTCTGCCTGAAAGAGGCAGTTGATATAAGTTTTCCCCTCAGAATTGTTTTTAACATGTCCCAAATTATCTGGGGAGATGAATCTGGATCAGAGTTATAAACTAGGGTCTGTGAAATTGTTTCTCCCAGTTTTTCTACTATCTCTTTGTCCCTCAACAGCGATGTATTCAAACGTTAGTGGGTTTTTTTCCAGAGGGAAGGCTGAGGTCCAGCTCCACAAAAATTGGTTGATGGTTGGAATGTACCGCTGTGCCCATCCAGGAGTGTCCGAATTTAGAGACCCCGCAAAGGTCAGAAACATATCTATTCGCGAGCAGACCCTGCGCCTTGGGGAGTAGCAGGTGTAGTCTCTGGCCGTCGGATATCTCTCACGCCAGACGTCCAGTAGACCCTCTTTGGTTAGGAGTCCCCTGAATTGTCTGGCTGTGCGAGTTCCCGGGGTCGGTATCTGGGATGTGGAGTCTAACTTTCGGTTCAGGGTAAGGTTCCAATTCCCCCCCGCCCCCCATCAAGAGAATTCCCCTAGATTTCTCCGCTACTAGTTTAATGAGTTCTGAATAGAATCCTATTTTTTTTCGTTTATTTTAGTCTTTGGTAACCGGGTAAGGCCCACTAGGCACAAGTGCCTGTTTTCAGGGGCGACCTGGGAGCATTGGGCGATTAAGTGACTTGCTCAGAGTCGCACAGTATGCAAGTGGAGGTTGTGAGAATAATACTCTGGTCTGGCCTGCTGGATGTATCAAGCTCGTTCACACCTCGTTCCTCTAGGCTATACTGCTAGCCCCAATCCTATGGGTGAGCCCGGCGGAGCATAGACATTTAGCAAGGATATTTGCACATCTTGTACTTTGCCTGTAATCATAACAAATCTTCCCCAAGGATCGGCTATGACATGTTCCTCCTCAAATGGCAACGTGTCTGTTAGGAGGACTGCCATTCCCCTTGTCAAGGGATGCATGATAAATTGTGGGGAATCTTTTAGTTTCAAGTTTCATCACTTCTATGGGGGTGAGATGGGTTTCTTGTAAGAAGATAATTTCACAGCATTGCTCTTTCACAAACTTTAAAACCCTTTTTCGCTTTATTGGACTATTTAATCCATTAACATTATAGCACATAGCTTTTGTATACCATTGAGCTATCTTTATATTTATAGTTTACAGTCTATAATGAACCTCTTGAAACTCCAAGCCACTCCTCCACCCTTATACTATGAAGGGAGATACGAAGCAGGTAGATTGATGGAAAATTAAACTGTTGTGTGTGCAAGCTCAAGTTGTAACTGGTTCTCTAAACTACTAAATTAACTACTGTATATACAGACTTTAAGATTTACCTTTCTTGCCTGTGTAGGTATTATACATGCCGAACCTCCAAGGTTAGGCTGCTTCTAGATGGCGCCTAGGTTATGCCTGTAGTAGGCAGTGGAACCCTCTCTAGTTAACTTGAAGAGGGTATCTGGTCCTGGTGGCGAGGATTCACGCTCCTGCAGAGATCTGACCAGCATCAGGATAATGTGCAGAGAAGTGAGTTTAGCCGCCTTTATAAGCGTACCAGGTCTGCACTGCCCGCCTAAGTAAGGAGGGTAAAGGTCGACCGGGTGTATTCTAGGTCCCTCTTCAGCCTCGTACTGGGGATCCCGTTGTGCCTTAGTTTAATTGAAACAGTTCCCTAGCTGCCATCGATTTATTTCTTTAGTTCTGTGGCGTAAGGGTGAGGTGAGGCGCCCCCCACCTATTTCTAGCTGCGGGCTGCACCCCCCCCGGCAGCGATGGCTGGCTAGTGGTGGAGCCAAGGAACTTTCTTAGACTTAAAACTCACCACTCGAGGCATCAGGAGGGCTAAGGCCTTCCATTTAGAACATCTCACACCCAGTGCTTTCCCCCCCCCAAAATTTTAAGAACTAGCTTAACTAATGAACTGTTGCTCAACTCTAGGGCTTCAAACCAGCAACATTTGAAGACAACCTGGTTGGCTGTCACCCAAACTGCTCTAAAATAAACTTTTCCCTTTATAAGTCTTAACTGTGATGTCCCAGGCTATAGAAGTCACTGACCCATCTTTGACACGGGAGTGTGTTGGAACCCCCAAAGGACTATGCCGCCCTATTTAAAGCAGTTTTGCTGTGTCTGTTAGTCCCCGACCCTTTTCAAGGGATCCATTTGGACCCCCCCGACTACAGCAGTTCGAGAGCTGATGGCACCATGAGGGTGAAACTGTCTCACCTGTAGGGACTTAAAACTTCAAGGTTTAGCAATAATCCGACTCCTCACGTCTGGGGGTCTGGAACAAGGGTCAGATCAGTCAGGGCCCTTGCTTTTCAGATGAAGAGTGGACCTAAGACTTCTTTTCTTCAAGTGTCCCGATTTTCGTTCGATGCTTGATGTGCGAGTTCTGCTTGCTGGGCATCTCCCTCTTCGTTGCTCTCTAGTGTGGCACAGAGTCGAACCGCCTGTCTGTACGTCTTGACAATCGCTGTGACATCGGCCCTGAGGTTAGAATGGGGAGTCGGCTGTTGAAACCCCTTCCTTTTGTGACCCTTCTGGGCTACAGACCATGCGGATTGGAGGAGATCCTTCTCCAGCTGCTCTTTATACAGAGAGGGAGTATGTATGCCCAGTCCTTCGAGAAAGGATTTGGCCGCTAGAAGGTCAGAATAGTTTCTCGGGCCTTGTTCTGTTTCCATGTGGAGGCGGGCCTGGAAGAGTAGCTGAGCCTTCATGTTTTTGCCTCGGATTTGTGTGACAATCGGTCACAAGGTTTTCCGCTGTTCCTGCACCCCCTTTGTATAATCGTTATCTAGGGTGATCTGGTGTTGCTGAAATTCAATTTCCATTTTTTTCCAGGCTCTGGAAAGCAGCTTCTCTTTTGTAGAATAATATGTTGGCTTCGCTACAAAGGACCGGGGTCTCGCTCCTGCATTGGGTGGCCTCGAGGAGAGTGATCTATGAGCTCTATCCATGAGCAAGTCAAAATCCTCAGGCAGATCTACGACTTCTTTCAGTGCTCCTTGCAGGAAGGATATTACACTGTGGGCTTTGTTTTCTACGCCCTAGGGGGATCCCATAAATACGAATATTTTGGCGCCTATTGCACCCCTCCAGGTCATCCAGCTTATGGTGTAGCTCCTGTTCCCTCGCCAGGAGGTACAGTATAAGGCGGTCATGTCTATCGCTTTGTTCTGCCACGACCGACTAGCCCAACTCCAGCTGGTCTGCACGATGTTCGATCCCGCTGATGCCTGCACGCAGGTCAGATAGGGTTTTATCTATCTTGGAGACCGTACGAGCTGTTTGTATTATGATGGCTGTTAGATTAAGGTCCTTGGGTCTGGCTGTGAATCTGAGGGTCTGGCTTCAGTTGCGGCCTCCTCTGATGAGAGCTTTATCGTCTTTTCTCTCAAGAGTAACTCTATGAGCTTACCAACTGGCGTTTCCGGAAGCCTTGGTTTTAGGGCTTTGGACCTCGTAGATTTGGCAGGCGACTGCATTCCGAATCCGGGTCGAAAAATAAGAAATTATATGATGGGTGGCCCGGAGTCACGAATTCAGGCTGGCATCGAGATCCTGACGTCACTGGAAGTTCCCCAAATTATCGTATTGAATAAACAAGGTAGAGTGAGTGATTACGACTGCATGGCGAGAGCTATGCTGTCATGTTGCCAACAGAGGAGGAGAAGTGACAGGTTCTTGAAGCACATCATGGTACCAGACACCAATCCAATTGTGTCTGTAGTGGAAATGCATCACATCATTAATATGCATGAGATACGTGCACTTTTTCTCAGCGTGTCTAGGTTTCTGTCCCCCCCGCCTGCCAGATCTCCATTTGTCTTGTCAATATGTGCGTGCACTATTTCAGCCGCTAATTTTCAGGCAACCAGCGATACTCCGCTGCACTACATCCTGCTGCCACAGCAACAAAGCCGCGTTTGGCAGCACTTCACCCCACTTCCCAGCAACCGAGCCACACTCAGCAACACTTCATCCGGCCCCCCACCCAAGCAACAGAGCAACGCTCGGCAGCACTCCTTCCCACTCCCGCAGCAACAGAGCCACACTTGGCAGCACTCCATTCTGCTCCCCCAGCAACAGAGCCACACTCAGCAGCACTCCATCCCGCTCCCCCAGCAACAGAGCCACACTCAGCAGTGCTCCATCCCACTCCAGCAGCAACAGAGCCACACTAGGTAGCACTCCATCCCATTTCTACAGGAACAGAGCTACACTCAGCAGCACAGCAGCACTCTATCCCGCTTCCACAGCAACATCCACACTCGGCAGTGCTCATTCCCGCCCCTGCAGCAGCGGAGTCATGGTCCGCAGCACTCCATCTTGCTCTCCAGCAGCAAGGCTACACTCAGCAACACTCCATCCCTCTCCCGCAACAATAGAGCCACACTCTGCAGCACTCCATCCCTCTCCTGCAACAACAGAGCCACACTAGGCAGTGCTTCATCCCGCTCCCCCAGCAACAGAGCCATGTTCAGCAGTGCTCCATCCTGCTCCTGCAGCAACACAGCCACACTTGGCAGCGGTATATCCCGCTTCTGCAGCAACAGAGCCACACTCAGCAGCACTCCATCCCACAGCAGCAAAGCCACACTTGGCAGCAGTCCATTGTGCTCTTGCAGCAGCAAAGCCACACTCGGCAGCACTTTATCCAGCTCCCGCAGCAACACAGCCACACTCGTCAGTGCTTCATCCCGCCTCCGCAACAACAGAGCCATGGTTGGCAGCACTTCATCCCGCTTCCCCAGCAGCAGAGCCACACTTGGCAGCACTTCATCCTGCTTCCCCAGCAGCAGAGCCACACTTGGCAGCACTTCATTCTGCTTTCCCCAGCAGCAGAGCCACACTTGGCAGCATTTCATCCCGCTTCCCCAGCAGCAGAGCCACACTCTGCAGCACTCAGTCCTGCTCCCCCAGCATCAGAGCCGTGCTCGGCAACTCTCCATCCTGCTTCCCCAGCAACAGAGCCACGCTCGGCAGTACTAAATCCCACTCACCCAGCAACAGAGCCACACTTGGCAGCACTCAGTCCCACTCCCCCAGCAACAGAGCCACACATGGCAGCATTTCATCCTGCTTCCCAGGCAACAAAGCCACACATGGCAGTACTTCGTCCTGCTCTCCCAGCAACTGAGCCACGCTCGGCAGCACTCTATCCCGCTGCTGCAGCAACAAAGCCATACTCCACAGCACTCCATCCTGCCTCCGCAGCAACACAGCCACACTTGGCAGCACTTCATTCTGCTCCCGCAGCAGCAGAGCCACACTTGGTAGCACTCCATCTCGCTCTCGCAGTAGGAAAGCCACACTCTGCAGCACTCCATCCCGCTTCCGCAGCAACACAGCCACACTTGGCAGCACTCCATCCTGCTCCTGCAGCAACAGAGCCATGCTTGGCAGCACTGCATCCTGCTCCTGCAGCAGCAGAGCCACATTGAGCAGCACTCCATCCCACAGCAACACAGCCACACTCAATAGCACTCCATCCTGCTCCCCAGCAACAGAGCCACACTGAGAAGCACTCCATCCCGTTTCTGCAGCAACAGAGCCACACTCAGAAGTGCTCCATCCCACTCCCACAACAACAGAGCCACACTCAGAAGTGCTCCATCCTGTTCCTGCAGCAACAGAGCCACACTCGTAAGCACTCCAGCCTGCTCCTGCTGCAACACAGCTACTCTCAGCAGCACTCCATCCCACTCCTGCAGCAATATAGCCACACTCAGGAGCACTCCAGCCCATTTCCGCAGCAGCAAAGCTCCACTGGGCAGCACTGCATCCCACTCCCGCAACAACACAGCCACACTTGACAGCACTCCATGCCATACCCGCAGCAACAGAGCCACACTCTGTAGCACTCCAGCCTGCTCCCACAGCAACAGAACCATGCTCGGCAGCACTCCATCCTGCTTCTACAGCAACAGAACCATGTTCGGCAGCACTCCATCCCACTGCTACGGCAACAGAACCATGCTCGGCAGCATTCCATCCTGCTACCACGGCAGTAATGCCATGATTGGCAGCACTCCATCCCAATCCTACAGCAACAGATCCGCACTCAGTAGCACTCCATCCTACTCCCCCAGTAACAGAGCCAGACATGGTAGCACTCCATCCTACTTCCCCAGCAACAGAGCAGCACGGAGCAGCACTCCATTCTACTCCCCCAGCAACAGAGCCACACACGGCAGCACTCCATCCCGATCCCGCAGAAGCAAAGCCATGCTCAGCAGCACTCCATCCTGCTTCCCCAGCAACAGAGCTACGCATGGCAGCACTCCGTCCTGCTCCCACACCAACTGAGCCACACTCAGAAGTGCTCCATCTTGTTCCTACAACAACAGTCACACTCGTCAGCACTCCATCCTGCTCCTGCAGCAACAGAGCCACACTCAACAGCACTCCAGCCTGTTTCCGCAGCAGCAAAGCCCCACTGGGCAGCACTGCATCGCACTCCTGCAGCAACACAGCCACACTCTGCAGCACTCCATGCCATTTCTGTAGCAACAGAACCACGCTCGGCAGCACTCCATCCTACTTCCATGGCAACAGTGCCATGATTGGCAGCACTCCATCCCAATCCCGCAGCAACAGATCCACTCTCAGCAGCACTCCATCCTGCTCTCCCAGCAACAGAGCCATGCATGACAGCATTCCATCCTGCTCCCCCAGCAACAGAGCAGCGCGGAGCAGCCCTCCATTCTACTCCCCCAGCAACAGAGCCACGCACGGCAGCACTCCATCCCGATCCCATAGCAGTAAAGCCATGCTCAGCAGCACTCCATTCTGCTTCCCCAGCAACAGAGCCACGCACGGCAGCACTCTATCCTACTCCCCCAGCAACAGAGCCACACTCTGCAGCACTCTATCCCATTCCTGCAGCTGCAGAGCCACACCATGCAGTGCTTCATCCCACTACCCCAGCAACAGAGCCATGTTCGGCAGTGCTCCATCCTGCTCCTACAGCAACAGAGCCATACTCGGCAGCACTCCATCCCGCAGCAGCAAAGCCACACGGCAGCACTTTATCCAGCTGCTGCAGCAACACAGCCACACTCGTCAGTGCTCCATAGCACTTTATCCCGCTACCCCAGCAACAGAGCCATACTCAGCGGCACTTCATCCTGTTCCCCCAGCAACAGAGCCATGCTCGGCAGCACTAAATCCTGCTCTCCCAGCAACAGAGCCACACTCTGCAGCACTCACTCCTTCAACCCCCACACCTCCCATGTGGGGGGCTCCACCCCTCCCGTAACTAAAATAACAAACTCCAAGGGGAGCGGACCCCGAAGTAAAAAATATGTTGATTACGGGGGTTGGTAAAAGACATAATCCGGACCAGAACCCGTGTCTCTCAAAGCACGCTGGCTGAGCTGCTTGCGATTTAGTCCTGTATACCACCAGAGCAGCTCGGCCAAGTGCCCCAACCAACTGCTCCTTACTGTGCACCAGCAGGGGTAAGGTAGCAACCCATCACATCTGCTACCTTATCCCGGTCAACATCCGTCGGGTACTTCAGCCTCGGGATGATCACTATCGGGATACCGCACCTGTCGGGCAGTAGTGGCCGGGCAGGTGAGTGTCAGGATAGTGAGCCATGGGATTTCACAAAGATACTGACCAGAGTTTGTTTGTTTGTTAGTGTACTATATTTCTTAGTGCCTGTAACTAGTGGGAGTCCCCCCAAGAGAACTTGTCTGATCTAGTGATTTATTTGCCAGGAGCTGTGCAGAGAGAGAGAGACTTGCAGTTTCATTACCTTGATTTCACAGGCCTCTGTGCTCTGTGGAGAAGACAGTGTTACCAAACTATTTTATAACCATTAATTACAGTAGTTCTAACTTTTAGCTTGACTGCTGTACTTATTTTAAAAAATGTCTAAGTTGGTGGTGTAAATAATAAGCATTCAGGGGGCCTCAGTTTCATGAAAGCCAGTAGCAGCCAGAAATCTTGGAGGGCAGTTGGCTGATTGCACTTCAGGCCACTGCCGAAGCTTTGAAGCCAGGTAGTGACAACACGCGGTCACACACCTTGCTGCGTGCCGCTTGCAGAATTTTTTTTTTGTGCTAAAATAAATCCGTACTTCTGTACATTTAAAAGTATTTTAATTCTGACTTGAATACTAGGGCATAATCTGGACTTGGCTTTGACGAAAGTCAGTAGCATTAAGCAGTCTCGGAGGGCAGTCGGCTGACCACTCCCACTGCCCACAGTTTAGGGCCAGGTAGTGACGCCACGCAGTTGCACTGCATGCACACCTTTGCCTGCCTTGCGTACTGCTTGCAAGAATTTTTTGTGCTAAAATAAATCAATATTTCTCTACATTTAAAATAAAAAATATTACAGTTCTACTGTAGAAATCTGTCTTAAAAATATTGGTGGTGTAATCTGGGATTGGGCATAAGTTTCACGAAAGTCAGTAGCAGCCAGCAGTCTCTCTGAGGGCAGTCAACTGACTGCACTCCCACCGCCCACAGTTTAGGACTAAGTAGTGATGTCACACAGTTGCACTGCACGCACATCCTTGCCTGCCCTGCATGCAAGAATTTTTTTGGTTAAAAATAAATCAGTATTTCTGTACATTTAAAAAGCATTACAATACTTGAGAGTGTTTAGAAATTTTTGGCATACACAGTGGCAGGTAGAAGTGGTAAAAAATGTTCTTGGTCCAGCCCATGCAAATCTACAATGAAGGAACAGGTCGGTGTTGGTGAAACTGAATGTGAGTGATGGTCAGGCCATATTTAATGCCCAAAATTATTCTTTACCTCTTCCAAGCCTATTTCTTCCAGCAACAGTAGTACTGTTACTACTAAACTGATGGTCACCAAACAGGAAACGGATTTGGGGTAATCATATCTGATGACCTAAAGGTGGCCAGACATTGTGCCAAGGCTGTGGGGAGAGCCAGAGGGATGCTGGGGTGCATAGGGAGAGGTATCACCAGCAGAAGGAAGGAGGTGGTGATGCCACCGTACAGATCATTGGTGAGGCCTCATTTGGAATACTGTCTCCAGTTCTTGGAGGCCACATTTCCATAAGGACGTAGACAGGGTGGAGGCAGTTCAAAGACGGCAGCAAAGATGGTGCAAGGCCTGCACCAAAAGTCATATGAGGAGAGACTGGGAGACCTCAATATGTATACCCTGGAGGAGAGGAGAGACAAGGGAGATATATGATAGAAATCTGCAAATATCTAAAAAGCATAAATAGGGTACTGGAGGGTAACATCTTTCAGAAAAGGAGATGTCCAGGAACGAGGGGGTGTGACACGAAGTTGGAAGGGGGTAGACTTAAGGGGTAACGTGAGGAAGTATTTCTTCACCAAAAGGGTGGTGGATGCAGGGAATAGATTCCTAGCAGAGGTAGTGGGGGCAAACACAGTGGGGGAATTCAAGCATGCATGGGACAGGCATAGGGGAACCCTAGCAATAGGAATGAGGAGGTAAAACTGGAGATCAAGTAGGATCTGCAGCTTTTACAGTAGACAGGGAAAATGGGCAGACTGGATGGGCTTAGCTGTCCTTATCTGCCAGCAGTTTCTATGTTTCTGTGGTTGGCACAGGAGAAAGTGATACAAGAAGCACAAGCAGAAGAACACTGTTCTCAAACTCCCAAAACGACCAGTGTGTCCCCATCTCCCACCAGTACCATCACATCTGTCATCCCCACCACCACCACCATAGAGACCCTGTCTTGTACAACAACTGGCAGCATGACTACTACAGCCAGTCCTGCAACTGTGACGGTCACTCCAGCCATTACTGAAACTATGAACCCTGCCACTACTGTAACACTATCACCACAGTCTGTTATCCCTGACATGGTGAATATTATCAATATGACCCTTGCAGTTGATTCAGTTATGCCTCGTGCTTTTCGGCACTCCTGAAAACATTGTAGAGGGAACCAGTCATCTGGCTCTGAGTATTTCTCTCCACATGAATTGCCCAGTGACACGTCATCTTGTTCATCAGAGGCAAATGTGAGTGACTTTGAGGACGAGGCAGAGTATGCTATGTACCTTGAGGGCAGAAAAAAAAGGTGGCTGGCAAAAGAGCCTGTAGAAGTAGCAATAAGCGTAAGAGTCCCATCCCCCTAAGAAAAACCAAACAAGCAACAGTGACGTTTCTTCGGCTGGCTCAGTCACAGTATGAAGGACAACCAAGTGATGGCAGCACTGGCATGGAATCATCAGGGTCAGTGGTCACAGGGCTCGAACATGAGGACAAGACAGGCACATGTGTTGAAAAAAGAACTGGGGGATGTGATGCTACCAGAATCACTGGTAACCACAGTGTTAAGAGCACTGTGTGGCTGCATTTCACTGTGCTAAAGGAGGACACAAGGAAGGCAGTCTGTTCTTTTTTGCAACAGCACTACAAGCCGAGGGAAATCACTCTCTAACTTAACCTCATCATTACAGAACCTCTTGAAGCTTAAGCACCCTCAACTATATTGAAGCTCTTCTGGGTCGGGATCTAGACCCTTGGCTTCACCAAGATTAAACTCCTCCGGTGGATAGGCATGGACTCTTGGCAGTGGTGGTGGTGGTGGTGGTGGTACCAACAGATCTGATTTCAAGCAACCCAGTGGTCACGGCACTCCTTCCCCTTTCACCAACACAGAGTCCCTCTACTCTGGTCACTTCTGACTCCAGTTATACTACAAGGCAGAGACAGTCATAAGCACTTTACACCACCAGTGAAGCGGTCCACATTGATGTCTCCCGTGGCAGTTCCAATAATGGATGCTCAGCATGCACGAACAAAGTATCATGTGTCACATCCAACAGCACAGCAAACCACACAGCTGATTGCCAAGATGATGACGTTGGATCTCCAGCCTATCTCAGTTGTGGAAGATACTGGTTTGCTGGTCAAGGCACCTAGCTTCACCTGAGCTCTCTTCTAGGTTGCTTGAAAGGACAGAGCAAAGAACCTTACCAGAGCAAGGAAAAGGATTAAGGCTTCTTTTGGCTAGGCAGATTTACTGTGTGTTGTTGTTTTCATTTTGTACTCACAGGGATTGTAACTGTTTACTAACATTTTATTGCTTTATTTTTCTCTGATTCAAATTGTTGCTGGGTATACCTTCTGCTGCATTATTACAGGGTGTGCCTACATGTGTGTGCTAACAGGTTACTGCTGTAATCTTCTGATTCAAATTGTCTTTTTTGCAAGGTATATCTTCTGCTACTGCTTTATTTTTCTCTGTAGCAGAGTGTTTCTTACAGGGTATATCTTCTGTGAAATTATTACAGGTGGTGCTTTACAGGTTTTACAGTTTTATCCATCATTAGGATAAGCTTTCAGGGCTACTGCATTTATTGCTGGCTGATTGTTTCTGCTCTTACCTCCTTGTTTCTTTCGTCTGTGGTTCTTCTTTTTCAGCAGGGGAAGGGCCCAGCCAGCCACCCTCATCCCCAAATACCCCACACTACACTCCTTTTATAGGGTAGCACAGTCGTGACATTTCCTGTAGCAAAGCAGGAAGGGGCAGCTCAGAGGGGTATCCACACAGTGACCTCATTTACAGCGGCACTAGTAATTTAACTTGTTATAACAAGTTATACAAAAACAAAACAAAACACAAAATCAAACTTTTGCTTTCATTTTTTCCTTCTAATTACTCTGACCAGGTTATAAACCCAGCAGCTTATCTGGAATGGATATCATTAACTGCAGGTACTGCGGAACACTTTTCAGAAGAGCAGTTCTACAGGATTTAGGACACTGTCCTACATGCTGGGCCATTGGAGATCTAAGGGCTCAGCTCCAGGCAGCATGGGCAGAGATTGCGTGCCTCAAATTGCATATTCAAGAGGAAATATATTGTAAGAATCGCCCACCATTTCCCCAACATCCAACAGAAGCACCTTGATCGCAGAGGGTAGTTGGTCCGAGAGGTTGGCAGGTAGTTAGGAGGAGCAAATCGGGTGCCCCACCACTCTGTGCTCTCCAACATATCACCTCCACAAATCATATAAAAACTACAAACAGGTATCTGCCTCTATCTCCGAAATCAAACAAAGGGGGCAGAAGACACTCCAGAGCAGAACACTGCAGCACAGGAGCTAGCACAACAAAACTCGCCCAAAACAGGAACCAAAAGAAAAAAAGCAAAAAGGAAATCCAAAAAACTTCTGATCATAGGAGACTCCATGATTCGGGGAGTTGATACCTATCTCCAGCCAGAGGTAATGGTCAGATGTCTCCCAGGTACATCAGCGTGGAGAGACACATTGACCATATTGCAAATTGTTCAGAAGCAGGAGAAAACATTGATGTCCTGGTACACATGGGACTAATCATCTCGCCAGATGGTCAGTTGTGGAGACCAAGGAACACCTGACCAGGCTGGGTGACAAACTATCATCCATTTTGTCCGGCATCTACTTCTCTGAGATCCTGCCAGTCTGGGAGAGGCGGGTAGATGGATGGAAGGTCAGAGAAGGGGAGATAGGGGAGCTAAACTTGTGGCTCAAGGGCTGGTGGCAGGAAAAAGGACATACATTTGTAGGGAACTGGCAACAGTTTTGGGAGCAAAAGTTCTTTAAATTCAATGGACTGCATCTGACTGAAGAGGGAGTGAGTGCATTGGAGCAGAAGTTTGACGTCTTTGCAGAATATTTAAACTAGCAAATGGGGAGAGGGGTGCAGCACCCCATACGTCGAATGGGAAGAACATGCCTTCCCCCTCAGCTAGTGGTCAAACAGGAGTTCAGCATGTTTGTAGTTCATTTGCATCACCAGGTAAGGGAAAAGGTCCTGCTCCCCATACAACGACAGGGGAAACGCCAGACCCGCCCAACAACTAACACACTGAAATCTGGCCAATGGAAAATCATGTACACAAATGCTTGCAGTCTTGGAAACAAGATCCCAGACCTGCAGGCAATAATGACAGAGGCTAAACTGGACATAGTAGCCATTAGCGAGACATGGTTTACCAGTAACCACACTTGGGAGACTTCAGTACCTGGCTGTGTACTATTCAGAAGAGACCGAGGTGCAAAAAGGGGGGGTGGAATGGCCCTTAATCTCAATGAAAATATCAAAGCTACAGAAATTCAGAATACACATAAGGAGCCAGAAGAACTGTGGGTCACCCTGGAAACAGGAAATGGGACAGCCATACGAACTGGTGTTGTGTACAAGCCTCCAGACCAGGGGGAGGACATAGACACATTACTGTTAGAAGATGTACAAAACACGACAGCTAAAGGGGAGGCTCTGATAATGGGATACTTCAACATGCAAGATACAGATTGGTCAATACCAGCAGTAACATCTGCCAGAACTAGACACATGGTGGATTCCCTGCAGGGGGAGGGCCTCAAACAACTGGTACAACAACCCGCAAGAGACAGGGCTATCCTAGATTTAGTACTGACTAACAGGGAAAGGATCTCGGATCTCAAGGTAGAAGGTCACCTGGGGGCCAGTGACCATCACATGGTATGGTTCAGTTTGGCCACTAGAACTAAATCATCCCATTCCAAGGCAAAATATGGGACTTCAGAGGAGCTGACTTTGATAAGATGGCCAACAGAGTTAAGCTAGCTCTGGCAAAAAGAAATACAGGTGAGGGGGTACAGGCAAAGTGGGCAAGCATTAAGGATGCAATACTTGAAGCAAAATCCCATTGTGTTAGAGAGAGAAAAGGAAGTGCAAAAGAAGAAGGAAACCACTTTGGTTCTCAAAAACAGTAGCAGAAAAGGTCAGAGCCAAAAGGCTGGCCTTCAGGAAATATAAGGGAACGCAGCAGGATGAAGATAGGGAGGGCATACCAAACTTCCCTAAGGGAAGCAGGGATGGCAGTAAGGCAGGCAAAGGCCCAAATCGAGGAAACACTAGCACAAACAGTAAGAGAAGGTGACAAGACTTTCTATAGATACATTAGTGAAAGGAGAAAGTCCAGAGGGGGTATTGCTAAGATCAGTGGGGATAAGGGGGCATGTGAGGAGGACCATGTAAAAGCATCTATCCTAAATAGATACTTCTACTCAGTATTTACTAAAGAGAAGGTAGGACAGGGCCCACAGCTCAGCACCATGGACACATGGGGAGGGAGGTGTGCACTAGTCCCGTCAAAAAGGAAAGGGGACCTACAAGAGCTCGATAAGCTCAGGGTGGACAAGGCAATTGGACCTGATGGCATACATCCCAGGGTACTAAAGGAGCTAAGTATGGAACTAGCAGAGCCATTATCAGAACTGTTTAGTGATTCTCTGAGCACAGGAGAAGTCCAAGAAGACTGGAAAAGGGCTTATGTGATCCCGCTCCACAAGAGTGGTAGCATGGAGGAGGCAGGGAACTACAGACTAGTCAGTCTTACCTCAGTAGTGGGCAAGATTATGGAGGCACTCCTTAAGGAAAGGATAGTGCAACACCTGGAATCTGTAGGAGCACAGGATCCAAGACAGCATGGGTTTACGAAAGGAAGGTCCTGTTGGACTAATCTCATAGATTTCTTTGACTGGGTAACCAGAGTGGTGGACCAAGGGGGAGCAGTTGATGTCTGCTACCTTGACTTCAGCCAAGCTTTCAATACTGTTCAACGTAGAAGTTTGATTAATAAGCTGGGTAGGCTCGGGTTGGGTCAGAAGTTGGTCAACTGGGTGGCAAACTGGTTGACGGGCAGAAAACAGAGAGTGGTGGTAAATGGTATACAGTCAAAAGAGATGCAAGTCACAAGTGGGGTACCTCAGGGATCAGTCCTGGGGCCAGTCCTCTTCAGTATCTTCATCAGTGACGTTGCAGATTGACTGGAGGGTAAGGTTTGTCTGTTTGCAGATGACACCAAGATCTGCAACAGAGTCGATGATCCAGATGGGGTGGGCAGAATGAGAAGAGATCTGGATAAACTAGCAGAATGGTCGGAAGAGTGGCAACTGGGGTTTAACGCAAAGAAGTGCAAGATCATGCACATAGGGAAGAGAAACCCTGAAGCCACCTATAGGCTGGGAGGGGAGTTGCTGGCAGTCACAAGGGAAGAAAAAGACATGGGCATCATCAGATTCATCACTGATGACCTGAAATAATCCAAGCAGACCACTAAAGCAGTAGGTAAGCCTAGGGGAATGTTGGGGTGTATTAGTAGGGGTATCACAAGTCGGAAGAGGGAGGTAATAATCCCTCTTTACAAGACGCTGGTTAGGCCCCATATGGAGTACTGCGTGCAGTACTGGAGGCCACACCTTCACAAGGACATTAACCAAATTTGAGGCAGTCCAGAGAAGGGCAACCAAAATGGTGCAGGGACTGCATCAGAAAACGTATGAGGACAGATCAACGGAGCTCAATATGTATACCCTAGAGCACAGGAGGGAGAGAGGTAATATGATCAAAACATTCAGACACCTTAAGGGCATTAACAAGGTGAAAGAGTCTAACATGTTTCAATATAAGGAAAACAGCAGGACACTAGGACACAGCATGAGATAGGAGGGAGGGCGATTTAAGGGGTAATGTGAGGAAGTTCCTTTTCACAGAAAGGGTCATGGATGCATGGAACGGCCTACTTCAGGAAGTGGTGGATATGAATACAGTGCAGGGCTTTAAACAGGCATGGGATAGGCATAAGGGAGCAGTACAGATGAGAGTGAATAGATAGGCCATTGACAGAGCAAAGGCCGGTGGCACATTCATAAGGTAGAAAAGAATGGGCAGACTGGATGGGCCTTGCGGTCCTCATTTGCCATCTACTTGTATATTTCTATGTTTCCGATGGCTTCTCAACTGTTTGCGCCCACGTTATCAGATACCATCTCGTACAACATTTCCACATAGTGTATTGCCACGACTGTATGATGGTGTGCGATCTGCTGTTGCTGCTCTGCTTGCAGAGGCTTTTGGTGGTGTTTTTCACTGCATGTCAGATATCTGGACTAGCAATAACTCCCTGCATGCGTATCTCTCCTTAACTACACACTAGTGTGTGCAGCAGCCTGATGCTGCTGTTTCCAATGCATCATCTTGTGGCTCACCCTTGGCCCCCCTGAAATCTGGTAGTCACATTAGGTCAACTTTGCTGAACGTCAAACTGATGTTGCAAGACCATAGAGCACATAATATTCTCACGTTCCTGCAAGATATGTTGCAGTCTTGGACTGGTGTTGACACCAGTTTAAAAGTTGGGTTCTTTAATGACAATGGCATAAACATGGTGAAAGCCATCAATGATGGTCATTTTGTGAGCATTTGTTGCTTTGCACACACACAGAATTTAGTGGTGACTCATGCAGTGTGTAACAGTACTAGGACCAACAACATTATCCCCAGCCTGTTCCATCCGCAGCCATTTCCATCACTCTGTAAAAGCCACTAACAAATTATGAGAAGTTCAGGAATGCCTTGGTCTGCCCTAACATTGTGTAATACAGGACGTTAGCACTCGGTGGAATTATTCATACCTGATGCTTTCAAGACTGCTGGAGCAAAAGCAGGTAGTACATGAAATGTGTATGAAGGCAGACATTTGAGGGGTCCTAGGACATCATGATTGGTTAGTTCTTGAGGGCATGGTGAAGGTTCTTGCACCACTTGAGAAGAGTACATGTGACCCAAGTACTACCACAGCCTTACTTAGGTTATCCCAGCTGTGCATATTCTCAAGAGTGTTACAATGGCTTTTGGCTGACAATATAATGCGTACACGAGGTCACTGAGCTTGTTATTCATCTTGATGCAGAACTTGATGCAATTTTCGCCACAGTCATGGATAACTGCCACCATGTATTTGCTACCATGTTGGACTGTAGGTTCAAATGTGAGATCCTTCATATAGCCATGGACAGCCACAGGGTGACTCATTTTAGGCAACAGCTGGGTGAAGAGTTAAATAGTGCTGTGCAGGCAGTGAGACACTCAGATGGGGAAGAAGATGCTGCGGTTCAGGTTCCTGAGGGAGAGAAACGGGCATGTGGTGGTTTGGAATCAGATGGTATTGGTGGAGATGAGGAAAGGTGGCATAGTGGCAGTGCAGAGGAGAGTGACTGGGCATTACTCAGCACATCATTGCGTCAACAGCAACACAAACGCTCACAGCTTCGGCCTCTCTCTGCAGAAAATTCACTTCATGGCTACTTTGCAGAATCAGTTGAGCCGTTTTGAAGTTGCTCCACTGAGCTACTGGATTCAGAAAATGAACTCTTCTCACCTGGCACAACTTGCTTTAAAATACCTAAGCTGCTCTCCTACCAGTGTGCCATCCAAGAGGATATTTAGCACTGTTGGTGACGTTGTTGACCCACACCATTCCAAGCTAGACCCTCAACACGTTGAACAGATAGTGTTCATTAAGCTAAACTTACCAGTAGTTGGCTACAAATATGATCTGCCCACATAAAACTGGTGATACAGTAGTGCTCTTGATCTACCTAATGTTACTACAGTGTAAATTTTTCTTTTTTTTTTTTTTTTTTGGCTCACCCCTTTCTTTTTTCTATTATGTTAAATATTTAATTTAAAGGGTAACTCTCCACTCCCTGGCATATATACTACAGGACCACCATGAGACCCCTCTTAAACTAGAAACATTTGAATCCTGTATCATGTTTAAGTGCACTTACTATTGTGTACTTTAGATTACTAATTATCTGTTGGTAGAAAAGGACCGATTGGCTCATGCAGTGTACCCAGATTTTCCATCCCTGCCTTATTGATCTCTTCTGCAGACTCTAAAGCAACCCTGCTGCCTCCCTGCCTGTTTTGAAATATACCCCTATGCCTATCTCACACATGCTTGAAGACCCACAGTTTTCGTTGCCATCATTTATGCTGGTAGTCTGCGCCAGGCATCTACCATGCCTTCCGTGAATAAATATTTCTCCACATCTGTCTTGAACTCCCCCTTCAGCTTCATCACATACCCTCATTGCCTACTGCATTTGTGCTTATTCTCATTTGAAAGAGACTCCCCTTATGTGCCCTCTTCACCCCGTGAGGTTACTTGTATAAGTATCTATCATGGCACATCTTGCTCTCCTCTCTTACAGGGTACTTAGTAATGCCATTTTAGTTGCCCTAGACATGACACAAGACATCACCTCATCTACAGCTTTTGGTCAGTCTATGATGACTGCCTGTCACCTGACCATTGACCAGTGTAGTAGTTTGTTGCCTTTTTTGGGCTGCTTAAAGGCTGTTAGGGGTTGTTCATGGCAGAATTAACTGTTGTACTTCAAAAGGGAAGGAAGTGGTGGACTTTAATGTGTTATTTAAAAAAAAAATTGATGTGGGGCCGAATGATGAATATTTGGAGTCCCGAATATTCAAATTAAGGTATTCACACACCTGTACTATACTGCAAACAATGCTATTTGTGTCCACTTAATTTGATAGATTAAATCAGATACAGCATAGACTTCACTGCAGAGCCCAGTGACTTCTACAATATCGTACTGTAAACATAATAGGATAACATTTTTAACTATAGTAAAGTATAGTAACTAAAGAAGGCAACCTGTATCCAGCACAATTATGGAGCTTCTGTTGAAAATAAATGAGTCACTTGTGCCATCTAGTGGCTGAAGTTCTGTATGGCATACTAAGTTTCTGAACTGGTTAACTTTTTGTATAGAGTCCAACTGAGACTAAAAACTGCCCACAAGAACAGTCTCTCCTAAACTACATGGTCCACGCCATCTTGAATCAGGCAAAATCATTGACTTAGTGTAGGGTGAGAGTCCCTCTGCTTCTTTTTAACAAATAGTTATGACAGGTCCTCTCATACGTATCCCATCTCCTTTCCCCATTGCCTCCTCCTACCTGTGCTCAGGAGACCTACACACATTCTTCCTTCCCACACTCTGGGCCAGAAAATCTGCTTTCTCATATTGCCTCCCCTCCCTCTGGAACCAGCTTACCCTCCTCCATCTGTCTGTCCCTCTCCCTTCCCTCCATTAGATGCCAGCTAATCCCCCCCGCCCCGCCAACTGTCTTCCTGAACCCTTCCTTACCCTTGCCTGACTTTTGACCACCCCTTTCCTCTCCCTCCCCCCAACCTCATAGTTCTGGCAATCTCATTGAAGTTTATCAACCTGTTTTGACTCCTGCTTTTAGCACCACTTCGGCCTACCTTCACTCTGGTTCTACAGACTTTGTTTGCCCAGTTTGTCCCGATGAGTTGTATGCTAATTCATTTGTCTTCTATTTGCAGTGTTTTACCATTTTCTGTGTACTGCACTTATGCTCTTTATGTAACCCACGTTGAACCACATCACCTGACTAGCTGTATTTTGCTTGTGATTGTGCCCCCCCTTTCTCCCCCAGGTCGCACCTGGAAACGAGCCTCGATTCTGTGCCTCTTCTGGTTGTGAATTTTATAAATAAATAAAAATATGTATATAAAACGTATTTACTCCCGCCTTTTGTGCTAAAACATATCCCTTACCCTCACCCTAGCAACAGACCAAATCCACAGAGTAAGCATCAGTGTCCCAAGTAAAAAAAAAAAAAAAAGTTCAGTCCTAATATTCAGAATCCTCTTCCACCCTAATCTGAAATGTGGCATTCCTTTTAGTAATCCACTTTCTAGCATGCTTAGGTTCTGTGTACATCAGTATTTTTCCTTCATAAGCAATTTGAAGGTGTACCAACATCAGTAAGGAATGGACCATCACAAAACTATGCAGTTGCTGTTGTATTCTGCCAAAACTCTTCATTCTAGCTGTCGTAGAAAATGACAATCTGGGAACGTATGTATGCTCTGCTCGCCCTCACAAGAGTATAGTACTCTCGATAACATACCCCTGGAGAGTGCGCCATCTGTTACTGATAATATGGTATGTGTTGTGGAGTTCCCTGCTGCTACTGCCTCACTGGTATTCCATCCATTCCCTCTGCTAGCCCACTGATTTCTCCGGTGTGCAACCCAGTTCATGTTCGGAAGAGCTTCCTGTCAGTTTCATAGCTAGGTGTTTTCCTGGATCAGTTTTGTTGTATTCAAGGCTGTTTATGATCTGCTGTCTGCAGAGTTTGCTAAATCTATGGCTGCATTAATTGTTCTGTCCTGGGCTCCCTTACACTTTAGCATGGCCTTCATTCAGTCCATTGCCTGCATTGTGACCTGCATTGTCTGCCAAGGTGGTTCAGAAAAGGCATCAGTCAGATTTACTTTACTCGGGCCTGCCACTGCAGAGGCTAGCACAGTTGTTTTTGTTCCCCTTGACCCCGGTTAGTTAGTTCATCCTATTTCTACACAGAAGAAACAAACACTTTCTTAGTCAGGAACTGTAAAAGGTTGTGTGGTTAAAATAGTTAAAAATATATATTTCAATCACATTTGCAAAACCCTCATAGACTGCTCTGGTGAAGTGCTCTTCTTCTAGTTGCACTTCTCTCTTTACTTTTAAAAATGTTTTTCTTTTGAATGTGTTTTGTGTAGGTATTTACTGGAGTGTGATGTTGAATGGGGCCAGTGGTGGAGATTTTTACACCCAATCTGCAAGCAAAAGTTCAATGTTTTGTTTTCATAACTAAAAAATGTAAACCCAAGGTGTGAAGAACATTGGATTCTTGCAGCTCCAGGTAGATTCCCAGAAAAATACACCATTCTAAATTTTTTTTTTTTTCCTTTTTTTGTATCGTCTTTTTACACCTCCTGTGTGCCCCATCTCAGCCACTCCTTCAGGCATGAGCCAAGGCTGAGTCTGACCCATGTCACTCCCTGAGTCACTGTTCCAGATAGCAGTCGACCCCAGGGTAACCCCGACGTAAGCCTTTGCGGGGTGGGTCCCCCTCTGAGGGGAAAGGCACCAGCTGGGGGGGTCGGACCAGCGCTAATGCTTGGCCCCAGGGTGCTGCTCGAATGGATTGCTCGCGGGACATCGATGGCCTTGGACAGCCAGGCAGCCATCATCTGGTTGAGCATGGAGCGGGTATTTCCGTTTTTCGTGGCAGTTCCTACGTTGCGTCTTGCAGTGCCTCTGGTCTCCACTGGGGGCCGCTGAAGAGCGACCTCACCCCTGTACCTACCCCAGGAGAGGAGAGCAGTCCTACAGACGCTCAATCTTCTCCTCCCCCGGCGTCCTGAGTCCGTTCCTGAACCCGGGTCGCCGGCGTGGCTCGAGGTAAGGCGCCAGCACCTCAACTCTCTGCGCCACCGGGCTGATTCTTTTAAGTATTCAGGCATGACCAGGCAGGGGTTGGGTTACCATCTGTAGTGTAACCTTGGGGAGTCTTGAGACACGAGGGGTAGCTGGTCATATGCCCCTAGAGTTAGATTATCAAAAGCAGCCTAACCCCTGGCGTACAACCTTAGTGCTATTATTAAACCGAAATGTTTTTTTTTTTTTTTTCTCAAGTGTGTATTTGAAGAGTTAAAATTGTAATTGTTCTGTTGTATATGAGGGTTTCCATCTATCAGTGTAACCCTGTTTGAATGCTGTCAACCAGTCTGAGCGCTCCCATTTCCAAACCATTATTTTATAATCAGCCTTAATAGTGTCACACTTTTAAACTTCTTCTTTTCCACCAATATTTGTGGGTGCTTGGGGTCCTCTTACATCCACTCACATGCCTGCATCTTCCAGCATATCCCCTCCTTCATCCTCCAGAAATAAACCCATTTTCCTCCTCTAATCCTCTGTGTGATAACCCTTGACCCCCTCCCCCATAGTATAGCAGAGTCTGGCCTGGCCGGAATGTAGTTAGGTGTACAATTCTGGTAAGGGAGAATGGTCTTAAAAGGTGAGGAGCGGCCCCAGGTGGATGTGGGGTGTGTAAAGATATCCTTCCCCTAAGGATGCTAAATGTTATGGCTTCAGTTACGAACATAAGAACAACATACGAATATGCCAGCAGAATAGGCCCAATGGTCTAATGCGTCTGCTCGAGTTACAGCCCACATTACAATGGCAGCTGCTCCCCCCTCCCGTTTTACTCCCCTGACCTGTACCTTGCCTATAAGCCTGTCCCATCTTTTTTTTAAAGCTTCCCACTGATTCCAGTGCAAACAGATCATCTGGTAGCGCGTTCCAAGGAGCCACCACCCTCTCCATGAAGTACTGCCTCCTCGGCTCCCTTCTGTATTTTCCCCCTTCCAGCTTCATGGTATGCCCCCTCGTAGTCCTCCCCTTTAATTTGAACATCCCCTCAGTGTTCACTCTGTTGATCCCTTTCAGGTATTTAAAGGTCTCAATCATATCCCCTCTATCCCTTCTGTCCTCCAGGGAGTACATGTTTAACTCTCGAAGTCTCTCTTGATAGGATTTATCACCTATTCTGTGGATCATCTTAGACACCCTCCTCTGAACTCTCTCCAGGAACATGACATCCCTCTTTAAGTGAAGATGCCAGAACTGCACGCAGAACTCCAGCTGCAGCTTAACAATGAATTGTACAATGGCAGGATAACCGCCTTCCTCCTTGAAGTGATCCCCCTGGCAATGCATCCCTGCATTCTGTTTGCCTTTGCCACTGCCCTCCTGCACTGTTCTGAGTGATTTATTCCGGCATCTATCATCACCCCCAGATCTTTTTCTTCCTTTTGGGACATTTAGCTGTTCCCCACCCAGATGGTAGCTATACTCTGGGTTCCTAGCCCCTAAGTGCAGTATACTACATTTCCCAGTGTTAAATCCCTGCTGCCATGTGCGAGATCACTGCTTCAGTCTTTCCAGATCCTCCTGGAATGTCGTCCTCTCCTCCTCATATCCACCACTGCTTCTAGTTTGGAATCATCAGCGAACAAGCGATTTTGCTCCTAACTCCCTCCGCAATGTCCGCTATGAATGCATTAAATAAGAGTGGTCCCAAGACAGAACCCTATAGTATCCCACTAATGACCATTCTGGGTGTCGAAAGCACCCCCGCCTCCACCATCACCCACTGCAGTCTGTTGCTCAGCCAACTCCCAGTCCATCTTGCCATCTTTACCCCCACCCCTAAGTTCCTCAGCTTTCCTAGTAGTCGCCCATGTGGCACAGAGTCGAATGTCTTGCTGAATCCAGATACAGAACATCAACCGGATGCCCACCAGGACATCAACCGTCTGCCCACCATCCGGAGATCTTGTCAACCAGGTTAGTTTGACAAGGTCTCCCCCTGACAAACCCATGTTTCCAGACATCTTGAAGGCCATTTGCCTCCAAAATTCCGTCAATCTTTTCTTCAGGATGGTCTCCAAGAGTTTCCACACTATTGATGTCAGACTTACCGATCTGTAGTTCCCTGGTTCATCCCAAGGTCCACTCTTATGGAGGTGCACAATGTGTGCCATCCTCCACTCTAGAGGTACACATCCCGAGTCTAGGGAGGAATTGAATAACTCTGTCGGTGCTACCAGGACATCTGCAACTCCTTCAAGACCCTGGGGTGGATACTGTCTGGGCCTGGGGCCTTGTCCATCCTCAAGGACTTTAGGATCTCCCACACTCTGCTCGCCTTGATCTCCCCATCTGTTAGTGTCCCCCCGTCTCCAACCCCTACCCTACCTCCACCTTGTGGAATTGGCCCATCCAATTACTTTGTAAAAATGGAGCAGTCCTACTCATTTAGTACTTCAGCCTGCTCAACTACCTCCTCTGCCCCCCAATCCTTTCTTAACCGGGTAATCTATCCCCCACCCTTCCTTCTCCCCCTCCCTGATTCCCTGTGCCAGTCTTAGTTCTTTGGAGGCCTTGGCTGCTCTTACCATCTCTCACCTCCCTTGATAGTTGACAAAACTCCATCCTCACCCCCGTGTCCGGCACCACCAGCTACACAGTTAGCCGTAGTCACCCAGGTGGTGATGTTGCATAAAGTGCTGCCGAACGTCCTCCCTAGAGAAGAGGAGCATCCTCTGGGAAACTTTGTCCTCTTCCTGCTTTCCCACTGTGAGAACCGGGTTTGAGATGTAGCTAGGTAGAGGCATGGCAAGCAAAGCCCGCTGATGCTGCCCTTTTGTGATGGTATAATTGATTTTATACATTTTTCCATGTTTCAAAATGCCATGGTTCCTTAGTTTCTAAAATATGGAATTTTGAATTGCTTACTTAAGCCTTGTACTACAGCGACGTTTTGATATACACCAAGCAAAATGCTAGACTTTTCATTAAGGTTGTGATGCGGCTGCAGCTTGGTAAGTGCTTGATTGCTGATTTGTTAGGTACAAAATGTATCCCAAAATGTCAGTGAGGGAAGCACCACTGACCTAGTTTCTCATTGCTTACAGTGCACATCCACTTTGTCTGGAGGGAGTGAACTACCAGCCAACCTTAGACTACAAGCAAATCTAGTTGATGCATCGAGAACAGGTGAGTAAACCAACAGTGTTGTGATAAAGTTACAGTCCAGTACTTAACAGAGGACAGCCTTTCAGAAGCAGAGGATCTGATAAGCTGGCTGTATAATTTGAGGATCCAGTTTTTGTGCCTGAAATAGAGAGTAAGAGCATAAGACAATAGCCTGAGGCTCCTTGGCATATAGTAATAATGGGGGAGGGAACCCTGCCTGGTAACTTTTTGAGGGAGAAAGGAAGCCATTAGTTGTCACCCTGGCTGTGGTTTTCTGGTGAAGGGTCTGAATCCAGTGTTGGAAGGTGGGACCAAAACCGAAGGCTGACTAGGTGTCCCAAGAGGTAAGGCCATTGTACCTTCAAAGCCCTTTTCAAAATCAATGGCTATCATAGCTGCTGGGTGAGGGGACCTATGGGCAGCTGTGATGGTATTAACCAGCGTTCTATGTGATCCGAGCCCAGTCTGCCAGTAACTGCCTGTTTGGGAGGGGTGTATGTGCTCTGGTAACATTGTTTTAATCCTGTCCTGAAGGGGTTAAGAAAAATGAACACTGCCCACATATTTCCATCAGAATTTACAGTTCTTTCAGCAGTGCTGGTACCTTTCTGTGCAAATGGATCAAAAGTGCTATTGATCCCCTACCCCAGTTTCCTCAGTAAATACGCTACAATATTTTTTGATCCAGTCAAGGTGAACGAGACCATGCCGTTTATCTCTGTAGTCTACTGAGGGACATTCTGTCCATACCATAAGAAAGCTGACCCCCCCCCCCAAAAAAAGCCACTCATCTTGCCCACTCAACTAAATTGGTGCTGGGCTCATTATCAGTGGCATGTGGGAGACTTGTTTTCTTTTTGATGTGCTCTCTTTTAATTCCTCCACCACCTGGCCTCTCCTTTCACGACCTGGTTGTGGAATATAGCACATAATAAGGGGTATAGGTGATGGGAGTGATCTCTAATGAACGCCCAAAGTATGTGTGTTATTTTTAGTAGGTAGGCAGACTGATCTCTGAAGGTTAATCTTAAGTCAGCTTTGGCTATAAAGAAGGCAAAACCCAGCTAAGCAGTTACAGTTGATCAGAATGATTGTGACCTACACGGCATCTAAACAAGCACAGCCATTATTATTATTTCTTGGTGAAAATAAACCCAAGCAAGTACCAGTTAAATATTTGCATTGTGCATCCATGTTGCTTTGCTCACTTTTATTTTTCTGACCGGAAGCACACAACCCGTTTGGAATCATCCTTTTCAGGTGCACCATAAGATTTATAGGGTATAAATACCAGATGCACAACAAGCAATGCACGATTTTTATTTCAAGTGTCAAAGCTGCTATCTCAGAATTAAGTTATGAGTGAGAGGACAGGAGAAAAATTTACATAGCGCCTTCCAGACAAACAGTATCCCAAAGCGCATTCCTGAATTTAAAAAAACAAAAAAAAAAACCAACCCCATAACTTTTAACAGTGGTATGTTTTTTTTTTTTTCAAGCAGGACTCCTTGCAGTGCTCTGTGTATGTATATGTGTGTGTGTGTGTATATGTATATGTGTGTGTGTGTGTGTGTGTGTGTGTGTGGATATATATATATATATATATATATATATATATTTATATATTTATACAATATATGTAGACAGATAAATGGCAGTATAAAACATGATATCTCAGATGGCCAGTGAAGATAACATTGTTATCTTCATGTTCCTATCGTCATATGTTATCTCACGTTCCTATATGTCATATAGAAACTTATCTGGTTGATCCTGCCACTTAGAGCACTTTCACTTTCCCTACAAATTATGGCGTGACCGAGCGCTATGAACACTGGCGATTTGTATATTGCCATATCTTTTTGTAGGGGTGCCCCTGGGTCGTGATCAGAATTAGCATCATTTCTTTACTAAATGCATCGATATTTTCTTGTAAAGCAGACTGCACTGAGTAAAGCAGTGACCGGCGGCTTTCAACAGTAAAATGAAGCGCGTCGCGCCTGGCAACGGCACCGTGCTCATTACAATAACCGCCACTCGTCACTGCCTCTCTTGATTCAGCTCTGAAAAAAACGTAATCTAAACAAATGACGGTAATCGACACCACGAAAAATATAAAATAGTCAGTGTCGCCTTAGATCCTTCACCGCAAAGAAAATGAAAATATGAGATCAACCAGACACTCACTAAAAATAACTTTCACAAAATAATACCAGGATCAACCAGATATTTTAGTAATTTAAATTGGCAGGATCAACCAGATATTTCAAAACTCTATGTAATCTGTTGTATGTTGGGGGGGGCATGTGGACCTCTGTTGGGGAGGGCATGGCAGGATGAACCAGATAAAATTTTTAAAACTAACCATAAATAGCAGGATCCACCAGATATTTTTTAAACAATGAATGACATCTGCTGTTTTGCCAGCTTTTCTGTAAGTGGGTTCTATTGCTAGGGCTATCACCTTAATATCACCCATTGCACTGGAGAGGCATGTGGTGAGTTGTATTGGGGGTGGGGCAAAGCATACATTGTATAAACAGAATATGACATGGCCCGACTGAAGATATCATATTTATCTTCACCGAGGCCAGTCATATCATAAATATCACTGGCCTCTCGTGAAGATAAATATGATATCTTCAGTCGGACCATGTCATATCCCCTATATATATATGTGTATGTGTGTACATATACATATATATGCTGTAGCATGCTTCTGTGCAAGGAGAAAGGGGTAGAAGAAAATGGAGACAGTTGCAGCATATCCCCAAAATACAGGATGGTGGCTTCTGTAACCTCACCACCCTGCCACCCAACCTCTTGGCGCACTACTTTCATCTCCCGACTCTGCTCCAAGCCTGCATCTGTTCTGCTTCCCTTTTGGCAGAAGGGGAATACCCCCCACAGGGAGACAACCAGAGCACACACATATATGAAATCAAGAGTCCAGCATGCACTGGGAGCTTGACGAGCCCGAAGGAGGGGGTGCGTGGGAGGATGAAGCCTAGAAACCTCTTAATCATTAGACACATTTTTGCTTATGTAATCGGTTTATGATATTAAGCGTTTTCTTTATATCTATGCATATACTTGATCACGGGCCCCTAGACTTGTTAGCTTTCATTAGTACACCAGATAGCACAATGATCTGCTTGAGACATCACGATCTGCTTCAGTGGAAAGAGTTAGGAAGTCATAAAGATGGGAGTGGGATGTCGGGTGCACATAACCAGCCATAATACTGTACTGGGACTTCATAATGATGACTGAGAGGCTGGGCCCTTTTTTTCAGAGATATCATCTGAAATTTTTAACTTAAATCTGTATCCACATACCATCTCATGTATTTATTTCCTTAATGTACCGTTTAGGTAGTTATGTTTTAGACTAGATGTGTAAAATAGAACACCTACCGCAAAAGTATATGAAGTAAATGAATACTTGATATGGCTACAGGTGGCTACAGGCTCAGTGGATACAGATTTCGGTACTCTACTAAGTTTAGAAGATTTAGAGGATAGCAGTTTCTCTGGAAAAATGTGCCTTGGTCAACACCCTAGTGGCAATTCAACCCCCCGGGCCCCATCCCTTTCCATACCTTTGCTTTTACTAGATCCTTATAGCTATCCCACACTTTCTTGAAATGTGTCGCCATCTCAGTATTTGCCATCTCCCTGCGCAGACTGTTTCATCCGTTACATAGGTTAACACATATAGAATAATGGATAGGGAACTGTGCACAACAAGACTGTGTTTCCATTGAGGGGGTTGATGATGTCATAGACCTCGAGGCTGACTCGAGAGGTCCCTATGATGTCATCAACCCCCGAGATGGAGAAATGGCCTTGTTGTGCACAGTTCCCTATCTGTTATTTTATATAGTATATGGTCCCCACCCCAAACTGTGCCAGTTTAATTTTGCGAGGATTTGTTGGTTTCTGTACCTTGTCCTGGCACTGCCATTTCCTCTCAGTCCTCGCTGCAGTCCCGCTCCGCTGCCGATCCCGAAGGTACCGGTTCCTTCACTGTTGTCCAGCTTAGTTTTGTTCCCCAGGACCACTGATTTATTTAAAAAATATATATATATATATATATATATATATATATATATATATATCAATGAAAATTGATAGTTTGGAAACATGGGCGCCGACTAGAATCGTGTCCATATCCAAACTGTCGAGCTTCGATGCCCAACCACTCGCTTAGCAGCGCCACCATGTTGTACAGTATTTTTTGTGAAGCCCAATGTTTCAGCCTGTCGGGAAACAGTTTAAGAAGTTGTTGTACTATCGTTGTGATGTCAGAACGATAGTACAACTTTTTTAACCTTTGAACTGTCCTACAACAGGATTTGGAAAACCATCATTTTCCATCTACAATAAACCCTAACCATATACTGTAGAGCTTTTGTAGACAGTTGTCCATATTGATTGCCTTATTATTAACCATAGCCCCCATACCATTTTTTCTGCAAAAGTTATCTAATCTGGTTTTAAATTCTTGCATGGTCCCACTTCTCACCACTTCCTCAGAAAGTGAGTTTAGAAGAGAGACCACTCTTTGGTTGTACCAATTTTGCTTTTTGGTTAAGTGGCATAGCTCTCCTTTGAGCTGTAAGGTATGAGCTCGCATACTATGTATCTGATCCCTCATTTCCACGCCCAAACTTTCCCATAGGTCATCACTGGTTAATGTCCTGAATGGAAGGCACACATCACTTTGATTCTTCTATATTCCAATGTATACATCCCCAGTTGTTCTAATCTGGTCTCATAATCATTGCCTTTTTGGTCCCTGATGATTCTTGTTGCCCTTTTCTGGACTCTTATCGCCTGAATGTCAGATTTTTTGCATAGTGCCCAAACTTGGGCATAATACTCCAAATGAAGCTTACCTAGGGATACGTACAGCCGTGCAGTAACCTCCCGTTCCGTACTTGTTATATGTCTAATTATGCTATTTAGCACATTATTCACCTTTTTTGCAGTCGTGTAGCAATGACTCTTAAATTGCAGGTTGCTCAAAATGATTATGCCCAGGTCTCTCTTCCTCAGACACATCCCTCAAGATACAGCCATCTAGTGTGTAATCCATATTTCTATTTTCTTTCCCATGTGCATAAATGTGTAATTTTTTTAGTATTGAATTGTAATTTGTGTTTTTTTTAAACTCTGTTTATTGTCACTCACATCCAGTAACAGATTATACAAAGTAGATCGGACATATTTTGTAACAGGACTAATAAGTACATTCTTAGCTTTTGATACCCATGGTAAGATATGTTGCGTTATACATTTTAAAACATATTTCTAAGTGCCCCTTGGTCAATAATTCATAGTCTATTACATAGATAAGGTACTCTTCTACTTGTAATGCATGTTTGCCTATCTTAATTCTTAAAGTCTCCCTCTGAATGCTGTTATGTTCCAGGCTAGCCATTAACCAATCTGTCCAGTGGTCAAGGTCTTACCTTTAATCTGCTCTTACCCCTTTGTTGCAGGTGACAGATCTTCTGATTGGAAGCGAGGAAAAGTATGGAGTAAAGTTTTTCCTACCTTATTGTGGTCCTCTTGCTCCCATCGGTGACCTACCCGGATCCCTTATTCTCACCTTATTCCAACTGTACACTGATTTTCATCTGTCTTGGTGTCACGGCAGCACCAGCCTAGAATCACATATTTGAAGGAGAACGGTTCAGCTAAACCACTGTCCAGTCGTTATCATACTTCTAAAACTAGGAGGACCCCAGCCCGAGCTGTGTGTTCCTTCTGTACTGTACCATTAAAATCTCCTGGTTTGGATGACAGTTACTTCATACTTCTCCATTCATTAGGATTATGTTTTATGTTTAAAAACTCAACAACCTTCTTGAACTATGTACAAGAAACAAAAAATAAAATCAATATTTCAACTTAAACTCATGCATCTGTAGTGTCTTAATTCCTATAAGTCAGTGCTAGAACCTCCACACTTCAGTGACTGACTAGTATTTCTGTTTGCTTCTGAGCCCTTGTGTCTCAGCCCCTTCTTTTTGTCTACTGCGATGGGGTAAAGTGCAGGGTGGGCTACCAGCTTTGTATTGTTTCTGGTATATCTTCTTCTGGAATTTTAGGGTTGTATCTCGTCTTCTGTTGCTGTGTATCTTATCCATCCCCCCGATGTTCTCTAAACTTATCTGTGGTTAGGTGTAATGTGGCCGTGAGCTGTTCCATGTTAAATATATGAGATATCTTGTTTTTCCATTCCTGCAGCCCAGGTGGCTCTGGGTCCAGCCACTGTATAGCCAGAGTCTTTAGTGCTGCCAGTGTCATGCATTGAAATGCCTCTTTGACCCTGCTCTGCCTAAGGCTCAGGACTGGTTGGCCCAGAATGTAATAAGGAAATTCATCAGGCATGGATATCCCCCAAATCTGTGTCCGCTGTTGTTTAACTTGTGCCCAGAAGTTTTGTATCTTGGGGCAGGCCCAGAGGATATGGTGATGTGTGCCCCATAGCCTGCAGCCCCTTCAACATTTGTCCGTAGTTGTGTGCCGAAGTGTTGGGTTATCGTAGGGACATAAAAGAAATGGTGGATCACCTTCCACCTGAATTCCTTCCAGTTTTGTGATGCTGGAGACCACCCCGCAGTCCTTCCGTTGTTGGTCTGTCAATTCCTGTCTCCTCTTGCCATTTATTTCTCAAGTCACCTAGGTGTACCCACCTAGCTTGTAGCAGCAGTTTATACATTTCGGATATACCACCTGTCCGCTCCTTTAGCCTTGTCGTCCAGTTCAGGTGTTGTTCTCACATAGTCCTAGGATGTGTCATCCTGTGGCCGTCCCTTGTGCCAAACAGGTAGCTTCTGACTTGAAGAAACCTGTAAGTCTAATCTATCTAGATGGAATCGCCGCTGGATGTTCTGAAAGGATACAAAATGGTCATCTTCCACCAGCTGTCCATAGGTCATTAGGGCTTTTTGATTCCATCCCTTGAATCCCCTGTCCCTGTATCCTGGTTCGAATCCCAGGTCACCTATCAGTAGAGTCATTGGCCCAATATCATTCGGTATGCCTGTCATGGCTCATATTTTCTGTATAATGATTAGGGAGTGTCAAATCTGGTTGTGTTTTTTTTTTTTTTAGTGCCCCATCTATCTTTGTCATCAGCATGGCATACGGGGGGATGGGCAATGCATCTGTGTTCTCCAGCTGGTACCACCCAGAATCTATTCTTTGTTTAGCACATGTAATCAGGAATGGTGTTTGTGCCACTATATAATATAGTTAAAAGTCTGGGAGGCCTAGGCCCCCTTCCTCTCTTACTAATACCATCTTATCTCTACGTACCCTGGGCTTTTTCCCCTCCACAAACAAATGTTTTGAGATCTTTTTCCAGCTGTTTCCAGAATGTGCCTCTGTTATTGATGGGTAGAGTCTGAAATAAAATAGGTACCTGGGGAGGGTGTTCATCTTTATTATGCCTATCCCACCTAGCAATGAGAAGGGCAACAGGGGCCATCTGTTCAGGTCTGCTTTATAGTTTTTAGCCAGCTTGTCATAATTAACCTTAAATAACTCTTGAGATCTTTGTGATTATGATGATCCCTAGATAATATTTTGTTTTGCCCATCTGAAGGGAAACCTCATTTTATCTTCTTTAGTATGGGTGCCGCTGATTCCTATCGCCTCTGATTTTGTCTCATTTACTTTATAACCTGATACCTTCCCATATTCTTCCAGCAGCTTTTGGAGTGCCGGGACCGAGATAACTGGGTTTTTCAGGAATATTAACACGTCGTCCGCATACAAGGAGCTTTTTTGTTGTAACCCTGCCACCTCTATCCCTTCTGTTCTAGGTTCAGCTCTTATTTGAATAGCTAGGGGTTCTATACACAGGGCAAAAAGGAGTGGGGACAAAGGGAAGCCCTGCCTGATTCCCCAGGCTAATGGGAATCTCTGGGAATTTGTACCATTCACCTTCACTACCGCCTCGGGTAGTCTACAGAGGACATCGATACATGATCGAAAACCTGGGCCGAAGTTTATTCTCTCGAGCACACCCCTCAGATACCCCCACCTGTCCCTGTCAAAGGCCTTTTCTGCATCCAGTGGCAGGGCCAGTTGTATTTGTTTTGAGTTCTTGTGGGCAGTTATGATGTTTAGGAGCCTACGTATGTTTCCTTGTAACATTCTCCCCTTTATGAACCCCGTTTGGTCTGAGTTTACCAATTTGTGGACTTGTTGCAGTCTATTGGCCATGATTGATGTGAAGATTTTCATATCAATCGTCAACAGTGAAATCGGTTGGTATGAGCTGCAGAGCTGTGGGTCTTTATGTTGTTTTGGAATGACTGTTATCTGCGCCTGCCTCCATGAGTCTGGTGCCAGCTCTCCCTTTAAGATTTTATTAAATGTTTTTTGCAATAGAGGTTGAGGTATTTACTAAATTTCTTGTAAAATTCGGTGGAACGCCCATCTGTGCATGGTGCCTTACTACTTTTAAGATTTTTAACAGCTAACACTATTTCCTGTGGTGTGATTGGGGCATCTAGGCCTTTCTGTTCTTCCTCTTTTAGCCTGAGTAGCTCTACTCATGATAGAAACCCATCTAAGTCCTCCCTGTCTTCTTCCCCCCACGTATCTGAATATAGGGTACGGTAAAATTCCATAAATGCATCCAGTATTTCTGTAGGTTTAGTGCTGGTACTTGCTGGATCCGACCCCTGTTTGATCTTCACCACTGTGCGATTGACCATCTGTTACCTTAACTGCCAGGCCAGAAGATTACCTGCCTCATAATATTTTTGATGTGTATAATGTAGACCCCTTTCTATTTTAGACTCTATTAGTTTGGTCAGTTTATCCCTACACTCCTGCAGCCATGTCTTCATAGCTGGGTTCAGTGTAATTTTATGTTCTGCCTCCAGCTCAAACAATTGTTCTTCCAGTGTGGCTCTCAGTTTGTCATTGTCCCATTTTTTTCCTGGAGGCAAATTGAATGCATGTTCCCTGTATGGTCACTTTTAGCCTGTCCCATCTGTTAGCTTCTGTTGTGGCTCCCTCTAAGTTATGCTGTGTGTAAGTTTGTACCTCACCCTCCACCAGTTTACAAAAGTCTTGGTTATCTAGATGGGACACATTAAGTCTTCAAAAAATGTTCCTTTGTATTGGTGTAATTACCAAATTCAGCAGTATTGGAGCGTGGTCAGATGTGGTTATTTGCTTAATATCTGTATCTTCCACTGTGTGCAGCCACTCCGTGGCTATCGGGAAATAATCTGCCCTTGAGTACTGGCTGTGGGGATGGGAGTAGAAAGTGTAGTTGCAGTCCCTACCATGTTGGTGTCTCCAGGTATCTGCAAGTCCTGCCCCTCCATCAGTCCTCTTTGCTGCCTACTCTCTCTCTGAGGGCCTCTGTTGGTATTCCTACTCCTGTCTGTGTGCGGGTTCGGTGTACAATTAAAGTCCACCCCACTATGGAAAGTACATTATTGTCAGAGGGCTGTCTGAGCAGATGGTGCTTTAAGAAGGAGAGTCTTTCCTTAATCTCATTAGGTGTATATAAGTTCAGGAGGACACAAGGTACACCCTGGTATGTGCCTGTAAGTTTGATATATTGCCCCAGTCTGTCTTCCTCTATTTGATGTATTTCTAGGGGGGTATTTTTCCAGAGTAACACTGCTACTTCTCTCTTATGTGCATGCTCTTTGTGTGCTGAGGAGTACACCTTCCCAACTCAGCTACGTTTCAGCTTTTTATGCTGTGGCTGGGAGAGGTGTGTTTTCTGCAGAAAAGCCACTGTGGCCTATTCAGTTCCTGGAGTGTGCGAGCCCTTTTTATGGTCGAGCTAATCCCCTTCACATTGTAGGTTATTAAGGTCAAGTCTGACATTGTGGATAGTGTAGGCGTGTTCTACCATGCCTAGCTTCCAGACGCATTTTCTCTGTAGACCAAAAACAAATTTTAACTTTCGTAATAACACAAAAACTATGTACGATAAACTTTCTTTCATCAGAAACCTTCGTTAAGACATCATACAGTGTGTCCATTTCCACAGATTGTGGGGTTCCCAAAACTGAGCCCCCAGTTTCTCTCTCCTCCATGGACTTCGTATATTCTCAGACCAGCTGCTCAGAGACTTCCCCTCTCTGTGCTGTCTCGAGTGCTGTGACTTGTTGGTGATAGCCTCCACTGTTGTGGAATTGAAGGCGGTATGGCTGTGGCACACCTTTGCTTCAGCCTGCTTCGCCACAAACATGGGCATCATCTGTACCTGAGCACCAGGTCCCGGTCCTCTCCCCCTCTGCACCCTAAGCTTCTTCTGAAGCAATAACTTTCGACAACCCAGCATGTTGTTTAACCTTGCCCCCTTTCCTTTTCCCTTAATGTTTCTATTCCTTAAGTTAGTGTGTCCAACCCCTTCTGGTTGTGTTTGTTTAACCTCCGTCTCCTCCCCAGAAGAAAAAAAAAATCCTTTCCCCCGTTCTTTGAATAATGGAGCCTCTTACAATATTTTAGTGGTATTTCGCATTTTATATTTTACCCTTCATTGGCATTTGCCATCTTGGTTACTCCTTGCAGTAATGTTCCCCACTTTCATCCCTGTTTACTCCTATCTGTCCCCCCCTTATACCTCCCTTTGTGCACAGTACAATCATCTCTCTCATCCCACCCCCGGTGCTAACGAGAAAGGAAAGAAAAAAGAAAACTCACCAAGAGCCAGATACACCCAGAGAATTCTATTCCATAAGTTAGTGAGTCCAACCCCTTCTGGTTGTGTTTGTTTAACCTCCCCCTCCTCACCAGAAGAAAAAAGAAAAAACATCCTTCCCTCCCTTCTTTGAATAGTGGAGCCTCTTGCAAAGTTTTAGGGGTATTTCACGTTTTATGTTTTACCCCTCATTGGCAGTTGCCATTTTGGTTGCTCCACATAGTAAAGCTCCACTCTTCCATCCCTATTTACTCCTATCTGTGCCCCCTTATACCTCCTTTTTGCACAGTACAGCAGTATCTCTTGTCCCACCACTCAAATTGTTAATTCAAGTACTTACAGGTTGAGTCTTTCAACCAGCCTGTTTTGAGCTGCTCGGGTTTTCTTCTCGATGACGTGCCATACAGTTAGATGCGATTGCTTCCCAGCTCCTTGTGGTGTCCCTCTTTCCTCCTCTCTGGCCATTCTTCGGTCGCTGTTGGAACTGGTAGGATTTTAAGGCTTCCTCCAAGTTGGCATGTCCACTCTCCAACATTCCTCCCTTAATCCCCAGTGTCTTCAGTAGTGGTGCTGCTTCCTGGACCGATCTAAAATATTTGGGGCTATCCTTTAGAAAAACCTTTAGCTGGGCTGGCATGAAGATCTGGGCTCTTTGTCCTTCACCTTCAACTCCCTTATGATCTGCAGGACTTCCTGCCTCTGCTTCATGATCAGCGGAGTGAAATCGTGGTCAAAGTAGAGCTGCGTTATCTCCAGAGGCCACCTCCTTCTTTGTCCAGGCTGCACGGAGAACTTTCATTTTAATTGAGTAATCCAGAAAATGTGCAATAATGGATCTCGGGCAGACCTTGGGATCCCACGTTTTGGAGGTGAGTGATCTGTGTGGTCGCTGTATTACCATGGGTACCTCCTTGTCCCAGTTCAGAACTTCTCATAGGAAAGATGTCAGAAAGTCCTCCATTTTGCCCACCTTCATTCCCTCAGGTAATCCGTGGATCCTTATATTATTTTGTCATGAGTGCTGGTCTAGATCGTTCAACTTACTTGATGTTTCTTTTTATTTGGCATGCAGGTAGAGCAGCGCTGAGTTATGGTGGGTTCCCTTATCGGACACTGCGGACAGGCCACTTTCCAATTCTGCAGATTTACTCTTCAGTTCTTTGACTGCTTGTTTCATGACTGATATGTCCGTTTTCATGGTGGATAGTGTGTCAGTCATTTTTTGTAACTCCGCTATCAGTTTCTTCGAAGTTATAGTGTAAGGTACCTTGTCCTCCTTGTGGTCATCTGACGGGTCATGTAACTCCAGCCTGGTGCTCAGTGGGCCTGTTACCCCATCTTTCTGATTGCAGAGATTGTTTCGATCGGGGGCCGTCGGCAGTGAACTCCTTCAGTCGCTGCTTGGCCACCATCCTTATCTGATATAGTTTATCAATTTTCATTAATTTGAAGACAATTTTGTCAGGTTTTTATTCTGGTATTGAGGGTTAGTGGTTGGAGCTCTGTGTTCTAGGTGCTGATAGTCCAGTGACGTCACCGGAGCATAATTTGTGTTTAATGGCCAGTGTCTCAATTGTTTTTAATGCTTCCTGTAATTTTAATGAATTCTCTGTAGTTTTTGAGCACTGAACTGATTCTTGAATTGTCTGCAAATTTAGTCACCACTCTTTCCATGAAAAAGTATTTCCTCTTGTCCTTCCTGAATTTACACCCCCACCAGCTTATGATTGCGCCTCTGGTTGTTGATCCCTCACAGTGCTAGATCTGACCTTCACCCTGTTTGTTCCTCTTTGATATTTAAAGGTTTATGTCATGTTGCCTCTCTCCCTCCTGTCCTCCAGCGAGTGTATGTTCAAACTGATTAAGTGCTCCTCTTATGTTTTCCCCTTGCTGACCCTATGTCATCTTTGTAGCTCACCACTGGTCAGACTATATGTGGTCCTTTATATTTTTTTATGAGTGGGCTGCAGAAATGGACACAGTGTTGCAGTTGCAGCCTCACTAAATATCGATAGAGGGGCAACCTTACCTCCTTTCTCCTACAAGAAAATCCACTCCCTATGCATTCCAGCCTCATGTTTGCCTTGCCATGTTCCCTTGAGCACTATGTCAATGACTGTCTTTACTGATAACCTCTGAGTTACGATCCATTGTGGTTGTGATTTTTAATTTTTTTCACACTGTTATCCAGTAACATGTCCTCTGTTTACCTGTGCCCGTGTGCGTAACTTTGCACTTCTTAGCAGTAAACTTCAGTTACCCCAACTTGGACCACTCTTCCAGTATTTCTAGGCCCTTCTTCATATCCTTAATCCTCTTTATGGTGTCTACCCTGCCACAAAGTTTAGTGTTGCCTGCAAAGAGACAGATTTTAACCTTGATCCTTTCACCTGTATCGCAGATGAACATATTAAGCAGTACTAGGCCCAGCACTGATCCCTGTGGCATTCACTTGTTACCTCCCTGACCTCTGATTGTTTCCCATTTGCTATCATTTTCCGAGTCCTTTCAGCCAATTTGCTATCCACCTACTTAGCTTCATGCCTGCTGCTAAGTCCCCCAGCTTTTTAATAAGCCCTCTGGGGCACAGAGTCGAAGGCCTTGCTGAAATCTAGGTAAAACACATCAACCACCTGTCTCTTGTCCACAGATCTCAATAGTGAATTGAAGAACTCTTATCAGGTTGGTGTGAAATGACCTTCCCTTCACAAAGTTGTGCAACCTCCCATCTTGGAGCCCATTTGCTTCTAGAAAGTCAACCATTTGCGCCTCAGTGATGGTCTCTATGAGGTTCCCCCACTATAGAGGTCAGATTAATAGGTCTGTAGTTTCCTGTGACTTTCTCTACTCCCACTTTTCTCCAAGGGGGACCAGATTTTCCCTCCTCCAGTCTGCTGGGACCACCCCAGGCTCGAGGGAACAGTTGAAAAAGTCTGCCAGAGGCTCTGCAAGTTCTTGCCCCAACTCTCACAGCACTCTGGGGTGCAGTCCATCTGGTTGTGCAAACTTATCAACCCTGAGTGCTCTTAGACCGTATAGTACCTTTCTACTATTACTGGTCCCAGTTCCAGTACCCACTTTGCTCCTCTTTGATCCTGCACTCTACAGTCAGGGAGTGGACTTCTTACCTACACCATTAAGACCTAGCAAAAGGACTTGTCTTCTTTCCATCATCCTCAACCAAATCATTTCTCAGTTTTAACCTCTTTATACCTGCTTTGGTTTTTCTTTTCTTTTCTTCCTGATATGTTGAAAGATGGGCTTGTAATTGCCCTTTAGTGTACTGGCTTTCCTCAGCTCCTTCTCTGCTTTTATACTCCTTAAGACTCTGTTTGCATCCTTCAGTTTCATAAAGTAACCTTACCCAAAAAAGTGTAGGTTATAGATAGGTCTGTAATTTGTAAGATCATTGGTGTCTAAAGATGGTTTCTGTTGGAATGGCCTTACAACAGCCCCTTTCAAGGCTGCAGTAGGGTATCCCTCCCTTAAGGATACAGTAATAATTTTGGCAGTAACTGGAGCCAGTGCCTCGCTGCTAGAATTCCTGGCCATAAGGCACTTGGTCCAGCTCACAGGTGACTGGACACAGATCCAAGAGAACCTGTAAGACATCCACAGAACCAACAGGCCAGAACAAGGACAGTAATGGATCTGCAGCCTTCATTGTCTGGCCACTGTAACCCATACTTTGGAGGTGATCCCAGCTCTGGTGTTGGAAAGCTTGGCCTTGAAGTACAGTCTGAATTCTTTGCACCTCTCTGTTGAAATTACCTCCTGAGTGAATTATATACACTACTGTAAAAAGGGTAGCTGAACTATTTTTCTTACCCCAGGGGTCCTTTAGCATCAGTAACTATAGCTGTTAGCTTGCTTGGTGCAACTGCCCCAGAGGTATGCTTTTAAGAGAATTAGCATAATAAGCTACGGTATCAGCCAATCAAAAAAAAAAAAAAAAAAAAAAAGAGGGAGTGTGCTGAGAGGGAGCAGCCTGAAGGGCTTCAGAATTTTTTTCTCCGCTGACTGAGCAACATTGCCCCAGAGAGGTGTCTCAACTTTCCTTATTGACAGCCTTTTTCTGCTTAGCTTGGTAAAGTTTTCCTCACAAACTTAATTTTTTAGTCTGCTGAGTATAATTTTACAATTTTTTTAGCGGTTTTCTTTTTTGTGCATTTGCGTTTTACCGCAACTGCATATATTTGTATACATTTTTTACCACAAATGCATATTTTATATACATTTTTACCACAAATGTGTATTTTCGACGGTTCTTAACTATTTTAATGCTTTTCTTGAAGGAACTGTTGAATTTTAGTGTTTTTCCTTACTTTTTACTTCCGGAATCGCGGGTCCCTACTGCGAGGTAACTGTTTGGATTTTCAAACTTTGACAGTTATTGCTGGGTTCTCTGTGGATTGGCATGTCAGAGATTCCCAGAACTAAAAAGAAATCTGGGCCTACAGGATTTTAAAATAAGTGTGTCAGCTGTCACAGGATTTGGCTTAACAGCTTTTCAACAACCTGTGCCTCAGGTGTTTTGGTCCAGATCTGCTGCTTCTCTTTGCACAAATTTGGTGAGAAACAGAGCAGAGAGACCTAGAAAAAAATGGCTGAGGAAAAATCAGAGGCTACCGATGGGGGGCCATCTAAAACTAATAACAATAAAAATTCAAGCAGGGGAGCTGAAGAAGCCTCCAAGTCCCAGCCAAAAAATAAAGCTTCCAAAGGAGCTGATGAAGTTCCTCACAAATTTAAAATTAATAAAGGCGCTGATGAAGTGTCTGTACAAAAATGGAAGCATGATCAAGCTGCTGATGAAGTGGCTAAAAAATTCGTCTGTAAAGACAAAAATGCTCCTGTTCCTCGTGGGAAAGCCAATAGTGAGACAACAGGCAATTTGAAGCATAAAGAAAAAAAGCATACATAGCCACAGTCTGCGCAGGAACGCCCATCTGTGCAAGACATGGCAAAAGCTTGGCACATCTTTCAAACCCTACAAAAGATGGGTTCTATATTTACTGGGGCTGGCAAGCACTCTTCCACAGTTCTTTCTTCTGGAGACTGTGAGGGTGATGCAGATGATGATGAAAATTTTTATGATGCCCCTGACATGAATTTTGAGGGCCTAGAACCTGATGTGTCCCCTGACCCTCCTTTTGGAGTTTCCTCTGCTAACCAGGAGGATCACTCCTCTATGCTTACATTTATCCAAAATATGTTAGACACCCTGGACCTCCCTATTCAGGAGTCCATCCAGGATGAGGAAGAGGATGAGGATAAAGATTACAGGGAGATGAAAGGTCTCCAACCCCCAAGAGAATGGTCATGCCTATCTATAATGGTTTCAGAAAAAATATCATGAAACTGCTTCAAACCCCCACTTCAAACACCATGAAGTCTTGCTATATTATGACATATGCAGTGAGCCCCAACCTTCGAACTGCTCTGGAGGTGAAAGAGTTAACTTTCCATGCAGGGCATGGAACCTTGAGCGCGAGCTCGGTTGAAAACTCTGTCTGTTGCCCTTCAAACTCAAACGGTCAGATTCTTTACTCCGCCTCACTGAACAGTCGCTCCGGAGATTTCTCCTTCTGCTCGGTTCGTTTGTCGGTTAAAAAGTATTAATTTATCAGTTTTTCGACCGAAATTAAACTGCAACTGGTCAGTTCAAGCTCTGTCTGTGGTATTGTAAGTAATATATAGGCTTACATTTATTTTATTCTGTGTGGAACTTTTAAACGCTTTTCAGTTCGGTTTGAACCGATCAGTTTATTCTCAAACTTCACTAGTCCTTTATTAGAGTGCGGTTCCCGGTTCTTATCGGTTCTAAAAAAACCGGATTTCTTTACGGTTTTTTCCACGACCTGTGACACGGTTGGGAACTGATAAGGGAGTCTTGCTTGGCGGATTGCCGTAAACGGGCAAGTTTGGTTAGGCCGGCACTATGTCTGAGAAACCCAAAAGAAAAACCGGGCCCACTGGGTTTCAGCACTGTTGTGTTTGTGGGGAAGCCTTTGCTAAGGCTGACCCACACACCACCTGTGTATATTGTCTGGGGTTTGGCCACCTCAATGCAGACTGCCAGGTTTGTAAGAATTTTCCTGCTGCCACCGTGGAAAAGAGAGTTGGTAGGCTCAGGGAAAGGGAGGCCAAAAAGTCTGCTGACCCGGATGGCCAGCCCGGTTCGGTACCAACCGAACCGGAGGGAGTGCCCTCTGACCAGGGCGATACTTCCTCGGCCAAACGAAGAGCCAGCTCTGAAGAGCCGGTTCCAACTAAAAGGACTAGGAAGTCGGCTAGTGGGGAGTCAAAAGTTCTTTCTCCAACCGCTGAGGAAATAGCTAAAGCAATTCAAATTGTCCAGTCACTTTCCCCGGTTCCGACCGAACCGACATCATCAGGGAAGCGCTCGGTTCGGCCGGTTCCATCGGTTCAAGATTATGATTTTGAGGATTTTTATGAACCGGAGGAGGGGGAAGAGGAGTATGAGGAGAGTGAATGTGGTTTTGAAAGTCTGGTGTGCCCATTGAACTGGACATCTCTCCAGACAGACCGTCAGGGGTTTCTCCCCCAGGCTATCTGAGTCTACTTCTCATTTTATGTTCTATAAGAAAGTCGCTGAAACTCTCCAGCTCCCTGTTGAGGAAGCTGTTGATGACCAAGAGAAGTCTGATTATGTAGAAATGATGGATATTCCAGAGTCTAGGAGACTGTTTATTCCTTTGCATAAATCTTTTCGGAAACAGACAGTAAAAATTCTAAAAACTGCTCACACTATGCCTCCTGTTGATAAAAGGATGGACAAGAGGTATACGCTATCAGGCTCTGATACGGAGTTCCTCACACAGCAATGCAGCCATGTGGGGGTAGTGCAGGCTGCAGCCTGTGACAAGGCAAATGTTCCTATAGCTTTCCACCCCCCTGAAAAGGACTCCATGAGGATTGATGCCATGGCAAAGAAACAGTACATGGCAGCATCTTTGGGACTCAGACAGGCAAATTATATGGCTTATGCTGCTAGGTACCAGAAATCCAGATGGGATACTGTGCTAGCCCTGGCAAAACAGGTCCCTGACCAGCTTGCCAGGGAGCTGGAACAGGTGGCTGCGGATGGTATTGAGGCATCCAAGGTGCAATTCCATGCTGCAGTAGACTCTAATGATGTGTCATCTCATCAAGGGTCAGGATACCCAGTCTAAGGCCATAGATTTTCCTGTTGTGGGGAATTCTCTGTTTGGGGAGCAGACAGAGAATTACATGAAGAAAATGGATGAATATAGGACCACCTATAGGAGTGCACAGGCCAAGGAAAGGCAGGCCACTCCACAAAGGCAGCCTTCCAGGGGCAGGGGCAGGTCTTTTTGTAGGCCTTTCTACCAAGTCCAGGCCTCCTCTTCTGCTTATGCCCAGAGGGGGTTCTTTAGAGGGAGAGGCAGACGGGGTGCAAGCAAGCCTGCTTCCACCCCTCAGCCCAAAGCCCCTGCCAAGCAGGCACCCTGATGGGGTGGCCAGGGCCGATTCTCTTCTACCTGTAGAGGGCAGGCTGGCTTACTTTGTCCAGGACTGGAAGTCTTTAACATCAGACAAGTGGGTCCTGGAAGTAGTAAGCCAGGGACTGGTTCTTAGCTTCAAAAAATTTCCAAAGATGAGAACCAGGTCCTTTCCACCTGCAAATCCATCAGAGGCACTTGCCTTAGAAACAGAAGTTTCTACCCTCCTGGCTCTCAGAGCTGTGGAAAGGGTTCCACCCCTACACCAGGGCAAAGGGTTGTACTCAAGGTACTTCCTTACCCCAAAAAAGACAGGAGAATGGCAGCCATCCTGGACCTCAGATACCTAAACAAGTACCTTTTAAAACCAAAATTCAAAATGGTGACTCTGGGAATTATTTTACCTTCTCTAAGGCCAGGGGACTGGCTAGCGTCACTGGACCTCAAGGATGCCTACTTCCATGTTCTCATCAGAAGCTCCCATCGAAAGTACCTCAGATTCGAACTGCCCTCAGGCCATTACCAGTTCAGAGCAATGCCCTTTGGCCTCACCTCTGCCCCGAGGGTATTCACAAAATGCCTGGCAGTAACAGTTGCCCACTTAAGAAGGCAAAAGATTGCCATCTTTCCTTACCTGGACGACTGGCTCATAGTAGGCCAGTCCCCAGAACAAGTCAGACTTCACCTTCAGGTAACTCAGCAACTGCTTACATCTCTAGGTTTCCTTCTCAATCTTCCGAAGTCAGTTCTAGAGCCTGTCCTGCTCCTCACCTTCATAGGTGCAGAACTGAACACAAAAGAGGCCAGAGCCTTCCTCCCTCTGGAAAGAGCAAGGAACCTGGTCTCTCTGGCCTCCTCTTTCACCCTGCAAGTCTCTCGACCAGCAAGGCATTTTCTGCAGCTCCTGGGGCACATGGCTGCTTCTACAGCAGTGGTGCAGGGAGCAAGATTTCAGATGAGGGACGTCCAGTTCCATTTGAGAGCCTTTTGGTCTCAAAGGAGAGACCCTTTAACCAAGCTGATCCCAGTGACTCGAACCCTGATCCAAGCCCTTCAGTGGTGGCAGGACCAGAGCAATCTGAGGCAGGGGGTCCCCTTCACCCCTCAGTCTCACTCCTTAATCCTTACTACAGATGCATCCCTCTTGGGGCGGGGAGCTCACATGGGCGACCTCACTACCCAGGGATTGTGGTCCCCTCAGGAATCTCTGCTCCACATCAACCTGTTGGAACTCAGAGCAGTTTTTCTAGCACTTCAAGTTTTTTCCACATCTGTTCAGAACAAAGTCGTACAAGTCAGAACAGACAACACCACTACAATGTGGTACATCAACAAGCAAGGAGGCACTCTGTCTGTGGCCTTGTGCACTGAAGCAATGAAGTTGTGGTCCCTGGCTTATTCCCTGAACACCTCCCTTACGGCAGTTCACCTCCCAGGCAAGGACAATGTCCTGGCAGATGCTCTCAGCAGGATTTCCCAGGGCCATCACGAATGGTCACTGGATCCCCTAGTACTGGAGGTAGTATTTGCCAGATGGGGCACTCCGCAGATAGATCTTTTTGCAGCCCCAGACAATCACCAACTTCCTGTTTTTTGCTGCAGGCCCCCAGTGTTGGGCTCAGTCCCCCTGGATGCCTTCCTTCTCAGTTGGGAAGGAAGCTCCTCTATGCTTCCCCCCACTTCCCTCTTCTTTTCAAGGTGCTAGTCAAAATCAGATCTCAACCCTGCAAGATGATCCTGATTGCTCCAGATTGGGCCAGGCAGCCCTGGTACTCACTCCTTATGTCCTTAGCAGTCCACCTTCCCCTGTGTCTTCCCAGGAAACACAACCTGTTAACCTGCGCCAAGGGGAGAGTTTGGTACCCGAACCTCAAATCTCTCAATCTCAAGGCCTGGCTCTTGAAGAGTTAGGGTTTGCTGACCTACACCTCTCCCAAGGTGTATTGGATATCTTGAAGGCTTCTAGGAAGCTTTCCACCAGGGCCTACTTATAATTCCAAATGGAAGAGATTTTCCATTTGGTGCTCTGGCAGGCATATTTCCCCAGAATCTGCTGACTTATCCACAGTCCTGGATTACATGGCGCATTTGAATACGTTGGGGCTGAGACCAGCTACCCTAAAAGTGCACCTGGCAGCCGTGTCTGCTTTCTTATCAGCAGGTAAACCCTCTTCTCTTTCAGCTCATCCTGTATTCTCCAAGTTTTTCAAGCGGTTGCTTCACACCAACCCCCCTCTCAGGGACCCTGCCCCTGCCTGGGATCTTAATATTTGCATTGCTCAGCTTATGCAACCCCCTTTTGAGCCCTTGTCTTCAGCAGAGCTTAAGTACTTGACTTGGAAAACTGTGTTTTTTGGTAGCCATCACTTCTGCCAGGCGCATAAGTGAATTACAGGCATTGTCAGTGGAACCTGATTTTATCTCCTTTCATAGAGATAAGGTGGTCCTCAGGACTAACAGGAAGTTCTTGCCTAAGGTGGTTTCAGACTTCCACCTTAATCAATCTATTTCTCTTCCTGTGTACTTCACTGACCATTCCTCCTCCGCCAAAAGGAGACTGCACAGTTTAGATGTCAAAAGAGCCCTTAGTTACGACATAGAACGTACCAAGGGTCACAGGGTTGACTCCCTCCAACTGTTCCTCACTTATGGTGAGGTTGGTAAAGGGAAACCTGCCACTAAAAGATCCATTGCCAGGTGGATTGTCTCTTGTATCCAATTTTGCTATGAGAAATTGGGTGGTTCCTCCTCAGGCCTGAGGGCCTACCTACCAGAGGTACAGCTGTGCCTCTGGCTGCTGCCAGGGACTCCCTATCCTAGAGATATGTCAAGCAGCTACCTGGAAAACAGTTCACACTTTTACCAAGCATTACTCCTGGATATCCAGGCTAGGAGTGATGCTTGGTTTCTTTAGCTGTGCTTCAGAGCCTATTTCCTAAGTAGGTTCTGTCCTCCTCCATGGAGGTACTGCTGTGTGTCTGCATATGTCATAATATAGCAAGACTTCATGTTGTTTGAAGAAAAATTACTCACCTTAGTAATGTTGTTTCTTCTAATGGAGTTGCTATATTATGCCTCCTCCAGCCTGCCCTCTCAGAACTTCTACTTTTGGGATGTGGGTGGGCAGTGTAGTGTTGGCACTTGGTAGATGCCCACCTTATTTTCACCCCTCCCTTTTGGGGTGTTTGGGTGTTATGTTTTTATTTTTTTTGGATCCCCTGACTTGAGTCTTTGTTTTGGGACCAAGAAAGATGTGTTCTTATATTTAGTAGCCAGTGGGCTAGTGTAGGTTTACAGCTTCCACACAGAACCTTAGTGAGTTTTGCTCGTAAAGATCTGACAGTTTGAGTTTGAAGAGCAACAGACAGAGTTTTCAACCGAGCTCACGCTCAAGGTTCCATGCCCTGCATGGAAAGTTAACTCTTTCACCTCCGGAGCAGTTCGAAGGTTGGGACTCACTGCATATGTCATAATATAGCAAGACTCCATTAGAAGAAACAACATTACTAAGGTGAGTAATTTTTTCTTCTGTGACAGAGGTTGACAAGTGGGCTGAGAAAAAAATACCAGTTGTCTAAAAAAAGATACTGAATTCCTGTCTGTACATCCTAGCCATGAGAGTATAGTACAGCAGGCAGCTTGTGAGAAAGCTGGGGTTTCCTTGTCGCCCTTACCCCCGGACAAGGACTCCAGAAAAATAGACTTCGTAGCAAAGAAAATGTATACCACAGCTTCTCTGCTGGTCAGACTTTCATTCTGTATGGCTTTCACTGCCAAATGCCAGAAAGCACTGTGGAATTCTGTCCTGGCCATTACCCGCAGTGGGTCGGATACAATGGTACAGGAGCTGGTGGATATGGCAAAAACTGCCCTGGAAGCTACAGAATACAATTCCACATAGCAGATGATAATGATGCTGCCTCCAGGGCCATGGCCCATACCATCTCTCTTGAGATGCTTTGCCTGTCTTAGAGCTACCAGTCTGACCCCCAGACACCCAGTCCAAGGCCATGGACTTTCCTTGCGATCAAAACATGTTGTTCGATTCCAAAACAACTGACTACATGAAAAAGGTCAACGAGTACAAGGCCTCTTGGCAGAGTCACTCCTCTAAACCTAAGCCTCCTGCCCTGCAGAAATCCCACCCAAAGGGAAATGGGGGCAGAGGTTATTTTCCCAGGCCTTATATTACCTCTCCCTAGTCTGATTTCTCTCAGTACAGGGGTGCTATCAGGGGGAGGGGCAGAAGGGACCAAAGAAGGGCCACCTCTACCCAACCAGCAGCCTCGCAGTCTAAGCCCCGATCTGAGTGTCCAGGTCATCTCCCCTCTGCCAGTAGGAGGTAGACTCTCCCACTATCTTCAGAATTGGTCCCTCATTACCTCGGACATGTGGTTCTGGAGATAGTAGAAAAGAATCTGCCTCTACAGTTCAGGCAGATGCTAGACCTTAAACGTAGCCAGGTGTCAAAACCTCTAACCCCAACACAGGTGCTACTGTTGGAACTGGAGGTAAAAAACCTTCTAGCTCTACAAGCAGTGGAATGGGTCCCAGCCCACAAAAAGGGCAAGGGCCTCTACTCCAGGTACTTTCTGACACAAAAGAAAACTGGGGAGTGGCGACTTATCTTGGATCTCAGATACTTAAATAAACATCTGCTAAAACCCAAATTCAAGATGGTCACTCGTCATACAGTCCTTACAGCAGGGAGACTGGCTAACCTCCCTGGACCTAAAGGACGCTTACTTCCATATACCCATAAGGCGGTATCACAGGAAGTTTCTCAGACTCTGACTCCCCTCAGGCCACTATCAGTTCACTGCAGTGCCCTTCAGCCTGTCCTCGGCCACAAGAATCTTTACCAAGTGCCTGGCAGTGGTAGCAGCACACCTCAGGAAGCTGGGTGTCGCTGTCTTACCCCTATTTAGAAGATTGGCTCATAGTGGCAAAGTGTCATTGTCTGGTCAAGGAGTCCCTTTCCTTTATAGAGCACATTCTAGTCTCTGTGGGATTTCTGGTAAAACTAAAGAAGTCTCAGCTGGAACCTACCCAGCTACTCACCTTCATAGAAGCTCAGCTGGACACCCAGAAAGGATATGCCCTTCTCCCACAGGAGAGAATTCAGAGTTTCCTCTCAGTGGCAGATTATTTCATCCAGGGACAGCCAAGACCAGCCAGACATTTCCTCAGGCTCTTGGGACACATGGCTTCAATGACTGCAGTGGTTCCAGGAGTCAGGTACAGAATGCGACACCTGCAAGCCTATCTCGGAGCTTGCTGGTCTCAAAGAAGCAACAGTTTTTCAAAGCTGATACCTGTGAGAGCAGTTCCTTCAGACTCTGCTTTGGTGGAAGAATCCCTGCAAATCTGGCAGCAGCAGCCTCCCTCTTGGGGTGGGGAGCTCATCTGGACAGTGCCTCAGTAAGTGGCACCTGGATTCTCTCCCAAGAGTCACAGTTACACACAAACCTTTTGGAACTCAGAGCAATCTTTCTAGCTCTCAAAACATTTGCTTCTGTCATAAAAGGACAGACTGTTTAAATTCAAACAGACAACACCACTGCAATGTTTTACATAAACAAGCAGGGCTGTACCAGATCAGGAATACTCTGTTCGGCGACTCTGAAAATCTGGTCTCTCGCCTTCTCCCTGGGAGTCAGCCTTTCAGCTATTAACCTCCCAGGCAAACACAATACCCTGGCAGATGCTCTAAGTCGCATCAAGTCAAGGCCAGAGCGAGTGGACTCTGAACAAGCAAGTACTAGCCACAGTGTTCTGGTGGTGGGGCACACCAGAAGTGTATCTGTTTGCCTCTCCCCTCAACTTCCAGCTTCCTCAGTACTGTTGCAGACCCCCAGTCCCGGGAACGCTTCCCCTGGATGTCTCGATCCTGGACTGGTCAGGGAGGTTCCTATATGCATCCCCTCCCTTTCCCCTGATACTCAGGGTATTGCTGAAACTCAGGCCAACAGCCTGCATCAATGATTCTGGTGGCTCCGGATTGGCCCAGGCAAGCCTGGTATCCTTTCCTTCTCTCACTATCCTACAGCAAACCCATTCACTTGCCACCAACTCACTCTCTGCTGACTCTTGCTCAGACAGGAGTGCATTATCCAGACATACACTTTCTTCACCTCAAGGCCTGGTTCTTGAGTTAGAGCTTCCATCCTCTCAGTACTTGGAACAGGTCCTTAAGATCCTGAGAATGGCTAAAAAACCTAACACAAAAAAGACTTATGCAGCCAAATGGAAACAGTTCTCCCTCTGGTGCAAGAGCAAAAAGGTCAATCTTCTTCGGCTTCAGACCCTCAGCTGCTGAATTATCTGGTACATCTGCAGGCGTCAGACTTGAAACCCTCTTCCCTCAAGCTACACCTGGCTGCAGTTCCTTTTGGCCTATCTTTCAATGGGGAAGAAAGTCCGTTTTTTCCTACACCACATTCAAACAGTTTTTCAAAGGCCTCTTGCACCTCCAGCCTCCAGTCAGGGAACTGGTTCCTCTTGGAGCCTGAATCTCTGCATAGCCAGGCTCATGCAACCACCCTTTGAGCCTATGGCCACTGCACATATCAAGTTTGTGACCTGGAAGTCGGTTTTCCTGGTGGCCATTACCTCTGCCAGGAGGATTTCAGAGTTACAGGCCCTGTGTACTGAGCCTAATTACATCATTCTTCACAAAGATAAAACTGAGCTCAGGACAAATACAGTTTAGATGTGCAGTCCAGATCTGATGCCAAATTTGGCAGGGCAGTTCTGCAGAGCCTCTTTCCTAAGTAGGGTCTCTGCCCACCTCCCACTTGGTACTGCTCGGTAGTCTGCTATAGCTACTGATGCTAAAGGACTCCTGGAGTAAGAAAAAAATTACTCACCGTAGTAATCTTCTTTCTTCCGAGGGGCCCTTTAACGTCAATTAAGCTCCCGCCCTTCCTCCCTGGTTCACCTGTTAGGAGAAAGGCTCTGTTCTCATTTTTATTACCGAATTTGGGTTTTTATTAATGAGTTTTCATGCTCAGGTTATCTGTTTTCAGGTTTTGGACATTTGCATGTTTTTTGAATCCAGTTGGTTCACTTTTCGGGGCATGTGCGCATTATTTTTGAAAAAAATTCTGAAGCCCTTCAGGCTGCTCCCTCTTGGCACACAACCCTCCTTTTTTTTTTTTTTTTGATTGTCTGATGCCCTAGCTCATTATGCTAATTCTCTTAAAAGCATACCCCCGGGGCAATTGCACCTAGCCAGCTAACTGCTATAGTTACTGATGCTAAAGGACCCCTTGGAAGAAAGAAAATTACTACAGTGAGAACATTTTTTCTTTTCAGCTGTGATCTGAGAGGAAAGAACTCCTCGTTTCTTTTATTGCACCCTGGTGTCTCTGATAATGGAAAAACAGTCCAAGTTTGCCAGCATCAGTATTGGGTCTCTCCACCTGCACTCTAAATGCTTCTTCAGCGACTTCATCCAGTGCAGCTCATCACTGTACCAAAACAAGCTATACCAGACTACAACTGGGCAGGAATTGGTTGGTGCCAGGGTGTCTACAGCAGTGGGAAAAAGTCTGTCGCCATCTCAACACGCCTGGCAGAGGCAGCTATAGTGCCCAAAATGTCCACTCGATCCAAAATATTATTTGGCTCTAGTCTCCACTAAGCATCATATCTGACTACTCCGGTAGTTAATGACGGCTTAATGGGGGCCCTGAGACTTATTCATGCTGTACTGGTTTAACTGGGTGACAGAATTCACGAAGTGAAGGTCAGTCTGTACCCCCACTGAGTAGCTCTACTTTCTTGGAGAAGTTTTATTTTTTATTATTGTTTCATATTACATAATGGAACATCAGTTACTCCCAGTCAATCAAGAGAACATATTCTCTTCAATGCAGTGTACAACCAAGTACAAATTGGTAAACATAGTCCCTTCAAAATGTCTGATACTGTGGATTTTGGTAGACCAACATGGACAAAATAATAATTGCGTTAACTATCTCAAAATTGCATGATGAAGGCAGAGTGGAGCGTTTGGGGGACATTGTCAAGTCACTGTCAAAATTACTGTAAGCATAAACACACTGAACAGTAAGCTTTTACGTACAGTGACCAGAGCAGCTTCTCTGCTGATTAGACATACAGGTGACGATACTTTTATTGATCAGCTGTCCAGTAAAATGAAGTGATCATCTGTTTTCAGCTGGTTTGGGAATTGTTTCTGGTGCTGCTGAATGCCCATGGTAAAAGCAGCTTCAGCATTCACTATATCAGAAAGATAAATAATGCTGTTGTATCGCCACAGATATGTAATAAATTATTTGTCTGATGTAACCGATTGTCCAAACTAAGCATGTCCACTGTAAGTGGTGCATGCTATACATCAGTAAGTTAGCAGTCACCTAGAGGATTGTGTATGATCGCTCATACACAACAAGGGTATTTTTCACTAGAGAGGTTTCCATGGTAACTGGAGACCTCGAGAGTGCAGCTTGCGAGGTCTCGCTACCATGGAAACCTCGAGAGTTGAAAAATACCATTGTTATGTATGAGCAATCATACACAGTCTTTTATAGTGTATGGTCACTCATACAAAGACTGTCCTTACTTTCTTGCTGGCTTATGTGGTAATTTTCAACTCCTCTGGCCTGTTTCACCATTGTGGCCGTTTTTAGAGGATCGCTGGTCGACCGATCGCACATGTGCCCCCACCTTCTAAGTGTTATGCTGCATTAGCTGCATAGCTAGTGCACCACAACAGCTACGATGACATAGCTAGTGGAGCATAACAACGTTGTTGAAGGAATGGATTTCCATCCACAACAACGTTCCACCATACACTATAATAGTTTTCCTTCCCCTAAGTTCCAGAATGCAACGGAGGAAACAGTCTGTCCTGAAGGAGGCCTCATTTTAGGTCCCTAGTATTTGTAAGACCAAAGAGTGGAAACTCTAGGGGGTGATGCAACTTGGGGTCTTTTGGCTCTTGCAGTGACCATACACAGTCCGGAGGACAGATATGCACCCAAATCTACCCAACATTTGGAGTGCTTTTGAGAGCTGTATGGCTCATATGTTCATGTGAAGCTAGAATACTGAGGGCATTATCTCATTCCTTGAATGCTGAGACTTCAGAGGTTCTCCATTTCATGTAAAGCAGATGTCTAGCTTCTGTACTGGCAGCTGAGAGCCATTATATTTGAGCCAGGTTAGCCACTCAATGGTCACATACCTTTCCCAAGAGAAAACTGGTGAAAGGCAGCTGAGATCCTGTTGCCTCTTGGCAAGCCCTCCATATCCCCTGCCAGGATGTGTGGGCATTACTAAAGAATATGCAGAAGTGACCCCCCACCCCAGTGCCTCTCTACCTGTTGTAATTTCTCAGGAGTCTTTCTTAAATAAGATCTGTGGGATTCTGTACCAGTAAAAAAAAAAATGGGCCACATCCAGGGTTAACAAGTTGTGCTTGTAAGCAAACGGGAGACTGAGGCTTCGACACTTCTGAGTTAGTACCACTCATATTGGGATAACTGTGTTATTCTACTGCAACCTTAGTTTAAAACTGCCTTTCATTCCATTGTAAACTCTCACCCACTGTTTTCTGTGTTCTGTTTCTAGATTCTAAAAGGAAATAACAGGTTTTGCGTGAAAAATAATTAAGTAAATTGGATTCTAAGTGAAAATAAATGTTTATCATAAAATAACATGATTTTTTTTACCCAACCCAGTCAGTCACCACTGGTGTAGTATAAACTGACTGTGCAGCTGAAACATGCTAGAAGAAGTTGTATTTATTCCTGTCCAGTCAGTGCAAAGAAGCAGTGATTTTCATACCAGCTCCCATCATTTCACTTGGTGCATACAATTTTCTCAAAGGAAAGCCTTGAGAAAGCTGTAGGCATCGAGTGAAACATTGGATGCTGTGGGGGCTGATGCAAGTTTGTATAGCAGCTTTCTAGTTGCACAGTTTGTCCTTAACGGAAGTGGTTGCTGACAGTTTTTGCCTTATGGGGCTCTACACCACCAGCTTTAGTTATGGAAAAGTCTGCTTTGATTATTTCTGCAGGCCAGGTGAGCCTAGCACCAACAGTCTGCCCTTTCTTGTTCAGACAGCTTAAACACTTGGAGGAGTTTTCAGTGAAAAATGGTTGGATTGGTCATCCACCCAAGTGTTGAAGTCACAGAGGACAATAGGCCTCAAGCTGACTCCAATGCAACCCCGTACATCCACTCCAAAAACTTCTGCAGGAATTGGGGTGGGGTTTGGGGGGCTAATGTGGGAGAAAATGGGAATAAAATAAAATAAAATACCGCCAGCACTGTGGCTGCTCACATGAATTGTTGCTTTGCTGGCAGGATATTCTATTTTAACAGAAGGGTTGAAATAACGGCCATTATATATTCTGGTTTATTTTTGTGTTTGTAGAAAGGCTTCCTCCTTTGGGTTCCAGTCTTCCTGTCCTAAGGAAGTGTGAGGCTGCTGTCCCATCTCATCTGACAGTGAGACAGGCTTGGTTAGAGTCCCTGAGGAAGTATGATGAGGAGCACCTAGGTCTAGTAGATATGCACCCTGATGTCTTTGCCATACCTGCAAGGTGAGCATGAAAAGAACAGTTTGTGGCAAGTTCTGAAAAGGAGATCTTACTTTGAGAGGGCTCTTGCAGTAGGTAATTACATATAGGACTGACGGCGGCAGGCGGCAGGACCCCACAGAAAAATTTCTAGCTAGCAGTCCCTGGCGGGGACCGCCGCTACGTCAGGTGACCAGCGTCAGACGACGTCGGTATAAAGGGGCGGTCCCAGACACCCGCCTTCCAGTTCTTTCCCGCCATTAGCTCATGCAGCGCCTTGCGGTGAAGTTCATTAAGCTCAGTCCTGTTGCTTCGTCGGTTTTTGCTGAAAAGTATCAGTATTTTGTTTTTTCTTCGTCAGGTGAACGTCGCTATATGTCGTCCTCTTCAAAAAATAAGTGCGACTCCTGCGGCGCACAACTGCCTCACAAGGACAGTCACTCCCTCCGCTTTCTGTTTAGGGGTTCCACCACGCCGGGTCGACAGTGCCCGCACTGCCTTCATTTCAACGCTGCCACCCGCAGATGACGCCAGTAGTCTCTAGAAGCCCATCTCCTCAAAAAAGAAGATGTCCGTAATGGAGAAGGAGTTGAAGAAGCTTCGCAGGCGCCGACCTTCCCTGAAGGACATAAGCGGAGAGACGAAAGGCACGGGAGAAGGCCTCCTCCTCCACGACTCCGGCTGGAGCAGCGGCTAAGGTAACATCCCTCTGGGGATCGTCCGACGACAGCCTCAAGGCTTTGGAGGAGGCGTCGGCCCTCCATCGGGTTCGGCGCTCAAGCCCGCCAGGTACCCTCCGGGCAAAGGAGGCTTCTGCTCCCAGTACCGCCGCCCAGGCCTAGGCCCTATTGGTGAGTGTTCTCTTTAAGCCGGACGGCCGCTCCTCCGACGCCCGCCGAGAAGGTCGCTAGGACGCCTGACCCTTCGGGCGGCGCGACAGCAGTGTCCCCTCGGACGGGCCTCTTCCCATCCTCGGCCCGCCTCTGATGAGGGGCCCCTGAAGTCGGACGCCGGCACCTCTGGTGTCCGCCGGGATTCGGCCCCTAAGTCGCACGTCGGTTCCTCCAACGTGCGCCGGGCCTTGGAGCCTACGGCAGACCTTGCTCCATCTGTCGTCCCAGGTTTCCCGCAGCTTTCGCTGCCGTCCGGGGAGCCAGAGTCCCTCCTGCCTGACCCCAGGGACTTTTCCCCTCCATCCCCCGGGCGAGGCTCGGGATGCTGCTCCGCCATCGGATCCCCTTACTACACTGCCAGACCTGACACTGGCTCCCCGGATGCCGGCTCCGACGACGCCGGCGGGGGATACTCCTCTCCCATCGGGCCCTCCACCCCACGGGCCTATCACGTTTGATCCACCCGTGGAGTTTCCTACTGGGCCGGCTGCTCCGGCAGCTCCTCCGGTACCTGGGTATCTGCCGTCCTGTCCGACGCCGGTTTACCCAGGTCCACAGAATCCTGCGCCGCAGTACCCGGCGCCGACTCCACCGACGCTGCAGTACCCGACACCACAATACCCAGCTCCGGTATTCCGGATACTCTCCTTACAGATTTCATCCGTACAACTATCCCCCTCCTCCTCCACCGCCCCCTAGGCCGCCGGTGGATCTCCAGGAGACTCTGGCCTCCTGGTGGGCTGAGGTCAAGGCTTAGCTCACCAAGGAGGTCGAGAGCCGTCTAACGGCGATGGTGCCACCTCCGGCTCCCATATGCCCCAGACGGCACACTCCCTCTCCGCCTCCGGATTCCCGGGCTTTATCTCGGATTCAGACAGGGGCAGGATACGCGTCCAGGGATTCCCCCTAAGGAACCCGTTCCTCCCCCTAGTCGAGCTAGGTAGTCTTACTCTGCTTCAAATTCCTCTTCTTCTTCTCTCTCGGACTCCTCAGATTCCTCCGAGGGTTGTTCCGAGAAAGATGACGAGCCTCTCTCTCCGTCCAAGCCCCGGCCGAGGACTCCTCCGAAGTCTCCTCTGGAGGATCCTTCCTTCACGGAGTTGCTCAGGAAGATCCAGGAAGTCCATCAGTGACGTTCCTTAGAGCCAGATCCACAGCGGGTTAAACTTGCCGAACATCTGGACTTGCCCATCACGGCCCCTACTCTAGTGCCACCCTGGATCGAGCCTCGTGCCCACCTTGTTTCCACCATTTGGAAACAACCGTCGGCTTTAGCCCCACTTCCTCGGAAGTCCAACAGGCTATACCAGGCTCCGGAGGGTGTAGACTTTTTAGACTCTCACCCCCGTGCAGACTCGGTTGTGATTAGCGCCGCTCACGGCCAGTCAGCACATCTGAAACTTTTGAGCTACAAACAACATGAAGTCTTGCTATATTATGACATATGCAGTTTGCCCCAGCCTTAGAACTGCTCCGGAGGTGAAAGAGTTAACTTCCATGCCAGGCATGGAATCTTGAGCGCGAGCTCGGTTGAAAAAAACTCTGTCTGTTGATCTTCAAACTGAAACTGTCAGATTCTTTACTCCGCCTCACTGAACAGTCACTCCGGAGATTCCTCCTACTGCTCGGTTCATTTCTCGGTTAAAAAAGTGTTATTCTCGGTTTTTTAAAACCGCAATTATATTTATTTTAACCGCAAACTGGTCGGTTCAAGCTCTGTCTGTGATATCGTAAGTAATAGATAGGTTTTACATTCTCTGTGTAGAACTTGCAAATGTTATCGGTTCGGTTTGAACCGATCAGGTTGTTGTTAAAACTTATTAAATTACATTTAGAGTGCGGTTCCCAGTTCTTATCGGTTCTAAAAAAACGGATTTCTTACTTTTTTTTCCACGACCCGTGACACGGTTGGGAACCGATAAGGGTGTCTTGCTTGGCGATTTGCCGGAAAAGGGCAAATTTTTGGTTAGGCTAGCATTATGTCTGAGAAACCCAAAAGAAAAACCGGCCCACTGGGTTTCAGCACTGTAGTGTCTGGGGAAGCCTTTGCCAAGGCTGACCCACACACCACATGTGTTTATTGTCTGGGGTTTGACCACCTCAATGCAGACTGCCAGATTTGCAAGAATTTCCCTGCAGCTACCCTGGATAAGAGAGTTGGTAGGCTCAGGGAACGAGAGGCCAAAAAGTCCGCTGACCCGGATGGCCAGCCCGGTTCGGTGCCAACCGAACCGGAGGGAGTGCCCTCTGACCAGGGCGAGACTTCCTCGGGCAAACGAAGAGCTGACTCGGAGGAGCCAGTTCCAGCAAAGAGGACTAGAAAATCAGCAGGTGTGGAGCCAAAATTTCCTTCTCCAACCGCTGCAGAGATAGCCAAAGTGATCCAAATTGTCCAGTCGCTTCAGTCTGGTCCGGAACGCCACTATCAGGTAAACGGTCGGTTCGATGGTTCCACTGGTTCAAGAATATGATATAGAGGAATTTTTATGAACCGGAGGAGGGGGAGGAGGATTATGAAGAGTGTGAATGTGATTTTGAAAGTCTGGATGTGCCCATTGAACCGGACATCTCCCCAGACAGACCTTCAGGAGTGTCTCCCCCTAGGCTTTGAGTCCCCTTCTCATTTTCTGTTTTATAAAAAAGTTGCTGAAACCCTCCAGCTCCCTTTGGAAGGAGCTGTGGATGAACAGGAGGAGCCTGACTATGTGGAAATGATGGATATCCCAGAGTCCAGGAGATTGTCTATTCCTTTACATAAATCCTTTAGGAAACAGACAATAAACATTTTAAAAGCTCCTAATTCTTTACCTCCTGTGGATAAAAGATGGACAGGAGGTACACATTGTCAGGCCCTGATACGGAGTTCCTTTCACAACAATGCAGCCATGTTGGGGTAGTGTAGGCTGCAGCCTGTGATAAGGCAAATATTCCCTTGGCTTCACACCCCCCTGACAAGGACTCCAGGAGGATTGATGCCATGGCAAAGAAACAATACATGGCAGCATCCTTGGGACTCAGACAGGCAAATTATATGGCCTGTGTTGCAAGATACCAGAAATCCAGATGGGATACTGTTATGGCTTTAGCGAAACAGGTCTCTGGCCAGCTTGCCAAGGAGCTGGAACAGGTGGCTGCTGATGGTATTGAGGCATCCAAGGTGCAGTTCCATGCTGCAGTGGACTCTAATGATGTATCTTCAAGAGTCATGGCTACATCTGTGGCTTTTCGTAGAATGGCTTGGCTCAGGTGTACTAGCCTGTCACAGGATACCCAGGCTAAGGCCATGGATTTTCCTGTTGTGGGTAATTCTCTGTTTGGGGAGCAGAAAGAGAATTACATGAAGAAAATGGATGAGTATAGGACCACTTATAGGAGTGCACAGGCCAAGCAGAGGCAAGCCACTCCTCAGAGGAAGCCTTCTAGGGGCAGGGGCAGGCCTTTTTACCAAGCCCAGGCCTCCGCTCCAGCTTATGCCCAGAGGGGGTTCTTCAGAGGGAGAGGCAGACGGCGTACGAGCAGGCCTGCTCCCACCCCTCACCCTAAAGCCCCTGCCAAACAGGCACCCTGAAGGGATGCCCAGGGCCGATTCTCCATTACCTGTAAGGGGCAGGCTGGCTTACTTCGTCCAGGACTGGGAGTCTTTAACATCAGACAAGTGGGTCCTGGAAGTAGTAAGCCAGGGACTGGTTCTCAGCTTCAAAAAATTTCCTAAGATGAGAACCAGATGATCTTTTCCACCTGCAAATCCATTAGAAGCTCTTGCTTTGGAAACAGAAGTCTCAACCCTCCTGGCTCTCAGAGCTGTGGAAAGGGTTCCTCCCCTACACCAGGGCAAAGGACTGTACTCCACGTACTTCCTTACAACAAAAAAGACAGGAGAATGGCAGCCCATCCTGGATCTAAGATACCTAAACAAGCACCTTTTAAAACCAAAATTCAAAATGGTGACTCTGGGAATTATTTTACCCTCCCTAAGGCCAGGGGACTGGCTAGCATCCCTGGACCTCAAGGATGCCTACTTCCATGTTCTCATCAGAAGCTCCCACCGAAAGTACCTCAGACTCGAACTGCCCTCAGGCCATTACCAGTTCAGAGCAATGCCCTTTGGCCTTACCTCTGCCCCAAGGGTATTCACAAAATGCCTGGCAGTAGCAGTTGCTCACTTAAGAAGGCAAAAGATTGCCATCTTTCCTTACCTGGACGACTGGCTCATAGTGGATCAGTCTCCAGACCAAGTCAAATCACACCTTCAGGTTACCCAGCAGCTGCTTACATCTCTAGGTTTTCTTCTCAATCTCCCAAAGTCAGTTCTAGAGCCTGTTCAGCTACTCACCTTCATAGGTGCAGAACTGGACACAAAGCAGGCCAGAGCTTTCCTTCCTCTAGAAAGAGTAAAGACCCTGGTGGCTCTGGCCTCCTCCTTCACTCTGTAGGTCTCTCGACCAGCAAGGCACTTTCTATAGCTCCTAGGGCACATGGCTGCTTCCACAGCTGTAGTGCAAGGAGCAAGGTTTCAGATGAGGGACATTCAGTTCCATTTGAGAGCCTTCTGGTCTCAAAGGAGAGATCCCCTAACCAAATTGATCCCAGTAACTCGAACCCTGATCCAGGCCCTGCAGTGGTGGCAGGATCAGAGCAATCTGAGACAGGGGGTTCCTTTCATCCCTCAATCTCACTCCTTGACCCTTACTACAGATGCGTCCCTCTTGGGATGGGGAGCTCACATGGGCGACCTCACCACCCAGGGATTGTGGTCCCCTCAGGAATCTCTGCTCCACATCAATCTGTTGGAACTCAGAGCTGTTTTTCTAGCACTTCAGGTTTTTTCTGCATCTGTTCAGAACAAAGTGGTACAGGTCAGAACAGACAACACCACTACAATGTGGTACATCAGCAAGCAAGGGGGCACTCTGTCTTCGGCCTTGTGCACCGAGGCAATGAAGTTGTGGTCTCTGGCTTATTCCCTGAACACCTCCCTCATAGCAGTTCACCTCCCAGGCAAGGACAATGTCCTGGCAGATGCTCTCAGCAGGATTTCCCAGGGCCATCACGAATGGTCACTGGATCCCCTAGTACTGGGGTTAGTATTTGCCAGGTGGGGCACCCCTCAGATAGATCTTTTTGCAGCCCCAGACAATCACTAACTTCCGCTTTTTTGTTGCAGGCCCCCAGTGTTGGGCTCAGTCCCTCTGGATGCCTTCCTTCTCGATTGGGAAGGGAAGTTCCTCTATGCCTTTCCCCCTTCCTCTCTTGTTCAAGGTGTTAGTCAAAATCAGATCTCAACCTTGCAGGATGATTCTGATTGCTCCAGATTGGGCCAGACAGCCCTGGTATCCACTCCTTCTGTCCTTAGCAGTCCATCTTCCCCTGTGTCTCCCCAGGAATCACAATTTGTTAACCTGTGCCCAGGGGAGAGTTTGATATCCGAATCCCAAATCCCTCAACCTCAAGGCCTGGCTCTTGAGGAGTTAGAGTTTGCTGACCTACACCTTTCTCAAGGTGTACTCGAAATCTTGAAAGCTTCTAGGAAGCCTTCCACCAGGGCTACTTATAATTCTAAATGGAAAAGGTTTTCCATATGGTGCTCTGGGAAGCATATTTCCCCAGAATCTGCTGATTTGCCCACAGTCTTGGACTATATGGTCCATCTAAATACTTTGGGGCTGAGGCCAGCTACCCTGAAAGTGCATTTGGCAGCTGTCTCTGCTTTTATTTCAGCAGGAAAGCCTCTTCTCTTTCTGCTCACCCTGTATTCTCCAAGTTTTTCAAGGGATTGCTTCACACCAACCCTCCATTCAGGAACCCTGCTCCTGCCTGGGATCTTAATGTTTGCATTGCTCAGCTGATGCAACCCCCCCTTTGAACCTTTGTCTTCAGCAGAGCTTAAGTACTTGACTTGGAAAATTGTGTTTCTAGTAGCCATCACTTCTGCCAGGCGCATAAGTGAATTACAAGCTTTGTCAGTGGAGCCTGATTTTATCTAGCCAATTAACCAATTATTTTACCAGGTGAGACACACTAAGCTGAAAGCTTGTTTGCAGGTGCAACCTGGGAGCACAAGGAAGTTAAGTGAGTTGCTCAGGGTCACACAGTATGCACCTAGGGGGCTGTGGGATTCAAACCCAGGTCTCCAGATTTGCAGCTCAGAGCCTTAACCCACTGCGCCATACTGCCTCCTTTCACAGAGATAAGGTAGTCCTCAGGACTAACAGGAAGTTCTTGCCTAAGGTGGTTTCAGATTTCCACCTTAATCAATCTATATTTCTTCCAGTGTACTTCACTGACCATTCCTCCTCTGGCGAGAGGAGGCTGCACAGTTTAGATTTAAAGAGAGCCCTTAGTTAGTACATAGAGTGTATCAAGGGTCACAGGTTTGACTCCCTCCAACTGTTCCTCACTTATGGTGAGGTTGGGAAAGGGAAACCTGCCACTAAAAGATCCATTGCCAGGTGGATTGTCTCTTGTATCCAATTTTGCTATCAAAAACTGGGTAAGGTTCCCCCTTCAGGCCTGAGGGCTCACTCTACCAGAGGTACAGCTGCGTCCCTAGCTGCGGCCAGGGACATCCCTATCTTAGAGATATGTCAAGCAGCTACCTGGAAAACAGTACACACTTTCACCAAGCATTACTCCCTGGACATCCAGGCTAGGAGGGATGCTCGGTTTGTCACAACTGTGCTTCAGAGCCTATTTCCTAAGTAGGTTCTGTCCCTCCTCCATGGAGGTACTGCTGTGTAGTCTGCATATGTCATAATATAGCAAGACTTCATGTTGTTTGAAGAAAAAATTACCACCTTAGTAATGTTGTTTCTTCTAATGGAGTCTTGCCATATTATGCCCTCCCCTGCCTGCCCCTTTAGAACCTCTGTTTGGGATGTGGGTGGGCAGGCAGTGTTGGTACTTAATGATGCCCACCTTTTGTGTTTTTCACCCTCCTTTTTGGGGTGTTTGGGTGTTGTATTTTTATTTATTTTCTGGGTCCCCTGACTTGAGTCTTGGTTTTGGGACCAGAAAATGTGTTAATATTTTAGTAGCCAGTTGGTTAGTGTAGGTTTACGTGCTTCCACACAGAACCTTAGTGAGCTTTTGCTCAGAAGATCTGACAGTTTCAGTTTGAAGATCAACAGACAGAGTTTTTTCAACCGAGTCAGAGCTCAAGATTCCATGCCTGGCATGGAAGTTAACTCTCTCACCTCCGAGCAGTTCTAAGGCTGGGACAAACTGCATATGTCATAATATAGCAAGACTACATTAGAAGAAACAGCATTACTAAGGTGAGTAATTTTTTCTTGTCTCCCCTGGATAAGGAGTCTCGCCTTCTGGATTAGTATGGAAGGAAGATCTATGCTGCTTCCACACTGGGGATTAGGGCCCTTAATTATGTAGCTCATATGGGGATTACCAGAAGGCTGTCCTTACCCAGGCGGAATCCAAGATTGACTCCTTGCCTGACTCCCAAGTCAAGCAGGAGTTAGCCGACCTGGTCCGTTCTGCTCGTTCGGCCAGTCGTCACATTCTGAGGACGAACTACGATGCAGTGGACACCGCAGAATGGAGTTTCATGTCAGAAGTCTTCGAGCCACGCATGGCTCCGTAGTGTCAGGTCTGGTCCTGGAGGTGCAGTCAGCAATCCAAGAGGCACCTTTCAGAGGTTCTGTGCTTTTCGGTGGTGATGTCAAGGACATCATCACTGACTTGCAGGAGAAGGGGATGACCCTTGAATCTGTTGATTCAGTGAACCGTCCCCATCCCCCGCAGCGCCGTCCCTTTTGCAGATGCAGCCGGCCTCAAGCGAAACCTCAGGGAAGGCGGGCCACCAAACTTCGGGCCCCCACAGCTGCCAGGCCCCCGCCGCCCAAAAAAGCAGCGGGTGCCCCAGTTGCGGCGCTGCCTCACACCTCCTGACTCCTTTCCTCTCCCACTGCCTCCGCACACCCCGGAGGAACCGATAGGAGGGAGATTCTCCTCCACCTTCCGGGTTGGGAGAGGATAACATCGATTCATGGGTGCTTCAGATCATAGCAGAGGGCACTCCATAGAGTTTCTGCAGAAACCTCCACGCCACCCTCTGAACTTCTCTTACTCAAGGGACCATCTTCCTTTGGTCAAGGAAGAAATTTCTGCTCTCCTCGCGAAGCAGGCCATAGAGCCCGTCCCCCTTCACCTTCACGGGATGGGTTATTATTCCCATTTCTTCCTTGTACCAAAGAAGACTGGAGATCTTAGACCCATTCTCGATCTCAGCTCCCTGAACCTATATGTGCAATACAAGAGGTTCAGGATGCTTTCCCTTCAAACCCTCTTGCCCTTGCTTCGGCCGGGCCAATGGCTTTGTGCACTGGATATGCAGGATGCATACCTACACATCCCCATTCGCCCTTCGCACCGAAAGTACCTCAGGTTTGCGTTCCAGGGGGACCACTACCAATTCCAGGCACTCCCTTTTTTGTCTTTCCTCGGCTCTGAGTCTTTACCAAATGCCTGGTGGTGGTAGCGGCCCACCTGCGTACTTTGGGAGTTCAGGTTTTTCCCTACCTGGACGACTGGCTCCTGGCGGCCCGTCCAGGGAGGAACTCCTGCATTTTCTCTCCCTCACCCAGCAGGTTTTCACTGGCCTGGGTATCACCATCAACCATTCCAAGTCTCACCTGGAGCCTTCCCAGAGACTGCAGTTCATCGGGGCAGTCCTCGATATGACAATGTGCAAGGCCTTCCTGCCTCCGGACAGGGGGGCCTCCCTCCAGTCCCAGATTTCCCTTTTTCCGGAACGCAGAAGGGTTCTGGCAAGGTCGGTGCTCCGTCTCCTGGGGCTTATGGTGGCTGCCATCCCGATGGTTCCGTGCGCGCCTCCACATGAGGATCTCTCAGTGGACTCTCCGCTGTCAATGGGATCAGCTGGTAGACGACCTAGATCATCTGGTTCTGATCTCCTCGCCGATGATAAGAGACTTGCAATGGTGGATGGTTCGAGAGAACCTATTCCGGGGTTCCCCTTTTTTCATCCTCCCCACACTCAGACTCTCACCACGGACGCTTCAGGCGAAGGTTGGGGAGCCCATCTGGGTCCTCACCGAACCCAGGGCTTATGGTCAGAACTGGAGTTAGTTCTCCACATCAGTGTGCTCGAGCTTCAAGCAGTGCTGTATGCTCTCCAGGCCCTTCACCAATGCATCCTTCCTGGTCACCTAGCCATCCAAACAGACAACATGTGCGTGGTGTGGTACATCAACAAGCAGGGAGGAACTCGGTCCTACCCGCTATGCACAGAAGCGATGAGGGTTTGGGAATGGGCAACTCTTCACAACCTTCACCTCACGGCGATCCACGTCTGGAGTCGACAATGTCCTGGCAGACAAACTAAGTCGCTCTCTGCTCTGCCACACGAGTGGGAACTGGACCAAAAAGTTCTTCAAAGCATCTTCCAGATTTGGGGGACTCCACAGATAGACCTGTTCGCCTCCTCCCAAAACGCAAAGCTTCCAACCTTTTGCTCGCTCGCTCCAGAGCGAGGCGCTTTCTGGAGCGACGCCTCTCTAAACTGGAAGGGCAGATTCATCTATGCTTTTCCCCCAATTCCTCTGGTCCCTCGTGTGTTGCAGAAACTGGCATTGGAAGGGGCGAGAATGATTCTGATCGCTCCTTTCTGGCCCAAGCAAATCTGGTTCTCTCTTCTACAACAATACTCAGAGGTTCCTCCTCTTCCTCTTCCCTTATCTCGAGGATTGCTGACCCAGGATCAGGGGACCCTGGTCCATCTGGGACTCAAGTCTCTTCAACTTCATGCATGGCTTCTGCAGACCTAGCCAAATCTTGCTTTGGCGTCTCTCCTAAGGTGGCTGAGATTCTGGTGGAGGCTAGAAAACCCTCCACTAGGTCCACCTACACCATGAAATGAAAAAGGTTTTCCATTTGGGCTGCTTCCAGGAACGTGGAGCCCTTCTCCTGTTCTGTAGCCGTTCTGCTTGATTACCTGCGTCATCTTTTGGACCTGGGTCTCCGTCACTCCTCTTTGAAAGTCCATATGGCGGCTAGTTCAGCCTACCATGTACCTTTCGCTGACAAGGCATTTGCCCAACTAGAGGTATCCAAGACTTTTCTCAGTGGGGTTCTTCATCTCAGACCCCCTGTCTGGACTCCGCCCCTGGGACTTGAACTTTGTTCTAGAGAAACTTACCCTTCCTCCTTTTGAGCCTGCGGCCTCCGCAGACTTGAAGTTCTTATCGTGGAAGACGCTCTTCTTGGTGGCCATTACTTCTGCTCGCAGAATTTTCGAGCTCCAGGCCCTCATGTGCAAAATCCCTTATCTGATCTTTTACAAGGAAAGAGTAGTTCTTCGCACGAATCCTAAGTTTCTCCCAAAAGTGGTAGCGGAGTCTACCTTAAATCAGTCTATTGAATTACCTGCCTTTCTCATGCAGTACTCCAACCAAGGAGAATACTTACTCCATACCATGGATGTCCACAGGATTCTGAGATACTACACCGATAGGACGAAGGATCTCAGAAAGACCGATCAGTTGTTCGTCTCTTTTGCTCACAAAAGGGAAGGCAATGCTGTCTCCAAGCAATGCCTCTCTAAGTGGTTGGCTCATTGCATCACTTTCTGTTATGACAAGTACAACAAGACCCTACCAGGTCAAGTCAGAGGTCACTCCACTCGAGGAGTAGCAACTTCTGCGGCTTGTTTCAAGAATGTGTCTGTGGCAGACATCTGTGCTGCCGCCGTTTGGACTTCCGTCCATACATTTACTAAACATTACAGCTTGGACATTGCCTCTTGCCGTAGAGCAGGCTTCGGGTTAGCTGTCTTGCAAGGACTCCTATCGTGAGGTTCGCAAGGTTGTTTGCTACTTCTTGGAGTAGTTCTTCCTCCCGGTGCCTTTTCATTTGTTCCAGACTGCTTGGGATTCTGTCCTATGTGTAATTACCTACTGCAAGAGCCCTCTCGAAGTAAGATAGTACAGTTACGTAAGAACTTACCGTAACAGTAGATCTTCAAGAGAGGCTCTTGCAGTAGGTAATTCCTTCCCGCCCTCCATCCCCCTAGATTTTTCAGCTCCTTTTCCATTGAGGGAAATATCTGCTTCTCTCTCGTCCGGGCCTGTGGCGGGAAAGAACTGGAAGGCGGGCGTCTGGGACCGCCCCTTTATACCGACATTGTCTGATGCTGGTCACCTGACGTGGGGGCGGTCCCGCCGAGGACTGCTAGCTAGAAATTTTTCTGTGGGGTCCTGCTGCCTGCCAACGGCAGTCCTATATGTAATTACCTACTGCAAGAGCCTCTCTCGAAGATCTACTGTTATGGTAAGTTCTTACGTAACTGTACTTTCTGTAACACTGTTGCTATTTTGTTAGAAAAGTGATAAGGGACATGTACTGCACTGTCAACTTTAAACCACAGTACTTGAGTTTCATCCTATTTTATAAGTGGGAGTCTCAAAACTAGCAGCAACCAGTCTAAAGTTTTATTATGGTAGTATCAAAGTCCAGGCATTTTCCAGCGCAAGTGCATCCCAGAACTGCCTTTTTTCCATGACCAGCAAAGCTGACCGCGTCTAACCATGCACAGTAGTTCTCCTAGGCTATCAATCTACTGCTATTCGGATGTGCATAAGAAAGTGCCCCAGGGTACCTGCAGTCAGTGCTCCAGATAACATCTTTCAGAGTGAGTACTGTTCTCCTCACTTTTGAAGTGAGGTGAGTAAAACCAAATCTGGAAGAGTGCAAATCGTGAAATCTGGCAAGTACAGAGTGCTTTCTTTTAAAACAATGTATTTTCTTTTATGCAATTGAAATATATTCACTGGACGCTTGTGAAAACGGGCAATTTTGCTCACATGCCTTTCCAGTATAAAAAATAAAATGAAAATGAATGAAATGCTAAAAACAGTTAGTGCCAGCTGGCTTCATCTCTTTGTTTTTGCAGTGCATTGGGTTAAATAAATGAACACGCAGCAGTAAGGCACATCCCCTTGGCCCACTTTTATCATGGTAGATACGTGTCTATTTTCGCATTAATTCATTGACTTAGTAAATGTTGGCTGCTGATGACACATCTACTCTCCCATGTACTCTAACACACAAGTGACAGAAAACTGCAAATCATGATAAATTATTACTTTTTTTTAACATCGCAAGCCCAGCATGATACTTAACATGAAGGGCACACTGACTGCCCTCCATTGAAGTGCTGTGCTGTCTAGCATAGTGCTCCACGTAGTATACAAGATGACTGCTGCAGTGACTCCCTGTGTTGCTGACTGGCCATTTTATTTGCCAGTCAGCAGCACTGACAAACCAGTCTGTTAACTTCATACTTCCTTTGAGCTCTTTGCTTGTTATGACCAGGGTCTGGTGATAGAGAAGGCCATCACCCATTAGTTTATTACAAAATTGCCAGGCTGCAATGCCACATTGCAGTCTGGTGATACCCTTTCATCAGCATGATAACTTTACCTCCTTAAACTGAGCGTGCTGAGACATGGCATCATCTGGTTGCGTTATGGTTTTGTTGACAGACCGATGGCCCTCTCTACAACCCAAAGTATTTACTGTCAGGCTCCGTTATGGTGCTGCATACTCAGGTAGCCAGGAAGTCAGTAGCCGGTCAGCAGCACAGGTAGCCACTGCTAATTTCAGTACAGTTCTACTGTCCGCTGTCTAGGGCAGTGCTATGGTAGATGGCAAAGCACTTAGAAATTAATAGTACCATTAGGCACTGAGTCAATCAGGACCACACAACTTTTTATTTAAAAAAAAAAAAAAAAAAACAATTATTTTTAAAATTAAATTTACATTTAAAGCACTACCTGCTCAAAATTGCCTAAATGTTAAAAACAGCCTGCACAGACTGACTCTACAAACCCCAAGCCTATTTTTTGTCTACTTTATCACACATATGGCCATGCATATTGCACTATTGTGCATCCACCACCCACTGCTGCTCTTCACAAACTACTGTACCACATAATGGTGGACTCCCAAGTTAACACATTATTTGCTTTAGTCTCCACTCCCACTTCTTCTTTTACCTCCTCTTCCTGCCTCCATCAGGTTAGCTGCGCTGTAGACTACCGCCACTTCATTTGGTGATATGGCAAGTTCTGGGCAGTCCTGCTGGCTCGCCTGCCTGCTCTTGGACATTGCCAGGCCATAATATCCTCTGGAGTGCACCATGTGCTTCCACTTGCTGTCAAACTGTCCTTACATAGTATGTGTTGAGTAGGAGGATGTGAGCATGTCATTCGAGGAAAGGATAAGCTGCAGAAGTGTGCATGGTGGCAAGAAAAAAAATTCATTTTACACAGGTCCCACAGTCTAATCAGTTTACTGAAGGTGATGTTCAGTGGGAAGGAGAGAAACAGCAACAAAAAGGGAACTTCAGACATGAGGTGTCCGGCTGGGGGGGGGTGGGGTGGAACAATAACAAATGCAGTACATCAGAACACAGAGAGTAAAGGGCTTTTAATTTGTGGATTTGGTACCCAAACCAGTTAACAGAAAGACAAGTAAACGCGCTTTGAAGAGGCATATATAGGGCCTATACGCAGTTTATCTGGAGCACTGCCTGCAGTGATGTTTTATTTCAGTGCATAGCCTCATTTTTGTCTTTCCCCATTGTCACTGGGTTAGTCATAAGTGCTGGGTAAATTACATCATCCAGTTACGGAGACTGACACACTAAGTAAGCTGTGATATCACCATGGAACCATGCGTCCTCTAATGTTTTATGACTGCTAGAAAGCCCAGTTTTAGTGTTGGCCAGGGGACTGAATGTAGCTAGCCATTTGGGCTTTGTAGCCAAGATTAGCTATGCAATGTTTATTATTTGTTCAGTAACTCGTAGCTGGGAAAGTTCTGCTTGGTAACAGGAAACAATTTTTAAAGTGCATAGTAATCCAATCCAGCTACAGCTATTGACAAACCTTGTGGTTCCTGACATTGTTAAATACTTGCACATAAAGTGCTACATAAACAGAAGTTAAAACTTACGGTTCTAGGCCCCCTCTATAAGCTGTAGAGCTCAAAACCTTTCTTATAAGAATTTATTTATTTATTTAGTTTTGTTGACCGGTAAGTGCACTAGACAAATTCTGCCTATTTTCAGGCACGACCCGGGATACAGATGAATGTCAACTGACTTTGAACCAGATTAAGCTGTTGGTGATATTTTAGTGAATGGGGAATTTGGCCAGGGCAAATAAAGGGAGACTATATAGTCAGTCTTGAAAAGAAAAGAAAATAAGAACCTTTGCTATTGAACATAGGAACCCTTGCTGTTGAAAACCTGAGTATACAACATTAAGCAAGTATAAGATTAACTGTTGCGTAAGCTTAGGCTGAAATGCCGCATGTGAAATGCTTCTGAACAAACAAGTGAATAACAACAGAAGCTTTGTTCTGTACAACCAGGATAACTAGTCAGCAATGTGCCATCGTATATGGGTTATAGAAATATACCCCTAAAGGGAGGCCCAGGAGTAACCAAAGTTCAGGGAGCAGTTGCTGTAGAAGAAGCTGTATGCTGATCTCAGGGTGGCCAAAACTCTGCAGTTGCACAGTGATGGATTGCATCGAATCAGTTGACTGCTGTCTGTGCGACACTGCACTTTTCCTCAATACTCCCTTCTCCATGTTGCCTGTCAGGTCTCTCTGCCGATCTGTCTGCACCTTGATGCCCCTTGCCCCTCCAATACTGTCCTCAGCTATACTGCCAATTGAAGTAGTTTTTGTCCCTCTGGAAAAAACACCAATTTAGCATGATATGAAGTTTTACAGTTTAGCTGTTCTCCCTGTAGAACCTACAGTATGGGAATTTATTCTCAGCAACACCTCATAGTCAAGGGGTAGCCATTATTAAAAAAGGTGACTCCGCATTCGGACCTTCTTCATTCTTATACCTGCAAAAGTAAGTCCTGCTTAACTGGGAATTTGAGGGACCCAGCGACAAGAGAACGAGGATGGGCATTCAAGTCAGATGGATGTGACCGTTCAAGTTCAGTAACACAGTCTGTCCGGATCAACTGCAGTGATGATTTGAAAAAACGATTCAGGTATCCAGCAATATCCGAGCCTTTCAGCCCTCCAGCAGACCATAAATCTGGATGTTTTTATGTCTTGCCTTGATCTCCACATCCTCCCATCTGTCTTATACCTAGATTTGTCTTGATCATCTGAAGCACCAGTGCCTCAAGCCGATTAACCCATTGCTCTGTGTGTGTAGCTTGAGCCTCACCTCAACTCACAGTGTTCAACTGTTTTACCTTCCCTTTCGTTTCGGCCAGTACTCTCCATGTCCACTTGAAAGCCTCTTAGTTGCCTGAGGATGGAATCAAGTTTTTTTACCCTTTCTCTGAGTTTAACACAAGGGCAAACGGCTGGTGTCTCGGGAAGCTAGGGAGCTGGAGGCCTGGAAACGCTCCAAGTCAGAGGTGTTGTGGCGGGGTTCCTTGCCATCTGCAGCCTCCGGCATTAATTTCAGCTTGTTGGAGATCCCCATTAAAAATACCCTATTGCCACTGTCTAATAATCCCAAGATTTTATGGCTGCAGAGCTCACTGACTGTGCCACCATCAGTGCACTGACGCCACTGGAAGTCTCCAAACCAATCTTTTCTCATTAAAATTGTTTGTGTGTTGTGTGTCTCTGATTGGTTCTACTGTCTGTGGCTCTTGGGAACTCCAGGTTTTCTGCTAGTCTGTCTGCCTCAGTATATCGGGCTGCTGGACAATTATTTAAAAATGTCACAGAAAGCATGTTCTTCATGGTCAGCCTTCAAGTGTTGTCAGAGGTATGTTAGGGGTATTTTTCCTTCAATGTGTAAGTCCCTGTCCTCAGTGTTGTGTTTGATTTGCTCTCAGTTTAGGTTGTAGCATTTTATGTGTAACACAAGTCTCATTTGAGTCTTTTGGGGTGTCTGTGAAAGAATTCTGTTTGGATGACTTTGAAACACTTCTGATAGGTTTTTATAGGCTTTTACTGCCTTTTTTTTATCTGTCATTTTTATTTTTTCATTGTTGACGTGATGGCATTCATTTTTCTTGCAGATGCCTAAAGTCAATGCAAGTGTCATTTTGTTACGTACAGTTTGATGCAACAGTGAAAAAAAATTGGCTACAGCTGTGGAAAAATATTGACAAAACAGCAAAATATTTTTTTTACATAAAACAGTAAATGTTGTGCAACTGCAAGATTATTTTGATGTAGGTGCAAAAAACTGAAGCGCGTATGGGAATCTTGTGATGTACTTTGTATCCTTACTAGTCAGATAGCTATAAAGGGGCAGAATAGCTGCCCTGGTTTTCCGCATTCTTCCTGAAGCTGAGTCATTGTGTACTGGCAGTGCTTATCACAGATCTCTTTAACCACTCCCTTTCTCGAGGCGTTATTCCTCCCCTCTGGAAAACCACCCACGTAATCCCTCTCCCAAGTCTGGAGACCCCTGTGACCTGAACAACTATAGGCCAATCCCTTACTCCCCACCCTATATAAACGATATAAGAAAATAGTGAGTATACAGCTCAGAAACTACCTTGATACTACTAACCTGTTAAACCCCCTACAGTCTGGTTGTAGGCCACATCATAGTACTATCTCAGCCCTTGCAAAAGTGACCGACTGGCAGCGTGCCCTGGATACTAAGAACTTCATCTGTGCCGTATTTCAGGATTTAAGCAAGGCATTTGATACTGTTGACCATAATCTACTCCTTGTCTCCCTCCAAAACATTGGCCTGGACTCCCTATCCCTGAGATGGTGCTCGAACTATCTTACAGGACGGCAACAGCATATTAAAGCAGAAGGGGAGTACTCATCCCTGAAACCTCTTCTGAGTGGTGTACCACAAGGCTTGTTACTGGGTCCATTGCTCTTTGCAATATACATAAACAGAATTGACGTTTACGTCAAATCTGCTAATATTCACCTTTTTGCTGATGATACGGTCCTTTACATTGAAAGATTCTCCCAGAAGCAGCTTGCAGGGATCTGCAGCTAGAATTTAGCCTGCTACAACGACAACTCCTGCAACAGAAACTGCTCCTAAATGCAAAGAAAATGGAGGCAATGCTTTTTTCTCCCTTTGCAAATGCTAATAACTTTGCAATTCAAGGTAACTTACCTCAGTTTCATATGCTCCTTGGCGAACCACTGGGCTGTGTCACAAAATTCAGATACCTGGGAGTCTGGATAGACCAAAAGCTTTCCTTCAGCGATCACACTGATGAGCTGATAGAGAAGCTGAGGCAGAGGCTTGGCCTCTTTTACAGGATCAAAAACCTACTAACACTGGAGGCAGAAAAGAGACTGGTCCAAACCACTTTCCTCACCTTATTGGATTATGCAGACTTTCTGTATAGCCAAAGCACTGCCACTGCTCTGGCCAAACTCGACACGCTATACCATAGAGCTCTGAAATTCATCACTGGACTTCCTTATTCTACTCATCACTGCTCCCTCTACGCTGCAGTAGGTTGGTCCTCTCTCGGGTACAGAAGACAGAGAAATGCAGCCCTGTGGACCTACAGGGCTATTACTGCCCCAGTATATCTTGGATGTCTTTCTCTAAATGTGGTAGGTGAGTATGCCCTGAGGAGTTCTACTTACATCTCACTTGCAGTACCTAAGTTCAAGTCACACTTTGGTAGGTCTGCCATTAAGCACACTCTACCCACACTGTGGAACAACCTGCAAAAAACCTTGCGACTGGCTTTCCCAATCAAACTGTCAGCCTTCAAAGCACTATATTCTCGTTCATTCAAGGAATCCTGAAACTGCTTCTCCAGGTGTCACAGCCTCCTAGTGCCCCCCACCCCGATTCAGTTTTTAGCCGTGTCAGGAGCATTCCTTTCCTGGCATTCCTGCCCCATTACTCAGTAGGTCTGTGTCTATTTGTATCCCACCTGATAGATCCACCCAATCTAAGTTGGATTCTCCCTCTCTGAGTCATCCAGGCATCTACTAATATCACACTTCCTGGCATGTCACCATCGGACCCTGTGCCTGGTGTATTGCACCTAGCTTTATAACCATTGCCATCTGCCCCTGGTGCTCTGAAGCCCCTCAGGCACCCCTGCATTTATGTTCTCATTCCAGAGTTCCTCCTCCTTCCTCACCCGTGCCCCTCCTTGCACTACTTACTCGAGGGCTAGGTACTGAATCCTGACAACCAAAATCCCGACAGATGCGTTCCCAACACCATAATCCCGACTATTAAAATGCCAACATGATGAAATCCTGACTATCTTGTTATGGTCACATATAAAATTGTGAGTATCCTGTTGGCTGTGAAACAGCAGTGATCTGCAGCACAACACATTATTTTGCAAGTTATGCTTAACTTTTTTATTTTTACTTACAGTTTTACTTACACACTTACAGTTTCACTTACTTTAGTCTCTTCCATTACTGCACTAGTCCACTACTGTACTACCACAGTTAAGTTACCTCCTGTTGAAAAAAAGCAATCCCTCACCCAGTTCATCTGATTCAGCACAACAGGACAGTCTGTTGAAAAATTGATTGTGAACAGTCAGAGATGCGCCACACACACACACCGCAATTAAGGAAACAAAGTACATTGACAGTAAATGAGACTTATTCTGTGCAAAAGGAGTTACTTACAAAATTAAATGACTGCTGTAGTAGGAAAGTGCAGGGTAGTGCAGTGATGCGAGAGTACATTGTGTGTGTGAGAGAGAGAGAAAGAGGGAGACTTGTTACTTGATCTGTTACCCGATCTCTGCCTTTACTTGAGAAATGTCCGAAGCGCGACGTAAAGTGCAGAACTTCAATTTAAAGGTGAAACCAGTGGTGCAGTGTTTTCATAGCTGTTGGGTAGAGCAGTGATGCAATATCTAATGCAGTGATGGTACCGGCATTACTTGACAAATGTCCGAAGTTTGTTGGGCAATCCAGAACCGATTTTTAAATGCAAAGGGCTCTTCAATGTGTTGTGTTGCTTATTGTCAGAATTTTAGCAGACGGTCATTCGTTTGTCGGGATTACATCTGTGTTAGGATTTTGGTGTCGGGCTTTTTGTTGTCGGGATTCCAGTTGGAATTTCGTATGGATCCTGTACTCAATACTTGAATCCAAGCCTGCTTCATGAAAACTCTGTATATATGATTGTATATATTTACTCTGTATCTTTCGTAGCACAAGTTCCGTAGCACATGGTGTTTAGCTTTCTGTCTTATTTTATAAATGCACTCCAGTGCTGTTATTAAGCTCTTGTGTATAATCCCTATTCTGCGTAATGACTCTGTAAATTGGTATTCCTCTTTATGTATTGTTCATGTATCTTGCCCAGGCCCATCTCGAAAATGAGCTTGCTCAATGGTGTTCACCTGGCTAAATAAAGATTTTGATTGATGGCAGCCCTCCCTTCTCCCAGTGGCACTTGGCACACCTCATAACGAGCCCACGTATAACCCCTTCTGCCATCTGGCCGCTAGGTAGGGTGGGCATGATCTGAGGAGACCCTCTGTTTAAGGAAAGATGGTCTGTTCGCCAGAGGGATCCCCTGCAGTAACTCTCACAGTCACTGCCCATATCCCGGACCCACTGCCATGGGGTGAGTACAGCTCAGACCTCTGCTCTGACAGGAGTAAGTCACCCTGCAAGGTGTTTTAAGCAGTAGTTGGACATTATTGACAAGTTAGCAGTTACAGAGAAGCGCCCCCGTGCTCACGTTCATTGTTGGCACTGTACAGCCGGGCTCAATCCTGATCGTGGGCATGAGTTGGGACCTTTGGGGTCTCTTGCTTAAGGTTACACCCACACTCAGAACAGAAGTCACACAACCCCTTTTATGCCTTCTTTTCTACTCACACCAGTAGGTGAGGTTATACCTAGGGGCAGAGCCTGAGCTACTCTATACATTCACAAATTCATCAGCTTTCTCACTATGCTGTAAGCTTTAGGGGCACTGTAGGTTTTGCACTTCTTTGCCATTGTGTTTCCTGGTCAGCTGGTGATGCAGAAGGCATCCACTGCTATAAGGACAAAACTTTTCGGACTTGGATTTGCTAGTGTGCATCTGTAAGTCTTCTGGTCCAGAGGGCAATTGCCCCATACCAGGCCAGTCTCTACTCTGGAACCCAGAGGTCACCCCTTGTGCTAAGTGCCTAACATCGCAGCTTCTCCTACTCATTGCAAGGCTTGCTTTGGAAATCTGTGTTTTGCACCAGTTATTGCGCCACAACATTTTTTTGTGCCACTTTGTTTTAGTTGTCACCAAAACGGTTGAGAAACAAAAGGCAATGGGGTTTCAAAGCCCATTGCTCAAAGCCATCCAAAATGGAAATTCTGATTCTGTGGGTAGTGTGGAATTAGACAGTGTAATGTCTGTTATAAATAAATGTCATTTGTAAAAGTAAAAATGAGCCTTGTTTGTCTTGCAGTGTGTTATGACTTTTGTTGCAGCTCAGTGTACTACTATTCCCACCGGCAGCCAGCAGTTACAAGCACAGCTGCAGCCCCTGAAGTTACCAAAGAACTGAAGAAAATAGGAGCACCAGGATTGTGTGGTGCTGTATATCCAAAACAGTCACTATATACAAATAAGCACCCACATGGCTTAAGCAATACAGACAAAACGCTATGATAAATATAATAGCGTTTAATATCAAAAGAGTGCAACAAATACAAACGGAGGCTAAAACGAACAAATTGACGTTTCTCCTAGATTCTGCTAGGCTTCATCAGAATAAAACAGTGCCTTAATTCTATACCATTTAAATATAATTTCATGTGCTACCATGTGATAGAAATAAACCAATCACCATCATTAATATTGCTAAATTCATTAACCCATTCATGGTCAACTTTTCCAATCAAATGGAAATATGTATGAAATATCGAACACATACTTAAAATACAGTTATGCAACATGTATGTACAAATTAACTATTATAGTAAGTTCAAAACAATTACTTGTTGGCCCTTATTATCATATCACCGACGTTATATACGCCATACTATTAATAAATGTTTGTTTATTTAACCGGGCATGTGCCCTATAATATTCTTTGGCAAGTTTCCAAAGTAACCACAGGCACAAAAAGTATACAGAATGAACTTACAGGCACTTTTTTAAAACACTCCTAGCATTCAATGGCTGTAGTAATTATCTACATAAATCAGATAAAAGGAGACCACCATTATGGAAAACAAAAAATGATAAATAAACAGCTATCTGATTCAACTTTTGTATTTTCGCAAAAATGCCGAGAGATCTATGCTATCATTGAGTCCCTTACCAGTACATGCTCCTAATGAGAAAATCTAAAAACTTTCTCTTTGGCCTGTTTTCTTATTAATATCTCCTCCTCGGGGACCCATTTTAACTAATTCCAAACCAAAAAATGTAAAGGTATGTTTGTGTGGATAATTGATTTGCATATGTTTTGCAATGGCATAATTCAATATCACCCTTGTCCACTGCTCTGACATGTTCACCAATTCTAACCTTAAATTTTCGTATTGTTTTGCCAACATAATATACTCCACATTCACATAATAGCAAATAAACTACCCCAGTACTATTACAAGTAATGAAACCATTAGTTGCTATTATTTTCCCTGAAATTGGGTGTGATACACTCTTGCTATTGTATATATAGCCACAATAGATGCAGTTACCACATCTATATGTGCCCATTGGTTTAGATGCCAAAAAAGCCTATTTCATTTCATAATTACTTTCAGTAAAATTAGACACTACATGATCTCTAATACTCTTGCATTTGCGAAAAATAACTTTAGGTCCCTTATCTACTATTTCATTTCATCTGGGTTCCAATTGCAAAATGGGCCAATTATTTGTAACAATATTCCTAATTCGATCAGCCCGATTAGAGAAGTCAGTAACGAAGGGACACTCAAATTCTTTCCTTTCATTTGTCTCCTTAGATTTATACTGCAACACTTGATTCCTGTCCATAGCTTCCACCTGTTGAATAGCAGATGCAATGCTATGTTGGCTATAACCTCTTTCTATAAATCTTCATATTTGTTCCTTTTTATTTTTATCATATTCATGCGATTCAGTACAATTTCTTAACGTCCTAATTAATTGACCCTTAGGTATATTATAACGAGTATGGTGGGGGTGGCAGCTCTCGAATCTCAATAAACTATTTCTGTCCGTAGTCTTCTGAAACAAAGTAGTACACACACACCCCCCTCACCATCTTTATATAATTTTAGGTCAAGAAAATTGATACTGACTTTAAGTTTAAACTGATATTTTAAATGACTAGTATCCTCCATCCACTTTACAAACAGTGCAAACTTGTCACATGATCCTTTCCATACGATAATAATGTCATCTATAAAGTGCCGCCACAGATCCAGATAACTAATATATGGATTTGTGGCAGCGCTGTACAGGTGACCTAATTCCCACTTGCCAACAAATAAGTTGGCATAACTTGGTGCTATCACTGTACCCATGGCAGTACCTCGTATTTGATGAAATAACTGTCCCTGAAATAAAAAGATGTTCATCTTAAGGACACATTCTGCCAACTGTACAAGAAAACGAGTGGGCATCCTTACACATTCTTCCTCATGCCTCCTATCCAAAAAATAGGAAAGAGCCTCCAATCCTTCTTTATGTGGAATCATGGTATAAAGGGAATTGACATCAATAACTGCAAAGGACCAATCGGACTCCATATTTAAGTCCTCAACTATTTGAACAACCTGAGTAGAATCTCTGAGAAATGATCTCAATTGTCTAACTATAGGTTGTAAGAAAGCATCTAGGAACAAGGAGACAGGTTCTGTTAACCAACCTTTACCTGAGACTATCGGTCTCCCTGGCGGTTGTATCAAACTCTTATGAATTTTGGGTCACACATATATTGTGGGTATTACCGGACAATTAATTGTTGTGGTCCTATACTCAATATCTGAGATATACCCCTTCAAAAAACCTTCATTGAGTACACCATCTAACTCATTTTTAAATTTGTTAACCATCCCATGTGAAATCCTTTTATAAGATGATTCATCATTAATTAATCTATTAACCTCCACAATATAGTCCTTAGTACTGAGCACTACTACAGCTCCCCCTTTGTCAGCGGGCTTGATTGTTAAGGACTTATTTTCACTTAACATTTTTAAAGCAGCTCGTTCATTTTTAGTACAGTTATCCCAAAATTTATAGTTTTTTTCATTCTGTAATCGTTGTAAATCAAGTTCACATTTTTTTATAAATGTTGAAACAACAGGATTCATAGGAGGACAGTACTCGGACCTAGACTGGAATTTTGGTATGTTGCTCTTTTCTCCCAGACTACTCTCATCCTGCTCATAGATACATTTGAATATGAGGCTCCTCCCTAATTTGTGTAAATCAACACATACATTGAAAAAATTGACATCAGCTGTGGGACAAAATGAAAGACCTTTGCTTAACACAGCAATTTCACTTGTTAAACTGTGGTTAGATAGATTGACCACAGCTACCATGTTATCTAAACTATTTTGAAAGGCAGTTGATTCATTGGAAGAATTAACATTATCATTAACATTATTAATTCCAACATGTCTATTCACATTAGAAGTTATATCATCAGGCTTGTTTGCACTTTTTATATCCAAACCATCAGAGGAAACAAAGGCAGAATGCTGTTCAATACCCACTTCAGATGTTACATTAGTAATATTACACACACCATCAGGACCAAAATCGGGATTATTAATATGTCCAAAATGGGAATATTCATTGTTGTTAAAGACAAAAAATTCGATTTATTTAAAGAATTATATATTAATAGTTGTTCAAGCTGTGCTTCGTCCTTCTCTTTGGAACTGAACTGTTTGAAAACGAGTGCGGTGTTGCCTCTGGCTATGCCTGGTCTCCTGGTTGCAAGCAGGAGATAGTCCCACTAGTGATTCCCACATTCGTCCATCAACCAATGTTTCCGATTCATCAGTATCAGAGGGGCCCGTGGTGTAATCAAGTACAGTGTTATTGATAGAGTCATTGGAAGAATTACTTCCTTTCTTCAAAATGGACCGTAATTCAGGTTTTTTCGAATCCGTCCAGTTAAAGACTGTATCATTGAGATAGTCATTTTCATCCCTGATAAATTTTCTTTGTTTTTGTTTTTTAATCTTAGCATCATATTTTGTAACTTTATCCAGCAACAATTTATTTAATCTGTCCCATTCTGAGGCTTCCACATGTTCTTTTAATAAGGTTTCAACTTCCCCAATTTGTACAGTCAATTCCTCCCTCACTGGTCGAGCAAATTCCAAAACTAGTTCAGTATTCTTAAATGAGGTTAGTTCCATATTTTGGTGCCATCTTTTCATAAATTCTACATTGTCGGAGTCACGTGGTGCAGGTTTCATGGCGGCTGCCTGATTGCGATTGTCCCAGCCTCCCGCTCCAATACGTCCTTAAATTCCCCAGTTTAGAGGGAGCAACCACACCACTGAAGCACGAGTTGTGTTCCGGAAGACAACCTGAGAGCTTTGCGAGTGTCCCCGGTGCTGATGGATGCCGAAATGAAAAAGTCGCTGCCGAAACACACCCACCAGCGTCCCCTGCTAAGGCCCTGTCCAAGAAAGCTAGAACTTGTCCCAGGCATGCGGGCAGAGACTGAAGGGTAATTTGGACAAGGACCTTGACTCTGGCGCAATTCCTCGCTGAAATTAAACCTTTTCGCTCCGAGCTGGGGGCGGTGACTGAAGAGCTTAAAGCAGTCACCCAAGCGCTGGAGGACTTATCCCGTCGAACAGGAGACATGGAGGTCAGGGTCACCTCTCTAGAGAAGCGGGCAGAGAAACAAGAGCCTGAGATAGTTTTTTTAAAACAGAAGCTGAACAGGATGGAATCGAAATTAAGAGGACCTGGAAGGGAGAAGCAGGCGCAACAACATGATCATCGTAGGTCTCCCCGAAAGGGAGGAAGGCCCCGACGCCATCACCTTCATTCAAAAGTTCCTACATCGGATTGCAGGCCCCTCGCCCTTCGGGGGAAATTACACGATAGAACGGGCCCATCGTGCTTTGAGAGCCATGCCTCCTGCCGGTTCTCCGCCCGTATCCTGATCTTTCGTTTCTTAAATTATCAGAGAGAGCACGCGTTTTGCAAAATCAAAGAACTCAGGAGGTGCGATGGGAGGGTTTTACTAAGAATTGCTCAGGATCTCCGTTATCGGTCCGGCAAAGAGAGCAGAGTATCATCAGGCTGTTTCAAGTTGATTGCTGCAGGCATCCGATTTCGGATGGGCTACCCAGCGTGTCTGCAGGTGGCTTTGTCTGTGGCAGGTGGGTCAGTTTTGACAGTCATGAGCAGCGGAAAAAGGGCTCCAAGAGGCCCTTCGAGAACTGTTCAAGAAGAAATAAAGGTTTAACCATGCGGTGTTGCTGGTTTGTCGAGAAGGTCATGGAAAAGTCGCTGGAGTTTGATGTGGAGTGCTTGTTGTTTCTGGGGCAGTTCGTAATCCTTCCATTTTATTTTTTATTTATTTATTTTTAATTTCCTCTCTTCTCCTGCAAACTGTTGAGACTGTGGGGCCCCGAGCTAATTTGCCCTACCTGTGCGCGGAGTACTGTCCAGCTGTATCCCAGGGGGACTCCCCACGTGTTCTCTACTTTCGTTAACGGGACTGTAAACGGACTCAAGGGGCCTATTTATCCTGGATGAACTTATCCTGTTGAAAGGGGATAGCGAGGCATGAGGCTGCAGGAAGCTCTAATTAAGCCTCGGTGGGGCAGACTGAGATCTGCTTCAATCGGCAGGGTGTCTCCTAGTGGGGTGGCTCAATTCACAGAGGGACTCTCGACAGCCTTTCCGGGGGAGGGGGTGCCTGTTTTAGCCATCGGCACTCCCCATTTGCTAGGTACTGTTGTGGGGAGATCCCAATATCGGGTTCGATGGAAGGCAGCTTTCCTGAGGGGTTTGAGTGGAGGGTGGCTCGGCTGCCTGGTCCTGCGACCACTAGAGATACTTTAAGGATCTGGTCACAGCACCGAGTATCCTCTCCAGGGGTTTTGACTGCCCAACTGTGCTGCTTTGTCTGCTTATTGCAGTAGCTCCTGGGTGTCATATTCCATTTGGGTCACTCCCACGTTTCTTTATTCAATTTTAGTGATAGTGTTTTGACTATCCTCATTACTGGTATTTGGGGCTCTGTTGAGGGTGCTGTTTCTCAATTGGGTAATCAGTCCTTCGGGGCAGTGGCTAATGTATGCCAGTCCTGTTTTTCCCCATCAGGTAAATGTCTGGATATTCTCAACAAGATTTTTCAATGTTTCACTGGTTAAGGTGTTTTGTAATTTGTGGAGTCGTTTAAAGGCCTACTTAATGGGCAGTTAGTTTAGTGTATAGAAGTGGGGGGTTTCTTCCGCTTGGGGTAGGTAGAATACAGGAGGGGAAATTTCCCTCTCGGAGGGACAGCAGAGTGGGAGCTGTTTGTACCCAGGTGGGTCATATCCTGGGATGTGGGGTGGTTCTCGCTTCGGGGAGCAGTTAGGTTCTCGGACTTGGGGAAACAAGGCACAAGTTATTGTTGGAGAGTAGTCTCTCCTTTGTCATAAGACAAGCGCTTTAGTAAGCACAGTGGGAGGGGAGGCGGAGGCAATCGGAGTTGGAACTCTGAATCTCATGGGCCGGGAGGTGGGGGTTTGGGGGGTGGGAATATGGGTTCTTTTTCAGCTTATGTTAGGGTGTGGTCTGTTTGTTGGGGGACATAGGGGGTAGGGGTGAGAACAGGGGGTGGGTATGTAAGGGGATCCGGGTTGCATAAGGTTGGTAGGCAGGAGTTCGGAAGATCTTCTTGTGAGGGTAGGCGAGGAGGGTGAGGGATTGTGCTTACAGTTAAAGACGAATAATTTTAAAATAGAATGCAGGGATTATGGGTAATACCCTAGAATTTATCTCGTGGAATATCAGGGGGGCTAGGAAGAACTTGAAGTGATACAAGGTTCTAAGACACTTGCAACTGCAGAAAGCTCAGATAATATGTTTGCAGGAAACACACTTATTGGATTGGGAGGCTAATGTTTTGAGACGTCAATTTGTGGCCCAGATATACGCTGCTGGGGATAGCACTGCTAGTAAGGGAGTAGCCATTCTAATTTCTAGGAGCACCCCTTTTGTCTGTGAGGAGAAGCTGGCAGACCTGGAGGGCCGGTACATGATAGTAGTCGGGCTTGTTAGTCAAACTAGGATGGTGATAGGTAGCATATATGGGCCTAATGGGGACTCGCCCCATTTTTTTGCTGACCTACTCAAGGTTCTGTCTCCTTTATCCATCTCCCTATGTTCTTGGGAGGCGACTGGAACCTGGTGTTCAATACGGAGTTGGATAGAGGGCAGGCGTGTGAGGACCTCTCACCGGCTCAAAAGAGCCGTCAGGGGCTGGCAGACAACTTGGGTCTGTGTGACCACGTGGAGGGTCTTGCCCACTTGAGCAGGAATATACCTTCCTGTCTGAGGTCCATAAAACCAGGTCTCGTATTGACTATTTTTTGATAAGTCAGTGTTTGCTCCCTGGATTGGTCAATTGCACAATCATGCCGAGGGTCATCTCGGATCACTCGATGGTCCGATGCTCCCTTAACCTTCTATCTAATACACCCAAGCAGACCATATGGAAGCTTAACAACCAGCTTCTCAGAGTACCGGAGATCAGAGATAGTATTAGTCAGACTATAGAGCAGTATGAGCAGGAGAACTGCAATACGACGGGTAAGGGGGGTGCATTAAAGTGTGTGGTTAGGGGAGAGCTTATTAAGCTAGCGGCCGTTAGAAAGAAAAAGGGGGAGGCTTTGGCGAAGCAGTTGTTAGCCCAGATTCGGGATATAGAGAAAGTTCTTTCAAAGTCCTCACCAATGGCACTAAGGGAAAAGCTGGCCAGGCTCAGACACCAATACGATGACATATTGAGAGAAAAGGCTGAATATGCCATTAACAAAACGAAAGCCCTATACTTAGACCAGGGGGAGAAGTCGGGGCATCTTTTGGCCATGTGCCTTAAGGCGACCGAAACATCTAGAATTATTCAAAGTATCTCTTCGCTTGCCGATGGGTCGATTAAAACTGCCCCAGTTGAAATGGCCAAAGAGTTTGAGGATTACTATAGAGCCTTATATAGTCCCATGCCTAATAGATTAAGCGATGAAGTAATTAGGACGTACCTGGCTGGGTGCAATTTACCGCAGTTAACGGAGGAACAGAAAGCATCGCTTACCGTTCCGATTTCCGAGTCGGAAATACTAAGTGTGATACAGACGCTCCCGGCTGGGAAAGCTCCCGGTCCGGACGGTTTTTCTCCAGATTTTTATAAATGTTTTAGTAGGCAGTTATCCCCAGGATTAATGCGTCTTTTTCACAGGATTTTTACCTCCGAACACATTGATGAGCACCTCTTTGAATCCCTGATAGTGTTTATCCCTAAAGAAGGAAAGGATCAAGATCAGGTTTCAAACTATAGGCCCATTGCTCTGATTAACTATGACATAAAAATACTGGCGAAGCTACTAGCGGTTCGAGTACCGGGGGTGCTTCCTAGGCTAATCCATCCGGATCAGATGGGATTCATGTCGGGTAGAATGGCATCAGGCCATTTCCGTAAGTTATCTCATATTGTTTCGCTGGTAAGGATAGTAATATCTCAGGGGTCTGTTGTCTGTCGATGCTGAAAGCATCTGACAGGGTGGACTGGAGGTTCCTGTCGCTAACTATGAAGCATTTCGCTTTCGGCTCATTTTATAGACATGGTGTTTTGCGTTATATCGGTGGCCGTCTGCTAAAATATACTGTAATGGAGTTTTTTTTCGCAAGTTTTCTTTGTTGTCGGGGACTAAGCAGGGCTGCCCTTTGTCCCTCTTTTGTTTAACATTTACCTAGAGCCGCTGTTGTGTAGCATCAGACAGGAACCTAGAATCAAGGGGATTAGAGTTGGGTCTCAGGAGTTCAGGATCTCTGCCTTTGCAGATGACATCCTGCTACATGTCAGCCATCCTCAATCCTCCATTCCAGTGGTACTCGATCACATTGCCTCTTATGGCAAACTATCCAACTATAAAATCAACATAGGAAAAACTCAGTTCCTCCCGTTGAATGCTAAGACCTGCAAATCAGATATCTTACAGTTGGGGATCCATTGTCTCCTCGTGTTCTGAGGTATCTGGGCATCATTTTGACTATTTCAGAAGTCAAAATGGTGAGACTTAATTTGGATGCCCTTAAAGTAACCATCAAGCAGGACCTGGAGAGGTGGAGCAAACTTCCGCTCTCTCTTTGGGGAAGGGTCAATATAGTAAAAATGAATGTGTTGCCGAGGATTTTGTACCCTTTAAGTATGCTCAATGTATGGTTACCGTTGAAGTGGCACAGAGTCCTTCATTCAATTATTTCGGATTTCATCTGGGTAAAGAAAACACCTCGCAGAGCCTATCATAAACTGGCAGCTCCCAGGGAGAAGGCTGGTTTAAGACTTCTGCATTTTGGACTATATCACTGGGCAAGTAACCTATGTAAATATTTACGCTGGCTCTTGCCTCCTAGAGAGCTGGAGCACTTACCGTTTGTCCCTTCTTGGGTGAGGGTGGAATTAGATCTAATTAGAGAGGCTGGGGTGGATCCGAAGGCTCTTCTTTTTACCCCACTGAAATTCCTCCCCTCTAGATTAGTTGCTACCCCAATCAGGGTTTCTCTACACGCATCCTTCAAATGTGTGCTTCTCTCCGCTACTCCCCTTGTGCTGATAGCTCTCAGTCTATATGTCTTAATCCCAACATGAAGATTGGGAGGGACATGATAAAGGTATCCTGGCTTCCTTTTCTGGAGGGGTTAAGGGTGGCAGATTTCATGCAGGGAGACAGGTGTTTAAAGGTGGCAGAGGTACTAACAAAGTTTAATATAGGGCCAAATCAATCTTTCAAACTATACCAACTTATGCATCTGTTAGGGGGGTTCAAATCTAAACTTAAAGAGGGTAGGATTAATGGGAAGTGGTTTGAGACCCTGACTCGTGGGGTCTGGGAACCGCACGCAGTCTCCAGGGTGTACAAAGCTCTTTTTGAACAGGCATATACAGACACTGGTATTAAACCGGGGTACTGGGAGATCTGTCTATGGGATCAGGGTCTAAACTGGGTTGGGTTTGGCAACATATGTACCAGTATATTACTCAGGACAGATTGCATTATTATGCAATTTCAGTTTTTTATAATTTGTTCTGGACCCTTCCAAGTTATACAGAATTAGAGTGCTCCAGATGCTCTGTTTCGGTGTCATCAAGTGGTGGGGATCTCAGGCATATCTTTGGAACTGTCCCATGGAAAAGAACTATGGGACCAGATCAAGCAAAGGCAGATCCATTACTGGGCATTGAATCTTGCTTTACCCTGAAATTTGTCTTGTAGGGGACTATGCTGACATTGCTGTTAAGCCCGAAGATACTATATGGCTTTGATTTCATCTTCGGTCAAGAAAATTGTGTTAAGACACTGGTTGGACACTACTCCACCCGGGTATGTGGAATGGCTGCAGGAACTGCTTTTCAATATGAGTATGGAGAAGTTTGGGACCGCAAGAAGGGGTAACTTCGAAATTTGATCGGGTGTGGGCCCCCCTCCAAACCTTTTACTTGCTCCATTCATAGTTAGCCGCGGTGGAGTGGTGGACCTAGTCCCCGGCTCATGTCCTCATGGGCGGATCTGCCTTGGCCTTTGCAACCCGGGTGGGGGGGGCAGGGAAATTGGGAAGGGGATGGGGGGTTGGGGGGATTATTAGTTTGAAAATGTATTGGTAAGTTACTATTGGTAAAGGTATATGGCATATAGTGGTCACGGTTCATTTTATGTAAAGTTTGGTTTCTTCACCTGTGTGCCAATTGTATGTTAATAAACTTGAATTTAAAAAAAAATTAATTCTACATTGTCAGTTCCATAAGAGGGCTTTTGTGTAATACGAAGCCCCCGTGGAATTCTTCTAGCCTGAAGATAAGCTTCCAGAGTTTGTTTATGCCAGAACATGCGTCGTCCCTTTAATACTAACCTCTCTAGTTTGCGAAACAAGGACTTAATGTTAAACTCCCCACTACTTTGCGGTATTTGCTCTCTGGTCCCCAAAAAGAGATTCTCTCCATCCTGTGCCATGAATACATAATCCTTAAAGCCTCCCACAAGAACGCCATCATGTACGCCGAGTACTGGAGCGCGTTGCACTTCCCCCGATCTCTCCTCGGCGTGAGCCATCACATGGTAGAGTCCGGTTCAGAAAAACTTCCTCCAGAGTCTTGCACGTGCTTAAATAGTACCGCTTCAATTCCAAGGCAAATTGTCCTTAAATAATCATAGACAAAGAATGTGGCGTTCCGATAAATGTTAACAATGCTGCACTTGCATCAAACTGCATCCAGACACAAACGCCACGGATATCGTTGGCAAATATGTGAATTCTTAAGCTTTTACGGCAAATACAGAGATAGCCAACCTGTGCTCCATAGCAAGTGAATAACCAAAGAACTGAAGAAAATAGGAGCACCAGGATTGATTGGTGCTGTATATCCAAAACAGTCACTATATACAAATAAGCACCCACACGGCTTAAGCAATACAGACAAAACGCTATGATAAATATAATAGCGTTTAATATCAAAAGAGTGCAACAAATACAAACGGAGGCTAAAACGAACAAATTGACGTTTCTCCTAGACTCTGCTAGGCTTCATCAGAATAAAACAGTGCCTTAATTCTATACCATTTAAATATAATTTCATGTGCTACCATGTGATAGAAATAAACCAATCACCATCATTAATATTGCTAAATTCATTAACCCATTCATGGTCAACTTTTCCAATCAAATGGAAATATGTATGAAATATCAAACACATACTTAAAATAGTTATGCAACATGTATGTACAAATTAACTATTATAGTAAGTTCAAAACAATTACTTGTTGGCCCTAATTACCATATCACTGACGTTGTATACGTCATACTATTAATAAATGTTTATTTATTTAACCGGGCATTTGCCCCATAATATTCTTTGGCAAGTTTCCAAAGTAACTACAGGCACAAAAAGTATATAGAATGAACTTACAGGCACTTTTTTAAAACACTCCTAGCATTCAATGGCTGTAGTAATTCTCTACATAAATCAGATAAAAAGGGACCACCATTATGGAAAACAACAAAAAATTATAAATAAATAAACAGCTAGCTGCAGTATAAATCTAAGGAGACAAATGAAAGGAAAGAATTTGAGTATCCCTTTGTTACTGACTTTTCTAGTCGGGCTGATCGAATTAGGAATATTGTTACAAATAATTGGCCCATTTTGCAATTGGAACCCAGATGAAATGAAATAGTAGATAAGGGACCTAAAGTTATTTTTTGCAAATGCAAGAGTATTGGAGATCATGTAGTGTCTAATTTTACTGAAAGTAATTATGAAATGAAACAGGCTTTTTTGGCATGTAAACCAATGGGCACATATAGATGTGGTAACTGCATCTATTGTGGCTATATATACAATAGCAAGAGTGTATCACACCCAATTTCAGGGAAATTAATAGCAACTAATGGTTTCATTACTTGTAATAGTACTGGGGTAGTTTATTTGCTATTATGTGAATGTGGAGCATATTATGTTGGCAGAACAATACGGAAATTTAAGGTTAGAATTGGTGAACATGTCAGAGCAGTGGACAAGGGTGATATGAATTATGCCATTGCAATTGCAAAAACATATGCAAATCAATTATCCACACAAACATACCTTTACATTTTTTGGTTTGTAATTAGTTAAAATGGGTCCCCGGGGAGGTGATATTAATAAGAAAATAGGCCAAAGAGAAAGTTTTTGGATTTTCTCATTAGGAGCATGTACTGGTAAGGGACTCAATGATAGCATAGATCTCTCGGCATTTTAGCGAAAATACAAACGTCGAATCAGATAGCTGTTTATCATTTTTTTGTTGTTTTCCATAATGGTGGTCCCTTTTTATCTGATTTATGTAGATAATTACTACAGCCATTGAATGCTAGGAGTGTTTTAAAAAAGTGCCTGTAAGTTCATTCTATATACTTTTTGTGCCTGTGGTTACTTTGGAAACTTGCCAAAGAATATTATGAGGCAAATGCCCGGTTAAATAAGTAAACATTTATTAATAGTATGACGTATATAACGTCGGTGATATGGTAATAAGGGCCAACAAGTAATTGTTTTGAACTTACTGTAATAGTTAATTTGTACATACATGTTGCATAACTGTATTTTAAGTATGTTTGATATTTCATACATATTTCCATTTGATTGGAAAAGTTGACCATGAATGGGTTAATGAATTTAGCAATATTAATGATGGTGACTGGTTTATTTCTATCACATGGTAGCACATGAAATTATATTTAAATGGTATAGAATTAAGGCACTTTTTTATTCTGATGAAGCCTAGCAGAGTCTAGGAGAAACGTCAATTTGTTCGTTTTAGCCTCCGTTTGTATTTGTTGCACTCTTTTGATATTAAACGCTATTATATTTATCATAGCGTTTTGTCTGTATTGCTTAAGCCGTGTGGGTGCTTATTTGTATATAGCCCCTGAAGTTTAATTTTCCTCTGCTCCTTTTGTTCTTTCTCAGTCGAGCACCACAGTGCTCGTTTCCCACTAGCCGTCCTCAAGACACCAGCAGCAAACTGTCCTTTTTTTTTCCCCATTTCTATTAATTTCTCTGGCTGCAGTTTTTAATTTTTACAAGGTTTGCTTTTTACCCCACCCCAAGAGTTCTTTGTCCTCAGCTTAATCAGCAGTGCAGAACAATATATCCTTTCTTCATCTTGCACTTTTTTTTTCTTTTTGCTTGTTTCTTTTCTTTGGTTGCTGGGGCATAACCACCACACAGCCACCTGGCCTGCTTTTCTCTGTGCAGCAAGTTTCTTTATTCGCCACTTCTTTTTTCTGCCTGCCTACTGGTGTTGGAACTCCGCCTCCTAGCTACACACAACCCCTGTCCCTTAAGCAGAAGTATAATGTGTATTCTTAAGGACAAAAAAACAAGGTGCTGTGACAGAATGTGGGCTGAAAAAACAAAAAGGTCGTATTAAATGCACGTTGATGGCTAATGTTTATTTTTTACGCCTAAGTAATGAGGCAGTTTATTTTTAATTTTCTTTATTATTCTTTAATTTCATTTTTTGAAACTTGTATTTTATTGACAATTAGTGGTACAGTATCCCAGACCTATATAGATCAAGTTACTCATGTACATAAGGATGTTGCAGTTTGATGTTCTCAATTCTGAAATGATCCATGTTATCTAGTTATTGGTGGAGAGTGTGTGTGTGTGTGTGTGTGTGTGTGTGTTAGTGGCTATAAATAAAGCAGAGGCGTGAGCCATTCACCCACCAGGAGTTTGTGTCTGAGTTTTTTATTGTTGCTGTCTTCTGTTTTTTTTTCCACCTTGTATTCGTTAGCAAGCATTCCACCATCCTGATGCTCCTGGGGAGTGGTAGCTCCCACCCTCCAGCATATAAAACCATTTTTACATTTCATCCCCCTCCCTTCTGTTGCTGTTGTGTCTGTGCACTGTGATGGTTGGGTCTGTGCACCATGACTGTTTTTTTTTTTTGTTAATGTTTAGCCATTGCTAAAGTGTGTGTTTTGTCCCTCTATTGAATATCTGTCCTGTTTCCTTTATGTCTGTAAGTGTCCAAGGTAGTACTTTTGTTGGAAGACTTGCATACACTGCCCTTTCCATAGGAACCCATCCCACTTCTACTTTATGTGTTAGTAAGTCAGTTAGGTGTACTGTTAGGGCATTTTCATTGTAATGTCGCAGGTTGGGTAGGCCCATGCCTCATTCCTTCTTTTTTCCTACTTAATATCTCCCACTTGATCCCAGGCCTCTTGCCCTGCCAAGTGAAATTAGTAATTGCTTTTCTCGTCTCTGATCTGGGATTGAGAAGTGATAATATGGTGTATAGAAATAGTAGTCTTGGTAAGATATTCATTTTTATAGCTTCTGTCTTGCTTGTAAATGTAAAAGGCAATTCTCACCATCTTTTCAGATCTGCATATATTCCTTAATTAAACTTTATATAATTGGCTTTTTGTAAGTTGGTAACATTTTAAGGGAATGTTAATCCCAAGGAATCATACAGTAGTATGCTCCCATTTAATACTTGGTTCAAATGGCATCCACCCCAGGGTACTGAAGGAGCTGGCAGAGGTCCTTGCAGGACCGTTGGCAGACCTATTTAATGCCTCACTACATTCGGGGTGTGTACCTCAGGACTGGAGGATGGCTCATGTGGTACCCCTCCACAAGAGTGGCCCCAAGGATGGACCGGGAAACTACAGACCAGTGAGCCTCACATCCATTGTGGGTAAGCAAATGGAGACTATCCTGAAGGAGAGGCTGGTGGCCCTCCTAGAGGCCAAAGGACTACAGGACAGCAGACAGCATGGCTTCATACGTGGCAGATCCTGCCAAACCAACCTTGTCGAGTTCTATGACTGGGTAACTGGGCAACTGGACAGGGGCCATGCAGTGGATGTCCTGTATCTGGACTTCAGTAAGGCATTCGACTCAGTGCCACATGGAGGCAGGGAAGGAGGTGGTAGGCACCGAGGCGGGTGCAAGCTGGTGAGATGGGTAGGAAACTGGCTGCAGGGAAGGCAACAGAGGGTGGTGGTGGGTGGGGAGCTCTCACACCCAAGGGCAGTGACGGAGCGGTGTTCCACAGGGCTCGTGTTGGGACCAGTGTTGTTTGGGATATTTATTGCAGACCTATCATGGGACATCAAGAGCAAGATCAGTCTGTTTGCTGATGATACCAAGGTAGAGCGGTGGTGGATGACCTAGGGGATGGCAGGGGTTGCAGGATGATCTGCAAACTTGAAACCTGGTCAGACACCTGGCAACTGGCTTAATGCCAAAAGTGCAAGGTGCTGCATTTTGGGATGAAGAACCCAAGGAGGAGTTACCAGCTAGGGGGTGCAGCTAGCCCAGGCAGAGGAGGAGAAGGATCTAGGTGTGCTCATTACAGGGTCAATGAACAACTCTGCACAATGTAGGAAGGCAGCTGCAAAGGCCAACAAAATGCTGGGTTGTATTGCAAGGGGTATATCCTCGAGGAGGGAGGAGGTAATTCTGCCACTGTATAGGTCATTAGTTAGACCACACCTGGAGTACTGCGTGCAGTACTGGCATCCGTATCTGAAGAGGGACATTAAGTTACTGGAGGGGGTGCAGCGCAGAGCGACAAAGATGATCAAGGGCTGGGGACTTATCATATGAGAGGAGGTTGAAGGAGTTAAACATGTACTCACTGGAGGAGAGGAGAGACAGGGTGACATGATTGAAACCTTTAAATACATGAAAGGAATAAACAAGGCAGGTACAGAGGGGCTGTTCAAAGAATGAGGGAGGGAGGGCCACCAGGGGCCATGATAATGAGACTGGAGGCGAGGAAGGTTCAGGAGGGAGATGAGGAGACACTTTTTACAGAGAGGTGGTGGCTGGGTGGAATCGTTACCTGCTGAAGTGGTATGCAGTAGAACAGTGGACTGCTTCAAGCGAGGATGGGACAGGACAAGGGGAGGGTTAATGAAGGGGAAGGGTGGAAGGGGGGGCAGCTGCAGAATAAGGGGTGCTAGCTGCACATTCGAGCAGACTTGATAGACCTCTAGGCCTTTATCTGCTGGCAAATTTTGTGTGTTCGTAATACTTGGTTTTTAGAGATGGAAAAGACAGCAATATCCATACTAGTCCTTCTCTTAATTAATATAAGCTGTAATTTTTCCCTCATTTGAAGGGAATTGTTTAAGTTTCTGTAAGAGATGACACCACCTATTTGTAATATCTCTGATCCTTCAAGGTTATTGGTCACCATTGACTCCTCCTTGTGGGTCTGTCGGAGGCACTAGGACCCCATGAGAGCCAGAACTTTTCTGGAGGACTTATTGCACAAGTAGATGCCATGCACACATGCATCGCTGAATGTGCTGACTGGTATACAGTGGCGCCAGCCCCCAACCGCCTCAGTTCCTTTTTTCCTGCAGTCGAGTGCGCATCAGTAGCATCGCTGCTCTCATCGAGGCCAGAACTTCACTGTCTACACGACAACAGCGTTCAGTTCTTCAGCTTTAGTTTTTAAAATACACTAGAGTTTGTTATTTTTGTGTCGGCTTAGTTAAGCACCCACAAATCTACAGTTTTTCTCTCAGTCTTACCTTATGCTAACAGGCATCCAAGGAGGAAGTTGGGGAGCCTGCAAGGGCTAGTTGATCTGCCAGTGGAGCTGTGTATGGCCACCACCTCTCTGAGCTGGTGCTTTGGCAATGGGCAGTCCAGCACCCTGGAGGTTGTACAGTCCTCCCGGAGTCGCAAAAAGAAACGGTCCGGATCCTGCACATACCTGGCATTGGGGTCCTAGCACCATTTGGCGTAACCTCTTCCCACAAAAAGGGGATGAAATGGCACTGGTCAAGGTCATCCTCTGGCTGTTCTGCTGTGAGACACTGACAGTCATTACGATTACACTAGGGACACCTGGGTCAGTGAGATTGGTGAGGTTGGTGTGTCTGTCTTGGGTTCCTTTCTCTGTCCGTTTGAGGGGACTGGTGGGCAGTTTGCCTACTGGGCTGGTCTTGTGGAGCAGTGGGTGCAGTGTATATGACGGGCAGTGCTCTTTCTGATGCTGGCCGTTGACCCCTCAGGATTGGCTGGGCTGGCGCCATCTGTGGTGCCACTTGACTTGAGCGTGTGGATGACCGCAGCTCCAGCCTTTGAGCTGGTGCGGCTGTTGGCACCGCTGTCTTTGTGGCATTGTCTCTATCCCTTCCAGGGATGGGGGCAGCAATGGCACTGCATCCCGTTCCTTCGGGGCCAGCTGCTGGTGGTGCTGTATACAATGCCAGGGTCAGGTTCTTCAGGGCCTACCCTGGTGTGACTGACAGTTCTACACAAGTCTTCATGTTGTGATCATTCCCTCCAGGGACAGCCTCGGGGCCGTCCATGGCCCAACTGCCACCACTGCTTTACAAGCTCCCTACACAGGATTTTAAATAGCCGGTATCGCGTTGCATTTTGCGATGTGAACCGGCTGGTCATGCGATGCATTTTTACTTATGGATTGCAAAAAATGTGATCCAACTTGTGTGAGCCCCCCATCATCTTGGCACCCTCCCCACTCCTGTCACTTTAAGGATTAGTGTGCCACAGATATGCTAACACCTTCACTGCTGCGTGCCGCAATGCCAGCAATCGCTCCCAGTAATGCTTTGCAGTATCGTGTATGGGAGTGATTGCTGGCATTCGGGCCCACAGCGGTGAAAGTATTCTCATAATATTGGCAGCAACCTGAAGTGCTGTCTCGTGCATGGGAGAGGTGGCGGAACTAAGTTCCTGTCGGTTCCTGAGCAGTTTAACCAGTGAGCGAGTGCCACTCTTCAGACCTGTGGTGGTGCGAGTGTTAGCAGCGGCACCCTGCAGTGAGTTGGTGAGTCTGCCTGAGAAGACAAGCTTTGGGGGGCGGGGGTAGCACCACCATCGCTCCGTGCAGACCTTGTAGTTTTTTGTTGGGCATTGCAGCCATCTCAGTCTCTCCCTCATGAAAAAGATACAGCCCACACGTCCTGCAAATTCAAAATTTAAAGTGCAATATTCCAAGTAAAAAGTGGATTTCATAGTATCTGCATGTGGTGTGTCCCAATCACTGTCCCTCATTTTGAGTGTCCATATCCCTTATTTCAGTGCATAAAGGCTGGGGGGAGGATTGTGGTAGGTGGTTCAGACCTTTTGTTTTGGGCAAAGGGGACATGGCTGTGGAGTCTGAGATGGGGGGTGGTTTTGACAGGTCCCCCATTATTCTGCCAAAGGGGACATGGCTGTGGAGTCTGAGATGGGGGGTGGTTTTGACAGATCCCCCATTATTCTGCCAAAGGGGACATGGCTGTGGAGTCTGAGATGGGGGGTGGTTTTGACAGGTCCCCCATTATTCTGCCAAAGGGGACATGGCTGTGGAGGCTGAGATGGGTGGGGGGTTTGGCAGGTCCCCCATTATTCTGCCAAAGGGGACATGGCTGTGGAGTCTGAGATGGCGGGTGGTTTTAACAGGTCCCCCATTATTCTGCCAAAGGGGACATGGCTGTGGAGGCTGAGATGGGGGGTGGTTTTGACAGGTCCCCCATTATTCTGCCAAAGGGGACATGGCTGTGGAGGCTGAGATGGGGGGTGGTTTTGACAGGTCCCCCATTATTCTGCCAAATGGGACATGGCTGTGGAGGCTGAGATGGGGATGGTTTGACAGGTCCCCATTATTCTGCCAAAGGGACATAGCTGTGGAGGCTGAGATGGTGGGGGTTTGGCAGGTCTCCCCATTATTCTGCCAAGTGGGACATGGCTGTGGAGGCTGAGATGGGGGGTTAACGAGTCTCTATCCTAGCAAATGGGACATGGCTATGGAAGCTTAGATGGGTGGGGCTTTGGCACATACTTAATTCTGGCAAGGGACATGGCTGGGGGTTGAGATAGGCGGGGGGTTCAGCAGGTCCCTTTTTATTTTGGCAAAAGAGGCATGGTTGGGGAGGCTGAGATGGTTGGGGGTTTTGGAAGGTACCCTATTCTGGCAAAGGGGACAAGGGTAGTGTGTGTGTGTTGGGAGGTACTAAAACAGATGAAGCAAAGACAGAATTCATTTTAATGAGATTTTATTTTTTTTAATGAGAGATTTTGTTAGGTTACATACAATATTTAAAATATATATACATGCATTTGCACATTTTTAATTTTGCTAATCAAATTGAGGCATGTGCTACTCATTTTCACAGTTGATTAGCACTTTCATGTGCAAAACTGCTAATCAATTTTCCAAGCTTATTTAAAACCCTGATACAGGTCCAGCTCCGATGTAACCAAGGTCACTGCCTGTGCTGTCAGCTCAACCCCTTCCTATCTACTACTCCCTGAGTGAGGAGAGACTAGATGGAGACCAGTCAAATCCTGACCTCATTGTCTCTGATAGGGAGGAGGATGACTCAAAACCAGTTCCTGTGACAGTACCTCAGGAGGATCTCTCTTTTCAGGCTGTGCTGAGCAGTATGCATTCTGCTTTGAATTTAGAGCCAGCAGCCTTAGACCAGACTAGGCACCTCCAAATGGAGTTTCTAAATGTACCTAATAATCCTGGTCACTTTAGTGACCACTGTATCCCTTCACTGGTTAGACCCCACCTCCAGTATTGTGTCCAGTTTTGGAGGACACATCTCAGAAAGGACATAGACAGGGTGGAAGCAGTCCACAGGAGTGCAGCTGAAATGGTGCAGCTTTTGCATGAGAAGTCCTACAAGGAAGGACTGGGGGATCTCCGCATATACACGGTGAAAGAGAGGAGAGCGAAAGGGGGACCTTACAGGGGTGAACAGGGTACAGGTCTTTCTTTTTTTAATTTGACACTTTTTCCTCCTAACCCCTGGTCAGCCGTGCTTCCCACCAACCCTCCCAGCCCCATCACTCAGCTTCTCCTTGGACATACCTTTCCCAGGTCCCCTACAGCTTTTCCCTCTGTGGAAGGGTGGTGGGGAGTCCTTTGACCTGCCGATCATCGGATCCAGATGTCTGAGAGGTGCCTGTGTCACTAGTGTGGGGCTTGTGGAGGGTCAGTGATCACCCTGCCAGACAATGTGTTTTCCACCTTTCTTCCCCCTTGCTTGTTACTGCGTACCCCTCTATATAACGTCGTCGGCATTAGGACATTGTCCCTGGCCTGAGTGTGTGTGTCAGCATGCTCGCGCAACATGCAGGGTGACACGTACCTTCCTTCCTGTGTCCCACACACTTTACCTCCTGCACATCTACAGGTGGCAGTGCTGAAGTGGGACGTGCACCCCCCCCCCACTTTGGGAGGAGGAGAGCATTCTCTGGGATGCTCATTCCTCCCCACTGGCCAGCCCCCAACAACACCAGGTTCATTCCTGAACCCAGGTCACTGGCGTCGCGAGCAGTTGGCTTGTCTCTGCACCAAAGGGCTGGCTTCAGGGAAATCTTTTTCAAATGAGAATGAGCACCAGGACCAGGGGGCATGTGATGAAGTTGGGGGGGGGGGTTTAAGAGGGAAGTGAGGAAGTAGTGCTTCACTGAAAAGATGGTGGACACTGGGAACAGACTGCCAACAGAAGTGGGGGAAACTAAAACAGCGGTGCTTCAAGTGTGCGTGAGATAGACATAGGGGATTATTAGTAAATAGGCAGGGTGGGAGGATCTGCTGAGACTAGTTACGGTCTGTGGAGACTGATCAGGCAGAGAACATCTGGGCAGACTGGATAGATCCTTTTCTGCTGACAAATTCTATCTTTGAAGAGGGGGAACTGCCAGTTGAACAAATGACACTCTACCACCCACCCCCACGTCCTGTTGGGCACCTACCTCCGGACCTCCCAGGCTGGCGTGGGGAGAACCTCTGACGTGGGTGGCTGGATTTTGTTGGTGAAGCTGCTAAACACTGAAGACAGGCTTTCACCACAGGGGGCAGATGGTGGGGGTAACAAAGTGGTGTGTTGCGGGTGCCCTGAGGTCCAAGGGGACATCCATCAAGGAAGAGCTCTGAGGATGGGTAGGTAGCACTGGTAGTAATCAAAGGAGGTCTCAGCTGGTGGATCACAGTGAGACAGTTGAAAAAATGGGTTATACATGTATTATGGAAAATAAAGTGCATGCAAGGTATACAAACTAATGAAAAATGCAATCTCTTGGTTCCAATTGATGAATATAAATTGTTTGCCCTTCTGTCTCGGATTCAAATGTTGCTAGAAGCTCTTAATAGCACTCAGTCCATATCAAGTCTGCTTTATTGAGGGTAAAAATTAAGAAAACAATCTGGTGCAGCCGGCCCGGTGGCGCCGAGGGTTGAGGCACTGGACGCTACACCTCACGCCATGCCAGTGACCCATGTTCGGGAATGAGCATGGGACGCAGGGGGTCGGCAGGGGAGGGAGAGGATCGAGCGTCGAGAGGACAGCTCTCCTTTCCCGGGGAGGGAGGACTGGCACTCCCACCGGACGACTGCCCCCAGGTGGAGGCCGCAGGGTGAGTGCAGGTCTGGGGGCCAGAAGAAGGGAGGGTGCTGTGGGACTTACCGCGGACGTGCACACACCTCCACGTGTGCATGTCCCAAGCAAAGCGCCCCAACAATGGGAAGGGAAAAACACCTTCAGCTGCAGATGAAGACCGACCCCATGCAGGCTCCACAACTGGCAATCAGGCGGGGGTAAGTTCTCGTGATGCTGGGGTGACGGGCTGGGGATCGGTTAGAAGGGGCAGCTGAGGGTAGATAAGGGCGTTAACTGTCTATATATAAATAAATAAAAATAGGGGATACATGATGGGCAGGTGTGTGATATGGAAAATATTCTCACTCCTGCGGAGTGAGCTCTGGATGTCTCACGAGGAATATTTTCCATAGCACACAGTCTGCCCGTCATGTGTGCTATTTATACAAAGGGGGTGAGAGCTTCAGAAAATATAGTTATGTTTTTCTGTTTGCTCATTTATTTTAGTGTTTGATAACTGAGTAAGTTTTTAGTGGTGATTTGGGAGCACTGGGTAATGAAATGACTGGTTCAGAGTCACACAGTGTGGAAGTGGAAGTTGTGAAAGTCAAACCCAGGTCTAGTGTGCTGGATGTAGCAGGGTTGTTCAAAGCTCATTAACCTTTAGGCTATCCTGAGAGCACCGTTTGTGGTTGTTCTCAGTGTGTGTGTTTGTGTTTCTGAATGGGCTGGGAGCATTAGACACACTATGGGAAACTGGTGAATGAGTTTGGCAATGCTGATTGAGTTAGTTTCAGCTTACAGTGAGAAACAGAAACTGTGTGGTACAGCACTGTGATTTAGGCCCTGTCCACACTACGCCAGAAAAATCCTCTGTAACGTAACAGAGGTCCAAACTGTTACTATAAAGGCGTTGCGGGGGGGGGGGGGAGGGACTCTGTGGAGCCCGAGCTCAGTAGAAGCCATTTTTACAGCACCTGCAATTTTGCTCCTACAGTCCTTTAAAAATCATCACTATGGACTGCTTTAATCGCTAATCTCAGTCTTCCAGTGAAGAGGGACTATTATTTGCTTAAGATGGGTCATCCTAAGCATGACAAAGCTACTGAAACTGCAAGAAAAGGGAAAGGAGCTGGTTGTGCACAGACCTCACGATCTGTTGCTGAGGCCCAGGCTGCGGTTGAACAGGGTTCAGGTGAAACATTGACATCTCTTGGTCTGATGCTCCAAAAACTTATCATCTCAGTGACTGATTTATCCCAGAAGGTAGATGGCTTTAACAGCCGAGTTTTGATTCTTGAAATGGCTGTGGACGGCCTGAAGGGAGATATGGCCACGGTCTGTAAGCAGGCTGACCCTTCAAGGGACACTACGGCATGTATGGTAAAAGAAACGCAGTACTTGTGAGCCAGGTTAGAAACACTTGAGAATCAGGCTCGATAATCTCATATTCGTTTGATGGGTCTGCCGCAGGGTTGTGAGGGAGATCACCCTGTAATGTTCACTAAAGAATGGCTGACAAAGAAGTTGGGCTGGTGGGAGCAGATGCCATTACAGATATCCAAAAAGTGTATTGTATTACCCCTCATGGATGACAGCAGAGCTCGGAGGAGCCTCGGACTCTCTTGGTGGTGATGGCGGAGTCTGCATCTGGGACCGCATCTTGGAACTCGTCTGCAGACAGGCCACATCATGCAAGACAATCATCAAATCTTTGTTTTCCCTGACATTAGTTATGCTACAAGACAACGTCAGAAGTTTGATGGGGTTCGGCGAACACTGAGAGATGCTCGGGTCCTCCATGTGATGATTTATTCAACTCAACCCTGGATTGTTTTTGAAGGCAAGTATACCTTTTTTCAGATCTTGTGAGGGCTGGTAAGTGGGCCACTCGTCTAGCAAGCATCAGCTGGGATCGATGTCGGTGGAAGAAGATACAAGTGAACATGATCTTAGCTGTGTTAATTTTCACCATTCATCACATGTGGGTTAGTGGATGGCGGTCACGGCCCAGTGGGAGCTCTTTTATTTTTGATGGGCGGAGTCAACGCACCGACGGCACCGGCCCCGAGGCCAATGCACTGCGTGGCGCTCGCGGGTTGGCTGTTAGGTGTTGACCCCGCCCTCCTCCCAGTTCTTCGCTCCCATCAGAGGTCGACTCGAAGGAGCTCTTCAATCAAGGACTATGCACTTCTGCCTAGTTTTCGTCCATCAACGACAGTCCCTACCTGTTGGTTCCGTTTTGCCTCCTACTCGACGCCGCTGACTGGTAAGACTGTTCTTTTTATTTGTTACAGCGACGTCAAGTCTGTTTAAACTTTTATTTGCCGTAGATCATGTCTGGTTCGGGGCGCAAAAAGTTGCAGAAAGCGGGGCAGGCTCCCATGCGGCCGCAAATATTCCATTACCGACCAGCATGATTGTTGTTTAATGTGTCTTGGCCCGCTTCATGACATGGATTTGTGCAGCGCCTGTTTCTCTATGGATCGCGAGTTCTGGAAGAGCGCGGGGAAAGTTGGATGAGCTCCGCCGACTTCCGGGGGACAGGTGCGCACTCGTTGGGACAAGCCGTGGTCTCTTGGCCTTTCCTCCAGGTCCTGGACTACGGAGGAGGGGGCTTCTGCCTCTAGTAGCGTTGCTGTGGCGGAAGCCTCTTCCGCGGTGCAGGAGGTCCAGTCTGCTCCACCTGGTGGATGGGAGGCACCGCTCTGGCAGTCGCCACTTCAGGGGTGAAAACTCCCTCGGTGTCGTGTCCTGGGGCCTGAGAGCCTGGGCCGGCACCATCCTCGACGCCGTCCGGTGCCGTTTTGGGCCTAGGCGCTGCTTATGGTGCCATGGGCCCTGATGGTGCCGTGTTTGGCACCGGTCCACCGCTCTGTGCCATATCTGCTGTCGGCATCGATGGCACTGACGGCGCTGTGGAAAGTTCTACGGTGCTGTTTTCAGCTGTTTCTGGATTTGCGCCGAGACCAGGGACAATGCCATATCTAGCTCTGGCGCCGCTTTCGGCGCCGTTCCAGGCCAAGGCACTGTGGAAGGTGTCATTTTTGCTCTCGGCACCGTTTGTGGCACCGAGGGGGCTATCAGCACACGTCGCGCAGTTCCTGACATGGCACTGTTCGTGGTGCCATGGGTGGGGACAGCGCCATATCCAGCACTGACTCCGGTTCTGCTGCATGGCTGCGTCTTTCCTGGTTGTTACCCTTGGCCCAGCATAGGGTGATTTCCTACGCCAACCGGAGAACCCACCTTTTCTCCCATAGAATGAGGCGGCGTCTGTCGGGGCAACCTCCTGCCCCCTCCGAGGGGTCCCTGTCTCACTCTCCCCAATCTTGGGCCTCGCCAGGCCCATAATGGTTCTCCCTCTCGGTGTCTCCCTTAGGTTCTTGGGCCCCCTTCAGGGAGGCTCGGTACTCACCCACATGTGATGAATGATGAAGATTGACACAGATAAGATATGAAAATTACGTACCTACCATAATTCTTGATCTTTCTGTGTATCTTCACCATTCATCACACTCCCACCCCATCCCTTTGGGGCTCAGTCTCTGGGTCCCCCCTCCCTCTCGCCTTCTCTCCCGCCTCCTTTCCGCTGGTTAGAGCGGGTGACCTTTTGGGCACACAAGGTGATTTTTCCTCCACCTTTTGGTGGGGAGGATCAGGAGAGGGGCTGCCCTCCTTAGTGCCTTGGCTCCACCCCCTTTGGGGTGGGATGTTGGTGGCTGCCCTCTCTCCTCGCCCCCCCCCCCATCTCCCTCAATCCTTGTCCTTAGGGGCTAATTCCTTCTTCTCATTTTTAATTAGGGAGATTCAATTTTCTCCCCTTTTCCAATTTTATTTGGTTTTGGGGGAGGACAACCCTGGATTCCTGCTCCCTTGCAGCCTTAAAATGGCTCTGCTGGAGTACGGTGCCAGTAAGTCTGTGACTTGAATTCTGGCAGTATAGCCTTGTTGCTACTCCTAAGCAGTAACTCAACTCAGTTAAGGGATCAGATCGTGAGTCTGGGGTATGTCCTTTTCCCTCCCATTTCTTGTTTCCCTCCCTACTTCCCTTTTCTGATTCCAGAGATTGGGGCCCCTTCCCAGTCCCCTTAGTTTTTTTCTTTCTCTTGTCTGTCCTCTCCGTCGTTTATTTCTCCTTTTAGTTTCTATATATTTTCCTTTGTCTCTCCCTTGGACTTCCTTGTCCCCCTTCCCAACCCTTTCTTACTCTCGTCGACTCAGAACTGGTGGGAGAGGCGGGGTCCATGACACCTAACGACCAACCATGAGGTGCCACGCGGTCGTTGGCCTCAATAATGGTCAATTAAGTCCGAGCTCACCCACCCCCACAAAAAAACGCCTCGCGGGGTCGTGACCTCCTGCCACTAATCTTCATGTGATGAATGATGAAGATACACAGAAAGATCAAGAATTACAGTAGGTACGTAATTTTCATTTGGGAAACTTGAACAGATTTTTACCAATCCTGTTTATTATCTGGTCATGTAATCATGTTTGTAGGCTTGTTCCTATTAGCCTTCACAGTTCTCCATCATCTACCACAAGGTAGCTCTTTGCCACCATGGTTTTGTGTTCCTGTTATTAAAATGTTCCTCTGCTACACTGCAGCAGTTTATTAAAAGTGCAGTTTTGCATTGAGACCTGCATTGATTGTTTAAAGTATGGACCGAGGTGGGATTATGGATTTGGAAGGGGGTATGATTTATTTCTGTATATCTTTAGCAACAGTATGCTGCTTAAACCCTTTACTTTTAGACATCATGTTAACTTTAGGGAATACACATGGTGCCATAAGTCCCATTTGGGACACAACATTTTGCTGGACAACTATTGACACTACGAATTAGCCATGTTGCTCTTGGACTCAGTAACACAGCCTATGTTGCATTATCTTATGGGGTTATAATTACTAGAGGTTTCCCTCCCATGTGGTGTATCTGTGTAGTGAATGCATGTTTTTCTTTGATTAAGGGACATCTGTCCTGAAAAGTTATGTAATTATGGACTGTTCACTATATGTAATGGCCATTGTTTTGTCTTTAAAAAAATCATAAAACCAAAAGTATAATTAAAAAAAGCCGTTGTACGTACTCGGCTCCTGTGCCTGGACAGTCAGGAGACTGTTACTACTGCATCACCCAGTCTCCGCTAGGTGGCGATCAAGCTGCGGCTTACACTGTCTCCCTCCTCCCCAAAGGAGGAGAGCCGTCAGTGAATGCCTAAGACTCTTTCATGCAGCCAGCCCTCAAGTGACCCATGTCTGTTCCTGAACCCAGGTCGCCGGCGTGGCGGCAAGTGAGGTGCTCAAGTTCTCAGCCCTCTGTACCACTTGGCCGGCACTGCATTTCTAATTGAAAGGAAAAACAGTAAAAATCTGAGAGGAGGATGGTGGGGAATCCGGAATCATGGTTGGACGTGGAAAGGGACAGTCTGCCAAAAAGCAAGCTAAGGCACTTTATCCCTGTCTATCCCAGTATATCATGCTGTACAATAATTGTGATATTGATTTTTTTACAATGATAAATTATTGCCAGTTGTAATTATCGTGACATATCATCGTATTGTGTTATCGTGACATCCCTACTTTCAGCAACAAAGAAACATTTTCCTTCTTCAATGCTTGTACTTCCATCACCTGTCAAGCCATTTTTTCCATAACGAGTTGGCTCCGTCTCCGTGATTGGCTGCCTGCCACCTCCAGAATACATTCACACCTTCACTCATTAGTAAATGTCTCTATACCATCCAGTAAAAATGCTGTTTTTCTAATCACATGAAAGAAACAAAAAAATAAAACAAATTCCCCTGAACCATGCCATTACTTTCTTCTGACCGCAAACTGAACCCAGAAGTAGAAGCTCAGGGACGGCAGCCCATTAACGCTCGCACCACAGGGTCACACACCAAAAAGTGAACAGCAAGTCAAAGTCTACCAGGCTGTCACTTTTTAAAAAAGAAAGGAAGAAAGAAACATGACTGTGTTGCGAGGTGGGGAAGGGGAATAAAACAGACTGAAGCCTTGCGGGGGAGGGGGGCATTATTCTTCCTAGCAACAGGGAACTAAATAAAAAATAATTTAAAGTGGCAAAAAAAGTTTTTTTTTTTTTTGTTTGGGTTACAAAAAGTAACGGGGCCATTGTATAATCACAATAAACCACTCCAGGGAGTGGGTGATACTGGGCTTTACCCACCTCTGATGTGGTTTAGTCACTCTGCTTGCGGCCTTGTGGCCTAACCACACCAGGCATGGGTAAATCCCAGCATCACGCACACCCTGTCGTGGTTTATTGCTTAAATAAAGTACGCCTTTTCAAGGTGTGATTTTCCAGCTATGAAAAGAGCTGTGATACAGATTAAACTGTAAAGTGGCAGCATTGAGAAGTGATATTCCAGTCAGAATACCAGTGTGATGAAAATGGTATTCAGTTTTGAAAAGTAGTATGCAAAACGGGGCAGGGTAACATTGTTTTGTAGCCTTGTTTTTCCATATGTAGCTTCTATTTTATTTTTTGTATCACGTGTGCTCTCCCCCCCCCCCCATCAACATACAGCTGTTAGTTTACCTGGGACCGTCCGAGAGCCCAGTCCTGGGGCTGCTCCTCTCACCACCCCCCAGCCCCGACAGCTGCTCTCCCAGCAGATTCCAGCCTGCAGGGGGTCTTGTGGTGTGAAGTGCAAAATCAGAGGTAGCTGCCATCCCAGTGGCCTTTGGAATTTTCTGTTCTCTTCCCAGATTGGGGCTTGACCCGCAACTACATGCACGGCCACTGTGGGCCTTGTGCATGCTCATCAAATCCCTTGATGGGAGAACAGGCTGCCTTGCCACCATCAAGGAATCACTGGTGCAGCAGTGTGTGCTGCATCCTCCCCCATAGCCAGGACACACTGCTAAGTGCAGTTCTCTTCCCAGCTGTCCACCTGACTCTACTCCTGAACCCTGGCCACCCATCAGGTATTCTTTTAAAGTGTGCTGCAAATTACACTATGATTTACCATTGATTTTGCATCTCTGTTTCATTTTACTAGAACTGATGTCCTTCATGAAGTTGTCATTTGGCAGAAAAACTTTAAAAGAATAGTAAGTATGAAAACCATCTTTGTCTGCTACTTCACATGCAAAATATTGGACCCCATTTTATATTTTCTTGAAAGGCCGTCCACTGTATTAATTCATTAAGTGGGACAAAGGTGAATGCGAAAGAAGTGTATCTAGTCTGTAGCTGGCATCTGCTTTTTCTCTGATACTGTGTTTGATTCATAATACTCAATTTTAAAATCCACTTGAAAGTTGAAGTTCAAGAAGGTAGAGTCTGAAAACTAGAAAGAAATAAAAGCCAAATACCATATTTGTCACATTACAGTAAGAAATGGCATGGTGATGTTTAGTATATAGTGTTGTCACTCCTTGTGTGCTTTCCTCTCATGCATTCAAGCACACAAGATGTGACAGTATCACATGATGCAGCACTCAGCAGGGACTGAAAGTGCATGGCCTAGCCGGCCCGCAGGGGCAGGGCACCCGACTGTGATGCTGACAGTTCGAGGACGGACCTGGGGACATTGGAGGGCCGGCCAGGGGAGAAAGGATTGACGTCCCTGGTGACTGCTATCCTTGGGGCAGATGTCCTGCACAACGGGACTCCCTGGCGGGAGGCTGGGGCACCCCATACCGGGCACTGTTACTGTGGGGGGCCGGGCAGATGCAGGATGTCTTTGCACGTCCCTACCCCGGGGGGGGGACGGAAAAAAATTGCAGCTGCCACCTATGATGCCCCCTCACTCTGGCCTCAATCGCGCGCCGTGGCACCTCCAGGGGGATCCCAACCTATTCCGTTGCTCGCTATAGCTGGTGGACTCCGCTCCCCGCATGGGGGGCAAGCCAGGGAGGCAATGCCGGTGGGCTCCCCTGCCAGCACCCTGGTCCTGTCATCGCGGGGATCCAACTGGTGCGGTGGCCCCGCCCTGGGGGGTAATCCAGGGGGTATCGGGGGTACCGGAGTCCCAGAGTGCGAGGAGGTGGCTGAGGGCTGGTGGGGCTGAGCCACAAGGCAGCTAGCACCCCAAAAAACAAAAAAAGTGCATGGCCCACCAGCCTAGTAGATTTTTTTTATCAGGCTAGTAAAATTCTCATTTCACAAGTCCTACTGCAGTGTCTTTGAGAAGATAAAAACTTCAATAATTACATCCGTTGTGCTCTTAAAACTTTTTTATTTAATCATTTTATGTTTGCTTGCGCATGCATGTGCAGCAAACATTTTGTTACAAAAACAGCTTTCAGAGGCATGTCACTGGTCTAATGCAGCTCAGGTGATTGTGGGCTTGGCAGTGACTGGCCAAAGATCAATGAGGCTGATCATGATACTGCTGTGCCGGTTGATGGGCGAAAACTTTGAGTAGTTGGAAGGAGGCAGCCACGCCTAGGAGACAGTGGCTGCAGCCTCTATTCTATATAACAACAACCAGCTGAGCAACGTCATTGGAATTGTGCAAGAGGATCAGGTAGTTATTAACTACAGAGCGTTGGCCAAATCTGACAAAGTTCAGAACTTCTGTTTTAGAGACAGTACTCCCACAACGCCATCATCATCATCATCCAGATAACGAGCCCCCCGCTGTATGCCCCTGAGCACAATGCAAGTACTCCATCCCTGAAGTAATTCTTCCATGTTCCATCGATTGTTAGTGCCCACAGAAAGGGTCCCTCCTCCCTCTGCACCCCAGTGTGCACCTGCCCTCCCTCCCATCTTTGGTGCCAGATTTCTGTGAGTCTGTCCGAGTAGTTTTCTGACACCACCTACCCTCACGAAAAGCTCAGTAACTGTCTGTCCTCCTTCACTCTGTTATGCGGTACTGACAGAGGTTAAAGCCCTGATGTCATGCCATCAATTCGGGAAGCTGCTAGGGGGCCGGTGGAGGGGGAGGAGATACTTGCACATTAACCATGTTCTTGGGAAGCACATCCACAAATCACACTTCCTTTGCCAAAAATGAGCAAGACTGGAATGTATTATACTATGATTTTGCCAGCACCAGGTGCTGGTGTCATGTATTCCCGGGCAGACCAAGTACAAAACCTGAGAACATGAGATCAGAACAACTGTTATTGATCTTGGGTTTCAACAATTGATTTGTGGCCCCGCCAGGGTGAATTACAAAACAGGGTATTCATCTACTCTTGGTTGGGTAATTGCAAATAATCCATCACATATAGTTAAATGTGGAATTCTCCCTGATGAGATCAGTGATCACAGTCCTGTATTTTTTGATTGGTCAGTTAAAGTTTATAAAAAAGAAGCTAGGATTATAAAATACAGAAGGCTTAGAGATTTGGATGAACGAAGGTTTTTTGAGGAATCACAATTACTTGATTGGTCATTTTTGGATGACATAATTGATATTAATGAAGCATATCAGAAATGTTGTTATTTCATTTTTATTTGTGACAAATTAATACCAATTATATCTGTTAGGGTTAAGGGAAATAGAAATGTTTGGTTTGCTTCTAATTTACTGAAATTAATAAGGGAAAGAAATCAAGCATGGAAAGTTTACAGAAGGACAAAACAATTGGATCATCAATTATTTTATAAAGCTTAGGAATAAATGTCAATTAGCTATACGTGCAGCAAAGAAGGACTATTTTAAGCAAAAATTTACAGAAGTTAAGGGGAATTCAAGTGCAGCTTGGAATACAATTAATCTGTTAATGGGTAAAGATAAGGGGAGTGAAAATTGTGTATTGGAGAAGGATGGTAGTATTATTATGGATCCTAAAACTGTGGCAGAAGACTTTAATTCACACTTTACAAACTTGGATGGGTAGTTCCTGGAGCTATTTGGATGCACTTTTGCAATTAAATGGTAATGGAATGTATGGGGGTGATAACATTCCAAAATTTTATTTTCGTTTTTCACAAACTAAAGACGTAATTGAGTTTGTGTCTAAAATGGATCCTAGACCTTACAAGGGATCTGATGATCTTGGATTATAGAATATTGAAAAGAGTTATTAATAGTGTCGCTGAACAGTTGACAAAATTGTTCAATCATTCTGTATGTTATGGGACCATCCCTGATGTGTGGAAGAGTGCAGTGGTAAAACCAACTTATAAATCAGGATTTAGACTTGATCCAAATAACTATCGTCCAATTTCTATGCTTTTATAAAATTTTAGAGAAAATAGTTTCAGTTCAGTTAACAGAGCATTTAATAAAATACAAACTCTGGTCAGACACACAACATGGTTTTAGGCCTAATTATAATACAGAGACAGCCTTGGTGAGGTTCACTAGTCAAGTCGCTAGAGCAATAGATATTGGAGATGTTGTTGTAGCGGCTTTCGTGGACCTCACCAAGGCTTTCGATCTAGGGAATCATGAGGTACTTTTGAAACAGTTATCTACTTTGAAGTTGTCAGAAGGGGTTATTTCTTGGTTTAGTGAATATTTGGTTAATAGGAATCAGAAGACATTAATTAATGGAATTTTATCTGAACCTTCCTTGCTGAAATGTGGAGTCCCTCAGGGCTCCATTTTAGGCCCTTTGCTTTTTTCTTTATTTGTAAATCCCTTGGCTATTAATTTAAAAAAAACTGAGTTATTGTTGTGTGCCGATGATGCAGTTTTATTTTGTTCTGGTTCAAATTTTTTGTCTTTACAGAATATTTTATAACATGATTTTGGTTTGTTGCATTATTGGTTTGATAAACATAAATTGGTGTTAAATTCAACAAAAACTAAGACAATGATATTTTCCCATCCAAGGAGAGTACAAAATCAAGAATAAAAAAATACTGATAATTTGGGTAATGCAATTGAACAGGTTAAGCAGTTTAAATATTTGGAAGTACTAATTGGTTGTCATTTAGCATTTGATTTTCATATAACAGACTTAATTAGTAGGATTTATAAAAGATTGGGGTTTCTCTATAGAATTCGGGATAATTTAACGGTAGATGTTTAAACTATTGACTACTCATAGTTTATTATCTATGGTGGATTATGGGTCTGTAATATATTCATTTACCTCTGAAAAAGTTTTATCTAGACTTCAAGTAACGTATCACATATCACTCTATTCTACGTTTTGCATCTGGTCAATCAAGACTAACCCATCATTGTTCAATTTATAAACAATTAAGTTGTTTGTCTTTAAAGGTGTGGTTTAATTATAGGGCATTGATGTTTTTGCACAAGGTTTTTTTATGTATTCTGCCTCAAATTATTAATTTATTCCCTAGGAATATACCTGGTTGTACAAGATTACAGAGCAGGGAGGGCTTTTTGGTTCCATTTTGCCAAACAACTTTTGGCCAAAATTCATTGACCTTTGCTACTGTTAAGATGTATAATCAACTTCCTAAAAATGTTATAAGACAAATGAAATTGTCGACTTTCAAGCTGGAATTAAGAAAAATTTTGTTAGAAAACTCAAACTGTAAATGTTATGTGTAATGCATACTTATGTCATGTAAAAGGCAAAGAACCTCTGTGCGCAAACACTGAGGCAAGGGTTACCCCAAAGGGCATTTGGCTGGGAAGCCAAGTTTCAAGAAAATACAAAATCACACATGCCCACACAATGCAAAGCATCATGGGCTGCATATGCAAATCACCACAGAATGTTATGCTGGTTCAACTTTAAGCAGAATTGCATGGTGCCGAAAGGCCTCTCACACAGTTTGCAAAGGGTGCTAACAAATGACATAGACACGTGTTTCGTCCTACCAGGACTCATCAGTATGCCTCGTCTGTTTGACACCCCAGTGGAATGAACCAGCTACCCTAGGACAGTGTGTCTTGGTTATGTTGTGGTGAACCCATTAAAATAAAAAACTATTTAAAAGACAAAAAACCTCTGTGCACAAACACTGAGGCACCACAACATAACCAAGACACACTGTCTTAGGGTAGCTGGTTCATTCCACTGGGGTGTCAAACAGACGAGGCATACTGATGAGTCCTGGTAGGACGAAACACGTATCTATGTCATCTGTTAGCACCCTTTGCAAACTGTGTGAGAGGCCTTTCAGCACCATGCACTTCTGCTTAAAGTTGAACCAGCATAACATTCTGTGGTGATTTGCATGTGCAGACCATGGTGCTTTGCATTGTGTGGGCATGTGTGATTTTGTATTTTATGTCATGTAGTTGTCTTAAATTGTGTATGTATGTTTTGTAGAAACTGGTTGTTTGTGAAAATGAGCTTGTACCACAGACTTACCAATATAAAAATAAATGAAATGAAAACCCCACCCCTCCCTTCCTCTCACAGCATTCCCACCCGCCAGCCTTCCACTCTCAGCTGTGTGCAGGTGAAAACCCCACCCACTCCCTCCATCTTGGCACCACTCCCACCCGCCAACTGTCCATTCCCAGCCTGGTCAGCTGCCACTAATTCCCACAGTCATCAGCCAGATGCATGGTTTGGTGATTCGGGAAGCTGTGAGGGGACCAGTGGAGGGGGAAGAAATGCTTGCACATTACCACAGTCTTTAAGGGCTTGACCCATCTGCATCCCCCTCATAGGGAACCGGTGCCAGCATGGGACCTTAATGTATGCATAGCTAAGTTCATGGGACCTCCTTTTGAGCCCATATCCTCTGTGCATCTGAAATATGTCACTTGGAAAACAGTTATCCTAGAGGCAGTTACTTCTGCAAGAAGAATCAGTGAGCTTCAGGCTCTCTGCATTGAACAGGACTACATTTCATTCCATAGGGATAAAGTGGTCCTGAGGACAAACAGGACATTTCTCCCTAAAGTGGTTTCTGATTTCCACCTGAACCAGTCCATTACACTACCTGTTTTTTTTTCACTGAGCATTCCACTTCTGGTGAAAGAAAGCTTCACAGTCTAGATGTTGAGAGCTCTTAGCTACTACATGACAGCCATTATGGACCATAGGCAGGACAGAAAACAGCTGTTCTGACTTATGGGGAAGTGGGAAAGGGTAACCCAGCATCAAAAAGGTCAGTTTCTCAATGGATAGTTCAGTGTATCCAGTTCTGTTACACTAAAGCTGTAAGGGAGCCTCCAACAGGATTGAGGGCCCCTTCTACAAGAGGGGCACACCTTTACGAACCACTATAACCTGGGTATTCTGTCCAGGGGTGATGCTAGGTTTGGCACAGCAGTCCTGCAAAGGCTGTTTCCTAAATAAGGTTCTGTGCCCACCTCCAGTGGTACTGCTTTGTAGTCTGCAGAAAGTTAGGAATACCTGAATATTACTGGGGTTAGAAGAAAAAATTACTTACCATAGTAATCTTGTTTCTTCCCAGTGATACTCAGGTATTCATAAGTTCCCAGCCTACCTCCCCTTCCAGAACCTTTAGCCTCTGCATTCCTGCATAATGTGCTCTCGGGTAGACATGCCACTTTCTGGCACAATTTGACTAACCAAGGATCATGTTGTGTTTTCCTCCACCTTCCGGGTGACTGACATTTTTGGGGGAATCTGGTGTTTTAACCCCTCCAGGTGGAGGGTTTATTTAGGGGGTTAAGGGTATTGTTATTAAATTTGATTATTATTGATTACTAATACTATTCAGTATTCGTAGTTTTTGTGGACCTGCCTTTCCAGGCGTCCAGGAAATCGGAGGGGTTTAGAACTAAGGCAACATTTGAATAGTTGTCACGCTATCCTCTCCGGGCAGTTCTGGCTTAAAGGCACACTGTAGAAAGTTATGAATGCCTGAGTAACACTGGGGAGAAACAAGATTACTATGGTACGCAATTTTTTCTTCACAGCCATCTGTTGGCCTCTCAAAGGGAACTGCAGGAACAAAACATAAAGAGCTACCGTAGCATGGTCCCATCATGCAGTGCAGCCATATTTAGTAATACACACAGATGAAAATTGAAGTACGTAGCACCAATCCTGACAGTAAATTAGGAGGAAAAATACCATATTAATAAATGTAAAGCTAATATGTATAGAATTACTGGTTGAAAATCATTCAGTTTTCTACTCATGATACTACAGTTATCAGCAGTTATAGCCATCTGTTGGCCTGCCAAGGGAACTGCAGGAACAAAACATGAAGATGTACTCTAGCATGGTCCCTTCATGCAGTGCAACCATATCTTGTAATACACTGATGAAAGTCGAAGTATCTAGCACCCATCCAGACAGTAAGTTAGGAGAAAAAGTATCATAATAGTAAAAATTATAGAAGTATATTTGGCAATAACACCATGCACGTAAGTCAAAATGTTGTAAAGCAATTCCTTCTTAAACCCACAATATATGTAAGACAGGTTACATTCAGCAGAATGTGAACTATCAATACAGTGTTAAAGATAACAAATATAACTGTGTGTGTGTGTGTCTTTTTTTTCATTACAACTAAGCATTGCAAGTAATAAATCTGTTTATTTCTGGAAATGCTTGCCATGTCTCAAGTGCATTAAGCCATGAGAAGAAAGGAAGCTTCTGCCAGGGAATTACTTAGCATGGTTGGTGGTTAGCACCTGCATTCAAGCCTCGTGCTCAGTCCCCCTCCCTCCAACCATTATGCTAATTTCCCAGTTAGTTTTCTCCGTTCTCATGGCTTAATGCTTACATATACAGTTTCTATAATGATTTTATAATTAAAAAAAACATTTTCTTAATCTCCCTTCACTGGTGCTGCCCACCTCAGCTTGACTACTTGCCAGCTTTTTCCTTCGCTTCTCTGCTACTTACCGTCTTTCAGGTGGCCCTTGTGTGCACCTGTTTAGTACTGGGAAAACTGAGACAGAGGAGAGAAACACCTGTTAGCCTACACAGAAAAGGTCTCTTATTTAAAGTGGCAGTGTTGGTGGGTAGGAAGAGGTACAGTAAGTGTTTTACAGTCAGTAGTTTGTGGCAGTTCTTTAAACTTTTTTATTAGGCAGCGTGAGGAATCTAGCTGGATAGATATATACAGCTTATTGTTTGCTGAGTGGTTATGTCCTGTAAACCGGGTGTCTGATTGGAGGAGGAGCCGAAGCAGAAATAGTGCCTTCCAGCAGGAGCCAGGAGATTAAAAGAGCACCTTTCTTGGTGCTCAAAAGAAGAAATGGGAGGCACCCTTACCTGAATGGGAGTTCATCAGTTGCTGTTGTCACATTTTAATTAAGCCTCACAAGGAAGGGAAGGGATCATCATTTTCTCACGAGGGGCTGGCCCTTCCACTTCCTGATCTCCGGCTTCGTCCCTCCTTTCAGACATTTTGTCACGTCTGTATAGGGAGAGTGCAGGGGTGCACTCCATTCAGTTCTGTGGAGCATCTTAATGCCTTTTTTTCCCCTCCGCTTGTTCAGTTTTGGTTCAAAGCAAAGCCAGGGTTCAGCTAACAAGAGCAAAAAAGGATGTCGAGAATCTAGATACTGTAAGTGTTGCAGCATCTGGCCACTGAAGTTCAACGACAAGGAATTCAAGTTCATGCACGTCGACAGTAAGAACCCACAAATGGAGTATAGCATTAATGGGGTAGAGGAGGAACATTCTAGGGAAGAAAAGGATTTAGAGGTAATAATTAGTAGTAACATGAAGTCCACGTCCCAGTGCAGTACAGCATATGGGAAGGCAGATAGGATTCTGGAGTGTATTAAGCAGGGATTTACCAGTCGAAGAAAGATATACATGTCACTGGTGAGGCAACACTTTGAGTACTGTCTGCCGTTCTGGCATCCACACCTAAAAAGGACAAGGACGTGGAAGTTGATACAGCGAAGGCCAACCAAAATGATACAGGGGCAGCAGAGCTAGACTTAATGAAGGCAGGTTTGATAGCTTAATTTGAATATGTACTCCCAGAAGGAAAGGGTGGGAATGATGGACACATACAGATACCTGTAAGATTACAAGATGGACCATGGGGAGCTGTTTTGACTGAATGACAGTTCTTCTACTATGGGGCACAATTTGAAGCTTGTGGTGGTTGTTGGGGGGTGGGGTCAAAAAAATATGTTAGCAAGTACTTTTTCACAGAGAGGGTGGTGGAAAAATGGAATAGCCTACACAGCTCAGTAGTCAACATGAAAACCATTACTGGATTTTAAAACAGCTGGGATGGCTACAAAGGGGAGAGTGAGGAAGACTTGGGGGGTAGGGTGGGGGTGGAATGAGGCGCCATTTCAGAGAAGCTCCAGGTTGGGTTGAAGGATAGACTGAATGTACTCCCAAGTCTGTTGCTGCCCTCCCCTTTCTATGTATCCATGTGAATTCCTTTGTGAGATTGACAGGGTAACCACCTGTAGGTCCTTCTTTTGCTGGAAATGACGGGCAGGGCCTGAGTGTGCCAACTTCATTCTGCACACTATCGGGTGTGTGTTGGGGGGGGGGGGTCTGCTTTTGGTGCACCTAGTCCCTGGGATGCCGCAGACTATGGCTCCGTATTTGCCCACTCAAAGCATGCCATCTCTGTCGAAACCAGTTGGTATCACCCTTCCCGAGTGGCTTCAGCTGCACCGCCACCTCTAGTCACCTAGGTGGTAGTATTGCAGTACATCACTGCCCTCATTTCCTGAAGGAGGAGGAGACCTTCTTCTGGAATGCTTGATCCTCCTCCTCCCCACAGTCATCCCCTCATTGCTCTGGGCGTGTTTCCGAACCCAGGTCAGTGGCACCTTGGGCATCAATGCTGCTGCACTGATGGGCCAGCCATGGTTATATGATTTTTTTTTTTACGTGGCATAGAAGGATGGAATATACTGCACAGCGATTGTTTTAACAGCCAAGGTATACACATTGCACTTAAACTGAGTTGTTGATTTTGGCCTGTGCATCATGTTTGGACTAATACTTCTTGTCTGAGCAAACTTAACCTTACTAGAATTCTCAGTGTAGCCAGGATTTGAGGTGTGTCCTAGTTTTTAATTATGAGGATGGTCTCTGTCTCTCTCTCACATCAGAGTCATGCAAAAACTAAGACCCGAACGGAGGTCCGAGGTGGAGGCAGAAAACCCTGGCAACAGAAAGGAAGTGGCAGGTCACGACAGGGCAGTATCCGATCTCCTCTGTGGAGAGGAGGTGAGTTTTTTTGTTTGTTTGTTTTAAGTGGGTCATTTCAACTCTTTCAGCAACACACTGTCATTTTGTCTGCTGTCATAATGGCACAGTGGTAAAACTCTTGACCAACTTGACTGCTTTCTCTGCTCATTTGGAAGCCTTCCAAAAGAAGTTCACTGAAATCCATTCTAGAAAGCAACATAGCCTTATGTCAGTAGATATGCAATTTTTGTGCATTTTTAATGGCAATCCTTTGAAAGGTGGGTGCAGAATATATTTCTTACCCCAGGAGTCCATTAGCATCAGTAACTTTTTTTGCACTTAGCTGGCTAGGTGCAATTGCCCCGAAGGTGCGCCTTGAAGAGAGATTTAAATGAGCGTAGGGCCAAGCCAATCAAAAGACAGGAGGGGGTGTGAGCTGAGTGAGAGCCGTTGAAGGCTTCAGAATTTTTTCTCCGCTGGACTGAGCAGTATTGCCTCTGAGGTGTCTCCCAACTTTCCTTGTTGACAGTCTCCTAGTGCTTATCTGGGTAACATTTTCCTCATAAATTATTTCCTTTAGTGTGCTGAGTGAAGGTTTTACTTTTTCATTAGCGCTGTGCAAATTTTTAATTTTTAGCGCAACGGCGCTATTTTGACTTTATTTTTTACCGCGAGTATTTAGTTTAAAGCCTAATTTTATCACAGGTGCTTATTTTCGACAGTTTCCTTCATTTTTGGGGCAAACTCTTGTGGGAACAGTCGAATTAGGGACAGTTGCCTTGTTGTTTATCGCAAGGCACCTGCAGTAGATTTAAAATTTAAACAGTGCCTGGGGTGTTTCTCTCTAGATTGGCAGTTACGAGGAAACCTTTTTTATTATATTACTGGACCTTGGTATCATCTGTGTCAGGAGTGTCTGTAAGGGTCCAGCAGCCACCTGTGCGCAGTTGGGTATTACTGGGTTTCTATTAGGATTGGCACTGGTATAGATCCTAGTTTTGCAACCAAAAAAAAAAGGGCACTGGTCTAACCCCCCTACAAATGGGGGTTCCCGAAAAGTCTTCCTTGAGTTTGCCTAAATGCTCACTGCCAGGCTGGTGTTCTGTGTTTTAGCAGTTTAAATGTATTGCCAGAGAGTGCCTGTATAGCCTCTGTGTACTGTCTCTTTAAGAGCTGCCTGGATTGCAGTTATAATTAATCTGGGAGGGAGCTGAGTGTTTCTATGCTCGAGCCCCTCCTGGGCTGCCAGATAATTGATCTGTTCTGCCATTGCTATTTGTGCAGAGGGAGCTTTGTTATAAGATGTGCTTATTTGTTGAATATCTAGTAAAGTGATAATAATATTGCAGTTTGTTCTAACCGGTTTTCTTTGCAGCAAGGACTTTTCTGTGTATCTCCAACTTGGCCCGGGACTGTCAGAATGGGCCAATCAGTACTGTTGGGACTCTAAAATGGAGCCTGCCTACAGGGGCTTGGTGGGGTCAAAACTTGTAGGAATTGTAGTTTTTGCATTTTGGCACCTAAATGAATCTGAAGGGGGAGCCCTTGTGACTGACAGACAGATCAGCCAACCGAACCTTTTGGATCTTGGGGAAATTCCCAGTCTGCTTGCAGTTTTCAGTTAGTTCTGAGTTGGGAAGTGAAATGAATAACCGCTCAAATGATTTGAGCAGCAGTTCTGTCAAGTTTTGCGTGGGAGAACTGTGAAAGGACTGAGTTTTGGCCTGCCTGTCTGCCTGCTGTCCCTGAAAGGGAAAACCGAGCTTATTCGGACTGAATTCGAGTTGTGAGGACTATTTAAGCCAGTGGACAGTGACCAGGCTTTAACCTGAAGAAGACCGAAGATTTGCTGAATGCGATCAGCCTGTCAGGATTTCTAGCCACCTCTGAACTCCCGGTTTGTGCAGACTCTCTAATTGCGACTGGATAGCAATCTGCCTGGTATAGTGGAATTTCTTACCTGTAAATGTGCTGTGTGCTGTTAGTGGGTCGTGATTTGGTTCCCCACTGTGTGAGGAACTGTGTTCTGCTCGCTGGAGACTGCATCCCGCTCCAACGGATTGAATCTGAATTCATTGCCATTTCGCCTGGGCCTTGCTACACTGGCACAGCCAGACTACCCATTGCACGGAGAAAGCCATCAACGAGAGACCTGCCTGGGGATCAGCCCCCTGCTCAACGCTTGAACAGGAATGCCCGCCTCAGTGATTCGCGTGGGCCCTGCTTCTCCTGGCACTCCAGCTCAACAATCTGCAGTCTCAATTTCATCCTGCCTGTGTCCTGTATTGGGTTTCGTGAGTAAACATCAGGGTAGCTCCCTGCAACAACAGCTAAATCTAAAGTGTTAAAAGTGTTGTCGTCTGATTGTCTTGTTGCTTTTTTCTTTCATGAACTCAGCCCTCCAGCTCCGGATTACAAGTAGTATGTGTTGTGCATGTTGCTTTCTTCCATCACAGGGCCCCAACCAGCTGCAACGTTCCTGGCTAGCCCACCATTTTCCTACCTGGATACCCAGAGTGTGTGACTGTGTGGGGACTTAAAGCGCATGCATAACTGTTTGATTAATATAGCCTTTAAGCCAATCAACCTGATTATGCCCCTTCCTTGTTCAAGTCCCCTGAATAAATCAGATCTGACTTTTTTGCTGCATTTAATCTGACTGTGGTTCAAGTTTGTGCCAAGAGTACTGTAGCTGTTTACTGTGCATAACCTTGTTTTATAGGTGGTCCCCAGAGATAAGCCAGAGGAACCAGCCCTGGTGGTAAGTGCAAACAGTGTGGGTACTGGTATGGTGTAAAAGGGGTACTGTGAAAGTGATTATTGTATATTGCTCAGGCCACTGAAAGGGAAAGTGGGGGGTTACGGTGTCCCGGAGGGCTGTGCCCAGGTTAGTTTGACCACTACCAACCCTGACCTCCGGGTGGAGGCACCCGTTTCAGAACCCAGGCCCCTTAACCTGCTACTAGCCATGCAGGCAGGGGTAGTAGCCCTTGGGATAGCACCACCTAGGGGTCGCACTAGTAGTAGACAGAGTTTATTAACTGGGGCAGGACTGGCCAGTGGCATTTTCACAGAAACCTGCACTCAGTTTGTAGGTCCAGAACTGGTTTGCTTTGCTTAAATTGGAAAACATAGCAGACAACCTTTGATTATTGTGGCTGAGGATAAATCAAAGGCTTCCAACGAGGGGCCATTCCAAAGTACTAATTCCAAAAGCGGAGGAGCTGAGGAACCCTCCAGATCCCAGCCAAAAAATAAAGCTTCCAAAGATGAAGTTCCTCACAAATTTAAAAATAATAAGAGTGATGAAAAAAGGAAGCTTGATCAATGCTTTGATGAAGTGGCTAAAAAGAAACTCTCTCAAGACAGATATGCTCCCGTTGCTCCTGGGAAAGCCAATAGCGAGACAACAGGCAGCTTAAAGCATACAGAAAGAACAAAACACTTACAAACTGCATAGGTTCTTCCGTCAGTGCAAGATATGGAAAAAGCATGGCAACTGTTTCAGACCCTTCAAAAGATGGGTCCTCGATTTTACTGGGGCTGGCAGGCGCTCTTCCACAGTTCTCTCTTCTGTAGACTGTGAGGGTGACGCAGATGATGATCAATTTTATGATGCCCCGACATGGATTTTGAGGGCCTTGAGCCCCAGGAGTCCCCGGACCCTCACCTTGGGGATCCCCCGGGTGACCACGAGGATCCTTCCTCTATGTTTACATTTATACAAAATATGCTGGATACCCTGGACCTCCCTACGCAGGAGCCCATCCAGGATGTCGATGAAGACAAAGATTATAGGGAGATGAAGGGTCTTTCATCCTCAAAGACCCTGGTCGTCCTTATCTATAATGCATTTAGAAAAAATACCATGCAGGTGCTTCAACACCCCACTTCAGTATCAGGGGTTGATAAGCAGCTTGAGAGAAAATATAAATTGTCTAAAAATGGTATCGAGTTCCTGTCTGCACACCCTAGCCATGAAAGTGTAGTGCAGCAGGCAGCTTGTGAGAAAGCTGGAGTCTCCTTGTTGCCCTCCCCCCCTGACAAGGATTCTAAGAAAATTGACTTTATGGCAAAGAAAATGTATGCCACAGCATCCCTGCTTCTCAGGCTTTCTTCTTACATGGCATTCACAGCCAAATATCAGAAAGCCCTTTGGAAATCTGTCCAGGCTATCGCCCGCAGCGGATCAGATTCTATGGTGCAGGAGCTGGTGGAGATGTCAAAAACTGCCCTGGAGGCTACTATGTACTAATTCCATGTGGCAGATGACAACAGTGATGCAGCCTCTAGGGCGATGGCCCATGCCATCTCTCTGAGATGCTTCGCCTGGCTTAGAACAACCAGTCTGACCACAGACACTCAGAACAAAGCCATGGATTTTCCCTGTGATCAAAATATGTTGTTTGATTACAGAACCACCGACTACATGAAAAAAGTTGATGAGTACAAGGCCTCCTGGCAGAGCCACTCATCCAAGCCTAAACCCGCCACCCCTCAGAGATCCCGTCCCAGGGGTGGTAGGGGCAGAAGTTTTGTTCCCAGGCCTTGCAATCCCTATCCCCAATCTAGCTTTAGCCAGTACAGGGGGTCTTTCAGAGGCATGGGGCAGAAGGGGCCAAAGAGCCACCTCTACCCAGCCATCTGCCTCTCTGTCTAAGTCCTGATGTGAGTGTCCAGGTTGCCTCCCCGTTTCCGGTTGGAGGCAGACTCTCTCACTATCTTCAGCACTGGTCCCTCATCACATCGGACAAGTGGGTGCTGGAGATAGTGGAGAAGGGTCTGTTATTATAGTTCAAGCAGCTGCCAGACCTCAAGCGTACCCAGGTGTCAAGACCTCTGTCCCCAACACAGATACCGCTGTTGGAAATGGAGGTACAAAACCTTCTGGCTTTACGAGCAGTGGAGAGGGTCCCCACCCACGAGAAGGGCAAGGGCCTCTACTCCAGGTATTTTCTGACACAAAAGAAAACTGGGGAGTGGCGACCTATCTTAGATCTCAGATATTTAAACAAACATCCATGTGAAAATACCCAAATTCAAAATGGTCACACAGTCACTGGTGATACAGTCCTTACAGCAGGGAGACTGGCTAGCCTCCCCGACTTAAAGGACGCCTACTTCCACATACCCATAAGGAGATCTCACAGGAAGTTTCTCAGGTTCAGACTTCTTCAGGTCACTATCAGTTCACCGCAATGCCCTTCGGTCTGTCCTCTGCCCCAAGAGTCTTTACCAAGTGTCTCGCAGTGGTAGCCGCACATCTCAGGAGACTGGGTGTTGCTCTCTACCCCTATCTGGACGACTGGCTCATAGTAGCAAAGTCCCCTTGCCAGGTCAAGGAATCTCTTTCCCTCACAGAACACACTCTGGAGTCTCTGGGTTTCTTGGTAAATCTAAAGAATTCTCACCCAGAACCCACCCAGCTGCTCACCTTCATAGGGGCCCTGGACACTCGGAAGGGATGTGCTTTCCTTCCACAGGAAAGAATTCAGAGTTTCCTTTCAGTGGCAGATTCTTTCACCCAGGGACAGCCAAGACCAGCCAGACATTTCCTCAAACTTCTGGGACATATGGCCTCTATGAATGCAGTAGTCCCAGGGAACAGGTACATGATGAGACTCCTGCAAGCCTACCTCAGAGCTCACTGGTCTCAGCAAAGCAACAAATTTTCAGAGTTGATACCTGTGTCGGAGCAGTTCCTCCAAAACTTGCTGTGGTGGAAGAACCCTGCAAATTTACAGGCAGGGGTTCCCTTTTAAGCTCCTCTTCCCACAAAGGTGATCACCACAGATGCCTCCCTTTTGGGCTGGGGAGCTCATTTAGACAGTGCCTCAGTAAGCGGCAGCTGGACTCCTGAAGAGTCACAGTTGCACATAAATCTTTTGGAACTCAGAGCAGTCTTACTAGCTCTTAAAGTTTTCGGTCCCAGCATAGAAGGGCAGACGGTTCAGATTCGAACGGACAACACCACTGCAATGTTCTACATAAACAAGCAGGGGGTATCGGATCAGGAATACTCTGTTTGGAAGCTCTGAAGCTCTAGTCTCTAGCATTCTCCCTGGGAGTGAGCCTCTCAGTTATTCACCTCCCAGGCAAACTCAGTACTCTGGTGGATGCTCTAAGCTGCATCAGTCAAGGTCAGAGCGAATGGACACTGAATGAGCAAGTACTAGCCACAGTGTTCAGGTGGTGGGGCACACCAGACATGGAGGTGTTTGCCTCTCCCCTCAATTTTCAGCTTCCTCAGTACTGTTGCAGGCCCCCAGTTCCGGGAACACTTCCTCTGGATGCCCTGATCCTGGTCTGGTCAGGTAGGTTCCTATATGCATTTCCTCCTTTCCCTGATATTCAGGGTTTTGCTGAAACTTAGACAGCAGCCTGCATCGATGATCCAAGTGGCTCCGGACTGGCCCAGGCAAGCCTGGCACCTCTCCTTCTCTCAATGTCCTGCAACAGGACCATTTACTTCCCTCCACTCGCTCCCTGCTGACCCTTCCTCAGACGAGAGTGCAGTACCCAGACATGCTCTTTTTCACCTCAAGGCCTGGTTCTTGAGGAGTTAGTTTCCATCCTCATAGTACTCTGAACAGGTCCTTAAGATACTGAGGATGGCTAAAAAACGAGCATTAAGAACACTTAGTAGCCAAATGGAAAAGGTTTTCCCTCTGGTGCAAGAGAGAAACGTTCAAACCCCTATCAGCTTCAGACCCTCAACTGCTAGACTACCTGGTATACCTACAGGCATCAGGCTTGAAACCATCTTCACTCAAGCTACACCTGGCAGCAATTTCAGCCTACCTTTCGGTGGGAAAGAAGAAATAATTTTTTTCCCCACAACATTTTTAAACAGTTTTTCAAAGGCCTCTTGCACCTCCAGCCTCCAACCAGGGAGCCTGTTCCTCCTTGGAACCTGAACCTTTGCATAGATGGGCTCATGAATCCACCTTTCAAGCCTATGTCCACGGCCCACATCAAGTTTGTAACTTGGAAGACCATCTTCATGGTAGCCATTAGTCTGCCAGGAGGATTTCAGAGCTACTGGCCCTGTGCACTGAGCCAAATTTCATCATCCCTCACAATGATAAAGTTGAGCTCAGGACAAATAGGACATTTCTGCCAAAGGTGGTTTCAGAGTTTCACTTGAACCAGTCCATTACTCTGCCTCTCTTCTTTACCGAGCAGCCAGCCACTCCTGGCGAGCAAAGCTCCACAACTTGAATGTCAAAAGAGCAATCTTTCACTCACGTAGAGCATACTAGACAGTCCAGAGCTCTTCCACTCAGTTGTTCTCACCTCACGGGATGTAGGCAGAGGAAGACCAGCTACCAAGAGAACTGTTTGTTTCTTGTTGGTTGTTCTCTTGTATTAGATTCGCTATGAGAAAGCTGCTCAACAACCTCCAGTGGGGCTCAGGGCTCATTCCACCAGGGGTACTGCTGCCTTGCTTGCAGCAGCAAGGACATTCCCTACTGGATGTCTGCAAAGCAGCTACCTGGAAATCTGTGCACACCTTAGTGAAACACTACAGTTTGGATGTGCAGACCAGCTCTGATGCCAAATTTGGCAGGGTGGTTCTGTGAGAGCTTGTTCCTAAGTAGGTTCTCTGCCGCCTCCGCTTGGTACTGCTGGGTAGTCTGCAAAAGTTACTGATGCTAAAGGACTCCTGGGGTAAGAAGAAAAAATTACTCACCATAGTAATCTTCTTTCTTCCAAAGGGTCCTTTAGCATTAGTAAGTCCACCCTTCCTCTCGGTTCACCTGTTGGAGAAGGGCTTGTATGTCACCTTTACCACATTTGGAGTTTCTTATTGATGAGTTTTAGCTGTGTTGCTGTTGTTTCTGTTTCCACCTTTGTGGACATTTGCATATTTTTTTAATCCTGTTGATTCTTTTTCGGGGCATTTGCCCTGGTTTTTCCTTAAAAATTCTGAAGCATTCAACAGCTCTCACTCAGCTCACCCCCACCCCCCCTTTTGAATGGCTTGGCCCTACGCTCATTTAAATATCTCTTAAAGGCACACCTCTGGGGCAGTTGCATCTAGCCAGCTAAGTGCAAAAAAGTTACTGATGCTAAAGGACCCCTTGGAAGAAAGAAGATTACTGCGGTGAGTAATTTTTCTTCTTACCAGTGTATTCACATTTGAATACTGCACTTTGTAGTGTAATGGTTCGGATTTTCTTTTGACCTGGGTGCCATCAAAATATACATTATGGCCACTGCCAGTTAGTAAAGCTGTAATTCACATTCATCAGGTCCCTCATTGCTTGGAAGCTAAGGGCGATTGTAGTGATTGAGGTCAAGGGCACACTATTCCTTGGGCCCTATTTGCACTGTAGACATGAATACGTGGCTTATAAGTAAGGTACAGAGTAGTGGTATTAAAATAGGGGTAGTAGTGCAATAAAGGATGGTGATAAGGCAATTTCGATGTTTATTTTAAATCGGATAAGAGTGATGGCCACAAATGTAGGGGTGGTGGTAAAAATCATAGTGTGGTGGTAAAATAATATAGGGTGCTGGCCCATTGCACTATAACAATGAATAGAGAACACTGTCCACATTACCATGTGACTGCAGTTCAAGTGCATTCTTCAGCACGGGGCTTCTACGAAAAATGCAGCTTTTTCTCCTTTAAGTAAAAGGAATGAAGCTGTAGGGGGGACGGCTCCGGGGTAATGTGAGAAAGTACTTTTTCATGGAGAGGGTGGTGGATGCATGGAATGGCCTCCCAGAGGAGGTGGTTAAGGCTAAAATAGTCACAGGATTTAAGAATGAGTGGGACAGACACAGGGGTATCCTGAAGGCAAGAGGGGGGTGCTCCAGAGTTCAGTTACTACATTGGGCCTCTTGATGGGTAGGAATTGAAAGAGCAGGTTGGGTGGGCCAAGAGGTCCTTATCTTCCGAGAAGTTTTATGTATCTATGTAACAAAATTATCCTTGGGTTGATAAATACCACCTGCAATACCTATTTACTGTCAGAAGCAGCCTTCTTCAGTCTTACAGTGGATGTCCGCTTCCCCATGTGATGAATCTTTTTTTCACTATTCAGGAAATGATTATCAAGTACTGTATTTCTGTTCCTAAAATCACAAGTTTACAGAATGCCAGCACATATTAAAGTGTAAGTGACTGAAAAATCTACATAAACAAACTGGTAACGTGTAGCTAATCAGAACATTAACCGTAAAATTCTTACCTCTAGAGACTCACAGAAACAACATTATTTCTACTGTTCTTTTTTTTTAAAGAGCCACCAATGCCTCAAGAAGAACTTTAGAAAACCTTGTATTTGGACACAAATCTGCATATAGGTGTATATATGTATTCTTTGCAAAAAACTTGGTTAATGCACTAGTTAGGGTTAAAGCGTGAAAAGTAGGGAAATGTGGCCCTAACACAACTTACCCCACCCCACCAGGCAGCAGCATGCAGTAGGTGTGCCTTGCCATTATCGGCCCCAGCGCTCACCCCATTCCATAAGTAAAAAGCTGAGATGGGCACAGTTTGAGAATGGGGTGCGCGTTAGGGCTGACGATGGCAAGGCACACCCCATGCCTGCTGCTGCCTACAGGTGGGGGTGGGGTGTTGTGTTACGGCCACATTTCTCTACTTTTGTCGCTTTAACCCTTACTAGTGCATTAACGACGTTTTTTGCAAAGAATTTCCTTACTTTTTGAGAAAGCATAATCGTATTCTTATTTGCCTGTGGGAGCGCAGGGCCCAGTCCATAATGGTATATCCTGCACTCCCATCCATGCATAATTTTTCAGATACAGTAGTGGTATCCTTATTTGCCTGTGCTCCCATCCCGTAGTGTACAGCATCAAAAAACACCTCATATTGCAATCTTATCCTATAGAAAATGCAGCAAAATTTGAAAGCTGTGTAACGTGACACAAAACTACTAGATTTTCTCGAAACGACCAAAAGGGTCAGAAGTGCTTTCTGCCCTGAAAATTTCAGAACAAAATTGCAAACCATTTTTTAACACCATGGTGACAAAGAAACGGCACCATAAACCTCCTAGTACAATGTTATCCTATGGGAAATCAACCAAAATTCAAATCCGTAGAACTCCAAGACAGAGTAATATATTTTCACCAAACCAGCAAAAGGCACATCTGTGGAGCAATCCCTTTATACCCCGAACATTTCAGTCCAAAATTCCAAACCATTCTTTGCTATGAAGTGAGAAAAAACAGCTATATAAAATTTCTTTTTTCATAAATTGCAAAGCAAAATCCTGTTTCGCAAGTCCTTTTTCACAATATACGGTAAAAAATAATTTCAAGTTTATTGCAGGAAAAAAAACCTCCATTGAGCAAGCTCATTCACAAGGGCGTCCCTGAAACATATATACAGACAAGGCCGATACTACATACATACATTAAGTGCTTAGTGCATACATAAGTGCTCAACAGATAACAGCGCCTAGACGCCTATCGAGCATACCAGTACAGACATTTAAGACCCGTAGATTAAAGAGGCCAAGACAATACAGGTCTTAGCGGCAGTTACACACATCTTTTATTTTTGCATTATATAGCAGTTTGAAATGGCTGGTCGAGACTAGCTTGGGAAGTTTCAAGTGTGTTTGTAACAGGTTCCAGATGGTGAGGAGGGTGACTGAGAAGGCACGTTTACCCAGAGTAGTGTGGGTATTTGGGACCTTTAATGTAATAAAGTCTAAGTTCCTGAGTGAGTAGATGCTGTGAGCAGTCTGGATAAGGGAAGTTAGATAACTAGGCAGTTTATTGAGAAGGAGTTTTTTGGTCCAGAGATCGGCTTAGAGCATACGTCTGGTAGTAAGTGATGTCCAGCCTACAGTGGTATATAAGTTACAGTGATGCGTCTGAGATTGGGAATTTGTGATGAAGCGCAAGGCCCGGTGATAAAGGATGTCCAGTTTCCCTAGATTTGAAGTTGTAGACGAGGTGTAAATTATGTCCCCATAGTCAAGAAGTGGAAGGAACGTGGCTTGTACAAGCCTGGTTCTGATGTAGAGTGGAAAAAGTGTCCTGTTTCAGAATAGGAAGTCTAGACATATTTGTAACCTTCTGGCAAGGTCATCTATATGCTTTGAGAAAGTGAGCTTGTTGTCAATCCAGAACCCGAGGTATTTAAACTTCGGGGTGACTTTGAGAGGTTCACCTAGGGATGTAACTAAGAATTCTTTCAGCAGGGTGGAAGTTAATGAGGGCACCGTTTTGGGGGAAATGATCATAGCTTTGTTTTTTTTAACATTTAAGAGAAGTCTGGCTTTAATGAGATTAGCTTTGAGTTGGGCGAAGCCAGTTTGAAGGGTCTCCCTAACCTTAGTTAGAGAAGCTTCAGAAGTATAGAGCACCGTGTCGTCGGCAAAGAAGTGGAGTTTTGATTGAGTTATATGCCGGTTGAGTTTATTGATGTATATAGAGAAAAGGATTGGGCCTAATATAGAGCCTTGTGGGACTCCTCTAGTGATTGGTAGGGGAGAGGAGAATGTACCACCGGCTTTAATTTTTTGCGTCCTCCCTGAAAGATAACTGCTAAACCACCGTACGGTCGTAGTAGTAGCACCTTTATTGGCAAGGCTGTGTTCAATTATGGAGTGGTCTACTGTGTCGAATGCCTTGCTTAGGTCTAGGAAGACAGCCCCCGTAATCTTCTTAGAGTCCATAGCGGTGACCCAGCCATCCGTTACTTTGTCGAAGGCGGTAATAGCACTATGGTTAGAACGGAAACCATATTGGACTGGGTTCAGGAGCAAGAAGGTTTCCATGTGTTGCTTTAGTTACGCATAAATCAGATTTTCAAAGACTTTGGAGAGGACTGGAAGGATCAAAATAGGTCTGTAGTTATTTAGATCCAAAAGGGTCTCCTGGTTTAAAAGCGGAAGAATGTGGGCTAGCTTCCAGCATGTGTAGCGACAGTGGAGGTCAGAAATAGAAAAGTTGAAAATGTGGGAGGATGGAGGCAGTGAGGTAGGGAATCTGAGTTTTAAGAAGAGTGGTTTGATTTCATCATTACCTGCGCTTTTTTTGGTGTCTAGATTGATAAGGGCATCTTCCACTTCTTGCTGACAGGAGGGCGAAAAGAGCAGCTTGTTGCTGGCATGGCGAGGTCTGGGTCAACCTGACTGATCACTTGTGCAGCATAGGGGGATGAATCAAATGCTAGCCCGGCGGTGGCGAAGTGAAGATTGAGTTCTTCTAGGATTTGGCTACCATCTTCAATGGTCACATTGCTTTTAATGATTTTTAGTTGGTAACGGTGATGCCACCAGTTTCCCTTCGATCGACTTCAAGGTCTTCCAGATTTTTTGGGCATCCCCTTTAGCCTGTTCTAGTGTGGTCACATAGAAATTGGCTTTGGCGGAGCGGATAAGCTTGATGTAGGCATTCCTTGTGGTACAAAAGGCCTGCCAGTCTACTGGACTCTTAGTATGCCTCGCCTTTGCCCATAGCTTGTTGCACTCAGAGAGAGCAGACTTGAGCTCTGGTGAGAACCCGGGGTGGGAGAACTTCCACGTCCGGACTTTAATGAATGGTGCATGTTTATTTACTAAATGGCTGAGTTCCTTATTTAAGACTGTGACCGCCTCATCTGGAGTTGTTGCGAGGTATAGATTCTGCCACCTAACCTTGCTAAGGTCACTTAGGAAATTTGCTGGTAGAAATTTTCTGAATGACCATTTTGTTATGAACTTAGTTTGGTTTTCCATTTTTGCTTGGGACCTGGTACATACTACTTACTATTCCATGGTCGCTCATGTCATTGTGAAGTACAGCTCTGCGGTGGAATTTGTTAGGATGGGTAGTGAGAACGAGGTCAAGAATGGAGCTATTCGCAGCATTTCCCTTGTTGGTCCTAGTTGGCTCAGTGATTATTTGGGTGAGTCCCAATTTGTCACAGAGAGATTTGAGAGTTTGAGATTTATGTGCGAGCCAGTTAAGGTTAAAATCTCCTAGGATTAAAACTTCAGTATATGCAGAGGAGGTTAGAGATTTCAAAGTCTTCAAGATATCAGTACCACCGTTAGGGGGCCTATAACCACCTATGATTGTAATACATTCCGTAAATGGAAGGTGTAGTTTTAGGGAGACTATTTCATATTCCTTGTGCTTGGTGCTGCAAAAGACTTCACTAATTGAGAATTTGGTTTTTGCATATATAGCCACTCCCCCTCCTCTGGAAACCCTATCTGCTCTATAAAGATTGTATCCCAGGAGAGAGACTTGTTGATCCAGATTTGATTTTTTAACCAGGATTCCGTAATGACAGTGAGGTCAGGCTTTGTGTGAAGGGCCCAAGCTTGCAACTGGTCAGTTTTTTTTTGCAAGGCTTAATATATTAACTAACATTATTTTAAGGCCTGAGGCTGGCGTGTACTCTATTGGAGAGCTAAACATTGAGCGAGGGCCTGGGTTTACCTCTGCGTTGCCTGAGCAAAGTAGAAGCAGAAGGAGTAATTTCTTAAGTGTGCAGATGGAGCACCTAAGCTCTTTATTCTTCGAACAACGTTTAGTTTGAGGTGGTGGTGTAGGCATGGCGTTACTGGTGGGCTTTAGTGAGCTATGGCCCTGTAGTAGTAATAAGGGGAGTGCGGAAGCCGTGAATGGCGAAGGGAGCAGCAGGTTTGGGAACATTGGTGTAAGGACAAGAGCGGGAGGGGTGCTGGGTATGATAGGGCATTTCTAGGGATGTGGATATGTTGTTCTTAACCACACTTGTTGGTGTGTCCCTTTCCCCTTTAAATCTTGCCGGAAGATCTTCAAGCTGGCTCCACCCACCCTCCCAGGCGGTATGACCCTCGGCTCCCCCGATGACGCCAGATCTTCCTTTCCGCTGAAGATTGAGGTTGCCGCCTCCTTTGCGATTGCTTTTTGTAGGCCCTGGCTTCTAACCCTTCGGTTATTCCGAAAATTAGGCTAGTTAGAGCTAGTGACTGTGCTCTTTGTTATTCGGTCATGGAAGATAAATTTTCCCCCGGATTTCGCCGGTGCCCATGCAACTAAAGCGTCGGCTCACAGATCCGCATACCACGTGTGTCTACTGCCTGGGTGTCGGCCATGACACCCAGACTTGCGAGATGTGTCTTGCGTTCCACCCGAATGTCCTCGACGATTGTATCACACGCCTTAAGTTAGGCGGGCCCAAGAAACCGAATCCTCCGATAAAATCCAAAGAGGCCCGGTGGGTGGTCTCCACGGCTGTGGGGTTCGCTGAGGAGCTGGAACACATGCAGGCCTTTGAAGAAGAAGTGGTACGGGCCATGGAATCCTCTTCCCGGTCGTTTTTTGTTCCCCTCAACCTGGGCTCCACGTTTTCGGGTGCCTTCCGAGAGCTGAGCTGTGTCAATCCCTCCCCACTAAAGGGGAGGGACCTGCCGGCTCTCATTCCTCTCGGCCCCATAAAAGGATCCGAAATCTTCTTTGTCTCAGCGAAAACACTCTTTGGATCGTGAGCAATTTCAGTCCCCGGAGCCATCAGTACTGACTTCGGTCAAATTGCTTCCTCGGCCACTGGCTTCTCAGCCCTGCCGTCTGGTCAGTTGACCGGGGTCTCGATCAAAGAGGTTGAGATCGTTCTTGATCCCGTTGACCCATTGTCTGCCAATGACTCTTTGACAAGGACTCCAGTCCTGCCTCTTCCTGATGAGGAGACCCAGCCAGCTAGGAATGCCATAGAGGAACCGGTCCCTGATCCGGGTAAGTCACTGGTTCTTCCGGTATCTCCCGAACGACCAGTCCGATTGAGGTCGTCATCTAGGACCCCCTCGACTGACAGGCCGAGGAAAGCGCATAAGCGCTCTAAAAAGAGGCAACGCATCTGTTATCCTTGTCCTCCTCAGATGAGGGGAGGCTTCGGCGGAAACTCCGTCAACGCTACGAGGATTTGATGTGGCAGCAGCTAATTCTGTCCAGACAGTCCAACAGCCAGCCACCATTAACCCCAGCACTTTGCCGTAAGACTTCCTCAGGGGATGTGGCTATGGTACCCGAGTGTGCATTTTAAACTTTAACAAAGTGCTCTTGCAAATTTAAAACTGTTAAATTACAATTTAGTCTCCTTAACAAGTAAGCAGCTTTGATCCAAAATGACTACCCATTCAGTGTCAATTACAGATAAATCATTATACATTTAAACATGATGTTAATCAGTTGTTTCCTAAATATATCACAAATGTTATTTTTATCTTTATCTTATTTTTCATCTTAATCTTTCAAATTATTTTGGCCTTTAACTTGTTTTTAAGAGTCCACAGTCAATTCCTTGGATGCATTAGACAGTTGGACGTCTTTTCAGTCATGTCATTTTCTCTCGGGTCCTTCAGATCTTACTTCGAGACACAGCTCTTGCAGCAGGTTACACCATTAGGACTGAAGCCGGCAGGTGTCAGGACCCCACGGAAAAGTTCTAGCTAGCTATCTTCAGCGGGGACCGCCCGATCGGTCCCGCCTCCGGCTCAGGCGTGGTATATGAGGGCGGTCCCGCCAGATTCCCCAGTTCTTTCCCTTGCCTGACTTGCGGTATGTCTCGATTCTTCGGATTCGGTTTCTAGCACGCTGACGCTGGGAAGTGCTTTCCTACGGAAAATTCGCTCAGAGTTCAGTTTTTCTCTGATGTCCTCCCGACCTCTGGTCACTCCTTGCGCCTGTGAGCAGAGATCCCATTCAAGGATCCGTCACTGGCCTGTGTCCGTGCCTAGGCCCAGACCACGACACCCGGTCCTGCTCCTTTTGCCAGGGTTTCAACAGCAGAACCCGGATCTGTCGCCAGAAGGCCCTACAGGCGTTCCTGTTAGAGGAGCAACTCAAGACCATGGCTTCCAAGGGGATTCTTCTGCAGAAGGCCCGCAAGCATGCTGAGAAGTAAGAGAGAAGGCCCTTTCCAGGTCCCCTGCCTAGGGCCTCCGACTCAGTAGCTCTGGCTCCAGGTCCCACCGCTCTTCTTCCCGGCCAGCTCTCAGCCTCCCGCTGCGGTGAGAAAATCTTATTCCTCTTCTCAGGCCAAGACTCCCAGGCCTTCCTCGTCCTCCAAGACCCTGGCTAAGTCGAGGGATCGCCACCATCACCACAAGTCGGGTTTCCGCCATTCTGAACCCGACGTCAGTTCTGCTTCCTTGCCTCCTCCTCTTCACCGGAAAACCAAGGAGCTCACCTCACTTAAGAGGCCGCAGGACCCGACGCCGGTTCGTCTGATGTCAGCCTCTCGCCTCAGGTCCCCAGAGCCATCGTCTGCCAGAAGACCATCGCCGGCCAGGCCTACTCATCACCGGACGCCGGTAGGGGGACTGGCGCCTGCTCCAATTGAGAAGAGGACCCCGACGCCCTCGACCGACGTCGGTCAGGAGACCATCACTGGGGAGGAGTTAACCCAGCCCAAGGACCAGACGGGTGACCCCGGTCCTGTTGAGACTCCCAGGGAACCCTCGCCGCAACCTGAGCCCCCTGTGGAGCCGACGCCGGGTCCCGACGACCGTCCACCGGCACCCGGCCACCGTTGGCCTTCTTTCAGAGGTGAAGGAGCTTTCACTTACTGGTGGATACCATCAAAAGGACATGGTACCCACTCCACCTCCCTTCCTCCTCCTCCTCCACCGTTGCTCCTCTGGTCTTCGCGCCTGCCTCCGCCTGTGTCTGCAGGTCGGCTACCTCCTCCCCGGAGCCCAGGACCCTCCAAGGGGAGACTGATAAAAGGAGACCTCCACAAGATCCTCTTCTAGGTCACCCAGTCCCAAGAGACCCAGAAGACGCCGTCTTCGCTCGACGGAGGACACGGATCAGAGCTTTCTACATCCAGATCCCCATCTCCCCTCTCCATCCCTTCTCTGGACCCACGTGAGCTGCCAAAGTCTCCTCCAGATGACCCTTCATTCTCGGATATCATGAAACACATCCAGGAGAACATGGGATGGGATGCGAAGAGTTAGACCTCAAGATGCCTGCGATAGTATCTTCGGCAGAAGGACCCCAAGCCTGTGGTGGTGCCACCCTTGGTAGACACTGTGATCGCCTCCAAGGCAGCGTGAAGCATCCACATTCGGGCCTCCCGGTGATGCCGAAGAAAGCTGACCGCTTGTACAAGGCTCCAAGAGAAGATCAGTACTTGACCCAGCATCCTCAGGCCGACTCTCTAGTCATAACAGCCTCTCATGACCGGTCCCAGAGACTGCAACATCTGAGCACCCTGCCACCAGACCCGGAGTCCAAGCAGCTGGACTCCATGGGTAGGCGCATGTATGCTTCCGCTTCCTGCGCCATCAGATCCCTGAATTATTTGACCCACATGGTGCAGTTCCAAAATGCCCTGTGGGAGCAGGGTCTGGATGCGGCTGAGAAATTGCCGGAAGGTGAGCAGAAGGAGGAGATGTCGCAGCTCCTCCGTACGGGTTCGGACGTGGAAACCCAGGTGCTATAAGCCGCGTACGACTCCTGGACTCCTCGCCCGAGCAGCAGCTTCAGGCGATGCTTCCGAGGCACTTTTGGCTCCGTGTTTCCAGTTTTACCCCGGACGTCCAGAAAAACATCATGGACGCCCCATTCGAGGGAGAAGTTTTGTTTGGTAAACCATCAGAGAAGATAATTACCAAACTCCAAGAGGCTGGGAAGGCGGTGAGATCGGTTCAGGCCATGTACCAACCCAAGCTTAGTTCCTTTCATAGGAACCAAAGCCGATTTCGTGGACGGACGCAGAGACAACAGTCCCGCCTCGCTCCACAACAGAGGGGCTCCGCTTCATGAGAGCCCAGGGAAACAACCTGCAGGTCGGAGCCAGCGACTCTAAGCCGGGTCCAGCCAGCGGGACCCTCAGCCGCCACAGCCTGACTCCTTCCCGGCCCCACCCTCAGGATCAACGGGACGCCATGGTCGGGGTCGCATGTAATTTCCTGGATGGCAGACTATAACCACCGACAGGTGGGTTCTACAATTGGTCGGAAGAGGCCACTTTATAGAATTCGCGGAAAAGCCACCCTCGAGGCCTCCGTTGCTCTCCCGGTATCTGGGTCAGCACAAGTCATTGCTCAGACAAGAAGTGCTCGCGCTCCTACAAAAGGGAGTGATAGAGTACGTCCCAGAGAACCAGAGAGGACACAGATACTATTCCCACTTCTTCCTGGTTCCAAAGAAGACAGGGGACCTCCGTCCGATTCTGGACCTCAGCGATCTCAATTTGTCGGTTGCCTACAAAAGATTCCGCATGGTAACTCTTCCGGGTCTTATTCCCATGCTGAAGCAGGACGCCTTTTTAGCGTCTCTAGATATACAGGACGCTTACCTGCACATCCTATAGCTCAGCGCACAAGAGGTTCCTGCGCTCGAGTTTCTCGGCCATCATCTTCAGTCTCGGCCCTCCATTCGGGCTGTCATCGGCACCCAGGGTCTTTATCAAATGCATGGCAGTCGTGGCAGCGTCTCTAAGGAGACAGGGCCATTATGTGTTCCCGTACCTGGACGATTGGCTTCTTATGGCCGCCTCCAGAGAGGCGTTGTTACGGGCGATCCAGAGCACCTAGGACCTGTTTCGATCTCTGGGTATCCTAATCAACCACGAGAAGTCCCTCCTGGTACCGTCGCAGAAACTGCAGTTCATAGGCGCAGTACTGGACACCGTTCAGGGAAGAGCATTTCTTCCAGACGACAGAGCGGAGCGCATCAGATACCTCATCAGGGAGCTTTTGTCGAACAAGACCGCCTCAGCCAGGTCGGTCCTTCGCTTGCTCAGACACATGGCTGCGGCCATTCCTACTGTCCCTTTCGCAAGGCTCCACATGCGGGTAACTCAGTGGATGCTCAAGGTGCAATGGGACCAAAGGCAAGACCACATGCAGCATCCGGTCAGAATCACGAATACCGCGATTTGAGACTGGCAGTGGTGGCTAGACCCAGGGACACTCTCTATGGGCGTCCCGTTCATGGCACCATCCCCGGAGGTAATCCTCACCACAGACGCCTCAGGTCTTGGGTGGGGAGCACACCTGGACGGGGTGAAGTCCCAGGGTGCGTGGACCCCTCTGGAGGCCCACCTCCATATCAACATCCTAGAGATGAGGCGGTCCTTTATGCCCTGCAGGCCTTTCAGTCAGAAATCCCGCCGAGTACTCTCCTGCTTCAGACAGACAACACGGTGGTGATGTATTACCTCAACAAACAAGGAGGTGCACACTCTTACCCCCTTTGCAGGGAGGCCATGAGGTGTGGGATTGGGTAATCCGACACGGCGCAACCTGATCACAGTACATGTTCCCGGTGGACAACACAATTGCAGGCGGCCTGAGTCGCTCCCAGGCCAGAGTCCACGAGTGGGAACTTCTCCAGGAGGTAGCAGAGGATCTGTTTCTTGATGGGAACTCCAGAATTGGACTTGTTAAGCCTCCCCATCCAGCATAAAACTGCCCAATTTTTTGCTCGCTAGATCAGGGCCTGGTGTTTTTCTGGCCGAGGCGCGTTGTCCCTCTCCTGGGCGGACAGATTCCTCTACGCTTTCCTCCCTTCCCGCTGATCCAGAGAGTTCTTCTCAAGTGCGCAGGAGCATGCAACAATGATCTTGGTGGCCCCATTCTGGCCCAGGCAGATCTGGTTCTTGCTAATTCAGCTGTCCGGAACCTCCGCTCTCGCTGCCATTCAGCTCCCACCTCTTGTCTCAGGAGAAGGGTTCACTGGTCCACCCGGACTTACGCTCACTGAACCTGCACGCATGGCTCCTAGAGACATAGCCATCTTGCGTCACGGGGTATCGCAAGAGGTTGCAGAAGTCCTTTCTGCAGCCAGAAAGCTGGCAACGCATGCGACGTATGCCATGAAATGGCACCGTTTTTGTCTGTGGTCGCAAGCACGCAGCCTTTCCCCTTTAGGTTGTCCGGTGAAAGCGGTGTTAGAGTACCTGCTCTCCTCTTTCTGTTCGGTCTCGCCTTACTCTCGATTAAGTGCACCTCTGTGCCATTTCAGCTACCACCTCCCGATGGACAGCGCACAGTGGCACAATTAGATGCCTGTCGAGAATTCTTAAGAGGGTGTTACACCTTAGGCCGCCCATTAAGGACCCAGTGCCTCCTTGGGACTTGCTCTTTGTCCTGAGCAACTCACGCCTCCCCTTTGAACCTGCCGCGGATTAGTGCAGCCATGCTTTCTGTCGTGGAAAACGCTATTTTGGTTGCTGTTATGTCAGCGAGAAGAGTTTCTGAGCTTCAGGCTCTCATGTGCAAAGAGCCTTATTTAATTTTCCACCGGGACAGAGTATCCCTGAGGACGAGTCCTAAATTCTTGCCTAAGGTGGTTTCCACACTCACTCTCAATCAGGATATTGACCTGCCGGTCTACTTCCCTAATTACTCTAACAAGAGGAGAGGCACTGCTTCACACCCTGGATGTTCACCGCAGCTTAAGGTACTACCTGAGCAGAACTAAGCAGTTTCAGCACTGGAGCAGTCAGTCTCCTTACCGAAAGGATGATGGGCCAACCAGTATCCAAACAGTCCCTGTCTCGCTGGCTTGTCCAGTGCATCTCTTACTGTTATGATATCAAACGAAAGCCCCTCCCAGGAGCAGTCCAGGGCCGTTCCACTAGGGGTGTGGCCACATCCTTTGCAGCACTTCGAAACGTCTCCACCTCTGCCATTTGTGCTGCAGCCACTTGGAGCTCCGTTCATACCTTTATCAGGCATTATGGCCTGGACATCGCTTCACGGCGAAGAGCAGGCTTCGTCCTGGCAGTGCTACAGGGCCTCCTGTCCTAGGTTCAGGACCTGGAACGTTCTGTCTTATGTCTTCCTCCCAGAGTGTTTGCAAGCACTATTGCTTGGGAATCAGTCCTAATGGTGTAACCTGCTGCAAGAGCTGTGTCTCGAAGTAAGATAGTACAGCTACGTAAGAACTTACCATAACAGTAGATCTTCAAGAACAGCTCTTGCAGCAGGTACCTTCCCACCCACCTTCCCCCTTGGAGGAGGTATGGCTTAAGCCTTTGTTAACAGGAATTTTTTTCCGTTTGTCTTCTGACGGTGGATCCTCAGTCTCCCATTTCGATGTCAGCCTGCGGCGGAAGTCTCTGGCGGAGAACTGGGAATCTGATGGACCGCCCCTTATGTACCACGCCTGACGTCCGGAGGCGGACCGACGTCCGGGGCGGTCCCCGCTGAAGATAGCTAGCTAGAATTTTTCCATGGGGTCCTGACGCCTGCCGGCTTCAGTCCTAATGGTGTAACCTGCTGCAAGAGCTGTTCTCGAAGATCTACTGTTACGGTAAGTTCTTACGTAACTGTACTTTTCTGTGATTCAAGACAGTAAGGTGTATTACTTGTCCTCATCGTATGAACTGCCTTCAGGAGCCATCTTTTTGGTGGGGTTTTTTCTTTGTAGCATACTGTAAAAGATGCAAACAGCAAGTAAAACAAGTTCAGATATAAAACAAAAGGCAGCAGACAGTAATTTTTAACAAATTGATGCATCTTAAGTGATATTTACATACTATAAAGAAGGCTTGAAATGCAGAATAACATTCAGTCCATTTGGTTTTAAACTTTGAAGTCACCATATCCAGGCAGTTTCTAATTGTGGCAAGTTTTTATCTAAAGGTTTTGAATTTATTTTCCCATTCCTAGCACATTCCAGACACCTTAGACTTTTGGAGTTAGCATCATACATGTCTCGAAAAGTGTTGTCCAACTGGGCTGTTGATGTTTACGTTTGTAATATTTCTTATATGTGTTTTTTTCACAGCTCTCTCTGTCATACCAATGTACATTTATCACAGGGACAAACCAGGCCATACACAACATAATGAATGCTGTATGTTGTACATTCTTCAATCAAATATTTTTCAAAGTAACACTGTATAAAAGTTCCTTCTGTAGCATATTGGCATGCATTGCAATGTTTAGATTTTCTAAAACACTGGGGGGCTGGGGACAACCACATCGGTTTATTGCTTTCAATCCCTGGTTGATACTTGCTATGTACTACATAATCATTAATATTTTTTGCCCTCCAAAACGATACCATGTTTCTCCTAATGCTGTTGCCAACTGTGTATCATTCATCAGGATAGGTCAATATTTATACACTGCATTTCCCACTTTACCAGATAAAAAGTTGTGTTCTATACTCAAAGTTACTGGTTCTTGTGCACTTTTAAGTTTTCCTGATGTAACTAATAGGCCATTCCTCTCCCTTTTCATCGCTTTCGCATCTTGCAGTAACTTTAAACTATACCCTCTATCCAGAAACCATTCGATCCTTTGTTCTAACTGGATATCAGAATCTTTTATCTTGCTACAGTTTCTTCTCAGTCGTAGTATCTAGCCGAACGGTATCGATCTTTGGATGTGCACTTGTAAAATGTAGGTAGGAGTTAGAAAAAGTCTGTCTTCTAAAATTCTTTGTGATTACACATTCACCCTCCGCACCCTCCAGAAGCACATCCAAAAATTACACAATCTTTTCACCTACTTTGTAGATTTTTTTTTTTTCTTGTATTTTCTGTTTATGCGCCTCCCACATGACAACCCCCGTCCAGCCACTTTTTCGGAGCACCTAGGTCTCATGTCCTCCTGTCCCCCTACTGCCATCCACCAGCCCCAGCTGCAGCTTACCTGGGTAGCCTGATTTATCCCTATGTCAGGAGGGTCCCTCTCTTCGGGGTGCCATACAAGCTAATTCGCATTCAGGGTTGCGGGCTGGTCTGGGCTAACTCCGGGGTTTCATGGCGGCAGGAGCCGGCACTTGTCATCCAGTTGAACGGGGAGCCCTTTACTCATTTTTCTGCCTGCCCACCACAGTTCTCAGCCTTGCGTGAGTGCAAACGACCTTGGGTGGGGATGTGCAGGGGGCGTGTCGAGGCAGCACATCCCCAAGCATGGCACCCAATCTGCCAGCAGGTGCCAAGGCTAGTCCCCCCGGGAGGGAAGCGTTCAGTGGACACTTGTAAATCCCCCTCCCTGCCAGTCTCTGCCCCAGGTACCTGGGCTCGGGGTGTGAACCCGGGTCGCCAGCGTGCCGAGCGAACCCCTTTGCTCGGCGCCACAGAGCCAGCTTGTAGGTTAGTTTCAGTAATGGAAATTGACATCCAAATCCAAAAGCGCTTCTTGTTTTGGTGCCTCAATACATCACTACTACAAGACAAAGAAGTCAGAGATATGACCTTGCAGATCGTAGACCAAGCTATACGAGAAAATAATACCCCTAAGATAAAATCAATCTTGAGAGGCCAGTTAATAGCCATTGTCACAGCCCAGAAAAGGAAATGACCAGAACGACAAACCCAGTTAGAAACTTAAATATAAAAACTTGAACAGCAGCAATAAATCCAGCTAGATAGACAGAGGGGCAGAGTCCTACAGAAACTTTAAAAGGAAATAAAACACACTTAATGGACTACAAGGTAGAACAAAACCTTAAATATCTAAGACAAAGGTACTACGATGGAAGCCCTAGAGGACTAAAATTACTAGCCTGTCAGCTGAAGGCTTGAAAAATGTGGGCACATATTACGAAACTAATTCATCCCGAGACGGATGCAAGAGTTTCCAGACTGGAGGATATTACGGAGGCTTTTACCCACTACTATAGGCAACTATACACCCCTAGACAGGGGAATCAAATGCTAAAATAGACGAATACTTACAGAAACTAGTGCTGCTGCAAGTCACACGTGAACAAAATGAAAAGTTTGAAAGCCCCGATTAAGTCAGGAAAATAGAATGGGCAGTCAGACATAGGAAGACAGGCAAATGCCCTGGAACTGATGGGATCCCAGCAGAATTTTATAGACAAAAGAAAAAGCAACACCTCTCCTATAACCGAGATACAAGAAAATCATGACGAATGAAGGCCCTCTTCTCCCATCGTGGTCCCAGGCCATTATTTCAGTTATAACCAAGCCTGGCAAGGACCCCACTTTTATATCGCTCCTACAGGCCTATCTCCGTCTTAAATGTAGATGACAAACTACTTACCTACATTTTAACCAAAAGGCTTGAAAATATACTCCCCCAGCTAATGCAGTTTTGATCAGACAGGCTTTATATTAGGTAGGCAAGCAGCTGACAGTGTGAGTGTACTCTCCACATGATAGACCACTTAAAACCACACAGCCACTCCTGTGATAATTATGAGTATGGACGTGGAAAAGTGTTTGATCAGTTGACTGGGCTTTCCTATACAGGGTCCTTGCTGGGTTTGGCTTCTCTTCAACAATACTCAGTGCCTCCAAACCTTTTACAAAGCCCTCAAGCCTTTATCCGAACCAGTGGATACATATCTCCTGGATTTGCTTCTGGGCTGTAGGGCACAACAAGGATGCCCACTAACCCCATTGCTTGTTACATTATGCTTGGAGCAGCTTGCCCAAAAAATCAGACACATGATGATGAGGTGAGAGGAGTCAATATAGGCACGTGTAGCCATAAAGTCATGCTATATACGGTTGATGTGCTGTTTTATCTGACATCCCTCAAAACATCACTCCCCAGAGTAAACTCATTAATTGAAGAGCACACCAACATGGCTGAATATGCTCTTAACATTAATAAAACAGAAATTCTCACCCTTAACTAACCCCCACTACCCCTACAACGGTGATTCCCAATGAAATGGACCATGGGCAAATTAAAATACTTAGGCATTGTTTTAAGACTGGTTATGGCATTCCTATATCAAGATCACTGTGCCCCATTGCTCCAGCAGATCAAAGGATCTCAAAGGTGGTGCCTGCTTCTTTTCCCATTGCATGCCTGAATTCAAATGGTCAAAATGCACATCTTTCCCCAACCTGACATTATCTCTCTGGTGGAGACCTAGCTCAACCCTAGGATACCAGACTCAGCCTTCCAATTGCCAGGCTACACCACTTTCAGACTAGACAGAATGGGGAAACGTGGAGGTGAGTGTGTGATTTATCTTAAAGAGCATCTTCGGGGATAACAAATACCATCTACCCCCTCCAGTGGGGCTGCCCAACTTCTAGCTGTTAAGATTTTGCTTGGCTGCAATGGGAAAACACTGACCGTGGCATCGACTTACATCCCCCAGGAGCCAAGATACTGGTTTCGCAGTTATAACTGACTACTTCACAGCACATGGGCCCAAGATGGAGCTACTAATCCTGGGTGACTTCAGCATAAATTGGAACTCCCCCGAAGCCAACCGATTCAAGGACATCCTTTCCTCTCTTAACGCAACACAAGCAGTGGATACACCCACTAGAATAAATTACCACACGGGCACTTGCACCCTCATTGACTGGGTTATCACCAACTTCCCCAACAGAGTCTCTCATCTAACTGTCCTCCCTGACTCCATCAGTGACCACTCCCCTGTTATACTCACCTGGTCTGACAAACCCACTAAGGTCCCACCAAAAATTATAACAGGGCTTCTTAAAAAAGGGAAGCTAGGTGCCCTAAAAGCCCACCTAAAAAGCCATGACTGGAGTTACCTAAGCAACACAACTGATGTGGATGACACATTAGATTACTTTGTCACTAAGTTTAATGAATCCTGTGACATCTATGCCACCCCCCATACAAAGCGAAAAGTCAGAAACTCCCAAAGCTTCTGGATCTCTCAGACAATTCTAGACATGATGTCACACCGAGACAAACTCTGGATCAAGTTCCGTATCACTGGAGCAACCGCTGACATCCAGATGTAGAAGATGGCCAGAAACAGCTGTACGTGGACAATAAGGAAAGCAAAAAGTCTTCACTTTAAAAGAGAGATGGAAAACTCCTGGAGGGACAGCAGGTGTTTCTGGGATAACATCCTGACCCTAACTGGTAAGCCCAATAAAGCACCCCTGTCACAAATAAATATAAATGGTACCCTAACTCATGACCCAAAACTCATGCCTGAAACTTTTAACCAAGCCTTCCTCAGACCTAAGTGGTGTACTACCCCCCCTGACTTCCTGCTCCCCACAGGAGGTAGCTTAGCCCCCAACCCTGAAACAACCTCCCCAAAGTCTCCACCCCCTTCTACTTTAAGATAATTTCCCAGATGGAGACCAACAAATATATTACAAAGGTACTCAACAAATTGAGAATAAGTAATGACAAGTTGAATCTCAAATGCCTGGAGCTCACCCTCAAAGTTGTACCCCCCCCCCCCCAAGATCTTAAACCTATCCCTAATTACAGGCAAATTTCCAACTATCTTGAAAGCAGCAGTTGTCACCCTGGTGTTTAAGAATGGCGACAGAACAAACCACGCCATTTATCGCCCCATCCCAATTCTTCCACCACTCTCAAAAGCACTTGAACGTATCGTTTCGGATCAATTGACTGCATATCTCTACAAATACCAACTGCAATATAAGCAGCAGCATGGGTTTCGCAAACTACATAGTACAGCTACCACGTTCTTGGAATTCAGCAGCTACATACATAGTGCCCTTGATCGGGGGCTCTTGGTGGGGCTACCTATTTTGACCTCACCAAGGCTTTTAACACAGTTAACCGTGAACTGCTTTTACGTCACCTGTCCTGCAGTGGCCTCTCCTCTGAATCCACTGCTTGGTTCAGGAGCTACCTCAAGGAGAGTACAAAAGTAAAATTAATGAAGTTTGCTCAAGCCCCTAAGCATCACCACAGGAGTACCACAAGGCTCGATTCTGGGACCACTACTTTTTAGTATCTTTTTAAATTCACTCCCCCAGGCAGTAACTGACCAGGTTTTGTTCTATGCGGATGACGCGCAGCAGTACTCTACTTGTCCCACTCTGACCCTGTGGAGCTTGAGCGCTGTATGCAATCCGACTTCTCTTCAGTGGAAAATTGGTTCAAGGACTCTAAGCTACTCCTAAACTATATTAAAAAAAAAGACTATGATCTTCACATCGACCCATAGCAGACATAAGTACTACCGACCCCACATTGTTAATAATCAAAACTTTCCCCTTGAACCTGTAACCCAACATTAAACTCAGCACTGTCCTACATGCTACATATTGACCTGGTTGCCAGGAGCACAAATGCAAAATTAGGCCTAATCTACAGAAAAAAAGCATTGTTTTACTCCTGATGCTCTGAAACTGGCTGTGACCAGCTCAGTTCTGACAATGCTTGACTATGGTCTTGTGGTTTATGGTGCAGCAACTTCCACTGCTCTCAAAAGAATCAAAACAACCCTAAACAAAGCTTGCTGACTTGTTCTGGGGGAGCACCGCTTAACCCACACCTGCGAGCTTTAAGCCCAAAGCGGATGGCCCAACCTAGACGGTTGCATCTGTTATCAAACTTGCCTGCTTGCTAAAAAATCCTTGTTTGGTCTTGCCCCTCCTGGAGTTCAGAACCTCCTCAAACACTCTGACTCAGCAAGATGTACCAGAGGCCTAAACGACCTCACTTTAAAAGTCCCCATCCGTAGAGAACCTCCAAAGGGCAATGGTCCTTCGAATACAGCACACCAACCTGGCTAAACTCTCTGTGTTGAGCTGCAAAATGCAACCAAGCTGGGCCCTTTTAAATCCCAACTCAGAGTGTCCCTAGCCATGAACAGTATCGGTGACTGCAATATCTAGAACCCTCTCCCTCCCCCTGATGTACCCTATACCCACCACACCGTCATTCACCCCCCAATTACATCTTATCATTCTTTCTGTTCCCTTGCCAACTCCTACCTTCCCCTCTCCTCTCCTCCTCTGCTGCCCTCTCTTACCTACACCTACACCCATTCTCACCCCTTCCCCTACTTTACTGGACTGTAAACTGCCTCCCTTCCTGTTCCTCCTTACCTTTCCCTCTCCCACCCACCCACTCCTTCACTCATCCTTCCCTAGCTCCCTCTATGCCACCCACTCCCTCCTCCTGCCCCATCCCTCCAACCCATGCACTTCAATTTGCTCTTTCTCCACCAACCCATCCCTATCACTTGTCCCTCCTCCCCTCTCCCTTTCCTCCCTGTCTTGAGCACCTTCCCTTTCCCTACCTTTCCCCCTACTGCCCTCTGCTCCCTCTCTTCCACCCTAATCTCTGCTGTCAGTCCCCGGCTTTTACCTACCTCAGTATCACTTGTTACACCTATCCTAAATACTTTGACAACATAACTATGTCTCTGGAACAACCCTGTCTTCTACCTTATTGTCAAATGATATCTTTGTTAATCAAATTGTGGCTTTGCACCATCACTTGCGTGTACTGTAATATTCTCCTCCTGCTAACTGTTTTACCACATGTGTAACTTTAGGTGAATATGTTGCTTGTGTATGACTTTTGTTAACATGACTTGGAACCTCTGTAAACGAGTCTCTAACTCCAAGGTACTTCCGAGATTGTAATAAATAAATATATATCTTTACCTATATCAATGTGCCCAAGCCCTACTAACCAAAAATCAACTGATATCTAGCGCCAGTTATATAAATTCATATGGGCCAATGACAGATCAAGAGTTCGCAACACCTTACTTCTAGCTAGGAAATCTTGGGGGGGGCGCAGTCCCAGCTCTTCCAGATTATTGGGTGGCTACCCAGATAAAGATAGCTCTTTTCTGGTTGAACGCACAAGTTACAGTGCACTGGAAGGAGATGGAGGAGGAGCAGGCAAGAGACTGGCCCTTTACCTCCTATCATAGTAAACCCCAAGCACTAAGTAGGTGACTGAAATCACATTATAGTGCATTTGAGGCCACTTTCCAAGCCTGGGAGTGTTTTGTGCAATACTCTTCGGTTACACCTCACCTATGGAGATTCGTGTGGCTAGCATGGGACGAGGAGTTCCCTCCAGCACAACTGGATCCATGGTACCGTAGACAAGCTGACACAAGGCTCCACTACCCTGACCAAATGCTAACAGGGAATAGCATAAAAAAATCTGAAGAATGCAAAACGGAATCTGTACGGTCAAACTCTGACCGCTTTTGATAATTCCAACTCAGACACTGTATACAAAACTGGTTAAGTTTAATCAGGCGATAGGAAGAGACGGGCTACCAAGACCTGACCTCTAACTTAAGATACTTGAGAAATCTAGAACAGAAGGGGGGCAGTGACTGCAACTTATAGATACTTAACTATACAGCAAACTACGGCCTTGGAGCACTTCATAAATAAATGGGAGTGAGAAGTGGACTTCTAAATACCAAGGAAACAATGGGAGAGAATCTGGGAAGGTTCTTTTAGAACAACCTCATTGGCTGATTGTCAGGAATACTCATGGAAAGTAAAAACCCATTACTTTATTACCCTTAAAATAAAAGCCAAATTGCTTCCAGGCTCTACATCAGCCTGTTGGCGGTTATATGGAGAAGAATAAGCGACCCATACTCACATTTTATACTTGCCCAGCTCTAACAAGATTCTGTCAAGCAATTGAGGCGTGACTCAGAAGCAGAAGGGGGCACAAGGGAGTCAAAGAGGCAGGACTCAGAGGGGATAAGGAGGGGGAGGTCAGAGGATGGGATGGGGGCCTGTGCCTGTGAGGGGAGGAAAAGGAAGGCTGGAGCCATCTGAGATGACGTTGTCAGGAGATGATACTTTTTGGGGTAGACAGGCAGTATAAGAACGTGATGGATGGAGGTAGGGCTATGAGCAGTCACAGCTGTTTAAAGTTAGGAGGTGCTGCCGGAGTTTAAAGTTTAAAAGGGCCAGTCTTATTTACAGAAGAAAAAACTCAGAGGGCAGGTCATTTAACCAGACAGGAGCCCTATAAATGAAAGCCTGCTGTCCCGGAGAGGTACTACAGAATGCACAGGAGGAAGTGCACTTCCTTCTAGAAAAAGGGCTATAGAACCAGTTCCTCTCATTGAACTGAACAGTGGGTTCTAGTCCAGGTATTTCCTGATTCCAGAATGGAAGGACAGGTGACCTGATGCCCTTCTTGGACTTGCGAGACCAGAACAAGTTCATAAACAGTAAAATATTTACACGTGATGGTTGCTTCAGGCTCTCATCCTCATGCTACAGCAGGGGATTGGCTCTGTGCCATAGACATGAAGAATGCCTATCTTCATATATAGATCAGAAGAGCGATAGACAGTACCTCCACTTTACACTAGCTGGTGAGCATTTCCAGCTTCATGTTCTACCTTTTCGTCCTTCATCCATCCCACAAATATTTACCAGGTGTTTCGGGGTGATGGCGGCTACCCTTTGTCTTCCTTTGGATGACTGGCTGCTAAAAGCTCAGTCTAGGGAGGTGACTCAGTAGGCACTGTCCTGTACATTACATTTGTCTGAGGACTTGGGGATAACCGTAAACATGGCAAAATCAGCCCTGACTCCTTATCAAAATCTCCAGTTCATTGGTACAGTATTTGATACAACAGTGGGCAGGGTCTTCCTGCCTCCCAGCAGGGCGGAAGATTTGGTAGCCCAGGCTCAGATGGTACACGAGAGCCACTCTGTACCAACTCAAATTATAGGACCTGTTTCACAGATTAACTAATCAGCGTCTTTCTTTACATAACTCGTGAAACACTCTTACACAGCAAATAGTGGATCTTACTTCGAGACACAGCTCTTGCAGCAGGTTACACCATTAGGACTGAAGCCGGCAGGCGTCAGGACCCCACGGAAAAATTCTAGCTAGCTATCTTCAGCGGGGACCGCCCCCGACATCGGTCCCGCCTCCGACGTCAGGCGTAGTACATAAGGGGGGCGGTCCCGCCAGATTCCCCAGTTCTTTCCCGCCGTCGACTTGCATGTCTCGACCCTTTGGTTCAGCTTCTAGCACACGATGCATGGTAAAGTGTTTTCCTACGGGAAATTCGTTCTCTTCATTCAGTTTTCTCTCTGATGTCCTCTCCGACCTCCGGTCACTCCTCGAAGTGCGCCTGTGAGGAAGCAGATCCCATTCAAGGATCCGTGACTGCCTGTGTCCGGTGCCTAGGCCCAGACCACTACACCGGTCCTGCACCTTCTGCCAGGGGTTTCAACAGCAGAACCCAGATCCGCCGCCAGAAGGCCCACAGGCATTCCTGCTCGAGGAACAACTCAAGACCGTGGCTTCCAAGGGGATTCTTTGCAGAAGGCCCGCAAGCATGCTGAGAAGCATAGAGAGAAGGCCCCTTCCAGGTCCCCGTCTAGGGCCTCCGACTCACGCAGCTCCGGCTCCAGGTCCGACCGCTCTCCTTCCCGGGCCAGCTCTCAGCCTCCCCCCGCTGTGGTGAGAAAGTCTTCAGGCTCCTCTTCTCAGGCCAAGACTTCCAGGCCTTCCTCGTCCTCCAAGGCACTGGCTAAGTCGGGGGATCGTTACCATCACCACAAGTCGGGTTCCTGCCATTCTGAACCCGACGTCAGGTCCGCCTCCTTGCCTTCTCTTCCCCAACGGAAGACCAAGGAGCTCACCTCACTTAAGAGGCCGTTGGACCCGATGCCGGTTTGCCCGACGTCGGCCTCTCGCCACAGGTCCCCAGAGCCGTCGTCCGTCAGAAGACCGTTGCCAGCCAAGCCAGCTCATCACCGGACGCCGGTAGGGGGACCGGCGCCCGCTCCAATCGAGAAGAGGACCCCGACGCCTCCGACCAACGTCGGTCAGGAGACCATCACTGAGGAGGAGTTGACTCAGCCCAAGGACCAGACAGGAGACCCCGGTCCTGTTGAGACTTCCAGGGAACCCTCTCCGCAACCTGAGCCCCCTGTGGAGCTGACGCCGGGACCCGACGACTGACCACTGGCGCCCGGTCCGTCGCCGGGCCTTTCTTTTTCAGAGGTGAAGGAGCTTTTCACTTACTGGTGGGATACCATCAAAAAGGACATGGTCCCCACTCCGCCTCCGCTTCCACCTCCTCCTCCTCCTACACCAGTTACTCCTCCGGTTCCTGCACCCCCTTCTCCATCTGGGTCTGCAGGCCGGTTACCTCCTCCCCGGGAGCCCAGGACCCCTCCAAGGGGGAGACCAGACAAAAGGAGACCTCCGTCCAGATCCTCTTCTAGGTCACCCAGTCCTAAGAGACCCAGAAGACACCGCCGTTCGCCTTCGACGGAGGACACTGAATCAGAGTTTTCAACATCCAGATCCCCATCTCCCTCTCTCCATCCCTTCTCCGGACCCATGTGAGCTTCCAGAGTCTCCTCCGGATGACCCTTTGTTCTCGGATATAATGAGACACATCCAAGAGAACATGGGATGGGATGCGGAAGAGTTAGACCCCGAAAGGCTACGCCTTGCGAAGTATCTTCGGCAGAACGACCCCAAGCCTGTGGTGGTGCCACCCTTGGTAGACACTTTTGTGGACGTTACCAAGGCAGCGTGGAAGCGTCCACATTCACTCCTGGCGATGCCGAAGAAAGCTGACCGCCTGTACAAGGCTCCAAGGGAAGACCAGTACTTGGCTCAGCATCCTCAGACTGACTCTCTGGTCATAACAGCCTCACATGATCGGTCCCAGAGACCGCAACATTTGAGCACCCTGCCACCGGACCCAGAGTCCAAGCAGCTGGTTGCCATGGGTAGGCGCACGTATGCTTCCGCTACCTGCGCCATCAGATCCCTGAATTATTTGACCCACATGGTGCAGTTCCAAAATGCCCTGTGGGAGCAGGGTCTGGATGCGGCTGAGAAATTGCCAGAAGGTGAGCAGAAGGAGGAGATGTTGCAGCTCCTCCGTACGGGTTCGGACGTGGGAACCAGGTGCTACGAGCCGCGTACGACTCCGCGGACTCCTCGGCCCAAGCAGCAGCTTCAGGCGTATGCCTCCGGAGGCACTCTTGGCTCCATGTCTCCGGTTTTACCCCGGACGTCCAGAAAAACATCATGGATGCCCCATTCGAGGGAGAAGTTTTATTTGGTAAACCCTCGAGAAGATAATTACCAAACTCCAGAGTCGGAAGGCAGTGAGGTCGGTTCAGGCCATATACGACCCAAGCTTAGTTCATTCGTAGGAACCAAAGCCGATTTCGTGGATGGGCGTTAGAGACAACAGTCCCGCCTGTTCCACAACAGAGGGGCTCCGGTTCGCAGAGCCCAGGGAAAACAACCCGCAGGTCGAGGCCAGCGCATCTAGCCAGCCCAGCCAGCGGGCCCTCAGCCGCCACAGCCTGACTCCTTTCCGCCCCGCCCTCAGGATCAACGGGATTTCATGGTCGGGGTCGCATTACACTCTCCTACCAGGATGGTAGTCTATAACCACCGACAGGTGGGTTCTCCAGATGGTCGGAAGAGGCCACTTTATAGAATTCGCGGAAAAGCCACCCTCGAGGCCTCCTCTGCTCTCCCATACTCGGGTCAGCACAAGTCATTGATCAGACAAGAAGTACTCGCGCTCCTGCAAAAGGGAGCGATAGAGTACGTCCCAGAGAACCAGAGAGGACACGGATACTATTCCCACTTCTTCCTGGTTCCAAAGAAGACAGGGGACCTCCGTCCGATTCTGGACCTCAGCAACCTCAATTTGTCGGTCGCCTACAAAAGATTCCGCATGGTAACTCTTCCGGGTCTTATTCCCATGCTGAAGCAGGACGCCTTTTTAGCGTCTCTAGACATGCAGGATGCTTACCTGCACATCCCTATAGCTCAAGCGCACAAGAGGTTCCTGCGCTTCGAGTTTCTCGGCCATCATCTTCAGTTCCGAGCCCTTCCATTTGGGCTGTCATCGGCACCCAGGGTCTTTACCAAACACGTGGCAGTCGTGGCAGCATCTCTAAGGAGACAGGGCCATTATGTGTTCCCGTACCTGGACGATTGGCTTCTCATGGCCGCCTCCAGAGGGGAGTTGTTACGGGCTATCCAGAGTACCCAGGACCTGTTTCGATCTCTGGGTATCCTAATCAACCACGAGAAGTCTCTCCTGGTACCGTCGCAGAAGCTGCAGTTCATAGGCGCAGTACTGGACACCGTTCAGGGAAGAGTATTTCTTCCAGACGACAGAGTGGAGCGCATCAGATCCCTCATCAGGGAGCTTTCGTCGAACAAGACCGTCCCAGCCAGGTTGGTCCTTTGCTTGCTCGGACACATGGCTACGGCCATTCCTACCATCCCTTTCGCAAGGCTCCACATGCGGGTAACTCCGTGGATGCTCAAGGTGCAATGGGACCAAAGGCAAGACCACATGCAGCATCCGGTCAGAATCACGAATACTGTGATTCAAGACTGGCAGTGCTGGCTAGACCCAGGGACACTCTCTACGGGCGTCCCGTTTATAGCGCCGTCCCCGGAGGTAATCCTCACCACAGACACCTCAGGTCTAGGGTGGGGAGCACACCTGGACGGGGTGAAGTCCCAGGGAACATGGACCCCTCAGGAGGCCCACTTCCATATCAACGTCCTAGAGATGAGGATGGTCCTTTATGCCCTGCAGGCATTTCAGTCAGAGATCCCGCCGAGTACTCTCCTGCTTCAGACAGACAACACGACGGTGATGTATTACCTCAACAAACAAGGAGGCGCACACTCTTACCCCCTTTGCAGGGAGGCCATGAGGGTGTGGGATTGGGAGATCCGACACGGCGCGAACCTGATCACAGTACATGTCCCCGGGGTGGACAACACAATTGCAGACGGCCTGAGTCGCTCCCAGGCCAGAGTCCACGAGTGGGAACTTCTTCAGGAGGTAGCAGAGGATCTGTTTCTTCGATGGGGAACTCCAGAATTGGACTTGTTCACTTCCCCATCCAACGCAAAACTGCCCAATTTTTGCTCGCTAGATCCAGGGCCTGGTGTTTTCTGGCGAGACGCGTTGTCCCTCTCCTGCGCGGACAGATTCCTCTATGCTTTCCCTCCCTTCCAGTTGATCCAGAGAGTTCTTCTCAGACTGCGCAGGGAGCATTCAACAATGATCCTGGTGGCCCCTTTCTGGCCCAGACAGATCTGGTTCCCTTTGCTAATACAGCTATCCCGGGAACCTCCGCTCCCGTTGCCATTCAGCTCCCATCTCTTGTCTCAGGAGGAGGGTTCACTGGTCCACCCGGACTTACACTCACTGAACCTGCATGCGTGGCTCCTAGAGACATAGCCATCTTACGACATGGGGTCTCGCAAGAGGTTGCGGAAGTTCTTTCTGCAGCCAGAAAGCCGGAGACGATGCACGCATAACCATGAAATGGCGCTGCTTTTGGTTATGGTTGCAAGCACGCGGCCTTTCCCCTTCAGGTTGTCCGGTGAAAGCGGTGTTAGAGTACCTGCTCTCCCTTTTCCGTTTGGGTCTCGCCTACTCCTCTATTAAGGTGCACCTCTGTGCCATTTCAGCTCATCACCTCCCGGTGGGACAGCGCACAGTGGCACAATTAGATGCCTGTCGAGAATTCTTGAGAGGGGTGTTACATCTTAGGCCGCCCATTAAGGACCCAGTGCTCCATGGAACTTGCTCTTTGTCCTGGAGCAACTCACCTTCCCCCCATTTGAGCCTGCTGCGGATTGCGAGCTCCGTTTTCTGTCGTGGAAAACGTTGTTTTTGGTTGCTGTTACATCAGCGAGAAGAGTTTCTGAGCTTCATGCTCTCATGTGCAAAGAGCCTTATTTAATTTTCCACCGGGACAGAGTATCCCTGAGGACGAATCCTAAATTCTTGCCTAAGGTGGTTTCCACACTCACTCTCAATCAGGATATTGACCTGCCGGTCTACTTCCCTAATTATTCTAATAGAGGAGAGGTGCTGCTTCACACCCTGGATGTTCACCGCAGCTTAAGGTACTACCTGAACAGAACTAAGCAGCTTCGGAAATCGGAGCAACTTTTCGTTTCCTTTACTGAAAGGATGATGGGCCAACCAGTATCCAAACAGTCCCTGTCTCGCTGGCTTGTCCAGTGCATCTCATACTGTTATGATATCAAACAAAGCCCTCCCGGGATCAGTCCGGGGCCATTCCACTAGGGGTGTGGCCACCTCCTTTGCAGCACTTCGAAACATCTCCACTTCTGCCATTTGTGCTGCAGCCACTTGGAGCTCTGTACATACCTTTATCAGGCATTATAGCCTGGACATTGCTTCACGGCGAAGAGCCGGCTTCGGCCTGGCTGTGCTACAGGGTCTCCTGTCCTAGATTCAGGACCTGGAATGTACTTTCTAGTTTCCACCTCCCAGAGTGTTTGCAAGCGCTACTGCTTGGGAATCAGTCCTAATGGTGTAACCTGCTGCAAGAGCTGTGCCTCGAAGTAAGATAGTACAGTTACGTAAGAACTTACCGTAACAGTAGATCTTCGAGAACAGCTCTTGCAGCAGGTACCTTCCCGCCCACCTTCCCCCTTGGAGGAGGCATGGCTTAAGCCTTTTTTAACAGGGATTTTTACCCTAGGTCTTCTGATGGGTGGATCCTCGGTCTCCCATTTTGATGTCAGCCTACGGCCAGAAGTCTCCGGCGGGAGAACTGGGGAATCTGGTGGGACCACCCCCTTATGTACTACGCCTGACGTCGGAGGCGGGACCGACATCGGGGCGGTCCCTGCTGAAGATAGCTAGCTAGAATTTTTTGTGGGGTCCTGACACCTGCCGGCTTCAGTCCTAATGGTGTAACCTGCTGCAAGAGCTGTTCTCGAAGATCTACTGTTACAGTAAGTTCTTGCGTAACTGTACTTTCACGTGCTATGTAAAATCAAAAGACATTCTCATCTCCATCTTCACTTTTCAAAAAGTAGCTGTTGCGTGTTTGGGAGGGGAAATACTATATGAAAAAAAAAGATATAAGAACACAGAGTAAAAGCTTAGAATTGCAGTCATACCATTACAGTTTTTAGCTGCTCATGTTGAAATGTATTTTGAATACAACCCATTACTATCGGCACCCACTCTCTGTAGCATTTGCCCTTACGCAGCATGTTATGAACTTTGAATCCTATTCAGTCACACATTTCTACTTCTTCGGGATTGGCTTTAAGAAACATAATAAAAAATGGAAAGAAACGCATGGAAGGCATGGTAATCCCTTTCAAACCGCACACAGGATTTCCACCACTTCAAGATCGACTGCAGCAAAGATATTTAACCAAAAAAAAGGCACCGCCCAGCATCCACAGCAAAGGAACACTTTCAGTCACAAAATAGTAAGTACAGCAGGCTGCCAATACTAGCTTCTTGACAGGACAACAGCATTTCTGTTACCCATCTAAAGCATGGGTGTGCAAATAAGTTTTTTGAATACTCACCCCAGGGCTAGTGGTGGTCTAAAATTTACTTGCCCACGAGATACTGTACTTGTCCTACCACCAGTGCCACTCGGTCGGTCTCCCCCAGCCCCACAGGCCAACAGGGCCCCCCCCCCCACTGCCAGACCAGACCCAGCCAGTACCACAGCTGACTCCGCCTTTCTTGTGGTTGCCCAGAGATGTCGATGGACTGTCTACAGTTACATACCCTACCCACAGTGGCCAGCAGTAGGCCCACCCAGCAGCCGTCTCAGAGTCCTGTCACACCGACGACAGTTGATATAGATACACACTCACCACATTATCTAAAAGGGGCACCAGTCAAGTGACCGGGGCAGTGCAGTGGCTAACATCCACTTTAGTGCAGCAGCCAGCCCAGCGGACCAGGATCAACTAAGCAAGTCAGCCTGGCTAGGCCTAATGAGTGAGGTCGGATGGATGACACAGACTTCAGAGAGAGGAGACATAGGGATGGGAGGATGCACCATTTTGTCATAGGCCTGCCACAGACTCCACGTGCACCGACACTCCATGAGAAGCAAATAAACACTGTCTTTCACCGCCCCCCCCGGCCAGATCGACTCAAAGCTCTAGCTGCTGCACGAACTAACAACCAGACAACCATGAAAACAGTATACACACACTACTTCCCAAAAAACCTGTTACCTGCAAGCAGAAAAAACTCACACACACACACACACACACACACACACACACACACACACAAGCTGAAGCAGCAGCATTACAGTCTTGCAGACCAGGTCGGTGACAGTCCGCCCCAAACACAACCCAACTAAAACTGGTACTCAGTCATGGTACACACACACACAAGAGTAGTGAACAGGCCAGGGCTTGGGCAGTGGAGAAACTGAGTGGGGAATGGGAACAGATGTCAGCAATTTATAAGGGGGCTGCAGGGAGGAGGTGGGAAATTACTGCCCTGTCGGCCTCACATCAGTGGTAGGTAAGATGATGGAGGTGTTAAAAAAAGAAACAGTGGTAAAATACTTTATGGACAATAAGCTGTTAGATGAAAAGCAACATGGCTTCACTAGTGGGAGATCTTGCTAGACAAATCTGATCAAATTTTTTGATGGGGTAAAAAAGGTTATTGATTGGGGGGGGGGGGCAGTTGATGTGGCCTACCTGGACTTCAGTAAGGCCTTTGACTCTGTTCCTCACCGTAGGCTAGTAAATAAGACAGAGAGCCTGGGGGTGGGACAGAAGATAACTAGATGGGTGGAAAACTGGCTGAAGGATAAAAGCCAGAGGGTGGTGGTTAATGGTGTACATTCTAGGATAATGAGGGTGACGAGCGGTGTTCCTCAGGGGTCAGTACTGGGACCAGTCCTTTTTAACAAATACATCAGTGATACATCAGTGGGACTTGAAGGGAAAGTGTGTCTTTTTGCGGATGATGCAAAGTTATATAATAGGGTTGACAGCTTTTAGAAGCAGCAGCTAGCAGCTGAAAGGGGAGCTAGCATTTACTTTTAAAAGCAGCTTATTTTGGAGAGGGAAGCTAGCAACTAAATGGGAGCTAGCATTTGCTTTTAAGAGTACCTCATTTTGGAGTGGAAGAGGGGAATCGGGTAGATCTCCCACTCCCACATCACTTAACTGCTAACAGCTACTGCTAAGGGGTGGTAATAGTAATACCCACCATGCCACCCCCTCCCAACCACACAGGTTCTTTATTATAGAAGCCCAAGGGAACTTCCTGTAGGGCTCCCAAAGGAAGACACCAGTGAGAACAGGAAGCGAGGATAGAGAAGATGCAGTGAAGGGAGAAAGAAACAGTGGCACATGCAGGTTGGGAGGAAAACAGACATGGACATCCAGATCTGCCAATGCTGCGTTAGGGCTGGTAGTGACTGGGGGTGCTCCTTCTGCAGGACAGTTGCGGAACTACGGAGGAAGCTATGGCAAGCAAGAGAAGAGATTTTGAGGCTGCAGAGGAGACTGGATTGTGGATGCCCACCACCACCACCCCCCCCTTACCCACCTACTCCCTAAAAGCCCACAGGTCTTTGGGGGGGGGGTGGAGGGTAGTGAGAGGGGGCAGCGGGGCACTTGGAGCTAAGATGGGACACTGCCAGCCACATGCTGTCCACACCCAGAATCGTTTTGCCCCCTAGCCAGGGGACAGAAACCAGGTGAGGAAAAAGGAAGAATCGAGCAGGGCAAACCCGACACAAGAAAGCAGGAAGGAGGTACAAGGAAGGAGAGGAAGAATACACAAAGTAATAGGAGGATTCTGGTCGTGGGAGACTCTGTGTTGCAAGAAGTGGAGGCATAGCTCATCAGTGCGAAGGGAGCTGAAACCATGGTGAAATACATGCCAGGAGCATCTGCAAGGAGAACTAAGGACAGAATAGGCCAGCTGGTGAGCAGAGATCAGGATTTCTCAGGGATCATTGTCCACCTTGGAACAAATGACATAGCAAATAGGACTGTGGAAGAAGCCAAGGCAGACATGAAGACCCTAGGGGAGAGCCTAAAGGAGTACACAACACATCTGGCCTTCTCGGAGGTGTTGCCAGTTTGGAAGAAGGGCAGAAGTGAGGACAGGATCAGAAATGAAGGGATCAGGGAATTCAGCCAGTGGCTCCAGGGTTGGTACGTAGACAACGGGATGCACTACATTGGAGACTGGGGGACATTCTGGGATAGGAAGCTCTTCAAGTATGATGGTTTGCATCTCACCGGAGAAGGAGCGAGAGCACTAAGGCAGAAGTCGCAGGTCTTCTTGGAGGGTTTAAACTGGGCAGTCTCCAGTACTGAGAAGAAGACCTAAATGAGGACACAACAGAAAGATAAGACAGTAAGGGGATCGGCGAATGGAAGGGCCCCACCCCCCAGCATTGGACTAAAGGAAACGGGCATGGCCATGAGCAAGGAGTGGCCATAGGTAAAAAAGGAGGGACCTCATGTAACGTACAGGAGGGGCAGACACAGAAAAGGGGGGGATGGTACCGAGGTTATAGCAGGGGGGAGGCCGTGATTAGAAGGCTATGGTGACAGCTCACACCACCACCGCCGGTGGGCTTGTTATCACTCCCCATAAATCCAAGGGAGCACATACGCATCCAGAAAGAGAAATGCAGAAGCCGGGCATCTCGACCACAGAGGTCTCGATTAGCATTCTGCAACAAGACGGCAACCTCAAAAATCACCCTTGTGCAAACAGCAAGTTGGCACTGTCCAAGAAGAGTGTGCAGCTGCATACCAAAGGGTGTACACATTCCTGGAAGGGTGATGGTTGCAAACGCTAGAAGCTTTGCAAACAAACTAACTGAACTCGCAGCCATCATGGTAGTAGAAAGATTGGATCGGGTTGCCGTGACAGAAATGTGATTCACAGAAAACAACGAATGGGACATGGCTATACCTGGATATAATCTGTTCAGAAAGGATGGGCAGGGTCAAAGAGGGGGAGGAGTAGCCATTTACATTCGAGAAGACATAAAAGCCACAGAGGTGCAGAGTCACCCTGGGGACACAGAGTCACTGTGGCTTACTAGAGATACAGGAAACGGAAAAACTGTCAAGACTGGCATCATTTACAGACCTCCAAATCAAGGACAGAAAGGGGACAAAGACCTGATAGAAGAAATGCACAAAATAACTCGGAGATGAGAGGTGATACTGGTGGGGGGACTTCAACCTTCCAGATATAAACTGGAGTACACTAACGGCGGCAACAAGAAGCAGCAGGGATATCTTATTGGCACTACAAGGAGCAGGACTAAGTCAACTGATCAAAACACCAACAAGAGGAGATGCCATACTTGACCTGGTCCTCACAAACACTAAGAGGGTCAAGGAACTCCATGTGGGATGCCATAAGTGTGACAGTGACCATCGTATGGTTAGCTTCAAGGTAAACATAACTAAGGACACATGCCACTCAAAAATAAAAGTACTAGATTTTAAAAAGGCGGACTTCAACCAAATGAAGACCAACGTAAGAAACAACTTAATTGATATACAAGTGGACGAGGTCAGTGTCATGTGGGGGGAAACTTAAGAAAGCAATCCAGGCAGTCACTGACTAATGCACCAGAAGGGTTACCACAGTGAAAAGAAAATGAAACCCCTTATGTTTTTCAAAGGAAGTTGCCAAAATAGTGAAAGAAAAACAGAAGGTGTTAAGGCTATACCCGGGAACAAACAAGGAAGAAGACTGGGTGTCATACAAGGATAAAATGAAAGCAGCCAGCAAAAAAATAAGGCAGGCAAAAGCGCAGACAGAAGCAAATATAGCAGAAAGTTGCAAAGAGAGGAGACAAATTCTTCTTTAGATACATCCAGGAGAGAAGGAAGGCAAAAAGGGGTACAGTCAAGATTACAACTCAGGAAGGGAAAACAACAGAAGACTACCTCGAAAAAGCAGAAATCCTGAACAAGTACTTCTGCTCGGTATTTACTGAGGAGGACCCAGAAATGGCAAAACGCAACACCTCTGAACAGGGGGTTGATACTGGCCCCTTCACAGAGACCGAAGTACTGGAGGCATTAAATACAGTGCCTCCAGAAAGTATTCACCCCCTTGGATTTTGTCACATTTTGTTGTGTTACTACCAGAATTTTTAATGCATTGAAATGATTTTCCCCCCTTGATTGACACAGCATACTCAACAATTAAAAGGGGCAAAAATATTTATAGTATGTAACAATTTATGAAACATTAAAAACTGAAATATCTTGTTTACTTAACTATTCACCCCCCGAGTCAATACTTTGTAGAAGCACCTTTGGCAGCAATTACAGCTTTGAGTCTTCTTGGGTATGTCTGTATCAGCTTTGCACATCTGGATTTGGGGATTTTCGCCCATTCTTCCTTTCAGATTTGCTAAAGCTCTGCCAAGTTGGATGGGGAGCGTCGGTGAACCGCAATCTTTAAGTCTTTCCTCAGATTCTCAATGGGATTCAAGTCTGGGCTTTGGCTGGGCCACTCAAGGACATTCACCTTCTTGTTCTGAAGCCACTCCAGTGTTGCTTTGGCTGTATGCTTGGGGTTGTTTTCCTGTTGGAACGTAAATCTTCGCCCCAGTCCAAGGTCTATTGCAGACTGATGCAGGTTTTCCTCAAGGATGTGCCTGCATTTGGCTCCATTCATTGTTCCCCTCTATCCTGACAAGTGCCCCAGTCCCTGCCGCTGAAAAGGATCCCCATAACATGATGCTGCCACCACAATGCTTCATGGTAGGGATGGTGTTACATGGGTGATAAGCTGTGTTCGGTTTGCGCCAGGCATAGCACTTTACATTCAGGCCAAAGAGTTCAATTTTTGTTTCATCAGACCAGAGAATCTTTTGCCACATGGTCTCAGAGTCTGCCACGTGCCTTCTTGCAAACTCCAGGCATGCTAATATGTGGCCTTTTCTCAGGAGTGGCTTCCGTCTAGCCACTCTCCCATAGAGGCTACATCTGTGAAGTGCTGCAGAGATTGTTGTCCTCTGGACAGGTTCTCCCATCTCAGCCATGGAACTCTGTAGTTCTGTCAGGGTGGTCATTGGGTTCTTGGTCACTTCCCTGACCAAGGTCCTTCTTGCCCGGGTTGCTCAGTTTGGGAGGACGGCCTGCTCTAGGAAGAGTCTGGGTGGTTCCGTAATCTTTCCATTTCCTAATGATGGACTTGACTGTGCTCCTGGGAACTTTCAACACCCTAGAAATGATTTTATACCCCTCCCCAGGTCTATGCCTCCTCACAGTTCTATCACGGAGTTCTATGGACAGCTCCTTGGTCTTCATGGTAGAGTTTCTGCTCTGACATGCACTGTCAATAGTGGGACCTTATATAGACAGGTGTATTTCCTCTGCAATCATGTCAGCCATTTGAACTGACCACAGGTGGACTCCATTCACGTTTTAGACTGATCTCACAAGGAAATTGGATGCACCTGAGCTCAATTTGGAGTGTCATAGCAAAGGGGGTGAATACTTATCAAATCAAGGCATTTCAGGTTTTTATTTTAAATTACATGTACAAAAAATTCCAGAAGTTTCATTCCACTTTGACATTATAGAGTAATTTGTGTAGATACGTGACAAAAAAATCCCATATTAATGTATTTTAATTTGAGTTTGCAACATCACAAAATGTGACAAAATCCAAGGGGGAGCGAATACTTTCTGAAGGCACTGTAAACTGCAAGTTGACAAGGCCATGAGGCCAGACGAAATGCACCCCAGGCTCTTAAAAGAACTGAGATTAGAATTGGCTGCTCCACTGGCTAAACTATTAACCAAATTCCTAAAGAGTGGGGAGGTACCCGAAGATTGGAAAAGGGCACTCATGGTCCCACTCCACAAATTGGGCAGCAGGGAGGACTTTGGAAATTACAGGCCGGTAAGCCTCACATCCATAGTGGGGAAGTTAATGGAGACACTTCTCAGACAGAGGATTATGGCATTCCTGGAGGCTAGCGGCCATCAGGACCCCAAGCAGCATGGTTTCACAGCGGGTAGGTCATGCCAGACAAACCTGATTGAGTTTTTTGGCTGTGTTATAAAGGTTATAGATGATGGTGGGGCAGTAGATGTGGTCTACTTAGACTTTAGCAAGGCCTTTGACTTGGTTCCACACAGAAGGATGGTAAAGAAGCTAGACCACACAGGAGTTGGATCAGAAGTAGTTAGATAGGATAAAAACTGGTTACAGGGCAGAACCCAGAAAGTGCAAGTAAACAGAGCACTGTCATCGGAAGGTGGGGTAACCAGCGGTGTGCCCTAGGGTTCAGTACTGAGGCCCCTGCTCTTCAATATTTTCATATCGGACATAGCTAACTGACTACAGAGAAAGGTGTGTCTGTTCGCAGATGACACCAAAATATGCAACAGGGTTGACACCCAGCAGGGAGTGGACAAAAATGGAAGCTGACCTCAAGAAACTGGAAGAATGGTCTGCAGCATGGCAGTTGAGCTTCATCGGCAAAAAGTGCAAAGTTATGCACATAGGAAAAAGAAATCCAAATATGTCATATTATGTTGGAGGGGAAAGACTAGCTGCCTCCATCGAAGAGCGCAATTTGGGAGTCAATATCTCAGGCAACTTGAAGGTAGGTAAACCATGCGAGAAGGCAGCATTAAAGCCCAGCGGTATGCTGGGATACATTGGGAGGGGAGTCACAAGCAGGAAGAGGGAAGTGATCCTGCCACTGTACAGATCACTGGTTAGGCCTCACCTGGAGTACAGCGTCCAGTTCTGGAGGCCCCCCCTCAAAAAGGACATTGACCGAGTGGAGACGGTGCAGAGAAGGGCAACAAAAATGGTTCAGGGACTACATGACATGTCCTATGGGGATAGACTGAAAGAACTGAACATGTATTCCCTGGAACAGAGAAGAGAGAGGGGTGACATGTTCGAAACATTCAAGTACATAAAAGGCATAAACCAGGTGCAGATAGACGATCTCTTCCAGTTTGAGAAGTCAGCAGAACCAGGGACATGAGCTAAGGCTGCAAGGAGGGCAGTTCTCCACCAACACTAAGAAGTTTTTCTTCACAGAAAGAGTGGTGGATGCCTGGAACAGCCTGCCTGCCTGCAGAGGTGGGGGGACAAGCACAGTGGTAGGTTTCAAGAATGCTTGGGACAAATACAAGGGAGCCCTCAAACCCAAGGGCAATTTGAAGGCTAGGTTAAAAGACAATGGGCAGACTAGATGGACCTGGTGGTCTCCTTCTGCCGTCAACTTCTTTGTTTCTACATAGCAGGAGAGATCTGAGGACCCTAGAGAAGTGGTCGGACATTTGGCAGCTGAAGTTCAATGCTAAGAAGTGTGCAGTGATGCATGTGGGGCATAAAAATCCACTGGCTGAGTACTCACTGAGGGGAGAACTGATAAAGCAAACAGAATAGGACAGGGACCTGGGGATTATAATCTCAAACAACCTTAAAGCGATACCGTCAACCCCATCAAATCTCAAAAAGTGTTCCTAGTTTAAAAAACACATTTTAAGATTGCCAGCATTCTGTAAAGACTGCTGATGTAGCTGGTAGTTTGATTCTGATTATTTTTTTCTTTAAAAAAGTTAAAAACAGACTGTCCATCATACTGGTGTTACCACATAAAAACAGGTTTGTTTACATTGCTTGATCAGCTCCAACTGCATCTTTCCTGGAATTGGGAACACCCAAAACACAGTCTAGCCACTTATGATGCAGTGGGAGTTTAAGAGACTATTGCATCATGAGTGACTGCACTGTTTGGGGTGTTGCTAACGCTCAGGAAGTACGCAGTAAAAACAAATCCAGGATTGTAAACAAAAAGTTGGTTATTAATATACATTGGAATGCATTTCAGTTCTACTAAACAAAGAGACAGATGAAACAAACAGCAATATCAATGAATTTTAGAGAAGGTAAGCAATCATAAAAAGAAGGTTTTTAACTAGAAATAATATGATGAAAAATAGGCTGACAGTGTCCCTTTGAGGTAGGAGACCAATGTAGTAAGGCAGTAGGTAAAGCTAATAGCATGATGGCGTGCATAGGAAAGGGTATAACAAGTATGAAAAGGGAAGTGTTGATGCCTTTATATAAGACCATGGTCAGACCGCATCTGGAGTTTGAGGTACAGTTCTGGAGACCTCATTTAAGAAAGGCTATAGATGGGTTAGAGAGGGTCCAGAGAAGGGCAACAGAGATGGTGCAGGGTATGCAAGAGAAGCCATACGGGACTAGATGGAGAGAATTAAATCTATACCCGCTTGTGGTTAGACGAGACAGAGGTGACATGATAGAGACTTTTAAGTATATGGAGGGAATAAATGAAGTGCATGAAGGTAGATTATTCAAAAGGAAAGTAGGAGTTAAAACGAGGGGTCATAATTTAAGATTGGAAGGGGGAAGATTTAAGAGCAATGTAAGGAGATGTTATTTCACTGAGAGGGTGGTGGAACCCTGGAACAGATTACCTAATGAGGTGGGGTGTGCAGAAACAGTGGAGGAATTCAAGAGGATGTGGGGCAGACACAAGGGGTTGGCTGGTGGACAGAGGAAAATATCCCTGGGAATTGGAGACAAGTAGGGGCGGGTAGGAAACAGGCAGACTAGATGGACCAGGACCAGGACCAGGTCCTTTTCTGCTGAAACATTGCATTGCTACTATTTTTTAACCTTATGTTTATCCAGCAACTAGCACCGTCCTTCCACTCCTTCAGAACTCCTCAGTTCGCCATTCCGACGTCCCGTGGTGCCACTGGGATTCTGCTCCTAGAGTGTCCATCCGCTCAGAGAGACCCTCAGGTAGCCCAGTATACCCCCGGGTGGTGCGGGGGAAGGCAACTCCAAGCCTTCCTCCTACTAACGGCAGAGCAAGCGGGATACAGTGAAGTCTGCCCCCAGTGAGCACTGGTGACGCGGTCTGGCTGTGGAGGAGTCATCACCTGAGAGTTACGGGCTCCATTTTGTCCTGTTCTGGTCCCTTTCCCCTGCAGTTACCGGCACACTAGGAGAGCCAGTGAGGAGGCACGCGTAAACGCTGATCCTCCCCGGGCTCTTGGCCAGCACTGCCCCTCCCGTTATGCGTCCCGATCTGCATCACCATTCCTGGGTTCACTGAGGAGGTGACGATATAGCAGCGGGACGGACCTGTAACCCTCCCCAGAGAGGGAGAGCCGCCTCTGGGCACTCGATCCCTCTCTTCCCCTGCCGACCCCCGATGGCCCGGGCTCGTTCCCGAACCCGGGTCACCAGTGTGGAGCGAGGTGTGGCGTCCAGCGCCTCAACCCTCAGCGCCACTGGGCCGGCTCACTACTATGCTACTATGATAGTTCATTCACTCCATTAACTTAGTCGGTCAACAGCAAAATCCTGTCTATCCATCCACCCAACCACTTTGTCTAAATTCTCTAGCCAGCAGCGTGTGTGAGACTGGAGTGAGCCCTTTTTTGTGTTTGCTTGCACGTATGTGCAAGAAACATCTTGTGGTAGTAGCACATTTCAGAGGCGTGTCCGTGTTGTGGCCAGTGCAGGGGATGATTTAGTGGGTGCATCCCTCAACCACCGATCAGTGAGCATGCTGGCAATGACAGCAAACTTCAAAGAAAGCCAGAGTTGAAACAAATCTGCCACTGCAGCCAGGTGCAGCTTCGTCATTGCAGCAGCAGATGAGAAGACTCCGGCCATGCACATTACAGTGCACAGTAATGCACATGGGTGGAGTTATGAGCAGTTGCTCGGCGTGCCGTTCCTGGTGAAACATTTCAATAAATAAAACAGCCACAGCGCACCTTTCCACAATGGTGGCTCCTGCCGCTGGCCACATACTCCTGCAAAGCCAGCGGGGGTGCCCAATCCCCATGTCGGCATGCATCTCTCCCCCCCAGCCACATTGTGGCATACTGGGAGCTCACCCCAGTATGCCCAGACATTTTTTTTATTTTCCCGACATCGGGATGCCCTCTCCCGGTGTCAGATGTCCCCTACCCCCCAAGCTCAATTTCTTTGCCGACGGGTGCCTAGTCCCATCGCATCATGCCCCCCAAAAAAAAAAAACTCATGTGGCACACTGGAAGCCCACTCCAGTGTGCTCAAAAGTGTTTTATTTTTTAACCTATAGAAAATGGTGCCCCGAGTCAACGTCCAGTGTCATCTCCCCTACCCCAACCCTCCTTCTGCACCCACCTCGCTGCACCCTCCCTCACCCATACTTACCCTCTGGAGGTCAGGAGCAGTTATCTTCTGTGGACCAGGAAGCGTCTGCACTCTTCAAAGCTGAACTACGAACTGAGGAATTGGATAAGCACTGTATAATGGGAGTCAGTGGAGGGTTTCAACTTAGGTTGATATCTCAGCCATTTTTAGGAATTTTGGCCCCAGATTTTCAACATGGGGTTCTTAGGACCCCACCTCATGAACAAGTCACTGTCGTTTCGTTTTTCGGTCCCAAAGGTGATTTCATGGTCACTCTGTGGCGGAATGACCTTTTGGGACCGATAACTGTCAATGACAGTACCACTGTTCATGGTGGGATCAAAAATCCATGTTGAAAATTTGGTGAAAAAATTCCAAAGTGACTTGCGTCGCTGGCGTGCGTTGCACATTTTCTATGCACACTCATAACTTCGTCAATTTTTAATATTTTCACTCCAAAATTTCAACATTGCTATTTTTTAACACCTCCTTATGAACAGTACAGCTGTCATTTTTCACATCCTGCCCGAAATGTGTTTTCGCACATGTGGCACAGAGTGATGCAGTCACTGTGCAAAATCTACTTTTGGGATGGATTAACAAAATTACAGTATGTCTCTTCATGAGGGGAGGTGCCAAAAAGTCCATGTTAAAAATCTGGTGAAAAAATTCCAAATTACCACATTACACGGGCATGTGTTGCGCGGTTTTCTCATGCGCTCATAACCCATAAATTTTCGTATTTTCACTCCAGATTTTCAACATTGCCTTTTTTTTCACACCTCCTCATGAACAGTACAGCTGTCATTTTTCACATCCTATCCAAAAAGTGTTTCCGCACCTGTGGCGCCAAATGGCGTAGTTGCTGTGCGAAATCACCTTTCAGCATTGAGTAGCGAAATGATAGTGCCACTGTTCATGAGGTGGGGTCCCAGAAAGCCCATTTTGAAAATACCAACTGTAACGCCCACCCTGTTAAGAAACTGACAGGCATCGGGGATGTGACTTGGGTTCATCGACCGTAATGTTCACTGCATTCTACCCCCACCCTGCAGCCACTGACGGGCATCAAGGTGTGCCTTGGGGTCTTCAGCCCTAACGTTCACCCCATTTTCCTATACTGCACCCATCTCAGCTTATTTCCTTATGAAATGGGTTGAGCATAAGAGCCGAAGACCCCAAAGCACACCGCGACACCTGTTGGTGTCTGCAGGGTGGGTGAGGTGGAATGGCATAAATGTTATGGTCAGCGACCCAAAGGTACACCCCCAACACCTTTCAGTCTCTGCTGGGTGGGGGAGTGGGTTGACGTTAGTTCAGTACTTCACTGCCATTCCTATTATGCATCTCTCTAACTCCTGCACTACCAATGCCAGCAAGCAAACATTTGGCATTCACCAATGCTTGTTTTTTTTACCCACCTCTGTCTGTCCTAGAGACTCCTGTTCCACAATTCCTCTTCAGTCTTTAACTTGGCCAGTGAGCAAGCCAAGGGGATTTACTTTGCTTGCTGCTGCAGCCTTGCTTCTTTGCCTTCTCTTGCAGCTTTTTAGCGGGCAGATTAAATGACCGACCAGGTTTTCGATCATCGTCTGAACGTGGACCTCGCATGGAACGGGTGATTCTCTCCGTGACCATCCTCCAATAATGGCACACCACTGGCTAGTCCTTCCCGCATTGTGGCAAGGACTCCAAGCTCTTACTCCAAGCTGAGATTGTAGCCAGTAAACACACGCCACCAACGTTGCTAGCCTGTGGACTGGCGAATCAGCAGCTCATGGATGGGAAGGGGGAGATGCCTTGGAGGGGCAGGAACCACCTGTGGGGGAACAATGCAGAAGACAGGAAAAAAACCCTCACAAAAATCACTTGTCCTCGGTCTAATGTCAGGCGATCAAAGGATCTGCCAGACTGTGATTTTAGACAAAGGACCTCAGTGCTTGCAATGGTTACCCCAAAGGGCATTGGCCGGGAAGCCAAGTTTCAAAGAAATACAAAATCACACATGCCCCCACAATGCAAAGCATTATGGGCTGCATTAGCAAATCACCACAGAATATTATGCTGGTTCCACTTTAAGCAAAAATGCATGGTGCCGAAAGGCCTCTCACACAGTTGCAGTCTGTGTCTTTCTGTGGGCACCCTTTGCAAACTATGTGAGAGGCCTTCGGCACCATGCAGTTTGCTTAAGTTTTGTATTTCTCTTCAAACTTGGCTTCTCGGCCAATGCCCTTGGGTAATTCTGCCTCAGTGCTTGTGCACTGAGGTTCTTTGTCTTTAAGCTTGTTTTTTAGTTTTTATTGGGTTCACCACAACATAACCCAGATAGACCATCTTAGGGTAGCTGGTTCATTCCACTGGGGTGTTATACAGACGTGAGGCACACTGATGAGTCCTGGTAGGATGAAACACGTGTCTGTGTCTTTCTGTTGGCACGCTTTGCAAACTGTGTAAGAGGCCTTTCAGCACCATGCATTTTTGCTTAAAGTTGAACCAGCATAATATTCCGTGGTGATTTGCATATACAGCCCATGACGCTTTGCATCGTGGGGGTATGTATGATTTTGTGATTTTAGGTTAGCCTCGGACGTGGGGCAATGCAATTTGCACAACCCTGATCTGAAGGACCTATAATATATTAATACGTCCCCATCACCACTTGTTGCTGGATAAGAGTGGTTTCACTTGTGTTCTGCTTGTGTCTGAACAGCTCAGCTTCGCTGTTTTCTCACGAGCAGAACACGCATGAAACCACTCTTATTCAGCAACGAGTGGCTCTGGGGGATGTATTAATATATACAGTGCTTCATCTCCTGGCTGTCATATCTGCCACTATCTCAGCAGTGCCATTGGCCTGGCTGCATATGTGCCTTCCTCACTGGGCACTCCATGTACAGTGGGATCTAGAGAAGGACAACCTGGACTGCAATATTCTGGTCATGCCATCTCTCCGCCATACTTTAAGGTTGTGGATGGACTGCCTACACCTCCTGCAGGAAGTTCCTCACTTTTCCCTGCCTCTGGTACAGATTCTGGCAACAGCTGCCTCCGAATGTGGCTTGGGTGCCCACTTATGGCATGACATTATCCAGGGGTTTTAGGCTCACCTGGGCCTGGTTCTCCATATCAGTGTGTTGGAGATAAGGGAAATCCTTCTTGATCTCCAGGCCTTTGAAAAGCAAATCAGCCTATGTCCTCTGGTCAAAATGGGCAATGATAGCATCACGCTAAACAGGCAAGGGGCACTCGGCATTGCTCTCTCTGTAGAGAAGCAATGAAGGACTGGGAATGGACAATATCTCGTGGCTTTCAACTGTCGTCCTAGTTTCTCCCTGGTATCCCACACAACCTCATGGACTGTCAGTCGGTCTTGTTCAAGGGAACATCAGTGGGAACCACTGACATTCATAGCGAATGACCTGTTCAAATGATAGGGCCATCCAGAGGTAGATCTGTTTGCCTCCACACATCACAAGACTGCCTCATTTTTGTTCACTCACTCCCGGCCTTAAGAGTTTTTCTTCATGATGCACTGTCCATATCCTGGACAGAGAGGTTTTTGTATAATTTCCCTCATATATCTTTGATTCAAAAAGTTCATCTGCAGACTACAGGCATAGCATTCCACCCTTATACTGATGGTTCCTTTTTGGCCTTGCCAGTTTTGCTTCTTACTTCTGCTGCAGTTGGCATGGGAGCTTCCAGTTCAGGTCCACCTTTGTAAATCCATGGTGATACAAGCCAGCAGTTCCTTAGTGCATCTGGACCTATGATCCCTGCATCTGCAAGCATGGCTCCTGAAGTCATAACACTCTTCTGAATGACTGTCCAGTTTATTTTTGGCCAGAGTACACTCGGATGTTTACCATGTCATTGTGCTTGTGGTTACCTGCGTATCTTTTTTCTTTCACAATATCAGCACTTTATAAAGTGACTGATTTCCATCCACTAGTATTTTATCTCTGGCCCCATTGGGCTTTCCCCAGTACTGATGGTCTACTAGGAACCCTTTTTTTCGGGGGAATCCTGTACTCTTCCAAATTCCTGGTGCCCGGATGTTCCAGGTTACTGCCTAAATTCTCATGCTCTCTACTACCATGGTAAGTAAACAATGTTATGACTCCTTTCTTTATACTACAGGGAGTCCTTTTTTTTTTTTCTTGAATGGGTTTTTAGCTATTTATATCTCTGTTTCAGCCTTCTGTGGCTGATATTGTTGGTTTACTCTGGCACTATGCCCTCTCAACCTCTGTTGTATGCAACTTTGCATCTTCTGGTACTACTTGATGACTTTTTCCATGTTATTCCAGCAGGCAGGATTCAGGCTCTGCCCCTTCCTTGCTCTGTTATCACTGGTAGTGCCTATGACAGGTGTTGGTTTGATATGGGATCTGGTGTTTTTTTTTCCAGCCTCTGCTCTCTAGGGCGGTTTTCTGCCATGTCCTTGGTTCTTCACAGCACTCCAGATCATGGTGCTTCTGCTTAGTCCTCCCCTTTTCCCTTTATCCATAAGGATCTGGGTGGCCTGTCTCTCTATGCCTCCTGCCTGCCCTGGGCATGTTGACCCCCTTATTTTTCTGTTATCAAGGATGTGGGGTGGCACTCCTGCTACATTATGTGGCCTGCATCCTAAAGTACAAGACCACTTCTGTGCCCATCTGGGTTTCTGTAATACTGCCCTGCAGGCCTCCAGGACATGTTCTTCCAACCATTCAGTCACCCTGTCCTGGAGACATATGGATGCTTTCTGTATTGTCTAGCAGGACCTTTGAGTATTTTCATATCTGCCTTCACCATGCTCCCGGGACACCTGGATACTGCTTGGAAATCATTCTAAGTTGTGGTCCAGTGTAAAAGATATCCTTAATGAAAATAGAACAGTTACTCACCGTAACAGTACATCTTCACAAAAATCTCCCCCATTGGGCCACATCATACCCACCCTCCTTCCCCCTTTTTGTGCTACTGACTGGCTATTCATTATCTACTACCTGATTTGGGGGTGTCTAGCTATAGTTTAGGGTGTTACGTTCCAGTCTCATGCCTCTCCTTATGTGCCTGGCACTGGTTTGGACTAGTGGTTTCTTAGTGTTTTTGACTCTCCGAGCTCATCTCTAGCAGGGAACGGGGAGCAATGGGGCCACCCATGATTATATAGGCACCAGTGTAGCGCATCATTGTGGGCAACCCCTGGCTAGCAAAAGTTTCCAAGTGGTCCTGGCGCTGATGGCTTATAGTTCCAAAGGTGTGGCCCAATGGAGAAGATTCTCTTGAAGATCTACTGTTATAGTGAGTAACTGTTCTTTCCATATGGTCAGTCTGAATCAGTTCATACCATCTCTGGAGCAAGGCATGTGGTTCTGCTGCCTGGCACTCCAGGACATGGTCTTCCACGTCTGTCCATCCCATTGCTGGTACCTTCATTTCCATGCAGAGGGGATTCTGCACCAATTCCAGGTCATGCCCTCCAGTCTCTCCTCCACACCCAGGGTCTTCATCAAGTGCATGGCAGTGGTGGGGGACTTCCTGCAGCACAAGGGCATCAGGATATATCCCTTTCTGGATGACTAGCTCGTAGCTGGGTCACCAAAGAGGCCATAGAGAGGTTCAGAGGTCTGGTCCTCCAGACCTGTCAGGACTTGGGCCTTCTGGTCAACCCAGCCAAGTCTGAGCTGGTCCCTTCACAGGCAATCAGGATCATCAGGGCAGAACTAGACTTCATGTCAAGCAGGGGAACAGGACCATGCTCTGTATCTGTGTGCTGCCAATCTCACCGAAACAGGTACGGAGATAACAGCATTTAGGCAGTTAGAAAGAGAGACACTATAATATGGAAACAAAAGTTGGCGCAGGTGATGTTTTGGCGTTACTGCTTGAAGCGGGCTATATCAATAAATGCTCACACGGTGGAATGTATATACCCCTCAACAACATAAAACAAACCCTTAACTACGTATGTAAAAAATGTGAGCACGTTCACCAACTGAGTAATGACAAAGAAAGACTTATGAAAGAACTGCTGGAACTGAAAGAAACTGGCAATATCCAAGAGTTTGTAAATACCATTCAGGATGAAAACCCATTGTGTACTAAAATAAACGGAAAACAACCGAGGGAGGATAACATGGGCCCACATGGCATAGGAAAGGTAAGGCAGGTTATCAAAAAAAAAAAAAACAGACAAGTTTAGCCAAGAAAATGATAGAAAACAAGTAACAATAAGGAAAAAAAGAAAGGGCGATTCCAGCTCCTGTGGCACACAAGGTATTGGAACAACAAATAGATTTGCACCTTTAATGAATGAAATGACTGAACCACCAATAAGTACAGAACTACGGTCAAGAGAAAAAAAACATCCTCTGTGATTCTATTATTAAATATTGTGATTCACACATTTGTAGGGAAAATAAAAACACTACCCTTCTGTGTTACCCTGCGCGGGACTTCGACCGCAGTTTAAAAATGAAAATAATACATCTCCAGCGCTCGGTTTATGGTGCCAGATAGATGTAATAGTTGAGACATGTGCAAGGAACAAGCGCGACATGATTATTCTTCATCATATGAAAATAATCTTTACATCGAGACCAGCGCTTGGCAAATAATCATGATCCTGACCTAGAAATGCTTCCGAATGTACAGGATTACGGGCGGGCTGGTTGAATACCTATTTATGGAAAAATTAAGAAGCCAGGTAAACATCCATTTATTTTATATCCCTATGGGCATTCCAGGCATCTCCCTAAGTGGTATGTGGCCAAGAGGCATACTGCTCGTTTTTACCAAAAAACTAAGGGGAAAGCTGACAGTACACCTTTAAACTCCATTCCTTGCTGTCTCTCAGTACCCATGACATTATTGCTGCCACAGTTGTTGAGTGCACGTTTGATACTAATTGTATGTCATGTACTGGATTCTCTATATAATACACGGCTAAGGCCATTAACCCACAAACAGGCCATTGTTTAAAACCTAGTCGTTCATGCTTTTGATGTCGTAAATCCTGTAAGTCACAAGTGTGAAATCAAAACTGTGAAATGTGTGTTTTTTTTTTTTTAGTGTTCAAAACACACTGCTGCTATTTTTCTCCCCTTACTGTGGAACAAAATGAAAGTTACTGCATTCCCTCAGCCCAGATTTCTCCACCCATCTGCAAGAACCCACTCTGAACCACAAGTGTTTTATTTTAAAAACCTAAGATCTTACTTCGAGAGGGCTCTTGCGGTAAGTATTTACATATAGGACTGACCGGCAGGCGTCAGGGCCCCTGGAAACATTTCTAGCTAGTAGTCTCTGCGTAGGACTGCCCCACGTCGGTGACTGGCGATCATCGATATCAGTATAAAGGGCAGTCCCCATGCCCGCCTTCCAGTTGTTTCCCGCCGTCGACATGTGAAAGTTCCTCGCAGTAGAGTTCATCGCTCATCGATCTTTCGTCGGATCAGTTCTCGAACTTTTCAACCAATTTTTTGTTATTTTTTTTTGACAATTTCATTAATATTACACCATGTATGTCGTCCCCGATGCCTTCTGAATCGCATAAAATAAGTGCAACTTGTGCGGTTCCCAACCACCGCATAAGGACGGTCACTCCCTGTGCCTCTTCTGCCTAGGCCCAGATCATCCTGTGTAAAGCGCCAGCACTGCCAGAAATTTAATTCAGCCACCCAAAAACAGGCAGCAGTCCCTGGAGGCCCATATCTTGAAGAAAAGGATGGCATCCATGGAGAAGGAGTTAAAGAAGTTGAGGCAGGCTTCCACTTCTCCCGAAGGCCACAAGAAGAAGAAGGAGAAGGACCAGGACTCAACCTCCACGGCCTCTGCAACTCCGGCTGGAGTCGCAGTTCTAAAGGTAACATCCCCTCCGGGGGACCGATCCTCAACAACCGTCTTGGTGATGTCCAAGAAGGTGTCGCCTCTCCCATCGGGCTCGCGCTCGGGTCCCTCTGGTTCCTCCAGGGTAAAGGAGGCCTCCGCTTCTGGGAAGGCCGCGACCTTGCGGCCTCCAGGGTCGAGCAGGTCCGCTAAGTCGGACGCCGGTCCCACCAACATCTGCCCGGACAAGGCTGGTAAGCTGCTGGCTCCTTTGGGAGGGTGCACAGTGGTTTGTTTGCCCAACAAGGTTGCTTCCCCAGCACTGCCTTCCTCAGACAGGGGATCCAATAAGTCGGACGCCGGCTCCTCTGACGCCTGTCTGGATCCGGCTGATAAGCCGGATGTCTGCTCCTCTGACGACCGCCCAGCCAAGGAGCCTGCGCCAGACCCCTTCGACAAGTCCAATGCTCCAGGCTCCCCGCAGCACTTGATGTTGACCCCAGGGAAAGCAACCCTCCTTGCCAGGTTATCACGGAGGACCTGGGCACGCTGCCGTCGGGGCCCCCTCCTACTGGGCTAGACATCCTGACGCCGGCCCCTCAGACGCAGGCTCCGATGCCGGCTTACCCAACGCCAGCTGACATCCCTTACGAGACGGCTCTACACCGGGCCCGACCCACGGGCCACCTTTACCTAGCCCACTTGCTGGGCCTCTGTCAGGTCCCTCTGCAATACCAGAGCCCCTGGCACCCGGGTATCCGACACCTTACCCGGTGCCACAGTATCAGACGCCACAGTACCCGATGCTGCTTTATCCAACACCTCAGTACCCAATGCCAGGCTTCCTGCTGTTGGGTTACAGATACTCGCCTTATGGATATCCCCAGTATCCGTATCATCCTCCTCCTCCTCTGCTGCCCCCTCAGCTGCCGGTGGACTTGAAGGAGACTCTAGCTGCCTGATGGGCAGAGACCAAGGCTCAGCTCACCAGAGAGGTAGAGAGCCACCTACTGGCGCCAGACCCTGCACAGGATCCTCTTCGCCGGAGACGGAAGACTCCTTCCCCCTTACCAGACACCAGACGTGAACCCTTGGATGCCAGGGGTGGGAAGGACACAATTCCCAGAGGGCTTCCCAAAGGGACCGTTCCTCCCCCGCATCAGGAGGAGTCTTCCTCTTCTACGTCAGAAACCTGTGAATTGGATTCAGGGGATGCTCCGACCCAGATGACTAGCCCCGTACTCCAGATCGTCCCAGGCCAAGGACTCCTCTGAAGTCTCTTCCGGAGGATCCTTCTTTTCTGGAGTTATTGAGAAAAATCCAGGAAGTTCATCAACGGCAATCTCTGGAGCCAGATCCACAGCGTAAAAAGCTTGCTGCCCACTTGGATCTGCTCGAGACCACTCCATCATTGATTCCACCCTGGATAGAGCCTCACGCAGATCTTGATCTTACTTCGAGATACAGCTCTTGCAGCAGGTTACACCATGAGGACTGAAGCCAACAGGCGTCAGGACCTGGAGGAATTTTCTGGCTAGCAGTAATGGCGGGCCACCTCCGCGCGGTCCCGCCCCCGACATCAGGCATAGTACGTAAGGAGGCGGTCCCCCCACAATCCCCAGTTCTTTTCCCGCTGTCGACATTGCAAGTATCGGTCTCTCGGTCCTTTTTCTAGCGTGCGACGACCTTTAGAGCTACGATGATTTTGTCTTCCTTCACAACTGGATTCAACTGATGTCTTCTCCAAATACTTCTCTGGAGGGTCACCAATCAAAGTGTGCCTGCGGCAAACAGATCCCCTTCAAGGATCCACATTAGGCCTGCGTGCGCAGCCTAGGCCCGGAACACAACACCAAGGCCTGCTCCTTCTGCCAGGGCTTCAACAGTTGCACCAGAATCCGCTGCCAGAAGGCCCTTCAAGCGTTTCTTTTAGAGGAGAAACTGAAAACCATGGACAAGGAACCTTCCTCCAGGGGGGAGTCGTCGGTAAAACCCACTGAGCACCGGAGAAACACCGGAGAAGGAAAGGCCCAGGTCCCCTCGAGGGCCTTGACCTCCGGCTCCAGCTCGCGATCGGACCGCTCTCCATCCAGGGCTCAATCGCAACCTCCCCCGGTTCAGGTCAGATCTTCCAGAGGCTCCTCTTCTCTGCAGTTCCTGAAGACTTCCAGGCCGTCGGCATCTTCCACTCCATCTAAGGCCTCGTCGAAGTCTGGGGAGTGCCACAAATCATCTTCCCGCCTCCGGGACTCCGACACCAGGTCGGTTTCCCAGCCTCCGCGTGGGTCGGACCCAGTTCCTCGCAAGACCAAGGACCTGACGTCCCTCAAACGGACGTTGGACCTGACGTTGGCCCCCCTGATGTTGGCCAAGCATCACAGGCGTTCCCAAGAGCCGGCGACACCGAAACACCCGTCACCGGCCAGGCGTTCACCTCCAAGGGCGTCGGCCAGGGGACCGACGGCTACCCCAGAGAGCAGGACCGCACCACCGTCGCCGGCTGACACCGGTCGGAAGGACTTGTCGAAGGGGGATACCATCCAGCCTGAGGACCAGGCGGGCGAAACCGGAGATGCCAGGCTCCCACAGGAACCTTCCCCGGAGCGGGAGACCCCTGGGGACCCGACGCCCGACCCCGGCGACAGGCCACCGGCGCCGGGCCCGTCATCGGGCATGAACTTGGCAGCGGTAAAGGAGCTCTTTACCTTCTGGTGGGACACCATCAGAAAAGATGTGGTCGCCACACGTCCTCCTCCTCCTACTCCGACTCCGCCTCTTCCTACTCCTTCACCGCCTATGTCTCCTTCTCCGCCCAAGAGGCCCATAGGACGGTCTCCAACCCCCAAGGAGCAGACACCACCTCCTTGGGGCAGATCCTCAGACAGGAGAAGACCTCCCTCCAGATCCACCTCAGGGTCACCCAGTCTTAAGAGACCCAGACGACGCCGGTACACCCCGTCTGGGGAGGATTCTAGATCTGACACCTCTGGGTGCTCCACATCTCCTTCTCCCATCAGCATTCCCTCTCCGGACCCACACGACCTACCTAGGTCTCCTCTGGATGATCCCTTCTTCACGGAGATCATGAGGTACATCCAGGAGAATATGGGGTGGGATGCTGAAGAGCTCGACCCCGAGAGACAATGCCTTGCCCGCTACCTTCGGCAGAAAGACCCAAAGCCTGTGGTAGTGCCGCCCTTGGTGGATACCATCGCGGACGTTGCCAAGGCTGCCTGGAAACGTCCGCATTCCACTCCAGCAGTGCCAAAGAAGGCTGACCACCTGTACAAGGCCCCTAGGGAGGACCAGTATCTGGCGAACCATCCTCTGGCTGACTCCCTGGTCATCACTGCTTCACATGACTGGTCGCAAAGACCTCAGCATTTGAGCACACAGCCACCGGACCAGGAATCCAAGCAACTGGATGTCCTGGGTAGGCGCACGTACACGGCTGCGACTTGCACCATCGGGTCACTGAATTACCTCACTCACATGGTTCAATTCCAGAACGCACTGTGAGAACAGGGACAGGACCTGGTCGAGAAGATGCCTGATGGCGACCAAAAGGAGGAGCTCATGAACCTCCTCTGCACGGGTTCGATTGTGGGGAACCAGGTGCTCAGAGCCACATACGATTCTGCAGACTCTTCAGCCAGAGCTGCAGCCTCAGGCGTGTGTCTCCAGAGACACTCTTGGCTCCGTGTCTCCGGGTTTACCCCGGATGTCCAGAAGAACACCTTAGAAGTCCCTTACAACGGCGAGGTCCTATTTGGTGAAGCCTCCGAGATGGTGATCACCAAACTTCAGGACGCAGGGAAGGCAGTCAGATCTGTACGGGCCATGTACAGGTCTCGGCCCAGTTCCTTTCGTAGGAACCAGAGCCGCTTTCGTGGCCGGCTACAAAGACAACAGCCACGTTCCGGCCAACAGCAGAGGGGCACTTTCACCACCAAAGCCCAGGCAAGTCATCCCCAGGCAGAGGCCAGCGATTCATAAAGTCGGCACAGCCTGCGGATCGAATGCTGCCACAGCATGACTCCTTCCGCCCCAGGATCAACGGGAACAGAAAGTCAGGGGTTGCATTGCACGCCACTTGCCAGGGTGGCAGTCGATCACCACCGACAGGTGGGTCCTGCAATTGGTCAAAAAAGGCCACTATATAGAATTTGTAGGCAGTCCACCCACAAGACCTCCCCTGCTTTCCCGATATTCAGGTCAGCATGCCCTGCTCATACAGCAGGAGGTGCTCGCGCTTCTGGGAAAAGAAGCCTTAGAGCATGTTCCGGAGAACCAGAGAGGACTAGGGTACTATTCTCATTTCTTCCTGGTTCCAAAGAAAACAGGGGACCTCCGTCCAATACTGGACCTCAGCGACCTCAACCTGTCGGTCGTTTACAAATGCTTCCGCATGGTGACCCTTCCGGGCCTGATTCCCATGCTGAAGTGAGATGCCTTTCTGGCGTCTTTGGACATGCAGGACGTCTACCTGCACATTCCCATTGCTCAAGCACACTGGAGGTTCCTGCACTTCGAGTTTCAGAGCCGCCATTATCAGTTCCGAGCTCTTCCCTTCAGGCTGTCATTGGCACCCTGCATTTTTTCGAAGTGCATGGCGGTCGTAGCGGCATCTCTGAGGAGACAAGACCATTACGTGTTCCCATACCTGGACGACTGGCTTCTCATGGCACCCTCCAGGGAGGCGCTGATGACGGCCATTCACTGCACCCAGTCCCTTTTTCAATCACTGGGTATTCTCAATAACTACAAGAAGTCACTCCTGGTGCCGTCCCAGAAACTGCAGTTTATAGGAGCAGTTCTGGACACCGTCAGAGGGAACGCCTTTCTTCCCTCGGACAGAGCGGAACACATCAGATCCCTCATCAGGGACTTGTCGGTGAGGAAGACCGTCCCGGCCAGATCGGTACTTCGCCTGCTCGGACACATGGCTGCGGCCATTGCAACAGTCCCGCTGTCACGTCTCCACATGCGGGTAACCCAGTGGATGCTAAGGGTGCAATGGGAACAAAGGCAAGACCATCTGCAACAGCTAATTCGAATCACGAATGCTGTGATTCGGGATTGGCAATGGTGGCTAGACCCGGGGAACCTCTCCGCGGGGTTCCCTTCATAGCACCGTCTCCGACTGTGACACTCTCCTCAGACTCCTCAGGGCTCTGGTGGGGAGCACACCTGGACAGTGTTCGGTCTCAGGGCCTTTGGACAGCCCAGGATTCTCATCTCCACATCAACATTTTGGAAATGAGGGCTGTCCTTTACGCTCTGCAAGCCTTCCAGTCGGAGATCCCACCGAGTACACTCCTGTTACAAACAGACAATACCGCGGTGATGTATTAACTCAACAAATAAGAAAGCACTCACTCCTACCCGCTTTGCAGGGAGGCCATGAGAGTGGATATTGCAACACTGTGCAAACCTAATTGCTGTACAGGTCCCGGGGGTGGACAACACCATCGCAGACAACCTGAGCCACTCTCAGGCCAGAGTCCACGGGTGGGAACTTCTACAGGAGGTGGCAGAGGATCTGTTTCAAAGATGGGGCACTCCAGAGTTAGACCTTTTCACGTCCCCATCCAACGCAAAACTGCCCAATGTTTGCTTGCTAGATCCAGGGCCTGGTGCTTTCTGGCGAGACGCGTTGTCCCTCTCCTGGGCAGGCAGATTCCGCTATGCTTTCCCTCCTTTCCCATTGATCCAGAGAGTTCTGTTAAAACTTCGCAGGGAGCAAACGACACTAATTTTGATCGTGCCTTTCTGGCCCAGACAAATTTGGTTCCCTCTTCTGCACCAGTTATCCCGGGAACCTCCAGTTCCTTTGCCAATCAGCTCCCATCTATTGTCTCAGGTGGCGGGTTCATTGGTCCACCCAGACTTACGTTCATTGAACCTGCACGCTTGGCTCCTAGATACATAGCCATGATGAGATACGGGGTCTTGCAAGAAGTGGCAGATGTACCATCTGCGGCCAAAAAACCGGCAACCCATGCAACGTACGCCATGAAATGGCATAGATTCTGTTTGTGGGCTCAAGCACGCGGTTTTTTGCCGTTAGACTGTCCCGAAAAGCTGGTTTTGGACTATCTGCTTTCTCTTTTCCATTCCAGACTGGCTTACTCCTCGATTAAAGTGCACCTCTGCGCAATTTCTGCTTACCATGCCCCGGTAGGCCATCGGACGGTGGCCCAGTTGGACACTGCTCGTGCCTTTTTAAGGGGAGTTCTCCACCTTAGGCCGCCCATCAAGGATCCGATTCCTCCTTGGGACTTACCCTTCATCCTGGAGCAGCTTACGCTGCCACCTTTCGAACCAGCCGCGGATTGCGAGCTCGTTTTCTCTTTTGGAAAGCGTTATTTTAGTGCTGTTACTGAGCGAGAAGGATCTCGAATTGCATGCTCTTATGTGCAAAGAGCCTTATTTGGTTTTCCATCAGGACAGGGTATCCCTAAGGACAAACGCAAAGTTTTTGCCTAAGGTGGTTTCAGCCCTCACCCTTAACCAGGATATTGATTTACCAGTGTATTTCCCAAGGCACACTAATCGAGGAGAAGCCCTTCTGCACACCCTCGATGTGCATCGGTGCCTCAGATACCATCTGACCAGAACCAAACAGTTTCGAATGGTGGACCAACTTTTCGTCTCCTTTGCTCACAGGATGAATGGAGCTCCTGTCTCCAAACAGTCACTTTCTAGGCGGCTCATCCAGTGCATTACTTTCTGTTATGAGAAGCGCAATAAATCCTTACCGGGCACGGTCAAGGGTCATTCCACAAGAGGGGTGGCTACTTCCTTTGCGGCGTTAAAGAACATCTCCACCTCAGCTATTTACGCTGCAGCTACTTGGAGCTCTGTGCATACCTTTATCAGACATTACAGTCTGGACATTGCATCGAGGCAAAGAGCAGGGTTCGGTCTAGCCGTCCTTCAGGGACTTCTGTCCTAGGCTAGAGTAATAGCGAGATCTCTACCTTTCCTCCTCCCAGTGGCGCATGATTGCCACTATTGCTTGAAAATCAGTCCTAATGGTATAACCTGCTGCAAGAGCTGTATCTCGAAGTAAGATAGTAGTTACGTAAGAACTTACTGTAACAGTAGATCTTCGAGAACAGCTCTTGCAGCAGGTACCTTCCCGCCCACCATCCCCCTTTTGGAGGTAGGTCGTAGTCAAGCACCCATCTTAGTGGATGGGTCATTCCTTTTTTACTAGTCTTTGCCATCTGGTGGTGGATCCTCGGTCTCCTCTTCTGATGTCATCCAGCGGCCGGGAGTCTCCAGCGGGAGAACTGAGGATTGTGGGGGAACCGCGTCCTTATGTACTACGCCTGACGTCGGGGGCGGGACCGACGTTGGAGGTGGTCCCCGCTGAAGACTGCTAGCTAGAAAATTTCCGTGGGGTCCTGACGCCTGCCGGCTTCAGTCCTAATGGTGTAACCTGCTGCATGAGCTGTTCTCGAAGATCTACTGTTACGGTAAGTTCTTACGTAACTGTACTTTTCCACTATTTGGAAGCAACCATCTGCATTAACCCCTCCTTCAGAGGAAGGCGGATCGGCTATACCAGGCTCCGGAGGGAGTAGATTCCTTGAATCTACACCCCAAAGCGGACTTGGTCATGATTAACGCCGCTCACTGCCGATCTGCTAATCCCAAGCATCTCAGGTAGTCTCCACCTGACAAGGAGTCTCGGCTTCTGGACCAATATGGGAAGAAGGTTTATGCGTCTTCTACCCTAGGTATTAGGGCCCTGAATTATGTAGCTCATATGGGAGACTACCAGAAGACCATCCTTAGTCACGTGGAATCAAAGTTGGACTCCCTGAGTCCCAGACGAAACAGGAAGTGGCATATCTTGTCCGTTCTGCTCATTTGGCCAGTTGGCACATGCTACGTGCCACTTAGGCACAGTGGATGCAGCTGGACGGAGCTCGGCTTTCGCCGTGGGTCTTCAGCATCATGTCTGGCTCCGGGTGTCAGATTTGGTCCCTGAAGTGCAATCCGCGATTCAGGATGCGCCTTTCAGGGGTTCGGTGCTGTTCGGTGGTTATGTCAAGGACATCAGAACCGATCTGCAAGAGAACGGCACTGCACTTAAGTCCGTGGACTCTTTGTACAGACCCCCTCAGGGGCAGTGGTGCCCTTTTCGTCGCCGTAGCCAGCAAAAACCAAAACCACAGGGCAAGCGGGCCAACAAGCTCGGGGCCCCTCTAGCAACCAAGACTTCCCCACCCAAAAAAACCACGGGAGCCTCAGCTGCTGTGCTGCATCAGACCTCCTGACTCCTCTCCTCTCCCACAGCCCTAGACTCACCAGAGGAACCAGTAGGAAGGAGGTTATTTTTCCATCTCCTGGGTTGGGAGAGGATAACATCGGATGCTTGGGTGCTATCGCGGCAGGACACTCAATAGAGTTTCTTCAGAAACCACCACGAAGACCCCCCCCCCCAGTCGTCTTACTCCCCGGAACATCTTCCTCTGGTTCTAGAAGAATTCAACTCCCTTTTTATCGAAGGCGGCGATAGAACCAGTTCCCAACCACCTTTTGGGGACGGGTTACTATTCCCATTTCTTCCTAGTTCCAAAGAAAATGGGAGATGTGAGGCTTATCTTAAACCTCAGTTCCCTGAACATGTTCGTGGAGTACAAACGCTTCAGAATTTATTTTTTTTTTATTTTAGTCTTAGTCTTTGGTAACCGGGTAAGGCCCACTAGGCACAAGTGCCTGTTTTCAGAGGTGACCTGGAAGCACTGGGCGGTCAAGTGACTTGCTCAGAGTCGCACAGTATGCAAGTGGAGGTTGTGAGAATCATACTCTGGTCTGGTGTGCTGGATGTATCAAGCTCATTCACAACTCGTTCCTCTGATCTCTAGGCTATACTGCTAGCCCTCTCCCTGCAGAGCCTTCTGCCTCTCCTTCGGCCGGGACTGTGGCTGTGCACTTTGGATATGCAAGATGCTTACCTGCATATCCCCATATGCCCTTCCCACTGCAAATTCCTCTGATTTTGTTTCCAGGGGGACCACTACCAATTCAGGGCCCTCCCATTTGGTCTTTCCTCGGCCACCTGAGTGTTTACCAAATGCCTGTCTGTGGTAGCGGCCCACTTGCGTACCCAGGGAGTGCACATATTCCCATACCTGGATGATTGGCTCCTGGCGGCCCCGTCCAGGGAGGAACTTCTGAACTCCCTTTCCCTCACCCTGCAGGTTTTTACTAGCCTGGGTATCACCATCAACCAGGCAAAGTCCCATTTGGTCCCTTGCCAAAGGCTCCAATTTATAGGGGCGATCCTGGACATGACCATCGGCAAAGCCTTTTTGCTTCTGGACAAGGTGGACACCCTTCAGACTTAATCTTGTCTCTTGTCCAGTCGCAGAAGGGTCAGAGCCAGGTCAGTTCTTCGCCTCCTTGGGCTAATGGCGGATGCCATTCCGACAGTCCCATGCGCTCGGCTCCATATGAGGATCTCTCAGTGGACGCTTCGGTCTCAGTGGGACCAAACACTGGATGACCTAGACCAGGAGGTTCTAGTTTCCGATCCCATGATCAGGGACTTGCAGTGGTGGATGGTACAAGAGAACCTTTACTGGGGAGTTCATTTCAATATCGAACCCCCTCTCCCAGACATTGACAACAGATGCCTCAGGAGAGGGCTGGGGAGCCCACCTTGGGTCTCACAAGACTCAGTGCAGCTGGTCCAGGTTCGAGCAAAATCTGCACATAAGTGTGATCGAACTCAGAGCAGTCCTGTATGCCCTCCAGGTCCTACACTCCTCCATACTTCCCGGTCATCTAACCGTACAGACAGACAACATGTATGTGGTCTGGTACATCAAGAAACAGGGAGGAACACGTTCCTACCCCGTGTGCCGGGAAGCAATGAGGATATGGAGCTGGGCTACCCAGCACAACCTTCACCTGACAACCGTTCATGTTCCGGGAGTAGAAAACATGCTGGCGGACCACCTCAGTCGATCCTCAACCAGGGTCTATGAATGGGAACTAGATCAAGAAGTGGTAGACGACATCTTCCTGCTTTGCGGAACCCCTCGGGTAGACCTGTTTGCATCTCTTCATAACACAAAATTTCCTGCCTTCTGCTCGCTCCAGGGTAAGACATTTTCTTTCGGGACGCTTTGTCTCTCGATTGGAGGGACAGATTCGTCTGTACCTTCCCTCCAATTCCCTTAATTCCAAGGGTCCTGCACAAGCTCAGAACAGAGGGAGCACGCATTATCCTCATTGCTCCATTCTGGCCCAGGCAAGTTTGGTTCTCTCTTCTACAACAATTTTCAGAGGAACCGCCGATTCCTCTTCCTCTGTCGCAACACTTGTTGATCCAGGATCAGGGGACCCTCGTTCATCCAGACCTCAAATCCCTTCATTTGCATGCGTGGCTCCTGCAGACGTACCTAAAGCCCGCTTCGAGGTTTCTTCACTCGTAGCAGATATTTTGGTGGAGGCCAGGAAGCCTTCCACCATGTCCACATATGCCATGAAGTGGAAATGATTCTCTATTTGGGCCACATCAAAGGACTTCGAGCCTTTCTCTTGCCCAGTCAATAGAGTCCTGGACTACATGCGTAATCTCTTCGATCTGGGTCTGTCATTCCTCTTTAAAGGTCCACATGGCTGCGATTTCAGCCTACCAGGTTCCCTTCAGAGACAGGATGTTCACTCAGTTGGAAGTCTCTTAAGACTTTCCTCAGTGGGGTTCTCCATTTGAGACCCCCATCCGCATTCCTGCTCCTCCTTGGGACTTGAATTTTGTTCTTGAGAAGCTTACTGTACCCCCTTTCGAGCCGGCAGCCTCAGCAGATTTAAAGTTCCTTTCTTGGAAGACTGGCTTCCTAGTGGCCATTACTTCAACTCAACGAATTTCCGAGCTTCAGGTTTTGATGTGCAAAATCCCATATTTGATTTTTCACAAGGAACATGTGGCTCTGTGCACCAGCCCTGAGTTTTTCCCTTAGGTGGTGGTGGATTCTACGCTGAATCAATCCATTAAGCTACCTGTTTTCTTTACATAGCACTCCAATCAAGGGGAGTACCGCTTGCATACTTTGGATGTTCATAGAGCTCTGAGATACTACACCACTAGGACTAAGGATCTCAGAAAATCTGATCAGCTTTTTCTCTCTTTTGCTCGCAAAAGGGAGGGCAATGCTGTTTCCAAGCAATGCCTCTCTAAATGGTTGGCCCATTGTATCACTTTCTCTTACGACAAGTACAAGACCCTGCCAGGTCAAGTCAGAAGCCACTCCACTAGAGGGGTAGCTGCGTCTGCTGCTTGTTTTAAGAATGTGTCAGCGGCAGACATCTGCGCATCCGCGACTTGGACTTCTGTCCATACCTTTACGAAACACTGCAGTCTGGACATTGCCTCTCATCATAGAGCGGGCTTCAGGTTGGCTGTGCTGCAAGGTCTTCTTTCATAAGACCAGTTCAGCCAGAGGTTCCATTTTATGAGGAGTTTTCCTCTTCCTGAGTGCTTTTCCTGGTTACAGACTGCTTGGGATTCAGTCCTGTATGTAAATACCTCCTGCAAGAGCCTTCTCGAAGTAAGATAGTACAGTTACGTAAGAACTTCCGTAACAGTAAATCTTCAAGAGAGTAGATATTGCCTTCCGCCCCTCCCTCCCCTTAGCTTTTTAGCTCCTTTTCCAGGAAGGAAATATCCGCTTATCTCTTGTCTTGCCTCTTTTGGCCCTTGGTGGGGAGAACTGGAAGGCGGGCGTGGGGGACCGCCTTTATACTGGCGTACGCATGACATCGGTCACCTGATGTGGGGTGGTCCCCACCAGAGAGCGGCTAGCTAGAAATTTTTCCATGGGGTCCTGATGCCTGCCAGGTCAGTCCTATATGTAAATACCTACTGCAAGAGCCTGTCTCAAAGATCTACTGTTACGGTAAGTTCTTACGTAACTGTACTTTGTGGGCCATCCGCACACTGCTGTGCCAATGAGTTAGATTTGGGAATGAACTCTGTGTAGTGTTGCTTGGCAACGCTTCCCAGCCAGGGAGGGAATGGCACTGCATCCAGTGCCACAGCAACCCCCTGGGCCTCTACTGTGGTTTCTGAAGTCTCCACTGGGCTGGCAAAGCCATCTAGAGGGTGGAGGGAGGGAAGGAAGGAAGGAAAAAATTCTAAATAGCTAGGGTACACTTTGGCTGTATGCCATGGATCTCGCTACCCATCATATCATGCACACTTGGGGTGGGGGGGGGATGGACAGCCATTGAGGAAGCAGGCAGTGGGCTACAAGTTGATGGGGCTGTATGGTTTCATGGCCCGAAGATGTGATGTGCATTGGTGGTGGGAGAAAAAAAAGATAGGTACAAAAGTAAACTTTCCTTCAGCTGTTATAGCAGACTGCTCATGTGTTGGCACTGTGCTTTGTAAAGAAGCTGCCACTCATTGATTCAGCCCTGATCTGCTGACTTGGAGTGTGCAACACTGTCTCTACAAAGCACAGCAACAATGGACACACAGTCGGGCTGTAATCGAACAGCTGAAGAAAATAAACTTTTTCCAAATAAAATACTTTGGGGTTCAGGTTAATTTCTAGCAGATGGATGGAGAGCCTTGGGGGGGGGCATAAATCTGTGCCACAGCAAACAGCTCAAAATACTGCCACTCCTTATATAGTAAAATAAAAAAAAATGGCTAAATCTAAATTACAGGCGAGTAATTCTGTCACAGGGTTCTGATGACAGAGAAACCCCTAGAGATTCACTCTAATGGTTTAAAATGTCACTAAAGCATCTGGATTGAATAAAACACTTCTAATTTAAGGTTGACTTATAAATTAAGCATTAAGGCACAACCAGGATTTGAGTTACTGCCTAATAGTTCGAGTGTACATGAGGGTTTCCAGACAGTAACATAACCCTTGTAGAATGCTATAAGCCAATCATAATGCTTTATTTCCAAGCATTGTTTTATAGTTATTCTCTGTCTACTCTAAAATGACTACGTGTAATCTATTGTGGTTTGGAATTGCAAACTATGAATAGTGTTTTGTTATTCCTGTCTGCGGTGCTGCCCTATAGTTGCCTATGGCATTTGTATCCTTCTGTAAGCTCATGCACTTTGTAAATGCAAACGGAACCTTGGTAATAAAATTCCACACCCAGTGGCTATCATGGTGGAGGCGGACCTGGGTCATGTGACCATAATGGAGTCGTGGTGACCAGAGAATTGTGACTGTGACATGGCCATACCAGGCTACACTCTGTTCAGAAGGGACATCGAGGGGAGGAATGGTGGAGGGGTTGTGCTGTATGTGAGGGAGGGTATTGGAATGATGGAAGTGCAAAGAAACCTAGGGGTAAAGGATGTGTTGGAGGTGCTGTGGATCACCCTGGAGACAGGAGCCGGAGTCACTGTTCCCACTGGGGTGATATACAGACCTCAAACTTGGGGAAGAACTGAATTGGATAAAGCACTTGGGGAAGCCATTAGCAAGATGGCAAAAAAGAGGAAGGTGCTGCTGGTTGGGGACTTTAGTCTGCCAGATATAGATTGGAACCTCCAAACCTCAGTCTCAGCTAGAAGCTGGGCCATCCTAGACTCCATGCAGGGGGCGTTTCTCAGGTAACTAATCAAAGGGCCCACTCTAGACAGGACTGTACTGGACCTGGTGCTGACAAACAGGGACAGGATTGCAGACGTCACGGTGGGATGTCACCTGGGGACCAGTGATCACCGTACGGTATGGTTTAACATAAAGATGGTGGTAGAGACTAACCACACAGGGGCGAAGGTCCTGGACTTCAGAAGGGAAGATTTTAAGAAAATGGGTTAATGCCTCGGAGATTACCTAGCCGGGTAGAGGTCTGGGGCTCGGTGGAGGAACAATGGGGCAAATTAAAGGATGGCATAATGAAGGCAGAAAACCTCTGTGTGAAGGAAGTGGGGAAAAACAGACCACTGTTCTCAAGGGAAGTAGCTGTGAGATAAAGGCTAAAGGGGTGGCATTCAGGAGGCACAAAGAGATGCAGAGGGGCGAGAATATGGTGGTATACCAGGTTAAGCAGAGGGAACCAGGGAAGGTGGAGAGAGGTGCAAAGGTGCAAACCAAGGAAAGGATAGCCAAAGGGGTACCTAATAGTGACAAGACCTTCCTCAGATACATAAGCGAAAAGAGGAAGATAGGGGAGAGACTGAGAATGTGAGAAGGGCAGGGGGAGATTGTGCAGAGGAGGATCAGGAAAAAGCAGATATCCTGAACAGATACTTCTGCTCAGTATTCAAGGTGGACGGAAAGTGGGAGTGACTACATAGAAGCAGCAGGAACACTGGGGAGAGGGAGGTGGACACTTGTCCTTGCAAAACGAAATAATTCTAAGAGGACTTGTGCATCTGATAGTGGACAAAGCTATGGGACTGGACGGCGTATACCTAAGGGTGCTGAGGGAGCTCAGGGAGGTACCGGCTGTACCTATGACAGCCTGTTCAAAAACTCACTGGAAACAGTAGTGGTTCCAGAAGACTGGAGGAGGGCAGATGTAGGCCTGCTCCATAAGAGCAGCAGTATGGGGGAGGCCAGTTACTATAGGCCATTCAGTCTGTCAGTGGTAGGGAAGTTAATAGAAACACTATTCAAAGAGAGACTAGTGGAGTATGTTGAATATGTGGGTTGCAATACCTGAGGCAGCATAGATTCACGGGGGTGGGGGGGGTTATGTCACATGAACCTGATCATTCTCTTCGACTTGGTGACCAGGGAAATAGATCAGGGTGGAGCAGTGGCCCTGGCCTACTTTGACTTCAGAAAGGCCTTTCACTGTACCGCATAGGTGGCTTAAAAGGAAATTTGAACAGTTTAAGGGTGGGACCCAAGGTGGTAAACGGTAAGGAACTGGATGGTGGTGAATGGCACTCACTCTAGTGAGGGGAGAGTGATTAGTGGAGTACCTCAGGGCTCAGTGCTGGTACCAGTCCTCTTCCATGTCTTCATGAGTGACATCGCAGAAGAGTTGAAATGGAAGGTATGCCATTTTGCAAATGACACCAAAATTGGCAATAGGGTAGATACTCTGGAGGGGATGGAGAGAATGAGTAATGACCTGAGAGAAGTCGAGGAGTGGTCGAGGGTATGACAGCTGGGTTTCAGTGCAAAAACAGTGCAAAGTCATGCACCTAGGACACAGAAACCCAGGGGCGGTGTATAAAATGGTGGGGGGGAGGTTTTAATGGTCACAAATCAGGAAAGAGACCTTGGGGTTATCATATCTAATAACCTTAAGGTGGCAGGGTAGTGCGACAAGGTAGTAGACAGAGCCATTGGGATGCTAGTGTGTATTGGAAGGGGAATCGCCAGCAGAAGGTGAGAGGTGGTATTGCCACTGTATCAATTGTTGGTGAGGCACCTTTTGGAGTACTGTGTCCAGTTGTTGAGACCACATCTCAGGAAGGACATAAACAAGATGGAGACTGTCCAGAGGAGGGCAAGTAAAATGGTGTAGGGGTTGCATCAAAAGCTGTATGAGGAGAGACTGAGAGATCTCAATATGCACACCCTGGAAAAAGGGGTGGGGAAACATAATGGAGACGTAGAACTACCTCACAGGGGTAAACAGTGTAAAGGGGGAGTGTTTTTTTTTTTTAGACGAGTAGGTGCACCAGGACAAGTGGGCATGCAGTGAAGGGGGGGGTGCAAGAGGGATGTGAGGAAGTATTAGATAGTTCTAGGTCTCTATCATGTCTTTTCTCCCCCCCTTTCCAGGGTGTTCATATTGAGGTCTCAGTGTCTCCTCATACAGCTTTTGATACAGTTCCAACATTTTACTTGCCCTCCTCCGGACAGTCTCCATCTTGTTTATGTCCTTCCTTCTAGGTGGAAGTAAAAGAACCCAGGGCACTCTTTGCAAAGAGTAAGAGACATTCCTGGTGTCCTGGCCAACATTCCCCTTCCCATAAACTGGATCATGCTATTGTGGGTGTTGATGTGCGATATGGCCGCCACTACACATTCAGTCACTTCACTATCAGTCTAGCATTGCTTGTAAAGCGTTTTGGGATACACTGTGTATGAAAAGCACTCTATAAATGCTGATTCTTCTTCACTGAAACAGTGGTGGATGCCTGGAACAGTTTACCAGCAGAGGTGGTGGGGATGAAAACTGTGGTGGGCTTCAAGCATGCATGGTAGGCACAAAAGATTCTTAGTAGGAAGGGGGGGACTAGCCGGAGATCAGGTAGTTTCTGTGGTGACAGTATAGACAGGGACAGACAGGGACAAACAGGACAGCCTAAGTGGGCCCTATCTGCGGACAAATTCTGTGTTTCTGTGTGTGTTGCCTCCAGATCTGCTACACCTCCCTGTATTTGTTTATGCAGATTGTACCTTCTGTTGTCTCTTGCATGTTCTGTACTCATTCCTGGGAGCAGGCAGAAAATACAAACATGTTTCCTAACCTCCTTTCTTTTCCCAATCAAAAACAATAATAAAAAAAAAGGTCTTAACACTTAAGAGCTAGTAAATCACTAGATCATCTTGCAATATTCAGTATATTTCTTTAACTGTATTCTTGCTTCAGTTTTTAATGTTTTCATCTTTATATTTTAGGTGGTGTTGCTCATGGCCCTAGAGGCCCAACCAGTTACTACTATATGCTTCCAATGAAGGTGCGAGTATTGGGTCTGAAGACAGCCCTCAGTGTAAAACTGGCTCAGGTATGTGTGTGTATACTGTTGATACAGCTTCTAAACATCTCCAGAGGAATACCGATTCATTTTTTTAAGGATCCCCGTGGCATAAAATGCTGCTAACAAGATCATCAATGTACAGTTAACTGAAAGGAGCATACGTAGATAGAGGTTTGCAAGACGGCTCCAGCAGGAATCTCATGGTGTATCTCAGTGTGTTCTTACGTGGCAGTATAATTCTTCCAGTTTTTAGTGAGTACATTACAGAACATGTATAGAAAAACAGAAGCTGATGATGAAAAGTCCCAATGATGATTAGTTAATTGTTTTTTTATTTCTGTATGTCTTTTTTTTATTAAAAGTTAATGCATTCATTATTTCTCAGCCTATGGTCTGTGGCCCCCAGAGGGGTCCCTGAGGCTTCACCTTGGTCCCTGGCAGGTAGTACAAAAGCAAGCACAGAGGTCTTATTAAATTACATTTAGTAGGCCGGCCCATGGCAGTTGGTTTTCGCTTAGGACGCCCGGCGACCCGGTTGAGCGGACTCGGGTTGCGGAGGGCCAGCGGAGAAGGATCGGCGTCTCACCACTGCTCTCCTGATCCGGGAGGGTGTGGTGAGTCGCCGATGCAGGGGACTCCTGGTGGAGACCAGGAGAACCCAAGCACTCGGGACCTAACGTCAGATGGGGCGGGGCGGACTCTGGCGTCATTGCGCTCCGCCCCTATAAGGGAAAAACACCGCCTACCTCCGGCCTCCTATGATGCCCGTCCCTCGGGCTGCAATGAGCTCCTCCATAAAATAAAAACCACGGCTTCCAGCCTATTACGGCGTCAAGTGGCACCCTAAGGGCCGAGGTGCCACGTGCCCTGCCTAGGGGCAAGCCAGGGGTACTGGGAGCACGGCTCATGAGGGGGAATGCCGCAGCAGGGGGATCCTGTTGAGGCGGAAAAACCTGGCGCGGAGGAGGTCAAAAAAAAAAAAAAAAAAATTACATATTAGTATTTACAAATATGGCAAATTAATGACGTTACTTTTCCTAAGTAATAATGAATACAGGTGGAAAAGTGCTAAAAGTTTACTGTGCTTGAAGATAGGGGTTCTCAGGCAGGTCTCATGGTGAACAGGGGGACTTCAAGCATGTCTAATCATGATCAGGGGTCCTCAATGTTGGGTTGAGAACCCTTTAGATAATGTAACAGACAGATTCCATGAGAAGCTAGTCACGTTTCTGGAATGTATTTAACAAATATACAATTCAGATGGCAAATGTACAAAACTACTATTACTGGTAAGTAATGAATCTAACTTCTCTGAGGGTTGTCTGCTCCACAGAACCATGCTCTTTGAATGAGTACAAAGCAGTATTATACCCCAAATGGTGTTAGGCATAGTGGAGTATGGTTCCCCAAGACATCAGGCCATGCAGCATAGCCAGACTAGAACCAATGCTCCGTCCAGATATCGGATCCAGACTGTAATGTTTAGTGAACATATGAATCCTAAGCATTACTGATGTTGGTGGCTAAGACTGGCTGGAAACGAGCACAGAGGCCGCCATTCCCCTGGTGGTGTGCCCTGTGACATTACCAGGCAGCTCCTTGCCAGCCTCCTGGTAGCTTAGAGCAATGCAAGAGGATATCCACCTGGCAAGATACTGCTTAGACACCAGTTTGCCAAGTGTTCATGGGGCAAAAGAGACAAACAGCTGAGGACTGTGTAATGCCCCTCTTGCAGTCTAGGTGGATGCTGAGTGCCCTGTGGATGTCTTGGGAATGCAAGAGTACCTCCCTTGATTCTGAGGGTAATCTGAAAAGACACAAGCAGGTTGATGGATGATGCAATTGTATGCACTAGCAGACTGGGAATCTAAGGACCAAATATTTGATGAAGGTACAACTGGAGATGACCTCGGAAGAGAAGGATCTAGGGGCTATGATGAATCCCAGTCTCAAGACCTCAACCCAGTGTAACAGGGCATGTGGGAAAACTGGCAGGATGCTTGGTGCATGGGTAGGACCTTCTCAAACAGACAAAGGCAGGTGATCCTACCCCCTCTACAAGTCTTTGGTGAGGCCATACTTGGAGTACTGTGCTCAGTTCTTTGGCTAAACCTCAAGTAGTCCTTGCGTTTTTGTAGTTGAGGATTCCAGGAGAGCAACTAGAATGATTCATGGCAAGTAGGGGAGGACTTGTGAGGAAAGACTGGCTGGCCTTAAAGGAACACATTCATTCCCATTGGCTGCTGTCGTCTGAAAGCCCATGAAACTCCCTTTCCGTTGAGATATTGGGCTCATCTGTGGCTGAATCACTCCATAAATGCAGATGACCGAGTCAGTGCAATATTAATACTACACTGCAGCCATTTTTAGAACATTGTGATGTCATTGAGGAACAAGCTGTTCCTACCTACTTTGAGCCAAGCACAGCTTATTTGTTGCTGGCATCATATATGGTTCTAAAAATTACTGCAGTGTAGCATTAATAATGAACAGGCTCAATCATCTTATCTCTAGACCACTTCCAGCTACAGGTAAGCCCAGTATCTCATTTGAAAGAGAAGGGCTTTCAAACTGTGTCAGCCACTGTACATGAACATATCCCTTTAATATGTATTCAGTGCAGGCCAGGATACAAAGGGGCGACATAATTCAGTCAATCAATCAATCAAAATTTATTTATAAAGCGCTTTTCAGAAAATCAAAGCGCTAATACAAAACAGAGATAAAACATCAACACTAATAAATAAAAACATAAAACAATAAAATATTCATTAAATAGACTAATCAAATGCCAGCATAAGTAGATAACTTTTCAGGGATCTCTTAAATGCTTCCACGGACGGGCACTCTCTAACCTGATGAGGTAGAGAATTCCACAGGGTCGGGGCCATAAAAGAAAAAGCCCTAGCCCCAGATGATTTATAACAGACCCGGGGAATCTCTAGCAATCCCTCGCCAGTGGAGCGGAGTGGACGGAGAGGATGATAAGAACATAGGAGATCTTGCAGGTAGCCTGGTCCCTGGCCGTGTGGGTCTTATAGGTCAGCAATGCGACCTGAAAGGTGATTCTCCATCGCACTGGCAGCCAGTGCAGTTCAGCGCTAACACAGGTGTGACATGACAAGTTCTTGGTAGCCCTGTCAACAACCTAGCTGCGCAATTCTGCCACCACTGCGAGGCGACAGAATCTACCCCGCAACCCTAGATATAAAGCATTGCAGTAATCAAGACGGGAAGAAACAAGCGTGGACCAACACAGGAAGGTCATCATGTGGAATAAGGTGTTTTATCCTGGCAATATTCCTCAGATGGTATAAAGAAGATCTGACAGTGGCCGACACCTGCATTTTAGTGTCAGCCAGCTGTCAAAAATAGCACTCCAGATTTCGCACCTGTTCAGAAGGTCTCAACTGGGTATCCCTAATAGAAGATCAGAGGGACCCCAGGAGTCAACTTCTTTACATAATGACCGCGGTCAACGACTAAAATCTCAGTCTTATCCGGGTTTAACTTCAACCAGTTCGCACTCATCCAATCCTGAATTTCAGCGAGACAGTTGTTAAAACACGAGATAGCATCATTTTGTTGGTGCAAAGGGCGTTACAGAGCTGAGTGTCATCTGCATAGCAGTGAAAACTCAGCCCATAACGCTCTTATAATGTCTCCCAACGGTAGCATGTACACCGTGAACAACATGGGAGAAAGCACAGAGCCCTGCGGCACCCCACAGGACAGAGCAAAGGGGGCAGAGGAGAAAATCCCTGAAACTACCCTTTGACTTCTGCCTGTGAGGAAAGAATGGAACCATCTGAGGACTGTCCCTGACAGTCCACAAAGTAGCCGCAGGCGATCCAGCAACCTCCCATGATCCACGATGTCAAATGCTGCAGAGAGATCAAGAAGAACCAAGATCGAACGGCTCTTCTGACCTCTTGCTATTAGGAGATCATTAAGTACCCGAACTAATGCAGTCTCGGTACTATGTCTTTTCCTGAAACCGGACTGGAGAGAATCATAGACTTCATGGGTGGTAAGAAAGTCATCAAGCTGTAACGCGACTACTTTCTCAGTAACCTTGCCCAAAAAGGGCAGGTTAGAGATCGGTCTGTAGTTAGCAAGGCAGTCGGGGTCAAGGGAAGATTTCTTCAAAAGGGGTGTCACAACAGCCTCTTTCAGAGACTCCGGAAACACCCTTGATCCAAAGAACCCCAAACTATCCTCGCAAGGATTGGTCCGATCGTATCCATGCAACCCACAAGGAGACGCGTAGGACCAGGATCCAAACTACAGCAAGTCAGTCGCAGACCTTGGACAATCTTCATGATATCCATGATTGCTGGCTGGTCGAAGTCCACCCAGACAGGCCGCGGACATGTAACCCCATGTTGGTCACTGCAATGCTCGTTTGAACGCGTGTCGTGGATCTCCTGTCTGATTGACGACACCTTATCATCAAAGAACCGAGCAAACTCATCACACTGTATTTGTGAAAAAGCTCTCCGATCTCGCAGACAGGCTGGATTGCACAGTCTGTCGACGGTCCGAAAGAGCTGAGCAGGTCGGTTTCTTGATGCAGTTATCTCCCTGGACAGGAATTCTGCCTTCTTATGGGAGATTACTGATTGATAGTCCACATAATGGGCCATCAATCTAAGTTTGTTATCTTCCAGGCCCGATTTCCATCAACAAGCGTTCAATCTTAAGCCTTCCTCCTCAACTCCTCAAAGTCCCATCAAACCAAAGGGATCGAGAGGCGGAGGAGAGAGAGGCTACACGGACAAGCGCAATGGAATCCAGTGCCCTCAACACCATATTATTATAGTGCACTACTAAGGCATCTGGTTCCCTGCACTCCATCGGCCAACTTGATAGGTCCAGCACCGCCATCAGACCCTCTGGGGTAACTCCCCTCAAAGGGCGGTACTGGACCATCTCCAAAGGGGTGGGTCTCATAAGGGGGGTCACGAAATTGAGCCCTACAGAGTAATGGTCAGACTACCCAACTGGTTCCACCACCAGTTCAGTGATCTCCATACCCAAGGTGAACACTAAATCCAAAGAATGACCATGAATATGGGTAGCAGCGGTAACCACCTGTGTGAAGCCCAACGAACTCATGAGTTGGAGAAAGTCTTGACCAAACTGAGAGAGTTCATCGTCGACCCAGGCATTAAAGTCCCCCAGAACCAACCACCTGGAGGGCTCCAATTGAAACCTTGAAGTACCCGAAAGGTATAAACGGTGAAAGCCAGCAACATTCCAGGCTTAGTGAGGAGATTCACAAATTTAAGCTGGCAGAGAGAAATTTAGGAAGGACATGAGAAAATGTTTCTTTATGGACAGGTTGGTGGAAAAGTTGTACTGTCTTAACAGTGAAGCAGGTCAGTGCTGACATTGTGGCAGGCTTTAAGAGGGGGTGGGATAGACACATGGGACTGATGAGGTTGACAGGAGTTGGAGCGGATGAAGAAGAGGGATCATTCAAGTGGAACTGCGGGATGATTGATCTGCTGGAGTCCCAGCCAGTGGTAGACTGGCGAGGGCCTAGCTTGGAACTATGCAGACATGGATGAACCATGAGTCTTTCTGTCCCTAAACATCTGTGTATCTATGATAGGCTGATGTGTTCTAAGTGCCAGCTAGTCCTTGTGAAAGGTCGGGTAAGGGAGATCAGTCACTAGCTTAGAAACCCAATGTGCCGAGGTTACAGCGGCCAGGAATAGGATTTCCCAAACAGGAACCTGAGGTTGTAGGAGACAGTAGAGTCAAAGGCACCTCTGGTCAGGCTATCAAGGACCTGATGAAGGTCCAGTGCAAGAACTGCTTTGTGTGTGTGTGGGGGGGGGGTGTCAGAAGAAGAATACCCCTCAGAAACCTGCAGGAAGCCTCCAGCTGAGCCACCGGTTGCCCATGGAAGGATGCATGATAAGCCAAAAATGGCTGATAAACGCACTTTTGCAGATGTTTACTGCAGCCCAGATTGGGGACTGGTGGAGCAAGTATTCCAATACTTTCTGGACCAGGCAGTTAAGAATACTATCTGATATATGGTACAAGTGAACTTCTTCCCCCCGTATGATGCAGGAGTCAAAGTTCAAATGTGTAAACGTTAGGCATATTCAGACAGCAGCATGTGTGGTACACACCAAGATTGATAGAGCATAGGCAAATTGGGCTTTTTTAGGTGGATCTAAAGAATTGGCAGCGATTAAGAAAAAATATAAACACTTTTCCAAGTAATGTTATGCATGGTCAGCGGAAAGCAAGTTAGCATGTGGCTGTCAGCAGACTTTAAACTCGCACTGTCGAACTATGCGGGTAAAAAAGGATGAAACAGTGCGGCAGCGGCCCTTGAGTAGTATTATATAGGAAAAAATAAACATGCCGATGTAAGGAGAAAAACATGCTTATGTACAGTAATAATTGAAATGTTGACTATTGTTTTTTCAGTATACAGTTTTGTACTTCTCTGACACCCCCACGTCAGGCCCAGCCACACACCCTTGGTTTTGACAACCCCACCTCCCATCAGTCGGGTAACTGGTGATTAGTTGGTGGTGCAAGGACTGAGAGAACTGGCATTGTCACTCTGGAGGTTTCCATTTTTCTCCTGTACCTTTCTTCCCAGTTGATACACTTCCCACCACCCACTGATGCTGTGCTTGTGCCCTGCAATGGTGCAGGCCCACAGCAGACCTCTGTGGGGGAGTAGCAAGCTCCTCGGCCTTCGTAAGTGGAACACAGTACCACCACCCTCCTCCAGGGTGCCCCTGTTTTGGTCGCCCAAGCCCTAGTGACCCGGGCTGGCTTTCAGACCGGGGCTGCCTGTATGGTTGCGCAGCCACCGTCTGGTCATCAGGCAGCCCGGACAACACTATTTCTAAAGGGCATTAATTAAAGACATTTATTACATGTAGTTTAAAAAAAAAACACTTTTTTGACTTTAGCTTACATTTAGGCTAGGGATGGCATGATAACACAATATGACAATATATCCCAGTAATTACTACTGATGATAATTTGTAGCTATTAAAAATATGTATATGTGTGTGTGTGTGTGTGTGTGTGTGTGTGTGTATGTATATATATGTATGTATATGTAATATAGTGTATGGTAGAACGCTGCTGAGCATGGAAATTCATGTTCCCAACAGCGTTGTTATGCTGCACTAGCTACGTAGCTAGTGCAGCATAACACCTAGAAGGTGGGTACGCATGCGTGGAAGCTGAGTGCACATGCACGATCGGGCGACTGGCAATGCGCTAAGAACGGCCGCAGCGGTGAAACAGGCCAAAGGAAGTAAAAACTACACACAAATCTGGAAGAAAGTAAGGGCAGTCTTTTTATGAGCCACCATACACTATAAAAGACTGTGTATGATCGCTCATACACAGCAAGGGTATGTTTCAACTCTCAAGGTTTCCATGATAATGATACCTCTCAAGCTGCGCTCTCGAGGTCTGCAGTTACCATGGAAACCTCTCGAGTGAAAAATACCCTTGTTGTGTATGAGCGATCATACACACTCCTCTATGTCTTGATTGTCATACAGCAGGAGCCACTGTGATAAATTGTCTTCAGCTTGCTGCTCTGGCAGGATGGTTCTCTCTAGATGCGAACGGCTGTAGTACTAGTGTCTTCCCCCTGTGCTGCTCATAAGACTGTGCAAATCATTTAAAGTTTTTCCATTTACTCACGTTCTGTCTTCAGTCCATCATTTTAAAAGGGGATTCTTGGTCTCATCATTCGGCCAAACTGTGATTAGCCTGACCAGAATTTAGGTGATCTCCTCCTCTCCAGGTCCCACCACAATTCCCCCAGTTCCTGAACTTCCTCCAATCAGATTTTTACTGTTTTACCTAAAATGAAAAATGTTGCAGATTATTGTGATATTTTTTACACAGCTGTCATGATACTAAAAATTTCATATTGTGACATCCCCAACTCAGCCATTAGAAAATGCTTCGCATATTAATGGCATAGGTTGTTAAAAAGAGTATAATGGGTTGCTCACTGGGTATTACTGGTGAGTAATACCATTGAGAGGTTCTGGACACGTAGGAACCTCGAGAGCGAAGTTTGAGAGGTTCCTGTGTCCAGAACCTTGAGATGGTATCTCACTGGTAATACCCAGTGAGATATCCATTATTTTTTTTAAATATATGGATGACAGATTTAATTTTTGATTGTTTTGAAATGCTGTATTTGTCTCTTGTTTCTGCCGACCACCACTGGACTGTCTTGACCCTCTCGGCTGGCGCACCTCTGCCTTACCCTGCCATGCCTTGCCTTGCTTCATGTTCAAAACTAAGCTGTGTTCTATTTTTGTTGGCAGTCCTACCTTTTCGAGTTCTTTTCTGAAGGCAGTCTGTATTTTTGTGGCATGAAAAAAATTCGGGGAGATTCCAAAGAACCGGATGCGATTCAGTCTTGCTTAGTGAGACTGTCGCCGCAATGTTTTAAAACTTGTTCTGCCCGCCCACTGAGAAAAAGTGGCCAATTAGAATGGACGCTTTTGAAGAATTGGTGCGGCAGACTTGCAGTTGCGCTGTGGAGTTTAAGTGATCATACTATCGTTCAGGTCTGGAACGATAGTATTATCAGTCGTGAATGATGCTATTATCAGTCTGGGACAGGTGCTATTGCCAGGAAATTTTTGTATGCTTTACAATACTATTAATTTTACAATCCATATATTAAAGTAGACTAAACTGCACTATGAAATAATTCATTTTTTCCTGAGTAATCCCATCATCTTTCTGCTTTGCACATGCAAGGCTGGAGTATACTGATATCATCCAAACCATGGTCAGTTTCCTCCTGCCCTTTGCATTAAGATAGCAATAGTGGATATAGCAAGTATTTGGTATTCAAAGTGTTGCAATTCAGTATACCAGTTTATTTCAAATTATATTAGCCGTGCATAACATAAAGAAGGATCATTTTATTGGGACCCAGTAAGTCTGAATATGAAAAACTACACCAAAGACACACTGTAACCTGGCTGTGAATAGGCAATTTAGTAGGTTTGGTCTATGCAGTATAATCAGAAAATGGCAGCTGAGTGATCCGTAATTGGATCTACAGTCCTGCTTCCAACTCCTAATAATTTATTGCACTGCTTTTTGCAACAACCCTAGACTTTGGGGGGGGGGGGGGAATTATTAACAAGTCCGTTTTCAGGAAGTTTACTGATTTTGACCACCTTTGGCCACCCCAACCCCTGCTTTGTTTGTATAGCCATATTTCAGTCCTCCAAATCATAAAAATCTATTTTTGTACTGAATAGTTACCATTTTATATGGAGTTAGTTGCCTCTGTTTCTCTTGAAGATCTGTTGTTGTGGTAACTAAGATTCTAGGGGCATGGATATGGTACACTATCCACACTCTGGCAGCTCCACTGGGAGGTGATGATCAGCCAGACGTCTTTAAGGTAAGCTCACCCCACCACCCAGGTGGATACATCCCCCGATTCCTCCCTGTGATGTCTGATCTTTCTTTACACTGCAAGAACAGGTCACCTCTGCGCTACGCTAAGGATTTTCTCTGTGCCATTGGTGAACCATTATTCAAAGTTTTTTGATGATGTCAGTGTGTAGTTAGCAGGTTCCTCAACTCTTCATTTCTGTGATTGATCACCAGAAGCCTAGATTCAAATTCTGAGTTTAGTGTTGCCAGAAAATGTCGGTCACCAATCCGTATGACACTTGTGTGTACTACCTGGGCTGGACACACGACACATTGGGGTGCGACTTATGTCTTTACATGCTCCCTGAATCCCTCGGGGACAGGAAGCTCTGGCTCGCTAAGGCCCAGCATTCGGAATGGGATCTAAAGGATCACTCGAAGGGTGGCAAAAGGCCTTGGCGGCTTTGCTGCCATGGAAGTGGAGGTAGTGGCAGGCACCTCATCGGCCTCGGTGCTGCTTCTGGCTGGGGTCAGTGTTGGAGAGACCTTCACAGGTCCATTCTGTGAATTGTGCCAGTCCTCCAGTCCGTTAGGGAGAGTCCTGTCCTCTACAGCTCCAGGTCGAAGACCAAGTCAACTAAAACGTCTTCACGCCACTGTCGCTGTTTGTGGGATGGGGAAAGATCATGGTCCTCCTGGTTCCTTGACTCACCCTAACTGCTCAGCAGAGGTTGAGCACCCCTTGGTCGAGGAGCAGCTCGAAGGCTCCTAGGTGTTGCCGGGTCATTCGACCACGACGCTGGACAAGGTCAAGGATCCGACCTTGCAGACCTTGGTGCTCCCAATCCTGACTCAGCTGGACCTTGTACAACTGGTCTCTTTGGTTGACCCTGTTCGGGACAAAACTCCCATCTGCGGTCTGGTCCTCCACACCCATGTTGGTGCATATGGGCCAGCACGTGGGTCTGCGGCTGGCCCCAGGACGACCCTACACACCCATCAACTGGGTGTTCAACAGTCGAGGTCTCATTTGAGGTTGAGGCATTCGCGCTGTCGATCCCACTCGACCGGAAGGCACCACTGACAGTGCTCCTTATCCTTCTCATCCTCGACCAAGGAGAGGCACCGCAGCAGAATGCATCAGTGCTACCAGGAGTTCCTCTGGCAGCAGTGAGTCATTGTTGGGCAGGGTAGGGCTCTACCCCAAGGTCCCATGCTTCCCTGGCGGCCGCCAGTGGTTCCCCCACTGGTCCAGACCCCGTGGGTGCCACCAACACCCATCTCTCCACCGATCATGGTGGAGCTGCCAACCGGCACTCCCTTCAAGGAGGCCAGCTGTTTGGCCCCTAGCTTACCAGACCGGTTGTTGGTGAGAATCACTCTGGGCAAGGAGTCCCAGGAGGTTCATGGTGATCTTCAGCCAGAGGCCATCTTTGAAGACTCTCTTCCCTTGACTTGGACCAGGAGTCGATTGCCTCCTCCTGGGCACTGCTGTTTGAGCAGGAAGTGGTCGAAGAGTCTTCCACCAACAAATGGCCAGTGTCATTCGGTGGGCTTCTTCACCTCATTTCTGAATTCATGGGTGTCCCCTTAGAGCCTTCCAGAAGAGGGCCACTTACCCTCTCATGGATATTCTGGACCGGGACTCATCCCTGGGGCTGCCTTCCTGGTGGCTGAGGCCTTCTTTGAGCTGGACCTGGAGCTCTGGCAGCATCCAGCATCCTCAGCCCATATAGCCCACAAATATGCAGTCCCCATGGGTGCCCTTTCGGGGTTTTTGGACCACCCCTCCGCGGAGGGGCTAGATATGGACTCGGTGTTGTGCAGATCTGGACACCAGGGGAACGGGGATAAGCCCCCAGACAAAGCATCACGTAAAGGTGACCACGCTGCTAAAAAAGTGTATGCAGTGGCTATGTCGGATCTCAGGCAGGCTAGTTATGCTGTTATGATGGCTAACTGTGGTCATGCCATAATAAGCATGTTTGATGTCATCCTCCCTCACCTCCACCCTGAGCAATGGATGGCGTTGGAGCTTATTCAAGACCATGGTCAAATGCTGGCTAAACACCAGCTCCAGACAGCTTTGGACAAGAGCAACGTGTGTGCCTGTGCAGTGGCAGCTGCTTTCGCCATGCATTGCAGAGCCTGGCTGCTCTTGTCCACCTTCACAGTGGACACACAACAGGGGCTGGCAGAAGTCCTTTTCTTGGTCACTGACCTCTTTGGCCCTGGGGTGGAAGGGCACCTGTCATAGGCTGTGGGTGTAATGATGGACACTGACACAAAAAGGTAATGTGGCAAGGCTTGGCAAGGCTAAAAAAAAAGTGCCAAGCCTAAAGCTTTATTAAAGTAACAGCAAAAAAAAAGAAAATATAAAACTATTAACTTTGCAGGAATACAGAAAGAAACATAAAAGGTACAAAAATAAATGAATGTTTCCACAGGCAATATCAGCAAACGAAAAGGCCGCCTGGGATTTCAGTTCTTAGTCTGTAAGTGCAGACTCCCAAATGGATCAGTACTGGCTGATCCCAAAACGAATCTGAAGGTATCACAAGAATGAGTCTCCTTTTATCCTAGGGAATCATCAGGTGATCACTCAGTCTACTTCTTCTCAATACAAATTTTCATTTATAAACATTTTTACTTCATTCTAAGCCAAGGGACATTCAATATATCTTTATTACAAAACATTGACATCCCTGAAATGAAATATAATACAGGTTTAACTAAAACAGTACTCTTACCAAGTTTAGCCCCCCTCAACCTATCCACAGTATAACTATAGTGAGAAATGGGCGTGCCTCTAGGAAACAGTAAGAGCAAATAAGTGCAAATGGCTGCAAGGACTCACTCTGGCTAAAGGCCTGAATATCCATTATGTGGTAAGCTTTCTCTCTAATATTAACAGGAGCCAGACTGCTATGAAAAGGAGTAAAACTGAAAAGGACCATTATTTATTTTACAATATCTGAAATACTGCATATTTTTGTTTAGGAGTTTCTTTTGGGAGTGCTAAACACATTGCAGCACAAGCAAACAAAAGCAGTCCCTTTAATTTCAAATCTGCTTATGTTTAAAACCATTTGTGCTGCTGGCATTTTGCCTTTCCATGTCACCTTACCAAAAATAATAAAGTTAAACAGTAAGGAAAAGTAAACTGTTTTGGGGTCAAAATAGTGTTGCTAAGGCATATCTAGGGAACCTTACAACAACACACTAAGGGATTGGGTGACCAGCAGGCAGACTCTGAATCCTTTTACTATCTTTATTTTCTCTGCCTAAATAAACTAAGTGCTTGTACTGTGAGGAGAATTCCCCTATATTTGGCATTCACATTTGTTTCCTGGGCATTGCTTAAACATGACAAGAGGAACTACTAGCCCAAATATGCTAAACCCCAGGTCTATACACTGTAGCCTATCATTGGGGAGGGGTACTGAAGCTCCATACCTGTCTTTTTAATGAAATGAAAGTGATAGAAAGGGCCTCTTATCCAGGTGGCCTGCCTGGAAAAAGGGAATTAAAAAGGGGGAAAGTAAAGGAAAGGACAGTAAAGATATTCAGAGAGTGCTACTGCGGTAGACTTGTGAAACAGAATTAGACAGGTATTTGGAGATTTAACAGCACACTTTCACAGCACCTCACATGGATCAAGAAGTCCAGTGCTACCTTGGACTCTGTGACTTTGTCCCAAAAGGACCTGAAAAGAAAGCCCAAGAAACTGGCTTTCCAGTACTGGTCCTTTCAGTCACCTCCTTCTCAGCAACAGTCCCTGGAGGGGCAGTTCTAGAACTGGCGCCCCAAGACTTCTGGGGGCCAGGGTCCAAAAAAGGGAGGTCAGGGGTAGTGATGCTCCTCCATCAGCAGCCACAGGTACCCCCTCCAAGCCTTCCCAGTGATGGGATTGGGGGGCATCCATCCTTCTGTCCTGTTCTCAACCACTCTTTCTGTCAGAGGCAGACTGCATCTCCTCTTCTTTCCACATTGGTCCACTGTCCCAAGAGACAGGTGGGTATTGGACGTAATGGGCAGAGGACTGTCTCTTGATTTTGAGACTGTCCCGCCCTACCGCCTCCACGCACCTCAGGAGTCTGGGGGTGTCTTGGGATATGCTGTCCGCCCTTCGAGAGGATATTGTTCAGCTCCTTGCAGAAGGAGCCATATCTGTGTCCAGGACGCCCTGACAGGTCAGGGTTTTGTGTCCAGGTACTTCCTGGTCCTGAAATGGATGGAGGGCTGGTGCCTCATATTGGATCTTCACGATCTCAACCAGTATGTATGGAAACGCAAGTTCTGGATGGTCACTCTGAATCGGATTATCCCATCTCTGGAACAGGGCCTGTGGTTCTGCTCCTTAGAACTCCAGGATGCGGTCTTCCACATTGCTGTCCACAGATCCCATCAGTACCTTCATTTCCGATTGGAAGGGGTCCTGTGCCAGTTCTAGGTCATGCTTTTCGGCCTTTCCTTAGCTCCCAGGGTCTTCATCAAGTGCATGGCAGTGGTAACATCCTACTTGAGGTGCCTCAAGGTCAGAGTTTACCCCTACCTGGATGGCTGACTGATTGCCGGTCCATCCACAGAGGCCGTGGCAAGGTCCACAGTCCTGGCACTCCAGATGTGCAGAGACTTTGGCCCCTTGGTCAAACCAGACATGTCCAAACTGGTACCACAGCAGGTAATCGAGTTATTTGGGGGCGGAGCTGGACTCCCTGTGGGCCAAAGCCCACCTCTCAGCTGACTGGGCACCGGATCTTACCTCTCTTGCGCGATCATTTCATGTTGCGCTGTTGCACTCTGCACAGAATTTCCTGAGGTTGCTGGGGTACATGATGTCCTGCACCTGCATGGTCCATTAGGCCCACTGGCAGATATGCACTCTGCAGTGGGAGCTGGGCCATCAGTGGTCCCAGCACCTAGGTCACCTGGGCCAGCTGGCCTTAGTGACCTAGCTGATGTGGGATGCCATTCAGTGCTGGCTGGTCCCGGATAATCTGGAGTCCTGTTGGTCTGCTTAGAGCTGACCGTCACATTGATGGCTGATGCATCTCTTGTGGGTTGGGGAATGCACCTGGGGGACAACCCCCCCCTCCCCCACGGATTCTGGTCACTCGGGGAGTCCCGTCACCACATCAGCCTACTTGGAGCTCTGTGTAGTGTGGATAGCCCTCATGGAATTTGTTCCATTGGTCAGTGGTCAAGTCATTCAGGTCCAGTTGGACAATACCACGACCGTGTTTTACCTGAACAGACTGGGCGGCACACATTACCTTCTCTTGTGTTGCACAGAAACATAGAATGCTGTCGGCAGAAAAAGACCACTTGGTCCATCAAGTCTGCCCATTCCCCTCCCCACGGCTCCTTTGTCTTTTTGCCCTTACTCCCATCTTTCTGTCATACCCTTACCTCTCATATTTAGTCCTATGTAGGTATCCCATGCCCTCTTGAATTTTCCCACCACGTTCACTCCCACCACCCACTCAGGTAGCCTATTCCAGGGTCCCACCACCCTCTCAGTGAAGTATTGTCTTCTCATGTTTCGTTTGAAACTGCATCCCTCTAGTTTTAAGCTGTGCCCCCTTGTTGTAGTGTTATCACTCATTTGAAAATGCTCCCTCTCCTCACCCTGTTTATTCCCTTCATATATTTAAAAGTTTCTGTCCTGTCCCCCCCTCTTCCTCCTTGTTTCCAGTCTGTACAGGCCAAGCTTCTCCAGCCATTCCTCATATGGCCTCTTGTGCAAGCCCTGCACCATTTTGGTAGCCCTACTCTGGACCCACTCTACTCTATTTCTGTCCCCTTTCAAGTGTGGTCTCCAGAACTGTACCCCATACTCCAGGTATGGCCTAATTATGGACCTGTACAGCGGTATTATCACCTCTCTCCTCCTCGTGATTCCTATCCCTGTGCATGCCAGTATTCCATTTGCCTTTCCCAGTGCCTTGTTGCATTGATTTGCCACCTTTAAGTTATCTGAAATGATAATCCTCAGATCTCTTTCCTGCATTGTTGACTCTATTACCTCTCCTCCCAGCCTGTAGCTTGCTTTCGGATGTTTGCGTCTTGTGTACATTATCTTGCACTTCATTGCATTAAAGCGTAATTACCACCTCCCTGACCACTCCTCCAGCCTGCCCAGATCCTCCCTCATTTTCTCAGCACCACCCCCCCCAGTGTATCCACCCTATTACAGATCTTTGTGTCATCTACGAATAGACACATATTCCCATGTAGTCCCTCCATTACATCCCCAATATAGTGTTAAACAGTATTGGGCCCAATACTGACCCCTGGGCTACCCCACATGTCACTTTTTTCTTCCTGGAGTGAGCTCCCTTGACAGCCACTCTCAGAGTTTGGCCTTCTAGCTAGTTTTTCACGCACTTTGTTAATTTCCCCCCTTCCCTCAAGCTGCCCAGCTTGTTCACTAGTCATCTGTGAGGGACGGTGTTGAAGGCCTTACTGAAATCCAGATAGGCCACATCTACCACCCCTCCCTGATTGCATACCTCTGTCACTGCGTAAAATAATTTGGCATGATCTTCCTCCTGTAAACCCATGCTGGCTATCGCCCAAGAACCCTCCCTCCTCCATATAGTGCACTAGCCTTTCAAGAGTGTCTCCATCAGTTTATCCACCGTGGAGGTCTGACTGACTGGTCAATAGTTTCCTGGATTCTCCCTCCCTCTGCTCTTGTGAAATGGCACCACATCTGCCCTTTTCCAGTCCCCCGGGACTTTTCCCCCCATCCAAGGATAGATTAAACAGTTTTGCGAGTGGTGCCGCAAGCTCTTCTCTCAATTCCTTGAGCACCCTGGGATGCAGTGCATCAGGACTCATTGCCTTGTCCAACTTTACTTTGCCCAGTTCTTCGAATACCCTACTTTCCATAAAAGGACTTGTCTACCTCTCTGCCCTCCATTCCCCTATCACTCAGTACTGGTCCCTTTCGCTCCTCCTCTATAGTGAATACTGCGCTAAAGTAACTATTTAACATGTCTGCTTTATCTTCATCCTTCTCAATCAAAGCTCCCCCTCCCCTTTTAGTCTCATTATACCCTGTTTGCATTTTCTTTTTTTGCTGATGTACCTAAAAAACCTTTGTCCCCACTCCTGGCCTCCCTGTTTTCTCCTCTGCATCTGACTTTGCCTTCCTGGATTTTTGCCCTGCCACCTGAAGCTTTTCCCTGTATATTTCCCTTTCTTCCCTTCCTTGCGTAGCTTTGTATATATCCTGAAAGCTTTCTTTTTTCCCTTATTGCTCCCGCCACCTCTTTAGTGAACCAAAGCGGCTTTCTTCCAAGTTTTTTCTTGCTCACCTTCCTAATGCACTGTTCTGTTGCCCTCAAGATTCCCCCTTTTATTGCCTCCCACAGCTCCTCGATGTCCTCTAGCATCTCCTTCCCTTCCATCTCTCTTCTGAAAATTCTCTTCATTGTCTTAAAATCTGCCCTTCGGAAGTCTTATTACCTTGGTGGTGGTACAACTTGCTTCCATCCCTGTCCTAATACTAAACACAACTGTTCTGTGGTCAGTATCTCCTAGATTTTCACCCACCTCGACCTCTTCTATACTGTCCCCTTCCCCGTTTGTTATTATTACGTCCAATGTGGCTTTTCCTTTAGTTGGTTCCCTGACAAGTTGCTGAAGAAATGCCTCCTGCATGAACTTCAGCATCACCCTGTTCCTTTCTGATGCTGCTGTTGGTATTTCCCATCTCATGTCAGGAAGATTTAAATCCGTTACCAACAGAGTTACCCCTTTCCTTGTCATCTTTTGTGTTGCCTTAATCATCTCAGTATCAACCTCTTCCTCCTGATTCGGCGGTCTGTACACCACCCCCATACGTATTGCCTCCTGTCCTCTTGGTTAACGTGACCCAGAGGATCGCCATTGGCCCCTGATCTTCCTGTCCCACCATTGCATTTATCACCTCTTTTACATATGCCACCTTCCCCTCCTTTTCCCCATCCTATCCATTCTAAAGAGACTGTACCCTGGCATAACCACCTCCCAATTGTGGTTTTCTGTCCACCATGTGTCCGTGACAGCTGTCAGGTCGCATCCCTCCCCCACCACTGTGGCCTCTAAATCCTCCATTTTATTCCCCAGACTCCTGTCATTTGCCAGAAGGCCCCTCCATCTGCCCCCCCCCAAACACTCGTTTTCCTTCTTTCTACTCTCTCTTGACCCCTTCTGCGGGGGAGTGCTAGCTAGGCAAGACTCATTAGTTTCTTTTTCTAGTCCTTCCCTAGGTTTGTACTCCCCCTTTAGTTTAAATCCCTTCCCAGAATTCTGTCTGTATATCCCTGCAGCGTTTCTCTAAACATTCTAGCCCCCCCCCATTTATATGCAGTCTGTCCCTTGCGAATAGGTTCTCCTGTGCCCATGTGCCCCCCCCAGTCTCCCATGCACGTGAAGCCCTCCCTCCTGCACCATTCCCTTAGCCAGTGGTTGAAATCCTTTATCCTCAGTTGCCTAGCTGTGCTAGTGCAGTGTACCGGCAAGGTCTCAGAGAATGCTAGAGAGCCAACCACCTCCCTACATTCCCTGGCTTGCTCCCTAAACCTTCTTTGTACTTCCTCCACATTTTCCCCCACCAGATCATTTGTCCCAAGGTGCAAAACCAGGTGTGGTTTACCTCCAAGCAGCCTAATATGCTCCTTTATTCTTGGCAGTGCCCTGCTCGCCTCCATCCCTGGGTCTCAGAAGACCGACCTTTTATATGCCACCCCCTTTCTCAGCCAGTGGATTCCCTTAATGATTGAGTTGCCATAGACCATTACCGACGCCATGCTCTCCATCCCTGGGTGTGGTCCTGTACTTCTGTCCTGATTCCTGTGTGTTGGGAGGCACTCTGCACCTGGACCTTTGTTTGCAGCCTGGGCGCCGATCTCCTTGCAGTTCATGGCACGGGGAAGGACAGTCAGCTGGTAGACGTCCTCAGCTGGGTAGGAGTGATGTTGCATGAGTGATCTCTGCATCAGGAGGTGGTGAACCACTTGTTTTCCCATTGAAGCTCACCCTCTGTGGATCTGTTTGCCTACCAGGAGAACACAAAACTGAGGCTGTTTTGTACCCTCCCCTCACAGTCCAGGACACTGATGGGGGACACCTTCGCGAAGCCCCAGACCCCAGGCCTTGTGTATACCTTTTGTCCCTTCTCCTTGATCCACAGTGTTCAGGTCAAGGTCAGGAAGGAGAAGGCTGAGATGATCCTAGTAGCTCCAGACTGGCCATGGCAGTTCTGGTACCCAGATCTCCTCAGCCTCAGCAGCAGGCCTCCATGGCAGTTACCTCTCCACCCAGACCTGCCTACCAGGCTTCAGGGGACTGTCCTGCATCTGGACCTTCAGTCCCTGCACCTCGTGGCCTGGTTCCTGAGCGGCGAGAGTTCCAGGCCTTCTGTTTCGTCATGGAGGCCTCCAGGAAAGAGTCGAATGGTAGGTGCTATGCCTTTAAATAGAAGAGATTATCCATCTGGTACCAGGGTAGGGAGCTTGATTGCCTTGCCTGCCCTGTGGCTAGCATCTTGAACTATCTCTGGTCCTTTTCCCAGCTGGAACTGTGAGCGACCACCCTTAAGGTGCATCTGGCAGCCATCTCTGCTTACCAGCTGTGGGCCGGTATGCTGTTGGTGGCCAAGAAGGTGATTGGGCACTTTTTAAAGGGCCTTGACCACTTGTCCGCTCTGGTGTGGGAATCTCCTCCACCGTGGAACTTACTGGTGATCCTGGCTATGCTCATGGGCAAGCCATTTGAGCCAGTGCACAGGTGTGAGATCACACCTGTTGTGGAAGACTGCCTTCCTGGTGGCTGTTACATCCGCCAGAAGGATTGGGCAGCTCCAGGTGCTTTTGGTGGGCTATCCCTACTTAGTCTTCCACAGGGACAGGGTTGTCCTTTGCCCTAACTCGAAGTTCCTCCAGAAGGTGGTTTCAGAGTTTCACCTTAACTAGGTGATTAACTTTCCAGTATACTTTATCGACCTTTCTTCAGAGGCCAGCTGCAGGCTCCACACCCTGGACCTGCAGAGGGTGCTCTCATATTATGTAGATTGTATGACTGGAGTTCAGGGAGAGGCTCGCCAGCTGTTTGTCACTTACACTGAAGCCACACCTGGCAGGCTGGCAGCAAAGTGGATGATTGCAAGGTGGATCATACCTTGCATCTATCTCTGCTAAAGATTGGCTGGTCAGTACCCTACCTTAGGGATCAGGGCTCAGTGCACCAGGCATACCGCTACCTCAGTGGCTGCTTCCAGGAATGTGCTCATACAGGAGAGCTGTAGGGTTGCTACCTGGAACTCGACTCACACCTTCATTTCCCAAAACCTCATCAACCTTGAGTCATGCTGGGATGCATGTATTTATTTAGCTTTGGTTTACCAGTTAAGCATGCTAGACAGTCAAGTGCCTATTTTCAGGTGTGACCCGGGAGAATTACAAAGGTACAGGCAATAACAATTCAGAGACAAGGTAACAGCAATCAACAAGGTACAGACAGGTATAGGCAGAGAACTACGGTCAGGTACAGGCAGAGAACAAATACAAGGCAAGTACAGTGTTAAGGCATGGCAACCGCGGGGGGGCAGTTGAAGAAGCAAACGTTTATCAGCAGAACATTTTTGAAGTGTGCACTATAGACATGTGCACACGCACAGTCAACAAGCATTTATCAATGCCGAATGTTTGCTTGCTGGCATTGGTAGTGTAGGAGTTAGAGAGATGCATAATAGGAATGGCAGTGAAATATTGAACTGAAGCCAACCCCACCACCACCCTGCAGAGACTGACAGGCATTGAGGTGTGCCTTTGGGTCATCAGGCCTAACGGCCATTCCATTTCACCACACCCTACCCTGCAGACATCGACAAGTGTCAGTGTGCCTTGGAGTCTCTGGGCCTTATGCTCACCCCATTCCATAAGAAATACTGTGAGGTGGGTGCAGTATAGAAGAATGGGGTGAACTTTGGGGCCAAATAGTCCAAGGCACACCTTGATGCCTGTCACTGGCTGCAGGGTGTGGGTGGGGGTGGAATGGCAGGAGTATTACAGGCGACAATCCCAAGTCACACCCCTCATGCCTTTCGGTCTCTACAGGGTGGGGCATTATGGTCGGAAATCCTAACGTCCCAGGCGTTCGTTAGTATTTTCACTCCAAATTTTAAACATGTTTTTTTTTGTGACCCCCACCTTATGAACAGTGGCAATATCAGTTCGTTAGCGGAAAGCTGGTTTTGCACAGTGACTACGCCATTTGGCACCACTGGTGCAAAAACACATTTCAAACAGGATGTGAAAAATGACAGCTGTACTGGTCATGGGGAGGTGTAAAAAATGGCAATGTTGAAAATCTGCAGTGAAAATATAAAAAAACTGGAAGTCACGAGCATGCGTAGAAACTGCACATCGCACACCCATAATGTAATTAGTTTGGGGATTTTTTACAGCAGATTGTCAACACAGGCATTTTGGGACCTCCGCTCATGAACAGTGTCACTGTGATTTTCTTAATCTGTCCCGAACGGTGATTCCCCTCAGTGATCACGCATTTCTGCACCGGAAGTGCGAAACACATTTCGGCCAGGGTGTGAAAAATGACAGCTGTACTGTTCATAAGGAGGTGTGGAAAAATGCCAGTATTGAAAATCTGGACTGAAAATATTGCAAATTCATGAACTTACGAGGGTACGTGGAAACTGCACAATGCTTGCTCGTAACACAGTAATTTTATGGACTTTTGTCACCAAATTTTTAACATAGCCATTTTAAGACCTCTGTTCATGAATAGTGTCACTGTGATTTTCTTAATCTGTCCCGAACATTGATTTCGCACACCGACTGCGCCATTGTGTGCTACATGCGCAAAACACATTTTGGGCGAGATGTGAAAAATGACAGCTGTACTGCTCATAAGGAGGTGTGGTAAAATGGCAATGTTGAAAAATCTGGGTGAAAATATAAAAATTCACAAACTTACGCGTAGAACTCCGCGCAACGCACTGAATAAACATTTTTGGGATCACCAGATTTCAACTTAGGGTTTTGGGGTCTACCTTTGAACAGTGCCACTGTCATTTCGTTACTCAGTCCTGAAAGGTGGTTCTGCGCAGTGACCGCGAAATCACCTTTCGGGACCGAATAACAAAATTACAGTGACTGTGTTCATGAGGTGGACCCCCAAAAACCCCATGTCGAAAATTTGATGAAAAAATTCCCCAAAATGGCTGAGATATGCACCAAAGTTGAAAACCATTTATGCCATTATACAACTTAATGGCATTTCTTCAGTTCGCGGTCGGCTGTGAAGAGTGTAGACTTGTTCCTGATCCACCGAAGATCATCGTGCCAAACTCCAGAGGTAAGTATGGGGGTGTGTGGGGTGGGGAGGTGAGTGCGAGAGGGTAGGCGCGGGTTGGGGCAAAGCAGTCAACGAGGGACCGTTTTTTATTTACAGGTTTTTTTTCCCTTGTGCAGGAAGACGACGCGGGACTTTTGCCATGCTGGGGTGGGCTCCCAGCGTGGCAGCTGAAACGTTATTTTTGGGGGCGGCAGTGGAGCCGACTGGGGATTGGGCACCCCCGTTGGCCATACCGACTTTTGCCACGCTGGGGTGGGCTCCCAGAATGGCAGCTGGAAGTGGTGGGTTTTTTTTGTGGGGGGCGGGGGACAGTGGAGCTGACGCGGGATTGGGCACCCCCGTTGCTATACGGACATTTGCCACGCTGGGGTGGGCTCCCAGCGTGGCACCTGGAAGTGTCTTGGGGGAGCAGCAGATGGACGTTTGCCACACTGGGGTAGGCTCCCAGCATGGCACCTGGAAGTGTGTTGGGGGGCAGCAGAGCCGAAAGGGGATTGGGCACCCCCGTCGACCATACTATCCCAGCGTGCACCTACGTGGGGTTGGGGGAAAGAACTGTCTATGACAGACAGTTCAGATACAGTGCCAACGTAGGCAATTTGCATACTGCCAACGGCAATATGCAAATTATTTGCGGTGTTTTCCTTTCAGCTGTACACCACTGCATCTGAACGGCTGTCATAGACAGCTAGGACATTCATTGGCGCGGTGCAGCCATGCCTGCAAAAGGGAGCAGGGCATTGGAAGTGGGGGAGGCACACCTACGAAAACTCATATGGTGGCACTACGTTTCTTGCACATGCATGCAAGCAAACAAAAAGGGGCACAGGCGCACCTTGGAGGGTAGGTCAGCTTAGAGCAAAGGCAGGCAGAAGCTTGTTTTTAAGTAGCCCCAGAGGGAGGACCTGAAGCAACTGTGGAAGGGGGCAGCCTGTACATGAGCAGGGAGTAGGTTCCAGGCTCTGGGGTCAAGGGCCGCGAAGGCATGATCCTCTGCGAGAGAGCAAGTTTTAGGGACCATGAGAGCCTGGGAGTCGCTAGACCTCAGCCGATAGCCAGAGGGGGCAGGCTTGAGCAGATCGGCAAGTGCCAGAAGGGTGGATGATCAGATGATGTTGTCTGTAAAGTTGCCCATAACAAAGGATCGATGGTTACTAGGGAGAGCCACTCCAGCCTGGAGTAGAGCTGGCAGTGATGGGTGAGACGGGGGGCTGATAGGGCGAAGCGACATATGTTGTTGTACGCTATGTCCCATTTCGTGAGCCAGGTTTTTGGGGCGTTCACAAAGGAGGTACGCCCATAGCAGAGCGTGGGGAGAAGAACACCTTTTGCAAGGGCAAGTCGGGCAGCTGGGGTGAGGCAGCTTTTGGCCCTGTACGCCAGACCCAGTTTACAGTTTGTGGCCCTGCAGGAGCTACGTATGTGCAGGGAGAGGTCCAGCTGAGGGTCAAGGGTTACCCCCAGGTACTTGAAAGAGTCGACCACCAGCACCGGGACGCCATCAGCACCAGCGACTTTGAGATAGGCTGGGCACACGCTAACCTTGGCAAGGGAGCCGAATAACATGGCCTGCGTCTGCTGGAGGTTGATGACAAGCTTATTTGCCTTGAGCCAGGATTGAATACGATTGAAATCAGAGTTTAGTCTGGTGTTTATGTCTCTGATATCCTGGGAGCTAGCAAGAAGCACAAGGTCATCAGCATATAGGGTGACATGCCAGGAGGCAGGTGTGACAGAAATGGTAAAGGAGGAGTCAATGTTTGGATATTCCAAACACACTTTTTTAGCAGTCTGGAAAAAAAACACTCATGCAAGCTGAGAAGCTGGAATTCTCAGTCCTCCCTAGCTGCTAGATAAGAGCTGGGTCATAAATCTCAAATGGACATGTCCACACACACAGGCCAGTTTGAAGAGATTGGTTCATTCAAATATAAACTTAAGGATAAAAGGGAATATAATTGGTCAGTGATAGGTTTTCACTCTGATTGGGACAATTAAATACATGCATGTTAGATGGTTGGTGCATTCAAAGGGAGAATAGGAATGACCTATTCTCAAGAGAGTATATAACCTTCTGGAAGACAGAGAAGGGTGTTCTTACTTTTGAAGCTGGAGGAAGAATCTAAGCTTGGGTGCCTACCCTTTTAGCTATGTCCGTGGGAGCTGGCAGTTAGCACAGGGTCCAGTGTCTCTTGTAAGGACAGGGAAGGGTAAGTTTAGTTGCTGCAACAGAAGGTAAAGCCATCAAAAAATGGAGAGCAATGAGTACTAATGCCCGTAGTCTGGGTAACAAGCTTCCTGAATTAGTGGCCTTGATGGAGGAGGAACATCTGGATATCGTGGCAGTCACAGAAACATGGTACACACAAAACCATGACTGGGACATAAACATACCAGGATACACTGTCTACAGGAAGGACAGGAGGGTAAAAGAGGAGGAGGAGGAGGAGTTATTTACATAGGGAAGGAATAAAAGCAACAGAACAAAAGGGTAAACAAGGAGGAGAAGACACTGTGGGTAAATTTGGAGACAGGCAATGGCACCACAATATGCACAGGGTTATATACAGACCTCTTCTCAGGGGAGGAAATGGACAGGAAATGATAGAAAGTATACTTAGAATGGCAGAAAAAGGGAGATATTGCTGATGGGTGATCTGAATATGCGGATGTTAACTGGAGTGCAGTTGCAGCTGCCATGAAGTGCAGTTATTCTAGATGCCCTACAGGGGCATGCCTTGAGACAACTAGTACTGGAGCCCACTGAGGGAGCAGTATTAGACTTGATTCTCTCAAATGGAGAAGGAGAGGATTACAGATGTAGAAGTGGGTAGCCATCTGGGAACTGAAGCGACTATCGAACAGTATGGTTCACAATAAACACAGCAATAGAGTCAAGCTACACAAAGACAAAAGTACTGGACTTTTAGGAGGCTGACTTTGCTAAAATGGGTGAGTGCCTAAGGAATGCACTAGCAAATGGGCAGGAAGGAGGGTGGAAGAACAATGGGAATAATAAAACTGCCATTACAGAGGTAACGAGCCTTTGTGTGAAGCAAATAAACAAAACAAGACGATGTAGAAACCACTATGGTTCTCAAAGGAAGTGGCAGTGAAGGTTCAAGAGAAAGAAAGCATTCAGGAAGTACAAGGAATCGTAGAAGGAGCAGGACAGAGAACTGTATCAGTTAAAGCAAAAGGAAGCTGGGAAGGAGTCAGAACAGCAAAGGCCCAAACCGAGGAAAGATAGCCAACTCAGTTAAGAAGGGGATAAACCCTTTATTGATACATCAGGGGCGAAGAGGAAGACCAAGGGAGGATAGTGAGGCTTAATAAAGGTGGGAGGGTGGGCAGAGGGAGACTGTGAAAAGGCAGAGATACTAAACAAATATTTTTGCTCAGTATTTACAAAGGAAGAGGGAGGTACATAAAACAAACAGTAGTAACACGCTGGATACAGAAGTTGATACCGCCCATTTACAGAAGAAAGGGTTCTGAAAGAACTCTTAAAACTGAAGGTGGACAAAGCAATGGGGCCTGATGGGATTCATCCCAGAATTCTAAAAGAACTAAGGGTAGAACTAGTGACACCACTGACTACCCTTTTTAACAAATCATGGGAGGATGGGATGGTACCTGAGGACTGGAGGAGGGCAGATGTGATTCCCTCACAAAAGTGGGAGCAAGGCAGAAGTAGGAAACTATAGACCTGTTAGCTTAACCTCAGTGATAGGAAAATGATGGAATCACTTCTAAAGGAAAGAATTGTTCAGTATCTAGAGGCCAGAGGGCACAGGACCCTAGGCAGCATGGATTCACAGCGGGAAGGTCATGCCAGACGAATCTGATAGATTTCTTTGACTGGGTGACCAAAGTAGTAGATCAGGGAGGGCTGTGGACATGGCCTACCTAGACTTTAGCAAGGCATTTGACACAGTCCCACACAAAAGATTAATATACAAGTTAGCCAGCCTGGGTGTGGGTCCCAAGATGACAGCCTGGGTAAAGAATTGGCTGGAGAATAGGACACAGAGAGTAATAGTAAATGGAGTCCACTCAGAAGAAAGGAGGGTTACTAGTGGGGTACCCTGGGGTTCAGTATTAGGACCAGTCCTCTTCAATGTCTTTATAAGCGACATTGCAGGAGGACTGGAAGGAAAAGTATGTCTCTTTGCAGATGACACTAAGATCTGCAACAGAGTTGATGCACAGGGTGGGGTGGAAAGGATGAGAAGAGACTCGGCAAGGTTAGAGGAATGGTCAAATGTATGGCAGCTTAGATTAAATGCTAAGAAGTGCAAGGTAATGCACTTGGGAAACAAAAACGGGGAAGAGTACATAATGGGGGGTGAGATACTAACAACAACAAAAATGGAGAGGGACCTGGGGGTAGTCATATCAGATGACCTAAAGATGGGCAAGCAATGTGAGAGGGCAGCAAGGAGGGCTGGGGGGATACTGGGATGCATAGGGAGAGGCATCACCAGTAGAAAACAGGAAGTTCTAGGGACATGGATATGTTGTTCATCCACACTTATTGGCAGGTATCCTTGCCGCTTTAAATCTTGCCGGAAGGTCTTCAAGCTGGCTCCTCCCACCCACCCGGGTGGTATAACTCTCGGCTCCGCCCCATGACGCCAGATCTTCCTTACCGCTTGGAAGCTCAGTTTCTCTTTAACGCTCTGCGCGTTTGAGACTGGTTCCTATTTCTTTTCGTTTTCGAATTTGAAAGTTTTGCTAAAGACTTGAGTCTTCGATCCCTGCAGCTGCGATGGACAAATCGACTCCCGGTTTTCGGAGATGCCCCTGCGGGCAGAAGATGTCTCGGACGGATCCACACTCCACGTGTGTCTACTGTTTAGGCCTTGAGCACGACCCGCAGGACTGCGACTTGTGCTCTTCCTTTTCGGCCTACGTCCTCGAAGACCGTGCTGCCCGATTGCAACTGGGCCGTCCCGAGAAGCGTTTCCCTCCAGTGAAGTCTAAGGAGGCCCGGTCAGCGGTGTCCGCTGGCGCGGGCTCGGCAGATCAGCTTGAGCAGATGACGCCTCAAGAGGAGGCGGCGCGGCGCAGTCATCTTCCTCGGCCGCGCATTTATCCCGCCTCTGGGTTCTTCCTACACAGCTTCCTTTAAGGAGCTTTGTCTGTCCCTCTCCACTAGGGGAGAAGGGCCAACGTCTGCTGGACCTTTTTCTCGGTCCAAAAAGAGGGACAAAGGTAAATCCCTCCGTCGACGCTCTTGGGAGCGGGAAAGGTCCCTCTCCCCGAGTCGTCAACCGTCGACTTCGGTCGACCGCTCGGCTTCGGCCACTGGTCTCACGGTGTCCCCGTCAGGTCAGTTGACTGAGACTCCCGGCGCAAGTCGAGATTTTCTCAATCCGTTGGATGGTTATGGCCTTAGAAGCAGAGACTCCCTCTCCCGGTTCCCGAAGAGTTGAAATCCCGTGGGCTTGCCTGTGCCTCGGTTCCGGGCCCTCGGATGAACCCTCGAGCGAAGGAGTGCGGTTCCTGCCGACACTTCCCGCACCGACCTTGGAAAGCCGAGGCTCTCGGTCCGATCTCCGGACCTCTTAGCGGTCCAGCCGATCCTGCCGCATAGGCGGTCTCGGTCTCGGCATCATGATGGCGAGCGTCGCCGCTCGTTCCTCTTCCTCCTCCTCGGACGAGGGAGGTCATGAAGTTACGCCGGACGCACGAGGACCTCATGTGGCAACAGCTTCTCCTGACCGGGAATAAGCCGACGCAGTCGCCTTCCCCGGCCATTAAGTGGCTGTCACCGGAGCGGCCGACACAACCCCTCGACTTACCCGAGGAGCCTGTACCCAGGCCGGTTGTTCGGCCAAAACCAGCTGCTCCACCGATTCCGGTGGAACCTCCGCCTCCACAGCCACTATTTGGGGCTCCGACCAGGGATTCTCGGTCGGCTAAGGGTCTACCCCATCGGCTGTCGGTTACCCTCACTCCCGACCGACCTCGGCAGGTAGAGGGTGGCTCAGGCCAGAGGCAGGTTCTTCGAGGACTCCGTCCGAGGATAATTCTCCTTTTCTCCAAGCGATTGGACTTGGAGTCCTCAGGAGGACAGTCAATGGACGTATAGCCCGTCGTCCTTCCTAGGACTGCTTTCGCTCATCTCGGAGTCCACCGGATGAAGCTCGAACCGCTTCCAAACGGCCAGGTATCCTCACGGAGATTCTGGACCGGGGATTCTCCAACGGAGGCCTTTCCGTAGCCGAGGCCACAGTGGGTCCGCCCTGAGCTTTGGCAGCGCCTCTGCTTCCTGTCCTGCGCTCGGCCAGGATGGCCAGGGAAGTATGCGGTCCCTACCGTTCCCTGTCCGGTTTTTTGAGCACCCTCTGCTGAGGGGTTGGTTACCGACAGCGTTTTCCGGCACGCCGGCAACGCCAGGGATGTGGACAAACCTCCCGACAAGGAATCCAAGAAATTGGATTATGTCGGGCGAAAAGTCTATGCTGCGTCCTCTCTCGGCCTTCGTCAGGCCAGTTCGGCCGTCCTCATGGCACATTTTTCTCATGCCCTGTTGGGCTCCCTGGATGAGGTCATTCCTCATCTCCCCTGATCTGCAGACTACGGTCAAGCAGGTGCGGACCAGGGCAGGGCAGTGGCCAAACAGCAGCTCCAGACTGCTTTTGGATATTGGGGACTCATGTGCCAGGTCGGTGGCGCCGAGTGGCTATGGTCAAGGGGCTTGGCTGAGAGATATCCACCTTTACTTCGGATACCCAGCACAAGTTGGCAGATGTTCCTTTTGGGACTGACCTCTTCGCCCTGGGGTGGAAGGTCACCTGCAGAGGATCGAGAAGTCCAATGCTACCTTGACTCGGCTCTTCCGCCAGAAGGACAAAGGCCGCAAACCACAGCCTAAGCTCCTTTCGCCCTTCTGCCCCTGGCGCGCCTGCCCAGCAACGCCAGGGCCAGCAGGCTCGGCCTTGGCATCCCAAACCCAAGCCGCCGCTTCTCTAACAGGAGGCAGGGAGGAAAGACCCAGGAGGTCCTCGGCTGGTCCCTCCTCCAAGCCTGCCCAGTGACTGGCTGAGGGGTGCGCCCATCCCCGCCACCTACTTCCTGGGTCCCCTGGGGACGGCTCCGGCACTCTCCGCTCCGCCTGGTCCGCTGTTACCACGGACAGGTGGGTTTTGAGGTGATGGGAAGAGGCCTGCCTCTAGAATTCGAGCAGGCACCGCCTTCAGAGCCGCCGCCTCGGGGCTTCGGGTCCCCAGCCTCGCTGGCGGCTCATCGAGCTGACATCGCCTCCTCCTCCAGAAGGAGGTGATAAGAGAGGTGGAGGACCTCCTTCAGACCCAGGGTTTGTGTCCAGGTACTTCCTGGTTCGAACGACGGGCTGGCGCCTCATTTCTCGACCTACACGACCTAAACAAGTTCCTAAGGTCTCAACCTTCAGGATGGTCACTCTGGCTCAGATAATACCATCCTTGAACGCGGGCGGTGGTTCTGCTCTCTGGATTTGCAGGACGCTGCTTTCACGTCCCTATCCGTCTGTCTTCACCAGAGATTCCTTCGCCTGAGCGGAAGGATCCCTTTCGTTCCAAGCCATGCCCTTCGGGTTTGTCTCCAGCTCCCAGGGTCTTCACCAAATGCATGGCAGTGGTGACAGCATTCTGGGCGCCGAGGGGTCCGGTACCCTTACCTGGACGACTGGCTGATAGCAGCTCCTCCAGGCAGGAGGTGGAGTGGTCCAGAGATCTGGCCTCCAGGTTCTGCTTCAACTAGGCCTCCTTATCAACGAGGCCAAGTCGGAACTCGAGCTCAAGCAGGTGATTCTGTTCATCGGGCGCAGCTCGACTCTCTTCGAGCCAGAGCGCTGCTCCCGTGGACAGGGCCGAGGTTCTTTCCTCCTTTGCCCAATCATTTCTGGTTGGGCATTCCAGCCCTGCCCGGGACTTCCTGCGCCTCCTGGTCTCATGGCGGCCTGCACCAGCGTGGTCCGCTGGGGCCCGCTGGAACATGCGCCCCTTCAATGGGACTGGCCAGCCAGTGGTCACAACGCTGCGATCCTTGACCAGCTTCAGTCGGTGACACAGGGGGATGTGAAACGCCTCCAGTGGTGGATCGCTCCGGTCATTTGCAGGAGGGCATCCATTCATCCGCCTGAGCCGACGGTCTCTATCGACCGATGCCTCTGATGGGTTGGGGTGCCCATCTGGGGAACACTGGGGCCCACGGCCCTGGTCCCCGCGGGAGTCCCGACATCAACCTGCTGGAGCTCCGAGCGGTCCGCCTAGCTCTCACCGCTTTGCTCCGTTCCTCCGGGGTCAAGTGGTCCGAGTCCAGACGGACAACACCACGACCATGTACTATCTAAACCGCCAGGCGAGACTCCATGCTTCTGTGCAAGGAAGCTCTCCGATTTGGTCACTCGTCAGCAGCCTGGAGGCGGATCTCCTAGCCATTCATGTGGCAGGAGCCTCCAACACCCTGGCCGATGCCCTGAGCCGATAGGGGCTGCATCCCACAGTGGTCTCCCTGCCGGAGGTAGTACAGCATCTGTTCTCCCATTGAGGCACACCTCAGGTGGACCTGTTTGCCTCCAGGAGAACGCTGAAGCTGAGACTGTTCCATGCCCGCCCCTCAGCAGGGCTTGCTGCAGGGGATGCCTTCTCGAGGCAGTGGACCCCTGGCCTTTCTACGCTTTTCCATTTCCTTGATCCACAAGGTGCTTCTAAGGCGAGGAGGGACAAGGCGAGGTGATCTGATAGCCCCAGACTGGCCTCGCAGTTCTGGTACCCAGATCTCCTCAGTCTCAGCTCCAGGACTCCGCGGCAGCTTCCAGCTCGCCCGGACCTGCTCTCAGTCAATCAGGGGAAGGTGTTCCATCCGGACCTTCAATCCCTGCACCTGATGGCCTGGTTCCTGAGCGGCTAGAGTTCCAGGCCTTGGGTCTTTCCGACGAGGTCCTCAATGTAGTTGAGGCGTCCCGTAAGGAGTCGACCAGAAAATGCTATGCCTTCAAATGGAAAAGGTTTTCCATTTGGTGTCAGGGCAAGGGCTTGGACCCTTCCTCCTGTTCCTTGGCAAGCATCTTGGACTATTTATGGTCCCTTTCTAATCAAGGGCTTAGGTCGCGACTCTAAGGGTGCACCTGGCAGCCATCTCTGCTTACCGGGCGCGGGGAAGCAGTCGTGGCGCAGAGGAAAGAGTGGTCTGGCGCTTTTTCAAAGGCCTTGATCACATTTCCCCTCCAGTGAGAACCTCCACCTCCGTGGGATCTACTGCTGGTACTGGCAAAGCTCATGGGCAAGCTTATTCGAACCTATGCGCAGGTGTGTTCTCTCACCTGTCGTGGAAGACCGCTTCTTCTTGTGGCTATCACGCTAGCCAGAAGGATGGGAGAGCTCCAGGCGCTTTCCATCGAGTCTCCTTATCTGGTCTTCCACTTGACAAGGTTGTCCTGCGCCCCCACCCAAATTCCTTCCGAAGGTGGTGTCGGAGTTTCACCTTAACCAGGTGTTGACTCTGCCGGTGTTCTACCCCAATCCCACCTCGGAGGCCGAATATAGGCTCCATACTTTGGACCCTAGAAGGCGCTCGCCTATTACAAAGAGCGCACGGCTGAAATTCGGGGAGAGGTTCGCCAGCTGTTTGTCACCTACGCTGAAGCCGCATCTGGCAGACCTGCAGCCAGCGGACGAGCAAGCAGGTGGGTCACCCTGCATAGATCTCTCAAGTTGACGGGCATGGAGCCTCCCAGAGGATAAGAGCTCATTCTACCCGCCATACTGCTGCATCGGTGGCTGCTTCCAGGGCCCCTATCCAGGAAATCTGCAGGGCTGCTACCTGGAAGTCAGCAAACACCTTCATTACCCATTACCACATCGACCTTGAGTCACGCGGATGCTGGTTTTGGGGCCTCGGTTCTCCAGTCTCTCTTTCCCAAGTAAGTATTGGGGTGTCGTCTTGCCTCCTCCTCCCGGAGAACTGCTAGAGTCTGCCAATAAGTGTGGATGAACAACATATCCATGTCCCTAGAAATACAGGTTACTCACCTGTAACAGGAGTTCTAGGAATGGTATGTATTGTTCATCCCTACATTCCTGACCTCGGCTTCGACGCACAACCTGAGCTTCCAGCGGGCCAGATCTGGCGTCATGGGGCGGAGCCGAGAGTTATACCACCCGGGTGGGTGGGAGGAGCCAGCTTGAAGACCTTCCGGCAAGATTTAAAGCGGCAAGGATACCTGCCAATAAGTGTGGATGAACAACATATACCATTCCTAGAACTCCTGTTACAGGTGAGTAACCTGTATTTATTATCCCTCTGTACAGACAGCTGGTGAGACCCCATCTGGAGTACTGTGTGCAGTTCTGGAGACCTAATCTCTGCAAAGACATAGACAGGATGGAAGCTGTCCAGAGGAGGGCAACTAAAATGATGCAGGGTCTGCACCGGAAGACATATGAAGAGAGACTTAAGGAGCTTAATATGTATAGCCTCGAGGAAAGGAGGGAGAGGGGGGACATGATAGAAACTTTCAAGTACCTCAAGGGAATCAACATAGTCCAAGAGGTAGCATCTTTCAAAAAAAGAGGTGTGCAAGAACAAGAGGGCACAATTTGAAGATAGAAGGGGGGCGGCTCAGAGGTAATTTAAGGAAGTATTTTTTCACAGAGAGGGTTGTGGATGCACGGAACGGTCTTCCGGAGGAAGTTGTGGAGTCAAAATCTCTGGTGGAATTCAAGCATGCATGGGATAGTCATAAGGCAGTTCTGGGGGGTGGGGGTAGGAAGAAGTAGGCTGCTGGTTAACTAGGATCTGCAGCTTATCCAGTAGGTAGGGAAATGGGCAGACTGGTGGGCCAAGCGGTCCTTATCTGCCGTCAAATTCTATGTTTCTATGTTTTAGTATTAGCATATTGCAGTAATAGCCTTTTCCTTTTGCCAACTGTTGTTTAAAAACATTTGTTTACTTTTCCTGTATCAGTGTTATTCTCTTGTGTTGTAAATATATATCCTGTAAATGCTCAGTGCACTTTCTGTTAAGTAAAAAGCTATTTATTTGCTCAGCAGTTGTGACTGTGATGTCATTTTCTAAGGTAATATTTGGTTTCCACTGGCCGAGGTAAACTGTGTAGCATCAGCCACCTGAGAGAAACACACTACCAGACTTTAACTTGTGCAATTGCACGTTTGATTATTCAAGTGTGTACACTTGAAGGTCGTACTGGAAGACATTCCAGCTGGTGGCAGCGAATACCCGAGGCAGACACCTCTCTAAAAGCTGTAGCAGCCCAGAGGGAGAGGTGGGTCGTCACAGCAGGGACCGAGGGCAGCTGATTGATAAAGAAGGAAAATAGTATAGGGCCAAGGACAGACCCCTGAGGCACCCCACAAGTTACCGGTGCAAGTCCAGAGAGGGCTTTCTGGAACCTCGTGTACTGTTGCCTACCCGAGAGGTAGTTGGTAAACCGGGCTAGGACAGGGGGGAAAGGCCCAGGGACCGGAGGGCAGCGCCCAGGAGAGTGTGATCAACCAGCTCAAAGGCCTTAGACAGGTCGATGAAGATGGCCCCCATGAGTTTGCCTTGGTCAGTCGCAGTTCTGATTTCGGAGGTGACCTGTGTGAGGGCAGTGGAGGTGCTGTGCCCTTTACGGAACCCATGCTGCGCAAGGGAGAGGAGGCCATGGGTTTGGAGGAAGAGAGCAAGCTGGGAGGCCACTACCTTTTCAAGCAGTTTGTTTACTGCAGATAGAATCGCTATGGGGCGATAGTTTTCAAGTATTTTGGGATCGCCACACTTGAGGACTGGGATCACATGAGCCACCTTCCGTATAGCTGGGATAGTCCCAGATATGACAGAGGAGTTGAGAATGTGGGAGATAGGCTGTGCCAAGTAGGGGGCCCCCAGGTAGAGTAATTTGGGTTCAAGATTGTCATGCACAGCTCCAGAGTGAGGGGAGAGTCCAGGTAGGAGCTTCTGTGTCTTTTTGCAGGAGACAGACTTAAAGTAGAAGGGGGGGGGGAATGGGACACAGTGCCACCAGTGGGGCTCAGATCATTGGATACTGAAGATGTGGGGGTGTAGTCAGACAGGTTGGAGAATAGGACGTTAAAAGCATTGGCTATAGTCAGGGCATTATCACAGCTGACTCAGCCGATTTGCATGTCGGAGACCTGGGGCAGGCAGAACCACTAACAATATGTTTGATGGTGTGCCAGAAGCTCCTAGGGTTCTTGGCAGACACTTCATGGGAGGATTTGCAGAATTCACTCTTAGCCAAGCGGATCGCTCGCTTACATGAGTTCCTGAGCTGCCTGTAATCCTCAGTCTGATCCTAAACTTCATCAGGGCAAACAGGCCCCCTTGCAGCCATTTAGTGACAGTGCCCCATACTCTTCTTTTTATGAGTGGGGCATGTCTGTCTCGTAAAGGGGCAAATATGGATAGGAAGCAGTCAGAAGCAGCAGAGGGGTCGCTGTCAGCATAGACCAGGACCAGTCAGTCAGGCTGAGGTCGGCAAGGAAGTTGTAGTCAAATTTTGAATAGTCTCTCATCTGAATGACTTTTGAGGGGACCCTAGGAGTAAGGACCTTCCAGATACAGTAGGTAGGGGAATGGTCAGAGATGGAATCAGAGAAGAGGCCAGAAGCAGTGATACGGGTAGGGCCTGTTGCTCAGCATCCAGTCAAGAAGAGTGCCTTTTACCCCAGAGGAAGAGGATCTGTTGGGCTCGGTGATAATTTGCCTTAGGGCAAGACCAGACAGGAGGGGTTCGTAAAATTTTAGCATTGCCACTCAGCCAGTTTAGGTTAAAATTCCCAAACACTAAGAGTTTACTAGTCCCCACATTGGGACTGAGGCAGTCAAGGAGATGGGAGAGGCCACGGAACACTGCCTTTTAGTGGATAATACACATAGGCCAGGTGGAGCTTCTTGACGTTGCCCAATAGAAGAAGGGCATGTAGCAACTTGCAAGAGGGGGAGGGGGGGTGAGGTATGACAGTCACCTTAAGGTGGGGCTTAAAGTAGAGCAGCAGTCAACCCCCCCCACCCCCCAGGTTTGTTACCCTCTCTATCCTGCCTGATCACAAGGTAGCCAGGGAGGGCACAGACAGAGTCTGGATAGGCAGGTTTAAGCCAAATTTCAGAGATCACCAGGATGTCCGGATTGTAGTGGGCGACCCAGGCCATTAGGTCTGAGAGGTTAGCGAGAAGGCTTCGGACATTGAGGTGGGCAATCTTTAGGCCCTTAGCATTCTGACACTGGGGGGGAGGCATGCTGAAGGGGGGGTTCAGGGATTTGGCTATAACAGCAAGACCAGACAGGAGAAAGGGGAGTCTAGAACAGAAGAGCATATAACAGCTACACGGTAATATTGCTTCACACAGGTAGATAAAGTTTAGCTGAAATGCAGTAAGCAGTGGATAAATTCTATAACTTAAATGCAGTGATCAGCAGATAAATTCTTAGCAGGCAGATCAATTCTCAAAAAATGCAGACATCAACAAATAAATTCTGAACTAAGGTTCTGTAATCAGTTTCACTAGTTAGCTTATATGAACAGTTCTAATAACCGCCACGAGGGAGTCAGCAGAGCGTAAGAACAGTCTGGCACAGGGTTATATAGTGCAGCATGACATATCAAGTAACAATTTAGGTGAATTAAAAAGCAGTTTTTAGTGGCCACCACGAGGGGGTCAGCAGAGTGTAGGGACAGGCAGGTGCAATAACCAGCTGAAGTGGACTACGATAGGCCCACCAAGTAAGTGGGAGGGGCTAGAGTGCATTTAATGGGAGGAGGGAACGGGCCGGGTTGGGGAAGGGGATTTTTAAAAGTTAACACAAATTGAACCCCGAGGAGCTCCAGTTGCTGCAGTCTTGTAGCACAAATATTAAAATAAAATTGTGCAGCTCATTCTCCTGCAGCGCCAATGAGCTCAGTCTGCAGTCAGAAACAGGAAAAACTGCCTTTTTTGTAGCCCAGCGGGGCGATCAAGGCAGGGAGGTCTTGGCACCTTTTTTATTTTAAATCAGTTCGAGAATCCAAACTCTAGTTGGGAGCCCCGACTGGCACAAATCTTAACGTTACCACAAATTGAGCCCGGAGGTGCTCCGGTTGCTGCAGTCTTGTAGCACAAATATTAACATAAAATTGCATGCATACATACCTCTCAAGTGTTCCGCATCGTACGGGACATCCTGTATTTGCCCCTGTTTTTTGAAGTTGTTCTGCTATCCTGCCAGCACCTGTCATTGTCCCGGATTTGTGATGGCGACAGTAGTGCTGACTGACATCAGACTCTGGCCCTTTAAAGATGCAGAGTGCCACAACTAACCTCTGGAACAATCAGGTCATCAGGAGCGAGCGTGCATGCGGAAAGCAAGTTGGGTCTGGTTGGTCGCTCCTCCTCCTCTCTGATACATCACTGACTCTGGCCAATCAGAAATTGGTGGATTGAATTTGGTGCTTCAGCTACTGTCGAGTGCGAGTAGACCATCCGTCCATCTTCGAGACTAGAGAAGTTGGAATTTAAGGGACAACCGCCCCCTGTAAAAAGGGCTTTGAGATGAGAGTTTATGATCTTTGCATCCCCCTCCCCTGTATTGCATTTGATTTTTGTGCTGTTTTGGGAAGGGAAGTCAGCTGTTTATCTCCCACTCCAGCCAGCCCAGTAACTCAAGGCAAGCCCACCACCTAGAGTAACAGGCTACAGTTCAGGGACGGAGATACAGACTAGAGTCATTGTTGTGTTGCTATGTGGGGGCTGGGGGTCCCCAAATGGACGTTTTATTTGTTGTAACAAATTGTTTGTCCCACAAATTTACACATTTCATGCACAAGATTATTCTTTAGAGCCATTAAATTTTGTTTCAGGCTCTGATATGCTCTTAAACCATGTGTTAAATCATTAAAGTGCCAAAATTCTGATGTCCCTTGTGGTGTCCCTCATTTCAGGGTGTGGTGTCCCTTATTTTGAGGGTTGTTGTCCCTCTTTTCAGAGTCCTGAGGTTTGAGAGGTATGGATGCACGTTTAGAGACCTCGGTTCTCCAGTCTCTGTTCACCAAGTAGGGATATGCATCTTGCCCCTTCTCCCGGAGGACTGCATGGAGTCTGCCAGAGTCAATCAATTAATCAATCAAGTTTTTATTTATCCAGGTGAACACCATTGAGCAGGCTCATTTACAAGGTGGACCTGCATTACACAAGGTCAATAACACTTATATACAGATAATAAATAGATATAATTATACAGAAATAGAAAAAATACACAGAGCAATAACAAGTATTTCAGGTATAGGGTTAATAAGGTTATGGAGAATGGTATGAGAAGGGGAATTAAAACATTCTGAAACAGCCAGCATATTAAGACATTTTCAAACAGCATGGTGTATCATTGGTCAGGACGAGCTTAAGGGGCAGATATGGAGGGGGTACAGGACAGCAGCTGTTCTGGGAGGGGTGCTACGATAGGGGGGCTGGGGACATATAAGTTAGGAGTCTGAGGGTAAGAAAGGTAGAGGATTTAACAGAAAAAAAAATAGTGTACCATATCCACGCCCCTAGAAGCATAGGTTACTCACCTGTAACAGTAGATCTTCATCTGGGATATCTCTTTCAGCAGGTCTGACTTATGGAACTTAGCCATTAGGCACTAGGATCCCACAGAAGCCTTTTTTCTGTAGCAGTCTACTAGGGGCCGCCCATGCCGACATTTGTATGCCAACGTCACATACCATATAAAGGAGTAGGCAGCCCTGCTACCTCCTCAGTTCTTTCCCACCATCACCTGACTTGCATGGTCTCCTGTGGAAGCCTCGTTGTTCAGTATACCATTTTTCACTCTGTTTTCTATTTTCTTTTATGTGTAGAACCGACAAATCATACTCTCTCTTCCGTCGCTGCGGCTGCGGAAAGATTTTTCGGGACAACGATCACGATGTCTGTGTTTGCTGTCTGGGGCCTTCACACACTCTTGAAGTCTGCACCATCTGCCAGAAATTTAACCTTACCACCCTCTGGTGCCACAAACGTGCCTTCAGGGTATTCCTTATGGAGCAGAAACTAGCCAGTCTGGAACAGGGGGGCTCCGGGTCCTCTTTATCCCCCTCTCCAGCTCTCTCTTCTGGGTCACAGGCTTGTCCTCGGGAAAGCAAAAGGAGAAGATCACCACAGGGACCACCCTTCGTGTCACCAGTCCCGCTCCCCAGGCGCTGTTCCTAAGTCCTCCCGGACTTCCTTTTCAACCCCTGTGGCGGCGACCTCCTTCACCACCCTGGCCTTGGCTTCCTTGAGGCCGCCACAGGCGGCGGTCTCTTCATCGGTTTCGGACAACTCTCAGTCGTCTACCTCTGGGTCAGTGGCCCTTGCCTTGCCAGTTCTTCCCACTCCTCTGCAGGTGTCTCCAGCATCGGGCTGTGCTGCCAAAGTTGTGGACAGTGGGTTGTCAACGGCTGGCCTTCTGGCAGGCTCATCATACCCTGCTCCGGCTGGATCGTCGGCAGCTGGGTAGCCCCAAGCCTCATCGCACTTGGGCCCTCCAAGGCCGTCATCAGCGGGCGGCTCCTCTCCACCACTGATTCCAGTCAAGATGGTCATCCAGCAGCCTGTCGTCAACCTGAACTCCTTGCTCACTTCAGTTACCACATTGCTGGTTTGGCAGTTAACCCCAGCACTTGCCAGGCTGTCTGTGCCTCCGGCTTCGACTGTGGGGTTTGTTTGCCAGGTGCCCTCTCGGGCATCGGCGGCATCTGTTGCACCAACCCATGGCTCAGTCCTGGTCGGTGTTGAGGAGTATCACCCTGACCTTCTACAAGAGGAGGAGGTATTACAAGAAGAAGCAGATGCGGCCCAGGCAGTCTGGTGCAGACCCCACTCTGTGCCATTGTCATCGAGGCACAGGTCAGGAAGCATAGGAAAACAAGGAGCAGCTTAAAAATTTGCAAATAGCATTTTATTTTTCTCAGTAATGGCAAAATAAAAATGAAAAAATTATTCAGTATAACTATGTACAAAGGCAGTACAAAGAGAGAAAACTAAGTCCTCCTTCTGAGGGTATCTCAGTTCCAAGTTTTAGTTTCTCAGTCGCTCACTCTCCTTGTCTCTCTAGCAAAAGTATCACTGCTCTTTTTGTAACAAGTCTTTGCCTCATTGACATCTTGCTTCTCACAGAATGTTCTTGTCAGTTTTGTTCCTTGCAGGTGCAGCAAAACAGTACATAGTGGCCCAGAACTGACCTCTTGTAGTCAGCTCTGCAGAGATTTTGCATCCAACATTCTCAGATTAACCCTGTGAGTTCCAAATAGCTTTGCAGTCATTTCAACAGTATAACTATATACAATTTTAAACGAAGGGATACCAGTATCAGTGGTATTTCCACATGAAGATTCACATATATTTTTATAACTGCAGATATGCAAGGGTGAAGAAAAGATAGAAATAGCGATATGCAAGGGGAAAGAAAAGACAGAAATAGTAAGGGAAGGCAGAGAGATAGTGAGAGGCGGAGAATTGCAAAACCGTCAGAGTGATCAGTTCCTAGGTCTTGCACAGAAATTTGGTTGCGTAACCAGACAGAGAAGAGACAGAAAAGGAGAGGCTAGAACAGACTCTTGCGTTTAAACTCTTTCTGCATAACAAATGGAGCAGGGCCTTATTCAGCCCTTTCACAGCCAGCTATGCCCAGGAAGGCGGACTGCCTCTATCACACCCCCTTGGGCAAGCCCTTTTATTCTGCCCAGCCAAAGATGGCCTTGGTGGTCATAAAAGCTGCCCACCGCCATTCCAAGGCACCAACGCACCTTAGCTCTCTTCTCTGGACAAGGAATTCAGGAGGTTGGATCTGTGGGGCAAGAGGACCTTTGCCTCTGCCACCCTGGGGATCAGAATTTCTAATTACCTTTATGACATGGTCAAGTACCAGAATACCCTCTGGAGGAAGGGCAGGGTGGCTGCCCAGGCCATCCCGGATGGGGCACAAAAACAGGAGCTTCTAAAGGTTCTGCAGGGAGCTGAGGATATTAGTAAGCACTTCCTTAGTGCTCTGTATGATATGTCTGATACCACAGTATGGGCAGCTGCCTCAAGCACTTGCCTCTGCAGGCATTCCTGGCTCTGGGTTTCCAGATTTGCAGCTGATATGCAACAAAAGGTCTTGGATGCCCCTTTCATAGGCACCAAGCTTTTGGACCAGATGTTCAGGACATAATTAATGAACTGCAGGCCTCAGGGAGGGCCATTATGTTGGTCCACTCCCTTTATCATAACCCAACCAGGAACTGTCCACTGCCTACTACTGGAAAGTCCCATAAAAGTCTGGACAAGGGTCCCGACCTCAGGACAAACATCAATCCAGTGCTCCCCTGCCCACCCCCAGTGCTGAAAAATCCTTCAAGGCTGGAGCAGCCACTCAGCCTGCCTCCACTTGACGCCTTCCCTGACCCCCTTTCTCCAGTTCCAATCCTGGGGGAGGCGGTCGGGGGTTATTTCTCCCTCCACCTGCAAGATTGGAGGGAAATCACCTCGGATGCTTGGATACTGTAGCTTGTTCAAAAGGGCCACACATTATAGCTCCTGGAGAGGCCACCCAGCCCCCCGACTCTTGTCCTCCAGATCACCTTCCGGTGCTGAAGGAGAAAATCCAATCTTTCTTGCACTAATGCACCATAGAGCCCATCTCTCTTGCTCTGCGGAACAAGGGGTTTTACTCCAGATTTTTCCTGGTCTCCAAAAAGATGGGGGATCTTCGCCCCATCTTAGATCTCAAAGGACTCAACAGTGTCAGCATGGTTCAATTGGAAGCACATCCACCTCTGGGCCAGAAGGTTGTGGATTCTGGTCCCGCACTGGGATTGGGCTCATACCTAAAACGCTGGCCCCTGAGTGCAGTATTGGCAGGGTGCTGTCCTGTTGGAGTGCTGTCCTTCGGTTGAGATGTTAAACCGAGGTCCTTTTCTACCCATCCTGGTGCTGTCTTGGTGGGTGTACAGGTGGAAGTAAAAGAACCCAATGCGCTCTTCACAGAGAGTAGTGTTCTTTCCTGGTGTCCTGGCCAATATTTCCCCTTCTCATAAAACAGGTTCATGCAATTGTCCAAGGCTATATGTCAGTGTTGATGTGCGATGTGGCAGCCACTACACATCAGTCACTTCACTACCAGTTTAGCACTGATTGTAAAGCACTTTGGGATAGAAGGGAAGGCAAATTTTATTTTAACAGCGCATAATCCCAGAGGCTCTGGGCACCTTACAAATTAAATTAATACAGACAGTACAATATGAAATCAAAATTCATAGCAGGTAAAGATTGTAGAAACAATAAGATAAAATTTCAGCAGTAGTAATAAAATCAGTAGCCTATGATATTATATCTTAGTCTCCAAACATAGGTCGGTGAAGATAGATCACATGGCTGCATCAGGGAATGCCTGCACAAACAAGTAGGCCTTCAGCCCCCTCTTAAAGGCGTCAACCGTTCGGGCTCCTCATGAGAGTAGCTGGGAAGGAATTCTATAGCGTAGGTCCGGCGACACTAAGCGTGGTTGCTGGAGGTGTTCAGCTTCACCCTAAGAATGTATAGGAGTCCTCTAGATGAGGACTGGAGGGAGTGGGTTGAGGTGACAGGTGAAAGGAGCTCAGCCAGACAACTAGGACCCAGCCCATATAGGGCCTTATAGGTGGGCAAGCCCACCTTGAAGATGACCCTCCACTGGACCGGCAGCCAGTGCAGAGCTCGCAGGACAGTGGTCACATGACTGGACCTAGCCTGGCCAGTCAGTAATCTCGCTGCTGCATTCTGCACCAACTGCAGCCAGCGGAGGGTCCCTCCAGTGACCCTGAGGTTATAGAGAGTTGCTGTAATCAAGCCATGAAGTAACAAAGGCATGCACTAGCATTGGAAGGTTTTCGGGTGGAACTAGAGGCTTAATCCTGGCGATATTCCTCAAGTGGTAAAAACCACTCTTGACAACAGAAGACACTGTGTATGAAAAGTGCTGTATAAATGCTGACGAGTCTTTTTTAACCAGTTCATTCAGTAAAAGAGGTTCCATATGGTCCCCCTCAAGGGTCCGTTGCCTCTCATCAAGCAGTGAGACTGGCTTTGTTCTCTGGACATGCAGGATGCGTATCCCCACATCATGATACATTCTGGCCACCAGAAGTACCTCAGGTTCTTGTTCAATTCAGAGTCATGCCCTTTGGCTTATTCTCTGTGCCATGGGTCTTTACCAGGTGCTTAGTGGCGGTGGTCACAGCCCTTCAGGAGGGCCTTTATGTGTTCCCTTATCTGGACAATTGGCTTCTGAAAGCCCTGTCCAGGGAAATCTTACTGACCACCCTGCACAGGATTCTGCAGCTGTTCCACTCCCTGGGTGTCACCACAAATCTGCCCAAGTTGGTTCTCACTCCTTCTTCACGCCTCCAGTATATTGGCACTGTTCTGGATACCTCTTAGGGCAGAACTTTTCTGCTCCAAGACGGGGAAGACTACCTGATGGCACAGGCCTCCTTAGTGGCCCGGGAATGGTATGTTCCAACCCGGTCTTTTCTGCGCCTACTGCGGCTGATGGCAGCTGCCATAGCCACTGTTCCACTTGCCAGTGACCTCATGCAGGTCCTCCAGTGGATCCTCCTGAGTCCAATGGGATCAGTGCCATGACGATCTGGACCAGTTAGTCATGGTCTCCTCCCCTGTCCGCAGGGTCCTTCAGTGGTGGCAGAACCCCAGCCATCTTTTGCAGGAGATCTCTCATCAGGCTAGGGAGCCCACCTAGGTCCCTTCCAGACCCAGGGGTCTAGGTCCTCAATAGAGACAAGTCTCCACATCAGTGTGCTCAAGATGAGAGCGGTCCTCTATGCCCTCAGGCCTTTCAGAACCACCTGTCCCCAGGCCACCTGCTGATCCAGTCAGACAACATCAGTGTAGTGTACTGTCTCAACAGACAAGTAGGGACTCACTCATACCCTCTCTGCCGGGTGGCGATGAAGGTCTGGTACTGGACACTGGACCATGGCCTTGAGCTATTGGCCGTCCATGTTCCGAGGGGATCAAAACGTCTTGGTAGATGGGCTAAGCCGGTCACAGTCTTGCCAACACAAGTGGGTTCTGCTGCCCTCCATGGCGGAAAGCCTCTTTCAAAGGTGGGGGTGGCAAGAGCTGGACCTTTCTGCATCCTCACACAATGCAAAACTGCCACTTTTCTGCATGCTAGATCCTGGGCTTGGAGTTTTCTGGCGAGACACATCCCACGCCTGGAGAGGGAGGTTTCTTTATGCCCCCCCTTTCTGCTGATTCAGCGGGTCCTTCTCAGGCTGCGGAGAGAGGGGGCCTCCCTCATCCTGGTGGCACAGTTTTGGCCACAGCAAATCTGGTTTCCATTGTTGCAATAACTGGCAGTGGAACCTCCGGTTCCACTCCTGCTTTGCTGGGACCTACTCACTCAGGCCCAGAGGACCCTGGTCCATCCGGATCTCAAGACTCTGCGGCTGCATGCCTGACTCCTTAGGATGTGACATAGCCTGCTTTGGCGTTTCCCAGAGAGTGGCTGATGTATTAGTGGCAGCTAGAAAGCCTTCCACCAGGGCCACCTATTCCATGAAATGGAAACATTTTGCCATTTGGGCTTCTGCCCATGATTTGGACCCATTCGCCTATCTGGTGAGCCAGGTCCTGGAGCACCTTCTATCACTTACCAACTCTGGCCTTAAATATTTCAGCAGTAATGCCCAACAGGGTGTGTGTTGTGCTGGGATAACTTCACACCTCAGGTGGTTGGGCACGAGGCCGCAGGCCGAGTACGTCCAATACCTGAGGCGTGACGTTATCCCAGCGCAGCACACACCCTGGAGGGCATTATTGCTATTATACAATGGCTTGTAGTAATACAGAATAAAAAAAAAAATAATTTTAAAGAATATTTTTGTTAGTGTGGAAGAATATTTTTGTTTCTTAAGAGAAGATGCAAAAAAAAAAAAAGAGTATATGATGATAATCCAAAAGGTCATCTGCATTGGTTCACAGTGCTGAGACTAGACCTGTGATCTTGTGCTGGGATAACATCACTGGTCCAGTCCCAGACTGACCAATCGGAGACCAGGATTCTTTCTTGCCATTGTATAATCTTCCATTAAGGTGCACGTCTGCCATCTCTGCTTTCCATGTTCCAGTGGATGGTCATCCAGTAGTCCAGTTAGAGGGGGCCCATACATTTTTGTGGGACATTCTTCAATTGAAGCTCTCTGTGCACAGCCCTGTCCTGGCTTTGGACCTGAATTTTGTTTTGGGGATACTGACCCTGCCTCCCTTTGAGACAGACGTGCCTTGCGAGCTACGCTTTCTCTTGTGGAAAGCATTGTTTTTACTTGCTATTACTTGCTCGAAGGATTTCCAAGCTTCAGGCTCTCATGTGTGAGCAGCTTTATTTAATTTTTCACAAAGACAGGTTCTCTTTGAGTACCAGTCTAAGTTTTCTGCCTAAGGTGGTGTCTGAGTTTACTCTTAATCAGTCCATACGCCTTCCTGTTTATTACCCAGAGCGTGTCATTCCAGGGGAAGCATTGCTCCATACTTTTATTTATTTTTTAGTTAAAATGTTGGTAATCGGGAAAGGCACACAGAGCAGAGCTTGTTTCCAGGTGCGACCTGGGGACAAAGGGTACAAATATGACAAAGGGATGATGCATACAGAATACAAAATAAGGCAATGTACAATGCAAGTAAATATATACATTTGAAATAGATGACATCAATAGAAAATAACTTAAGTATAACTATAGTATAAATATAATAAGGTGCTGAGATAGACGTTTTTAGTTGAAAGGGACAGCAAAGGATGAACATGAGGGCATGAAACTATGCAGGGGGTGGAAAGAGAGTGAGGAAGAGAGACGCAGAGATGTGAAAGAGAAAAAAAAGGAAGAATTAGAGCAGGGAGCAGTCACATGTTATTGGGGCACCTAGGAAGGTGTTTTAGTGATGGAAAGAAGGGGGTGAGACGGGTATGGGAGGGTAGGTTGTTCCAAAGGGCAGGAAGTCTGTAAGAGAAGGCACGTTTCCCCCATAGATGTACGCACTCTTGGGAGGGCGAAGGAGCAGGTGCAATTTGTACGTGAATTGTAGTGGGAGGGAGTGGCTGGATTAAGGAGAGATGAGAGGAACAGTCCCAAACCAGTAATTAGAGATGAGGGAGAAGCAGTCTGACAGGCGTCTTTGTGAGAGGAACTGGAGGGATAGGACAGAGTAGAGGTCACATTGGTGTGTCAGGTGTGGGAGATTCGAGGCAAAATGACAGAAAGCGTTGAAAAGATCGTCAAATTTGGCGAGGGAGGAGACTGGCTGCACTGAAGACAACATCAGCATAGTCGAAGGTAGGTAGTATCCATCTTATCAGCAGGTCACGTCTGACAGGGAAGGAGAAACGAGCCTTGTGATGGTAAAGTAGCCCCAGTTTAGGGCGTAGTTTGGCGTGAATGGCAGCAATATGGGAAGTGAAGTCAAGGGAGGGATCATGCCAGACACTGAGGTATTTGTAGGTCAGGACATTATCAAGAGGAGTGCAGGATGAGATTGAAAAAAACGGAAGGGAGGGGAGCCTAGCCAGTTTCTCCTTGGAGCCAAAGGTCATGGCTACTGTTTTTTTGGTGTTCAGTTTTAAGCAGTTGTCTTTGAACCAGTTGGTTACGGCAGTGAAATCTTGTTGAAGGAGGGGTTTGGATGGCTTGGACAGATGGACCTGACAGAATGAGGACAGTGTCATCTGCGTACATATGGATCTTAGCATGGGAACAGACAGAAGGGAGGTCATTAATAAACCAGGAGAAAAGAACAGGACTATGGATCGATCCCAGAGGGACACCTGCAAGGATAGGGAAGGAGGGAGATAAGATGTTACTTATTTTTACTGACTGGGGCCAACCAGCTAGGTAGCAACCAAACCAGGAGACGAACGGCAGGGAAAATGTGACACTGAGTTGAAGGCCTTGGCTAGATCAATAAAAATAACCGATGTGATCTGTCCTTCATCCATCACAGTGTATATGATGTCGGTGAATTGGAGTAGGGAGGTGGTAGTTGAGTGAAGTTTCCTGAATCCTGATTGTACCAGGGAGAGAGTGCATGAAGCAGAGAGGAAGTCGTTTAGACGTGAGAGGACTAGGGATTCTTGTACCATTGCAAGTGCGTGGAGGAGGGATATAGGGCGGTAATTCCCAGGAACAGTACGATCCCCGCCTTTATGTAGGGGGAGCACCATAGCAGACTTTCAGGCTAAGGGGTCGGTGGAGGAGGAAAGAGATGGATTGAGGAGATACATGAGAGGAATCAAAATAGATGGAGCAGAGATTTTGAGGAGTCTAGGATGTAGGGCCATTGGGGCTGGATTTAGCTGGGTTTAAGGATAATAAGGCAGTAAGTACTTCAGAAGGGGAAATAGGAGGCAGCTGATCACCAGCGGACTTGTTGAGGGTGGGGGGAAGGCAGGAGAGGAGAGGAAAGAGGGGGGTCTTGGGGAAGGGCACAGGTCATGAATAAATTATTTAGGGCGTCAGCGACTGAGGAGTCAGATACTAGGGAACCTGACACAGAAATGGTTGGTGTAGGGGGTTCAGAGGTAGGGAGCAGGAGCAATCAGAGGTCCTTCCAGAGGGAGGACAGAGATGTGTTAGATGTGTGAAAATGCGATCTGAAGTAGTTTGCGTTACTATACACATATCGTATCAAGGACTGCAGAAAGTCCAAACAGTTGTTTGTTTCTTTTGCCACAGGGCAAGACGGTTCCCCTGTTTCTAAACAGTGCTTGTTCAAATGGTTGGCCAACTGTATTACCTTTTATTATAGGAAGTATGGCAAGGAACTTCTGGGGATGTCAAGGGCCATTCCACCTGAGGCATGGCCACTTCTGCTTGTTTCAGGAATGTTTCTGCTGCTAACATTTGTGCTGCTGCCACTTGGTGTTGTGTCCACACTATTACCATGCATTACAGTTTGGACATTGCCTCCCGCAGGTGGGCAGGTTTTGGCATAGCCGTACTTCAGGGGCTCCTCTCTTGAGGTCGTTTTATCCTGCCTCCCGTTTGGTCCTTTCTGATGTCAGTGCTTGGGACTTATTCCATAGGTGTGATCTGCTGAAAGAGATATCCCCAATGAAGATAGTATAGTTATCCAAGAACTTATTGTAACAGTAGATCTTCTAGTGAATCTCAGCAGGTCATGCTGTCCCACCTGCCATCCCCCTTTAGGGTTCATTCTGTTCCACACTGCTTATTTTTCTTTGGTGCTCCTGTCTTATACAGGCCTTGGCACCCTTTCTCTCTTTCCTGGGTTCTCCCAAGGTATGCCAGACACGGATGGTCTCCGGTGGGAACAAACTGAGGAGAGAGCGGGGCCGACTATGCCTCTATATGGTATGTAACATCAGCATGCTGACATCGGCGTGGGCTGCCCCTTGTAGACTGCTACAGAAAAAGGCTTCCATGCAATCCTAGTGTCTGATGGCTAAGTTCAACAGGTGTGACCTGCTGAAAGATATTCCCTCAAAGATATACTGTTACGGTAAGTTCTTACGTAACTGTACATCCTACCTCGAGAGGGCTCTTGCAGTAGGTACTAACAGGTAGTACTAAGTCGCCAGGTGCTAGGACCTCATGGAAAACTTTTAGCTAGCAGTGTCTGGTGGGGGACCACCCCCTGGCATCACGTGACTGATGTCAGCGTGTCGCTATATAGGGAGCGGTCCCCATGTCCACCCTCCAGTTCTTTCCCGCCATTGACCTGGGCACGTCGGACCACGCGGAGAACGTTGCTTCTGTCGATACCATCTTGGATGAGTATCTCTTGCTTAAATTCCTTGAATTTAAACTTAAAATATTACTTTTTTCATCGTAAATAGTGTTGGTATACTGTACATATCATGCATGTCGTCTCTGACGTCATCCGAATCGCATAAAAACAAGTGCAACTCCTGTGGGACTTGGCTCCCCCACAAGAACGGCCATTCCCTCTGCCTTTTCTCTCTAGGCTCAGACGACAAGACTGAGGAGTGTGAGATTTGCCAGGGCACACTAAAACGCTGTCACCAGTCTCTGGAAGCCCACCTTTTAAAACTAAAAATGGCTTCCATGGAGAAAGAACTGAAGAAACTCAGGATCTCTTCTTTTTTTCCCAGAAGGCCATCGCAAGAAGAAGAAGAAGGACAAGAAGAGACATCAGGACTGGGAAGAGTCCCCTTCCAAGTCACGGGCCCTGTTGGGCGCCATGACCTAGGAGATAACTTCCCCTCTGGGGAAGAAACCTTCATCCACAGCTACCTCTGTGGCTACGGAGCAGTCGTGAGTACCCCCCCCCCCGGTCAGGCTTGGACTGGGGACCGACAGGAGCCTCAAGGGGAATGGAGGCGCCCACTCCCACTAAGTCTCTCAAGATTGAGGCCTAGTGGCAACAGTGGGACCGGTAAGTTGAGTGCCGGCCCCTCCAACACTCGCACGGACCTGGCTGGTAAGACACCCGTCTGCTCCTCCTATGGCCGAACAGTGCTGGCCCCGCTCTCAGGCCCCGACAACAGGCCAGTCGTTGAAGAGCAGACTCAGCTGATGTCTGAACCACAGCTGACACTGGAATCTCCTCCAGTTTCTCCCCTTCCATCGATAGAGGTGGTTCCTCCGGACACGGAGAAGGAGAAAAAGCCATCATCCGGGTCCATTCCGATGCCGGAGCTACCCACGCCTGAGGCTCTGCTGGACCGGACGAAGGCCGCGCTGGTGTCTCAAGGCCCGTCTGCCCCCCACCCTGTCAGGACCTACAGGACATCCGCCTCCTCCCCCGGATCCTCCGTCGGGGCTTTCTGCTCCCCCATCAGGCCCTGTTCCGGAGCCTGTGGCCCCGCTGTCCCGCCCAACACCCGAGTCATATGCTCCTCCGCCTTGGCCAACGTCGGGTCCTTTGGGCAGCCCCTGGGTTACCCGACGCCGGGCTACCCAACGCCCCATTACCCTACGCCAGGGTATCCGGCACCGCAATATCTAGCACCAGGGTAACTTTTGCCAGGGTTCCCAATACTGGGGCATCCATCACCAGGTTTTAACTATCCCTACTCTACAGGTTACCCGGGATTTGCACACTCCAACACACTTCTGCTTCCCCACCTCAGTCTCAGGTGGACCTTCAGGTGATGCTGCAATCTTGGTGGAATGAGGCAAAATTGCAGCTCTCGTCTGAGCTCGAGAAGAGGCAGTCTCCGTCGGCTCCTAGGCCTCCATCGCCTAAACAAATCCTGCCGTCTGGCCCCTGGCCTTCGATGTCTGGTAGGATGATGGAACATTTCCTGCCTACACCGCCTCCCACTGAATTCACGTGGCCTAGGGACCTTTCCAGGCTGGTAGAGATTCCATTTCCGAGACTTAGCTCACCCAACAAGAGCCCAACGTCATGTTCAGAAAACGATTCGGCTCACTCTGGTACTGACTATGAGACCCACACCGGAGGATCAGAAGCTCAAGGAGTCGCCGAAGTCTCCACTAGAGGATCCTTCCTTTATGAAACTTCTCAGAAAGATCCAGTCTTCTTATGACTGGTACACTGAGGCCCAGGATCCCAAACGCCAGAGGCTGGCAGAGCATCTAGAACTATCTGATCTGTCACCCATCCTGGATAGGACCACATGAGGACCTGGCTACCACAGTTTGGAAGCAGTCTGCCTAACTGGCACCTGTGGCCAGAAAGGCAGACAGAATATATCAAACACTCGAGGGCAAGGACCACCTGAGCGTTCACCCCAAGGCCGACTCGGTGGTCATTAGTGCTGCCTATGATAGGTCAGCCAAACCAAAACACCTTAGTACCTCTCCACTGGACAAGGACTCTAAGGTCACTGACCAGTACGGAAAGAAGATTTATTCTTCTTCCACTTTAGCTGTCAGCGCCCTGAATTACGTGGCTCATATGGTAGTCTACCAGAAATCCATTTTGGGACAACTGGAGTCTAAGATTGACTCTCTCCGTGACTTCCATTTGAAGGAAATGGCGGGCATGGTTGGATCAGCTAGCAGACACACCCTGAGGGCCCCCTACAATGCCGTGGATGCATCAGCTAGGGGCACAGCCACTGCCGTGAGCCTGCAAAGGCATGCATGGCTCAGGATTTCAGGTCTGGCACCAAAAGTCCAGAGAGCCATTCAAGATGCACCTTTCCGAGGTCCAGTCTTGTTCGGAGGGGATGTCAAAGACATCATTACAGACTTGCAGAATAAGGGCAAGGCCTTGCGCTCCGTCCAGTTCATGTATAAACCCAAGCAGCCATTTTGGCGGCAGCAAAGGTAGCCCCAGAACCAACGTCAGAACAAACATCTGGCCCCTTTGGCAGGCATGGCACCCCTGGCAAAGTCCCATAGGGCCTCAGGAGCCACTGCATCCATCCTCCTCACTGCCTCCCGACTCTCTAGACCCCCTCCCTCCTCTGGAGTGAGTCACAGAGGAACCGATAGGAGGAAGATGTGCAAAAGACATCTACCGGGATCAGAGGCTATAACCACGGACTCGTGGGCACTCCAGCTGGTGGCTCAAGGCCACATGATAGAGTTCACAGAGAAACCTCTGGAAAATCCTCCAGGTCGCTTGTCTTACCCACAAAGTCTTATTCCTTTAGTAAGAGAGGAAATAAGCTCCCTGCTAGCAATAGAGCAGGTTCCCACAAAACAACAAGGGAAAGGGTTCTATTCGCACTTCTTCCTGGTGCCCAAGAATATGGGCAATCTCAGACCCATTCTGGACCTGAGTTCCCTGACCCTCTACCTGGAATACAAGCGGTTCCGAATGTTGTCTCCGCTAAGCTTGATTCCTGTCTTACAGAAGGACCATTGGCTATGTGCAGTGGACATGCAAGATGCCTACTTGCACATCCCAGTTTTTCCGCCGCACTGCAGATTCCTTAGATTCTGTTTTCTGGGAGAGCATTTTCAGTTCAAAGCTCTTTCCTTCGGCCTTTCGTCGGCACCCAGTGTGTTCACAAAACCCTTGCGCATACTAGGGTACAGGTTTTTCTGTACCGACCATTGGCTTCTTCGCCCTCAAGAACAGTTTGGCCAGTTCCCCGGCCATTACTTTGGACCTTTTCCAGAAGGTGGGCATTACTGTCAACCATTTCAAATCCCACCTTTTTCCTAAACAACAGCTCCTGTTTATTGGGGCGGTGTTGGATATGTTCCAGGGCAGAGCCTTCCTGCCACTAGACAGGATGGAAACCCTGCAAAAACATGTGCACTTTGTGGCCTCACAGAGAAGGACGTTGGCCAGGACAATTCTTCGCCTTCTCGGCCTCATGGCTGCGGCTATCCCTACAGTTCCCCTTGCCAGACTTCATATGAGAGTCACACAGTGGACTTTCAGGGTGCAATGGGACCAGAGATGTGACTATCTGAACCACGAGATCTTGGTCTCAGATCCGATGGCTCGGGATCTGTTGTGGTAGCGGAACCCGGACAGCCTCCTCCAGGGTGTTCTGTTCTGCATGGACCCTCCCTCCCAGATCCTAATGACAGACTCCTCCAGATCGGGATGGGGAGCCTACCTGGAGTGCTTACAGGAATCTTAAGGGCTCTTGGTCCGACAGAGACTCCTCTCCACATCATTGTGTTGGAGATTGAGGCATTACTGAATGCTCCACAAGCTTTCCAGAATTTAATACAGCGGGGCAGCTTATGATCCAGACAGATGTGTGTTGTCTGGTACACAAACAAAATGGGGCAGAAGTCGCTCCATACCTCCTCTGTTGCTGAGGGAGGTATGGTGCTGGGCAGTAGTTCACAGCCTTCCTCTGACAGCAGTTCACATCTTGGGCATTCAGAATGTCCTGGCGGACACACTCAAGTCGCACCCAAGCCAGAGCCCACAAGTAGGAACTGAGACAGTCAGTGGTAGACAACATCTTCGAAAGATGGGGAAGACCAGACCTAGATCTATTTGCATCCCCATCCAATGCAAAACTACCAGCTTTCTACTCGCTCGCCCCAGGGCATGGTGTTTTCTGGCAAGATCTGCTGTCTCTGTGTTGGAAGGGGAGGTTCATGTATGCCTTCCCTCCACTTCCACTGATGCAGAGTTCTTCTGAAACTTCAGGCAGAAGGGGCACAAATGATTTTCATCGCTCCCTTCTGACCCAGGCAAATTTGGTTCTCTCTGCTTCAGCAGCTGTCAGTGGACCCTCCAGTTCCACTACAGGGTTTTATTTAACTCTAAAAATTGATTAGCGTTTTGCTCATAAAAGTGCTAAAACTTTGTGAAAATTAATAGCTCTTGCCTCACTGTGTTTAACAAACACAGCACTTCAAGAAAATCTATATAAATACTTTCTGTACAGTTAGTATCATCCCAAGAAAAAAACTGCTAATCAATTATTTAAAACCCTGCACTACCAATCTACCAAGATCTATTGACACAGGAACAGGGAACCCTGGTCCATCCAGGCTACGGTCCTTTACCTTCATGCATGGCACCTACTGACATAGCTCCTGCCGCTTTTGGGTCTCTCCTGGGGTGGTACAATATCCTAGTGGAGGCCAGAAAGCCATCCACTAGGGCCATATATGCTAAGAAATGGAAGAGATTTTCAGTATGGGCCACGTCTAAGGAGTTGGAACCCTTTTCCTGCCCAGTCCCTCAAGTCCTAGACTACCTCCTGTACCTCTATGACCTGGGACTTATTCGACACTAAAGGTCCAATTGACCGTCCCTTCTCCCCTCCACAGGCTACTCTGCGCTGAACGGGTGCACGCCTCCAACTTCCCCCTGTGCGAGCTGCTCCTCCTCTGGCGGCTCTTCCACAGTGACCCACTCGACTGCCAGCCAGAGACCCACAGGTACGGACACAGGGGCACAGCCTGGCCCTTGGAGCCGATGCCTGGCTAGAATAGAATCTTGGTGCTTTCTGTTTCCACTGGCTGATTGGTGCTATATCCAGTTCCTCAGCCTTGATTGGACACTTGGCCTTCTCCGACCTTCGTATTAGCAACTGGTTTCCTCTCCCTAAGCTGCTTCCCTTGCACTAACTTTTTATATTATTGGTTTGATTTTGCTGCTGTGTATACTGCATAGATTTCAGTATTTTATCTGTTTTGTATCAATGCCTAGAGTCTACATTGCTGTGATTTAATTTGCCAAATACGGCTAGAATTTTAGACTGTATGCTCCTCTCTGTCCTGTAACTCTGCCTGAGCCGACGGAGTAGCGCTGAGAGTTTTTTTTTTTTACTTTTCCATTAGCAGATTATATCTTCTAGCCACTAGAGGGCTAGATCTCTGGTAGGAATGAAATTTACTATGTCTACTCCACCATTAGCAGGTTATATGCAGCTGCCACTAGGGGCTCCTATCCTATCTGGCACATCACACACACTGTTCCCCAGCTGTTATCATCACAACTCTGTGTACAGTTGCCTGCTTCCTCTGCCTCCTTGAAACCAGGGCTACATGCAAGCTCTTCCTCTTATGAACATGGGATAATCCACCTCCTCTAATCCTCTCTTTCATACTGCTGTTGATTCTAAGCAATGGCACTTCACAAAGTGATATGCTGGTTCCCCTATCCTGTACCACTATCGAGCATAATCTCCATTATGACCCCTGCTTTATCACATGCAGTTTTAAACTTGTAACCAAGGGTTACTGGTCCTGTCACAGGGATGGCTTACCGCTTGGGTCCCTGCCTCATACCCCACCCTAATTACTCCTCTTAAGCTCATGATACTGCACTTGGAACACAGAAGGCGCCTCAGCCCCAGAAGATCCAGTAGCTTTTCTGCAAACAAATTAAAGGAAGCTTGCTCATAATCATCTACTTCTACTGCTTATGTCAGGCAACGTTCACCCTAACCCTGGCGTTGCTGGACCTGCGTCCACTCACAACCGCCCTAAAAATGAATCTATTAAGTTGGCAACTGTCAACATCTGCAGCTTGCAGACTAAATTGGATAACCTCCAGGTATGGATCACGCAATATAGCCCTGACATTCTGTCAGTGGTGGAAACATGACTTTCCCCAAAGGTTCCTGACTCTGCAGTTGCTGTACCTGGGTATACCCTTACCGGCTGGATAGGCTTACCAAGCGAGGTGGTGGCTGTGCCATCTACCTGAAAGAAGCACTTAAAGGATACGCCCTGCCTGCTGCCAATCTGGGCTGCATGGCTCAGGCACTAACCATTAAAGTACTGCTTAGGGCCCAAAATAAAGCTTTGACAGTAATCTCTGACTGTGTTCCTCCAAAAGACAACAGGACAGGCTTCCAGAGGTTAATGGACTACATTTGTAGCCTCAACCACAAATCTGAAACTTTAGTACTGTGTGACCTAAATGTCAACTGGTTATCTGCTAGTGCTTCTCCATACAAAGATGCTATCGCATTGCTCCACCTTGCCCAGCTTGTTTACATCCCCAACAAGGACTAACTATGAGGCGGCTAACAAGTACCCTTCTGGACCTGATACTCTCCAGCCTGCAGATCTCCAATGTGGCAGTACATCCAGATTCTATGGTGACCACTCCCCTGTTTCCTGCAGTTGGTCCAATAAATTCTGCAAGCCCCATCTCTGACCATCTACAGCAGATTGTTAAAACGTGAACATCTGGAACATCTAAAAATGACCTCAGCAACATTGACTGGTCCCTCTCAATGCCTTTGATGTACATCAACCTAGCACTGGATTATTTCATAAAACAATTCAGCAGTGCCTGTGATGCCCATGCTCCCATTAAGAATATGAAAGTTCATGGCAGTGTAAACCCCTGGATTACACCAGAACTTATTGCTGGGATGAAGCACAGAGATCACCTCTGACAGTGTACCAGGGAGTCAGGCAAAGAAGCAGATGTTCAGGAATACAAGAAGCGGGAATGCCTGTACACGTGAAATCGTACCATGAAATCCAAACATCATAGGAATGGCCCGCCAATACCTGGGGAAACAGCAACAACTTCTGGAGCAACATAAAAGATGTCACTGGGAAAGAGACTAAGGTCTCACCATCCATGCTCAGTATCGATGGAATTCCAACCCTGGACCTGCTAACCATAGCAAACATATTTAACAACGCATTCACGGACCTATCCAGTGTCCTCCTTCAGACTTCTTCATGGATAATGTCTGCCCAGTACCTACTGTCCTGCTAATAGCCCCCATGAACCACCTCCATTTTACTTCAAAATGGTCTCAACATGAATGGCCAGGAAATACCGTGACTAAAATGTTAGGTAAATCATGGCATAGCGGTGACTCCCTGGATCTTAAGCTCATAGCTCTCACTCTTGAGGAAGTGCTGATACCCTCACTAAGATCATCAATCTCTTCTACAACTCTCTTAGTTTCCTCAAGTTTGGAAATCAGCACTAGTCACCCCAGTGCACAAGAGTGGAGACAGGACCCATCACGCAAAATTACAGACCCATATCTATCCTCCCACCAATATCCAAGGCACTTGAGCGCATTGTTGCTGAACAACTGGTGGACTACCTTGAAAAATACTCTATCCAATGCCCGCAGCAACACGGTTCCAGAAGGGGCACAGCGCCACCTTGGCCCTGATGGAATTCACTGGCTTTATTCATCAATCTCTGGCTCAGGGCACCTTAGTAGGAGCTGTCTTCATAGACCTCACTAAGGTGTTCGATACTGTCCATCACTCACTACTCCTCCAACAGCTTACCGCTACTGGCCTCTCCTCTGACACAACACTTTGGTTCAAAAGCTATCTTGAAGACCACTCTCAATGGATGAAAATAGCCAACGTCTTATCTGACCGACAGCCTGTCCGCTGTGGCATGCCACAGGGCTCAATCCTGGGGCTACTTCTATTCAGCATCTTCCTTAATAACCTACCTCGTTTCTGCCACAAAGGATCCTCCTCTATGCAGATGATGCGGTCATCTACTTCAGCAGCCACAACCCCAGGCAATTGTAACTTCATCTTCAGAGTGGGTTTACGGAAGTGGAGGACTGGTTCGCTAAACATAAACTGATCCTCAACTACAAGAAAACCAAAGTAAGGATGTTCAGCAGCACCCAAAACAAGCACAAATCCCATACACTTACCATCAGAAACGGTCTTGGAGTCCCTGGAACAAATACCACATTTCTAATACCTGGGGGTCACCTTAGACAGCTGTCTGTCCTATGCTAAACACACAGGTAAAATAGCCAGGGTTATCAATGTCAAGATTGGTCTCCTACATAGACATAAACACTGCCTTACTCCAGAACCCCTCTGACTTGCTATATATAGTTCCGTCCTATTCATTGTAGACTATGGTCTTGTAATCTATGGAGCAGCCCCCATCGTTGTGCAGGATATCCATTGCTCTGAACAAGGCATGCATGCTACTCACAGGGTCCTGCGTTTCACTCACACCCTATGGTCTTTCGCTGAGACTGGTTGGCTACAGCTCTCCAGGAGGATCAATACCAAACCTGTCTTTTAGCCAAAACACGCTCGGTCTCTTGCCACCAGGCACCGCAAACCTGCTAAGCCCCCATTGTAGTTCATAGCATACATGAGGCTCGAACAGCCATCATCTCCATGTTCCTAGATGCCGGACAGCCCAGGGCAACATTCATTTGCCTACAGAGCACCTCACTGGTTTAATACTCTTCATAGTGATATAACTACCCTGCCTAAATTGGAACCATTCAAACTGGAAGTTACTCCATCATATCATGGCCAACAGTTCTTATGACTGCTTCACCTGAGATGCCAATCTGCTAGCATTCAGTCTTCTCCACACAACAAGATAACCCCGCATCTTTGCTGTTATCTCTGTAATTCCGAGGCTAACCCCATTTTCGCAGTTTGACAAGGCCCCTGGCTACCTCCCGTCCACTCACCCCCCGTCCCTACCCCTCCCACACCAGCTTGACAAGACTATGGCTGCCACCTCCCTACCTTTCTTATCCCCTGCCCACCTCACCCCATCCCTACCCCCCACACCAGCTTGACAAGGCCTATGGCTGCCACTTGCTACCTTTCTTTCTCCCATTTTTATCCTTCCCCCTCTCATCTACGCTTTCTTCCTATTAGAACGATAAAACTGCGTACAGATACATATGTATTTGCTCACTTTATTTTACTGTTTTGGAAACATTGTTTTACCCCTTTGTATGTTTTGTCTCCCCTCCCCACTGCCATGGAGCCTTTGTAAATGAGCTGTCTGTGCTCAGAGGTATTGTAATCCAAGAATGAATAAATAAAAAACTAAAAATGGTCTGCCTGGAGTGGCGCCACACATCCTGAGGTGGAGCAGAGCAGCCCATCTGACGTTGCCGCGCCTTCACCAGACCACGATCTACTTCTGGCCGCCTGCCTGGTCCCCTGCCCGGACGCAGGTTCAGGCGATCTCCGTGGAGTGGGCGCCACACATCCTGAGGCGGGAAGAATGGCCATCTCTCGGCTGCCGCCCGCCTTCACCGCACTTCGATCTACTTTGGCTCTCTGCCTGGTCCCTGCCTGGTCAACAAGTAAGTTCAGTACATACCACTTACCGCCTGCTCTCCACTGGGGCTCTTCTGATTGGCGCAGTTTCTCCATGCTGTTACGCTGATTGGTCCGCTGGCTGTGGGCTGCCTTGCCGATTGGTGTGCCTTTTCCTTAGACTTTCTGGACCATAGACTGTGTTTTCAGGCGCCTTTTTCGGGCGTTGTGCAGAGCTGAGCCTTTAGCTGATCTTGCATTTTAGTCTGGGGTTTTCTGTACTGATTATTTGCTGAAGTGTATAAGTTTGCTTCCGTTACATTACTTGACTGATTTTGTTTTCTGCCAATTTTAAATTACTAAAAGTGCTGTGATTGCTTATAACTGTTACCTTCCTTGCTCTATCTCCTTGTTGTCTATCTCTACCTGCCTTCAACTTTCCCAAATCTTACCTGCTCCTGAGTCTCTACCTGTCTACAACTTTCCCTACCCTGCCTGCTCCTAAATCTCCTAATTCACTCGCTTTTCTATTTCACAAGACCTCTTCCTATCTGCATAGTGTAACTGCTCCCGGCCTCTGGCCCACTGTTTCAGACTACCCACCTCCTCTCACTTGCACCTAGGACCCCACCCCAAGCCATCTTAAACCTCTGTCCTTTGTCCTTTTGTTCTAAGCTTGATAACCTCTACCCCTGCTGACGGTCTGCCGCTGGCCCCTCCCCCGATTCCTGTCTCTGTGGATACAGCTCCTGTAATGATATTTCTCTGTCTCCTTCCTTCTTCAGGCAGTCTCTGCAGGAGTGGCGCCACACATCCTGAGGCGGAGCAGAACGGCCTTCTCGCCAGCCGCCGCCCGCCTTCACCGGGACTTCGATCTACTTCTGGCCACCTGCCTGGTCCTCCTGCCTGGACCGCAAGTTCATGTACATACTGCTTCCACTCGCTTCGCTTCGTTCTCCACTGGGGCTGTTTTGATTGGCGCGGCTCCTCCGCGCTGGTCGCTGATTGGTCCACCAGCCATGGGCTGCCTTGCTGATTGGTGCGCCTTTTCTTTAGACTCTCTGGACCATAGACTGCGTTTTCAGCACCTTTTCTTGGCCGTTGTGCAAGGCTGAGCCCTTAGCTGATCTTGCATTTTACTCTGGGGTTTTTCTTCGCCCCCCACCTTCCCAGGCCTCCATTAATTACACGTAACTCCTCCCCATTTTCTCATTGGCTTCTTTAATAATTTGGCCTGATCTGAATCTAATCTCAGATGTGGAAAATTTCCCCCAAGCTCCTACTATTATACCACCCTTTCTGGCAGGATTAAATTACTTACTGGCAAAAATCCCAGTAATACCTAAACGGCTTGCAGTGCCTGCTTCCTTAACAAGTTTTTCTCTCTGCCTTTACTCCTGCTAACCTAGTGTGACTACTGCCTTGTAGGGCCTTCTGCTGTTAATCACAGCCCCAAAATAACCCTATCTAAAATGACCCCTTTGATGTTACTGACTTTTATGATCACACTGCCACTGCTATCCTTGTCCATGCCTATGGCTCTCCAAAGTAAAGCTACCCCTCCCTACTTTGCATCACAGGATTACTACTACTCTAATCTCCTAATACTTCCTGCCCCTGGTTTGACCCCTCCCAGTGCTACTAAATAAGATCTGGTATCACATAGCTGCCCATGTACATAAGAAATGCCACCTGCACTTACATTCCCATGGTTCTTTCATGCGTTGCAAACTATGGTACTTTCTTCTGCTTGCTATCCTGCTCACAGGTGATGTTCAGCTAAATCCAAGACCAGCTGTTGTCCTACTGGACGCTATCACCAATGCCAAAGGCCTTATCATAGCACATCATAACATCAGGAGCCTTGCTCACAATCTTACTGAGCTTGAATCTTGGACCACCCTATACAAGCCTGATATTATATGCTTAACCAAGACATGGCTAAAACCTGCCATACCTGATTTTCTATGCCCCCTTTCCCCCCACTATAACATTCTGAGACTTGACAGAACTGCACCCAAAAGAGGGGGTGGAACAGCTGTCTACTTTAGAGATCACCTAGATGTCTGTGTCGTTAAGGCATCTGCCATGTGCCACTGTGAGGCACTTCACGTACTGCTCACTCTTGGTACTAAAAACTTCACATCGTGTGTGTCTACAATCCCCCTAAAAATGGACTAGTAGGGCTAGATGACTTATTGGAACAAACCACATGCCTTGTCGGTAGGAACGAAGTCCTTATACTTGGAGACTTAAACATCAGTTGGTTGGGCAGTAACCAAACAACATTAATGACCAAGCTGCAGAGTTATAATCTACACCAGATTATTGGTGAACCTACCAGAAATACCCGTCGATCCAACACGCTACTAGACTGGATAATGACCAGTCACTCTGAAAATGTTGTTGCCTCCGGAGTACTGCCAGATGCCATCTCTGATCACTCCCCAACGTATTGTATCTGGGGAAAAGACAGGCCTACCCAGACGGGATCTTGCTTCATTACCTTCCGCAACTATGCAAACTTTGACCCTCAGTCTTTCCTGAACGACATTGCTTCTACTGATTGGTCCCCCATTCTCCTATCCAATGATGCTCAGGCTGCCCTGGACCTGCTCTTGAAATGCTTCCTTGAACTCCAGGATAAGCACTGCAAACTCATAACCCGCAGGGTAAAAAACGGGCAAACCCGATGGTTGAAAGCTGACCTACTAGCTAAACTCAAGCTAAGGGACAAAAGCTGGCTCCATTGTAAAAACTCAAGGCTAGCCTCTGACCTCAACAACTACAGGGCTCTGCGAAATGCCTGCAAAAGGACATCAAAATGCCAAGATCGCATACTGCAAAGACCTACTGACCAACTCTAGGTGACCCCCAAAGATTTTGGTCACATTAAATTCTTTCTTGGTTCTAATCTAACATCCACCCCTAATGACTTGTCTCTTGATGGGGTACACTGTAACAATCCTAGAACCATTGCAGACTTCTTTAACTATAAATTCTAGGACTTAACCAACTACACCTCCTCTTTCCCTGCCCAACCAAATGTATCCACCCGACGTTTGCAAATGGTCCTCAATTTTTTTTCAAGGCAGTCACAAAATGTGAAGTGCTCAGACTGCTAAACAATATCTTGGACTGCACAGCAGCTGGCTCGGACAGTCTAGAGCCCAGGCTTCTTAAGATTGCAGCCCCTTTTATCGCTGCTCCCCTAGCCAGGATTTTCATGCTCTCCCTGAGCCAGGGCCACATCCCTGACATATGGAAAACAGCTAGAATTACTCCAGTCTTTAAAAAAGGAGATCGTAAAGACCCATCCAACTATAGGCCCATCACCATCCTATCTGTCCGAATAAAATTCTTGAGACGCTGGTAGCTGCCCAGACAATCGACTTCTTACAGAAACTTGACCTACTCACCGCTGCCCAGCATGGTTTTCGCAAAGGTCATAGCACCACTACTGCCCTCCTCAAATTCACATCGGATACTGAAGTGGCTATGGATTCCGGCCTCCTCACTGATGCAATTTTTATTGACATGACTAAAGCGTTCGATCTAGTTGATCACTCCATCCTTCTAACCACCCTGGAATCCCTGGGTTTCTCATCTGACGTTTTAGATGGTTTGGAAACTACCTTGCTGATAGGTCTCAAACTGTGAAATACAATTCTACCCTCTCCGACAAAACCATTATAAATATCGGGGTGCCACAAGGCTCTATCCTTGGGCCCTTGCTTTTCTCTCGTTTTATAAATAACATCTCCACTGACCTCCACAGGCCAACCTCCCTACTACATGCTGAAGACATTGTGCTGTATGCTAGTGCTAAAAGCATTGAAGACATTAACAAACGACTCTCTCTTGACTTCCAGCTAAAACAAAAGTGGCTATTTACTCACAAACTTGTATTAAACGAGTCTAAAACCCAAGCTATGCTCTTTGGATCAACTGCGAAACTAAAGCATGCCCATTCTCAATTCAAAGTCACCTCCTTAAATGGGTCAGCAGTTGGGGTAGTATCCTCATTTAAATATCTGGGTATTACCTTGATCCAGCACTAAATTTTGACTTACACATCAATCTAAACTGCAAACAGGTACATGCCAAACTAGGAATAGCCTACCGAACCAGCTATATGCTTACTCCTCTGCTAGGCTTGACATTGCCCGTGGCATACTCCTACCATCACTTACCTATGGGACTCCAACATATGTTTCCGCAAATCAATCCTCAGGAAATGGGATGTTATATATAACTCTGTTGCTATGCCTACTCCTCACATCAGCTGAAACAACACTGCCTCCTATACTGACCTGGGATGGCTTCCTCCTGCTGAACTAAAGCTACATGCTTACGCTCTGTCATTGACAACATGGTTCGTCTACAAACCCCTAAATCCCTAGCAACCCTTTTCCAAATCCTGACTCCGAGCTATGGATTGCGTTCCATGGACCAGGCCCCTGTTTTCATCCCCAGACACTGTACCACTAAAGGTGCTACTGCTTTCGCCTGCCATGCCCCCAAAGTTTGGAACTCCCTTCCACTAACCTTGCGACAAGCAACATCCCATGCGTCTTTTAAAAAAAGGCCTACGTACTTACCTTGAAACGTCTCACAAATGCTCCTATTTCAAGCCTCCCTAACCCTCATTACCCCAGTCTTACCTCTTCTTCTGATCTGTCCCTACACGCTAAGCACTTCTCCTTTACCCCTCCTTTGCACTTCTCCTTTACCTCCCTTTCCTAATCACCTATTTTTATCACCTACTAAATTCCCCAATGTTAACTTTCTATCCCTTATTAGTGCTGATAATGTTGTTATATCATGTTTCTCTAAGCAGACTGTGTTTGAATTTTGTTTTGTATTGCTCCATATTTTCTGCACTGTTACCAAAACATCCTTGTTTCTAGCTAATTCCTTGCAACCTACTTGTAACCTTGTGAAATGATTTTCTTTGTTGTACTTGTATTTGGAATGTCATCCCTGTATTTGTTGTTTTGTATCCTCCCGGGTCGTGCCTGAAAATAGTCATGATTATGGCTAGCTCACCTACCCGGTAAACAAAAACTAAATAAATAAATAAAAATAAATAACATTTCTGCCTACCACATCCTTATGGGTGGCAAAACTTTGGCTCAGCCGGAAGTATCCAAGACTTTCTTGAATGGGATCCTTCGTTTGAAACCCCCAGTTATGAGCCCTGCTTCTCCCTGGGATCTGAATTTCATTTTGGAGAAACTCACGCTGCCACCATTCGAACCAGCAGCGAGTTGTGACATTGCTGCCTTTCATGGAAAGCGCTCTTTTTGGTTGCCATTACCTCAGCTAGAAGGATTTCCGAGCTTCAGGCGCTGATGAATAATGACCCTTACTTAATTTTCACAGAGACTCAGTGGCTCTGCATAAATCCTAAGGTGGTTTCAGAATCCACCTTAAATCAGTCTCTTTAGTTGCCAGTATCTTACCCTGAGCTGCCTAATTGGGGTGAAGCAATTCTGCACACGCTGGTTGTACATAGGATTCTTCATTATTACACAAACGGGACAAAGCCAGTCTGTAGAACTGATCAGTCGTTTGTTTCCTTTGCACCCAAAAGAGAGGGCACTGCGGTTTCAAAGCAGTGTTTGCCCAAATGGTTGGCAAACTATCACCTGTTTTCAGAAATATAACAAGACCCTTCCGGAGGAGGTTAAAGGGCATTCAACCAGAGGCATGGCTGCTTCTACTACTTGTTTCAGGAACGTCTCCACCACAGATATCTGTGCAGCTGCCACTTGAGTTCTGTCCACACCTTCACTAGACATTACAGTTTGGACATTGCTTCTAGGCGAGGGCAGGCTTCGCCTAGCTGTTCTGCAGGGACTCTGTCTTACGATCCCTGTTTACTGCTGACTTGTTCATACCTCCCATGTCTCAGACTTGTCTGACTTTGACTGTTTGGGATTCAGTCCTACCTGTTAGTTCCTACTGCAAGAGCCCTCTCGGTAAGATAGTACAGTTACGTAGAACTTGTCAATCTGTAGCTCTCGAGAGACTTGTGCAGTAGGTACTGCTTTCCTCCTACCTTCCCCGGGTTTTCTTCTGCTCTTTCTCCTGCCATAGCTCTTTAGCTCCAGGAGCCCACCCTTCTCCTGTCACATCTTACTAGGTCTTCAGCGGGAGAACTGGAGGCGGGCATGGGGACCGCTACCTATATAGTGTGCTGGCGTAGGTCACGTGATGCCTGGGGCATTTCCCCCCCCCCCAAACAGTGGTAGCTAAAGTTTCCTGTGGTCCTAGCACCTGGCGGCTTAGTCCTACCTGTTAGTACCTACGGCAAGAGCCTCTCAAAGATCTAGTGTTACGTGTAGGTTCTGTGTAACTGTACTTTTCAGAGTGGTATATGGTATACATCCACACAACCCACCCAGCCTCCCTGGTAAGTGGCACAAGATTCTGTTAACAGCATGCAGGGTTCTGACGTCTTTGGGCAGAGTTGGGGGGATATATTTGCGGATGGTGGGAGGAGCTTAGCTTAAATCTGGACTATCATTGCCTTCCATTGGAACCGCCAGAGTGTGGATGTGTACTGTATACCACTGCTTGAACTATGATTACAGGTGAGTAACTTATTTTTTTTGATCTGTCCAGCTAGATTTTGTTGTACTTGGTGCCTACATGGATTAAATATATATGATAAACAAACCACATCCCCATATGGACATGTGCAGAATTGAAAAAAACAAAGGATGAGGTTGTAAGACTGCACACATCTTCTAACTTTTAATACATTGATATATTTTTATTTTGAATTCTTAAGGATCATCTTCTATTGTTGACTCTTTGGAGATGCCAACTCCAGATTCCCAGTATCTCTTGGACCTGGTTAAGTACAGGCACTGGGAGATTCTGTCCTAATTGTAGACGTGTAAGTATTTATTTATTTATTTTATTTAAGTGTTTGTTTTTGTTTGCCAGGTAGGTGCACTAGACAGTATAAATGCCTGAAAATGGCACAACCTGGAAGGCACATAAGATAAAAACAGTATCACAGTTTTACAAGATACAAAAGCACAGCTGCACAGACATCAGCAGTAGAGAGCAAACAATTCAGTCATACAAGAAACAGGACCAAGTACAATATGTGTACACCTGAGAGAAGTTCACTTGCAAAGGTCCTTGAAAACTGGATATGACTAAGCGATCCTAATGTTGAGTGGAAGTGAGTTCCAGAACTTGGGGGCAAAGTAGGAAAAAGCCTGCTCTCCCATATTTGTAGGGCAGTTTGACACAGATATAAACGACAGGTAACTAGATCTCAAGGGGTGAGATAAACAGTTTAATTATTGGTGATGCTAGCTGGGGTGCAGCAGTCCTGAGAAGCCTTGGTTCAGAACCATTGTGGCCAACACTACTACTACAGGGAGATATGGTCCGCAGTAGATGCAGAACATCATTACATGTGATAGCCCTGAGGTAGAAGTGGGGGAAGCTGGTTGCTCAGCTGAAGAGTACTGGTCATGCTCACAGCAAGACGTTTCGGTATATATGATTAGGTCAGAGAAGTGAGAATTAAAAACGTTTAGAAATTGTCACAGTTTACTCCATGTAATAGCATACAAGACACTGTATGGTTTGTACCTTTATCCATAAAACTCTTAATATGACTCCAGAATCTCCTGGAGTCGCCAACAGAGGACTGAAAAAGCTCTTTACAATACGAACTTTTGATGAACCAGTTAGCTTTCTTACACTCATTCCTCTGTTTTCCATTACCCAGCTGTGTGTAGTTAACCCAGAGGGCTTTACATCCTGACTGACCACTTATCCCTTGTTTTGAATTATGTAAGGCAAGGTCACTCTTCAGCCACTGGGTGGCTGATCCTCTAACCCTAGCTTATTATGGGGATGTGCTTGTCCTGTAGGACCTGGAGCTTCAAGATAAAAAAACTTAAAGCATTATCTACATTGGATGCATGATAAAGAGACCTATCTATCTACGGTGTCTGCCGAGAGGTCAGCAGGTTAAGTTTGGAAAAATCCCAAAAGGCCATTTATTTTGGGAGGACTACATGGGGTGTGGTTTCCATATACAGAAAACAAACAAATGATCACTAATAGAATCCAGCAAAGTGCCAGAAGTAGTGGTTCTGTCCTTCTATTTGTAGGGATCCAGTCAATAAGGACCGATGGTTGCTCCTCATCAGTACCCTAATGGGACAGGTGATAAGTTGAGCAAGATGGAGCTACCTAGCAAGGTTTCTAATGTGCCTGCTTTATTGCTGATCCAGTCTGTGTTGATGTCACCAAAGAGGAATGTTTCATTCTTTCCCATGCTAACGGCCAGATAGTGAATAACATGAGATAGACCAGCCGTCCCACTTTTAGGGGGGATTAAGAACACATACAATGTGTAATTTCTTGGCATTCCCAAAGACTGGCAACCTCTGGTAATCCTGTTTAGCTGATCACTGGAAACAGGGGAGGTACCCAAAGACTGGAGGACTGCAGATGTAGTTCCCTTGTACAAAAGTGGGAACAAAGAGGAAGCGGGGAACTACAGACCAGTCAGCCTCACCTCGGTAGTGGGGAAGGTCATGGAAGCACTACTGAAGGAGAGATTGGTGGAACATCTGGTTGTCAATGGACTACAGGACCCAAGGCAGCATGGTTTCACCAGGGGAGGTCATGTCAGACCAACCTCTTTGAATTTTTCGACTGGGTGACTAGGGAGGTGGATCAGGGGAGGGCAGTGGACATGGCCTATCTGGACTTCAGCAAGGCCTTTGACACTGTGCCACATAGAAGACTATTACACAAACTGGGGAATATGGGTGTGGGCAGGACAGTAGTGCAGTGGGTAGGTAACTGGCTGGGCGGCAGGACACAGATGGTGGTAGTAAATGGCTGTCACTCCACAGAGGGAAGAGTGACCAGGGGTACCACAGGATCAGTGCTGGGACCAGTCCTATTCAACATTCATCAGTGACATTGCACAGGACCTAGAAGGCAGAAGTTCCCTGTTCGCTGATGTCACAAAGCTCTATAACAGAATAGACACACCAAAGGGTGTAGACAGAATGAGAAGGACCTGCAGAAACTTGAAGAATGGTCAGGGTTTGGCAGTTGAAATTCAATGCAAAGAAGTGCAAGATAATGCATATGGGGCAAAAACCTGGCACAATATATCAGTTGGGGGTGAGGATATAGCATGCACCAAGCAGGAAAGGGATCTTGGGTTATCATCTCTGATGACCTCAAGGTAGGGAAACAGTGTGACAAGGCAGCAGGTAAAGCAAACAGGATGCTGGGATGCATAGGCAGGGGCATCACCAGCAGGAAAAGGGAGGTCATAATTCCACTGTACAAGACACTAGTGAGGCCCCACCTGGAGTACATTGTACAGTTCTGGAGACCTTACTTACGTAAGGACATACAGTAGACAGGGTAGAGAAGGTTCAGAGGAGGGCAACAAAGATGGTACATGGATTGCATCACAAGTCTTATGAGGACAGGTTGAAGGAATTGAATTTGTATTTCCTGGAGGAGAGAAGGGAGAGAGGGGATATGATAGAGACATACAAGTATCTTACAGGGAGGAACAGGGTACAGGAATACACTATTTTTAAGTGAAAAAGATGTTCCAGGACTAGAGGGCATGGGATGAAGTTGGAGGGAGGACGATTCAGAGGAAACGTGAAGAAGAATTTCTTCACAGAACGGGTGGTGAACAAGTGGAACACCCTGCCAGAGGAAGTGAGTGAGGAAAAACAATCATGAGATTTAAGAATGCATGGGATAGACATAAAGGAATTCTGGAGGTCAGGTTAGGGCAACAGACTTCTAGGAAAACATAAAGTAAACTTACAAGCTCAAATGGGCAGACTGGGTGGGCCGTAGGCCCTTATTTGCTGACACTGTCTATGTATCTATGGCAGAGTGCAGAGCTTCACAGGAAGTTTGAGTATGTACAGGTAGGGCAGGAGCCGCAAGTGATCTGTAAAATAGATAGTGCTGCCCCCCATAGGTTGAATGGTCAAGTCTGGGCTGTTTGTAACCCAAGGGAGCACATAGCATCAGGGATGGATGGCTTTAGCCAGGTTTCTGTTAGGCCAAATATGTCAGAACTGCAGCGTGTTAACCAAGTCTCAGGTTTTGTTCAGTTGGCCATAAGGCTACAAACATTCAGATGGTCAGCTTTGAGACCCTTGGCATCAAAGCATTTGGAGGAGTTGGCAGCATTATCATGAATGTGTGGGGTCAGGATTGGGTTCGATATCCCCTGATAAGGCAATACAGAGGAGTAGGTGCCACACACTAGAGAGACCAGTTACTAAGGAATTGATCAGATGCTTTTGGAAAGATGGCTAATGATAAATAAAACTGGTTTAAATCCAAGAGACTGTGTGTGTGTGTTTGCGCGCGCGTGTGTGTGGGGAGAGGTAGTGGTAACAGCCATCGGTCAGAGACATGGAAGGCAGGTGTGGTATTAGGAGGGACCGAATTGCTAGTTGAGAGCTGGAGTAACATAGTCTGTAAGGACTAGCAGGGCTGCAAGCATAATTCCTGTGACAATGGATGATTGCAGCATTTTCAGGGTGGTCCAAACCAAAGGGGTGAGCTCAGAAGTGGGTAGTGACCATGAAACGGGTAATTCAAACAACATGAAGTCTTGCTGTATTCTGACATATGCAGAGATCTCCAACCCTTGAACTGCCCCGGAGAACAAAGAGTTAACTTTCCATGCAGGGCATGGAATGCTGAGCTCGAGCTCGGTTGAAGCCTCTGACTGCTGTTGTTTGAACTCCAACCGTCAGATTCTTTACTCCGCCTCACTGAACAGTTGCTCCGGAGATTTCTCCTTCGCTCGGTTCAAAAAAGTCGGTTAAAGTGTCATTTTTTTCTCGGTTTCAACCGAATTTCTGCTTTTAACCTGTCGGTTTAAGTCTCTGTCTGTGGTACCGTGAGTACTAGATAGGTTTTTCTATATTTGTTTCTGTGTGGAACTTGTAAACATTGAATCGGTTCGGTTTGAACCGATCAGGTTTGTGTAAAAAAAACTTCTGTCTTTATTAGAGTGTGGTAACCGGTTCGTATTGGTTCTAAAAAAAAAAAAATCGGATTTCATTACGTTTTTTTCCGAGACCCGTAACACGGTCAGGAACCGATAGGGGTGTCTTGCCTGGCGGATTGCCGAAAAAAGGGTAAGTTTTGGTTAGGATTGGCCATGTCTGAGAAACCCAAGAAAAAAACGGGCCCACTGGGTTTCAACACTGTGTGTGTGGGGAAGCCTTTGCTAAGGCTGATCCCCACACCACCTGTGTTTATCGTCTGGGGTTTGACCACCTCAATTCAGACTGCCAAATTTGTAAAAGTTTTCCCAAAGCTACCCTGGATAAGAGAGTAGGTAGACTGAGGGGAAGGGAGGTCGAAGTCCGCTGACCGGATGTACAGCTCGGTTCGGTTCTGACCGAACAGAAAGAGTGCCTCTGACCAGGGCAAAACTTCTTCAGGTAAAAGGAGAACCGATTCTGAGGAGTCGGTTCTGGTTAAAAGACAAAGAAGGATAAATCATCCGTTCGATCCACAAGTTCTTTCTCCGACCGCTGATGAGATAGCCAAAGCGATAAGGATAGTTCAGTCACTAACCCGGTTCGACGAACCGGCACCAGCAGTTAGGGGCTTGGTTGATTGATTCCCCGGTTCGGATTATACTTTAGAAGAATTTTATGAACCGGAGGAGGGAGAGTATGAAGATGATGATGATGGTGATTATGAAAGTCTGGATGTGCCTATTGACCGGACATCTCCCCAAACAAACCTTCAGGTGTTTTCTCCTCCTAGGCTTTCTGGGTCCTTCCCACTTTATGTTTTACAAAAAGTGGCTGAAACCTTCCAGCTTCCTATGGAAGAAGCAGTAGAGGATCCGGAGGAGCCTGATTTTGTTGAGATGATGGACATCCCAGAGTCCAGGAGATTGTCTATTCCCCTCCATAAGTCTTTTGGGAAGCAGACATTTAAAATTCTAAAAACTCCTAATTCCATACCTCCTGTGGACAGAAGAATGGACAAGAGGTATACTCTTTCAGGCTCAGACACGGAGTTCCTTTCCCAGCAATGAAGCCATGTTGGGGTAGTGCAGGCTGCTGCCTGTGATATTGCAAATATTCCCTTGGCTTCACACCCCCAGATAAGGACTCCAGGAGGATTGATGCCATGGCAAAGAAACAGTACATGGCAGCATCTTTGGGACTCAGGCAGGCTAACTATATGGCCTACACAGCTAGATACCAGAAGTCCAGGTGGGACACTGTCATGGCTCTAGCTAAACAGGCCCCTGACCAGCTTGCCAAGGAGCTGGAGCGGGTGGCTGCGGATGGGATTGAGGCATCCAAGGTGCATTTCATGCTGCTGTGGACTCCAATGATGTTTCATCTAGAGTCATGGCTACATCTGTGGCCCTTCGGAGGATGGCTTGGCTCAGATGTACTAGCCTATCACAGGATACCCAGGCCAAGGCTATGGATTTTCCTGTCATTGGTAATTCTCTGTTTGGGGAGCAGACAGAGAACTACATGAAGAAGATGGACGAGTACAGGACCACTTACAGGAGTGCTCAGGCCAAAGAAAGGCAAGCCACTCCTCAGAGGCAGCATTCCAGGGGCAGGGGCAGGCCTTTTCATAGGCATTTTTACCAAGCCTAGGCCTCCTCTTTTGCTTTTGCTCAGAGGGGGTTCTTTAGAGGGAGAGGCAGACGGGGTATGAGCAGGCCTGCTTCCACCCCTCAGCCTAAAGCCCCTGCCAAGCAGACACCCTGATGGGTCTGCCCGGGCCGATTCTCCACTACCTGTAGGGGGCAGGCTAGCTTACTTTGTCCAGGACTGGAAGTCTTTAACATCAGACAGGTAGGTCCTGGAAGTAGTAAGCCAGGGAGTGGTTCTCAGCTTCAAAAAATTTCCCAAGATGAGAACCAGATCCTTTCCACCTGCAAATCCTTCAGAGCCTTGCCCTAGAGGCAGAGGTTTCTTTCCTCTTGGCTCTCAGAGCCATAGAAAGGGTTCCTACCCTAAACAGGGGCAAAGGATTGTACTCCAGGTACTTCCTAACCCCCAAAAAGACAGGAGAATGGCGGCCCATCCTGGATCTGAGCTATCTAAACAAGCACCTTTTAAAGCCAAAGTTCAAAATGGTGACTCTGGGAATAATTCTGCCCTCTCTAAGGCCAGGGAACTGGCTAGCCTCCCTGGACCTCAAAGATGCCTGTTTTCACATTCCCATCAGGTGCTCCCACAGAAAGTACCTCAGGTTCGAGTTGCCCTCAGGCCACTATCAATTCAGAGCAGTGCCCTTTGGTCTAACATCAGCCCCAAGTGTGTTCACAAAGTGCCTGGCAGTAGTGGTTGCTTTCCCTAGGAGAAAAAGATCTCCATCTTTTCATACCTGGACGACTGTCTCATAGTGGGTCAGTCTCCAGACCAAGTCAAGTCACATCTTCAGATAACTCAGCAACTGCTCACTTCCTTAGGATTCCTCCTAAACCTTCCAAAGTCAGTTCTAGAGCCAGTGCAGCTCCTCACCTTTATAGGGCGGAGCTGGATACAGTAAAGCAAGGCCTTCCTTCCCTGGACAGGCAAGGACACTAATAAAACTGGCCTCTTCTTTCACCCTTCAGGTGTCTCGACCAGCAAGGCACTTCTTGCAGCTTTTGGGCCACATGGCAGCCTCTACAGCAGTGGTCCAGGGCAAGATTTCAGATGAGGGACATTCAGTTCCACTTGAGAGCCTTCTGGTCCCAGAGAAAGGATTCCCTTACCAAACTAGTCCCAATGACTCGTACCCTGATCCAGGCTTTGCAATGGTGGCAGGATCAGGACAATTTAAGGCAGGGAGTTCCTTTTGTCACTGGTCTCATTCTCTAATCCTCACCACAGACGCCTCCCTCTTGGGATGGGGAGCCCACTTGGGGGATCTCACCACCCAAGGGCTGTGGTCACCTCAAGAATCTCTGCTTCACATCAATCTCTTGGAACTCAGAGCAGTGTTTCTGGCACTACAAGCTTTTTCCAAGTCTGTTCAGAACAAAGTAGTCCAGATCAGAACAGACAATACCACCACAATGTGGTACATCAGCAAGCAAGGGGGCACTCTGTCTTGGCCTTGTGCACAGAAGCAATGAAGTTGTGGTCTCTGGCCTATTCCCTGCAAACTTCTCTGACAGCAGTTCACCTCCCAGGGAAGGACAATGTTCTAGCAGATGCTCTCAGCAGGATGTCTCAGGGCCACCACGAATGGTCCCTAGATCCCCTAATTTTGAAGGTGATTTTCCAGATGGGGCACTCCACAGACAGATCTTTTGCAGCCCCAGACAATCACCAACTTCCTCTATTTTGCTGCAGACCCCAGTATTGGGCTCAGTCCCCTGGATGCTCTGGTTCTCAATTGGGAAGGGAAGTTCCTGTATGCATCCCCCTTCCTCTCCTGTTCGGTGCTAGTCAAGATCAGATCTCAACACTGCAAAGTGATTCTGATCGCTCCAGACTGGGCCAGACAGCCCTGGTACCCACTGTTGCTGTCCTTAGCAGTCCACCTTCCCTGTCTCTTCCCAGGAATTACAACCTGTTGACATCCTCTCAGGGAAGGGTTTGGTATCCAATCTCAAATCTCTCAATCTCAAGGCCTGGCTCTTGGAGAGTTAGAGTCATGACCTGCACTCTCTGTGTGTTCTGGATATACTAAAGGCTTCTCGAGAAGCCTTCCAGCAGAAAGACTTACAGCCCAAATGGAAAAGGTTCACTATTTGGTGCTCTGGTAGCTTATTTCTCCAGAATTTGCTGGGTTGCTACAGTCCTGGACTATATGGTTCATCTCAATGGCTTGGGACTCAGACCAGCTACACTCAAAGTACATTTAGCAGCTGTTTCTGCTTTTTGTCAGTAGGCAAGCCCTCTTCTCTTTCAGCCCATCCTGTATTTTGCAGATTCTTCAAGGGATTGTTGCACACCAATCCCCCCCTTCAGGGACCCTGCTCCTGCTTGGGACCTTAATGTTTGCATTGCTCAGCTTATGCAACCAACCTTTGAGCCTTTATCCTCTGCAGAGCTTAAGTATTGACTTGGAAAACTGTGTTTTGGTAGCCATTACCTCTGCCAGGCGCATCAGTGAATTGCAAGCCCTGTCAGTGGAGCCTGATTTCATCTCTTTCCATAGTGATAAAGTGGTCCTAAGAACTAACGGGAAGTTTTTGCCTAAGGTGGTTTCGGATTTCCACCTTAATCAGTCTATGTCTCTCCCTGTTTTCTTCACTGACCATTCCTCCTCTGGAGAGAGGAGGCTGCACAGCTTGGATGTTAAGAGGGCCCTTAGCTACTACATAGAGCGCACCAAGGGTCACAGGTTTGAGTCCCTCCAGTTGTTCCTCACTTACGGAGAGGTCGGAAAGGCAAACCTGCCACTAAAGATCCATTGCCAGGTGGATTGTCTCTTGTATACAATTCTGCTATGAAAAATTGGTAGACCTCACCCTCAGGCCTGAGGGCTCACTCTACTAGAGGTGTAGCTGCTTCCCTGGCTGCTGCCAGGGATATTCCTATCTTAGAAATCTGTCAAGCAGCCACCTGGAAAACAGTTCATACATTCACCAAGCATTACTCTCTGGATATCCAGGCTAGGAGTGATGCCCGGTTTGGCACAGCAATGCTTCAGAGCCTATTCCCAAAGTAGGTTCTGTCCCTCCTCCTTGGAGGTACTGCTTGGTAGTCTGCATATGTCGGAACACAGCAAAACTTCATGTTGTTTGAAGAAAAAATTACTCACCTTAGTAATGTTGTTTCTTCTAGTGGAGTCTTGCTGTATTCTGAACCCCTCCCTGCCTCCCCTCTCAGAACCTGGTTTTTGGGATGTGGGTGGGCAGGAGCAGTGTTGGCACCTAGAGGTGCCCCTCTTTTTCTTCACCCTCCTTGTTTTTGGGCATGTGTTTTGTTTTTTGGGTTTCCTGACTTGAGTCTTTGTTTTGAAACCAAAACACCCTTTTTGTTTTATCAAATTTAGTTTCCAGTTGGCTAGTGTGAGTTTACAGTTTCCACACAGAACGCCCAGTGAGTATAGCTCGTAAAGATCTGACTGTTGGAGTTCAAACAACAGCAGACAGAGACTTCAACCGAGCTCGAGCTCAGCGTTCCATGCCCTGCATGGAAAGTTAACTCTTTGTTCTCCAGGGCAGTTCAAGGGTTGGAGATCACTGCATATGTCAGAATACAGCAAGACTCCACTAGAAGAAACAACATTACTAAGGTGAGTCATTTTTTCTTTCTGTTGTTTGCATGTGTTATATCTTTGTAACGTTTATTATCTTTCTGTGCTTATACATCAAAGCATATGTAATGAGGAAAGATTTAGTATAGTTAGGAAGAAGAGATGTATGTGATGTGACTAAAATTGCAAGATACTCAAAATTACTGAATGTGATGCAGTAGGCTAAAGCAGAACATTCAGAAAAGGTAAACAAAGTAATAAAAATTATCGGGAGAAAGTGTTTTTGTGAGGAAATGTTTGATATAAGCAGCACTGTACAGCAGGATTATGTTGTGCTGAATTAATGCATGCCTTAGGTGCACTGAGAGGCATGAGGCATGACAAGTGCCTTCAGCACCTGTGAAGTCCCAAGTCAGCACAGTGTGCACCTTTGTGTTTATGTGAAATTAATCTATGATCATGTGACTGAATTTCTTCAATCACAGTACAGGATTTCTTTGACCTATTTCAGAAATTGATAAAACATATTGATGCACCTGGGATGAGAACAGAGACTGTAAGTAATAAAACTAGGGGACATCATGTGGGAAAATGGGGGCTTACCGCTCATGTGCAAGTGGCCATATGATCTCTATGGGGCTGTTATTATGACCTTGCTAGTTTTCAATGTATGAGCTCTACAGATGTGAATAGGATAAAAATGATCATCTTCGAGGATATCTCTTGCAGCAGGTCACACACTAGGAACCTCCGCTGTCAGGTGCCAGGATAACACCGAAGCTTTTTGCTAGCAGTCTGCCTGGGGCCACCCACACCCGTCACCACATCAGCGTTCCCTGTATGGTCCAGAGGCACCCCATGCACTCTCAGTTCTTTTTCCACCACGACCAGTGTGCGCCGAACTGCAGCAGCTAATTGTCGCTGCCATAAACCGCCATTTTCTAAAACAAGTTCAGTTTATTTTCTCACTCTAGTTTTCTGTCACTTTAGTCCTAAAGTGATCTCTCTTCCTCCCCTTTGTTTATGTCTTCGGATTCCCTCTTCAGATGCTGCAAGTGTGGGCAGAAGATCTACGACAAGGATCTGCACAATGCCTGCATTCATTGTCTGGGCACCACTCATGACATTCAGGCCTGTGAAATCTGCAGCAGGTTTAACCAGGCCACCCATCGACGTCATCTAAAGGAGCTTAAGGCCTTCTTGATGGAGCAGAAGGTCGCCATTCTGGAGAGGGAGCTTCAGGCCAGAGGCTCCCCCGCTTCCTCGGCTCCATTCTCAGGCTTCCATTATGCTAAGGCCCAGGACAAGTTGTCATCGAGGAAGCACCACCATCTGGACAAGAATCTCCACTCCTCTGAGCGGTCTCTGTCGCAGCATTCAGCGCTGATTGTTTCGGAGCCATTGTCTGGGTCGGCGGCGGCTCCAGCTGCCTCCCCAGCCCCTCTTAGCCACAAGGGCAGTCTTGGCAGCTCCCTCTGCCGGGGTCTACCATTCCAGCGGTAGTTCATAGACAGGCTTCCCAACCTCCCAACTAATGATCCCCACTGCCTCCCCACCCTGTCAGAGGACACGAGGGATGCTGGCAGTATGACCCGTGGGCTCCGTTGGACACCAGGCCCTTGTCGCTGAGGCTTCCTCCATTGTCCCCTCCAACCCCATCCACCTCTGTTTAACACCCCTTAGCCTCCTCAGGGGCTGTCGGAAACATTGTGCTGGTCCTTTTGCTGGCGACGTGCATTCTTTGTCGGGTGCTCTGTCTGTCGACGCCCTTGGCTGTCCTGTCGACAATGGGGGATTGGAGATTCCCAGCTGATAACCCAGGTTGCCCCATTTCATTGATCCTCCCACCTCTTTTTCCGACACTGGGGCCACAGACCCCCCCCCACCACAACCCCTGGGTGCCCTGTCCATGCTGGTGATGGTGGATGTCCAGGCCCTGTTTTCCTGTATCCTGGATCTTGTGCAGAGAGTAGTCCCGCCCCCAGCACCAGTGGGACCCTCTCAGCTACCTGCTGCGCTGTTGTACCGGCCGTCAACGAGACCTGCCCCTTCCCGACTGCATTGTCCTCTGTTTTCCCTCTGAGACCAGGGACCATGACAACTACCGCTCTGATTTCCTCCTCCCTGAGGACTAGTATGATGAGAATGCAGGAGCTAGAACTCTGTAGCACCTCCACTGTGTCTTCTGTGGTGGAGGACTCCTCCAAGTGTGTCCCTCGTGTCTCTTCCCCCAAGACGAACTCCATCCTTCATCACTGTAATGCACCAACTACAGGTCTCCAAAGGCTTCGAGTCGGTGGAACAAGATGTTTCCAGGTGAAACCTGACAATTACTTGGCCTGCCAGAGTCCCCCTTCATCATTCCTTCCGTCATTGATGCGTATGAGGATGCCATCATAGCTGCCTGGTACAGGCCTCATCTGGTCCCCTCTATGCCCAGGAAGGCAGACAAACTGTACCAGGCCCCTTGGGTGAAGCCCTTCCTCTCCGGTCCCCCTCAGGTGGACTCCGTCATCATAAATGCAGCCCATGATCGGTCCAAACTGCCTCAATATCTTAACTCCCTCTCTCATGTTAAGAAGTCCAGGAAGCTGGACCTGATGGGTAAGAGGATATTTGCCTCCTCTACCCTAGCCATAATAGTCCTAAATTACGTGGGTCACATGCCAAAGTACCAAAATGACCTCTGGGACTCAGCTAAAGCTGCTGCACAGTCTCTCCAGGATGGGCCCCAGAAGCAGGAAAATGCTCAAGGCCCTCCAACAGGGGATTGACGTAGACAGGCACCTATTGGGCCACCTATGATGCAGTGGATGCCTCAGCCAGGGTCTCGGGGTGGACATTTGCCTCGAGAGGTACTTCTGGCTTAGGTTTCCTGATTCGCGACAGATGTCCAGCGGTCCATCCTGAAATGCTCCTTCAGGGGCCAGAAGCTTTTGGAAATGATGCAAGACATCCTCAGTATCCTGCAGGCCTCTGGTAGAACCCTTCGCCTGTTCACTCCATCACACTCATCATAAAAGTGGAGGGTGGGTGCCCTTGGCATGCTACCCACTGCCCACAGTCTGCCTCTAAGAAGCCCAGCAACACACAGCTTCTGCAGCCCTGCTGGCATCCACCTCCACCACTAGAAAGCCCTCCCAAGGTGGAAGTGCAGGACCGCCATGGGCTTAGCCACATCCTGACTCCTTGCCTGACCCCTCCACCCAGGCCCCCAGGATGTGGTGGTTAAAGAGTCCTCCTCCCTCCATCTGGAAGGGTGGCGGAGGTCACTACAGATGCCTGGGTACTTCAGCTGATAGAACAGGGTCACGCCTGTAGTTCCTCAAGATACCCCAGATCTTCCTCCAAGACCCTCCTTGTATCCTCCAGATCATGTTCCTGTGCTGCAGGAGATCCATACGTTGCTACAAAAACTGGCCTTAGAACCAGTCCCAGAAAGCCAGCAAAACAAAAATTACTCACCTTAGTAATTGTGTTTCTTCTAATGGAGTCTTGCTGTGTTCTGACATTATGCAGTTAGCCCTAGCACTTGAACTGCACCGGAGAGGAAAGAGTTAACTCTATGCCAGAGCATAGAACATTGAGCTTGAGCTTGGTTCAAACCTCTGTCTGCTGCACTTTGAAGTGTAACCATCCGATTCTTATGAGCTAATACTAACTACACCTGCTAAGCGGAAATTGTAAAATCTACTAGCCAAAAGACAACCAAATATTTTGGGTCCCCAAAAAGACTCGAGTCGAGAACTCCAAAACAAAAACTAGGTAGTGAACAAAACATAACTATAGAAAAATATATATGACTTAATCCACTCACCCTATCTTTAAAGGGGAGAGTGCCAGTTGCACCCCTGAGGTGCAACACTGCACCTGCCAGCCCACTTCCCAAAAAACAGGTTCTGAGAGGGGAGGCAGGGAGGGAAATCAGAATACAGAAAGACTCCATTAGAAGAAACACAGTTACTAAGGTGAGTAATTTTGTCTTCAAACAACATGAAGTCTTGCTGTATTCTGACATTATGCAGACTACCAAGCAGTACCTCCATAGAGGAGGGTACCGAACCTATTTTGGGAATAGGCTCTGCAGTACTGCTGTACCAAACCTAGCATCTTCCCTAGCCTGGGTATCCAGAGGTAATGCTTGGTGAATGTATGGACTGTTTTCCAGGTGGCTGCTTTACATATCTCTAACAAGGGTATATCTCTGGCAGCAGCCAGAGAAGTAGCTGTACCTTTAGTCGAATGAGCCCTCAGACCTGAGGGGGGTACTTTGCCCAGCTTTTCATAGCAGAATTGTATACAAGAGACAATCCACCTGGCAGTAGTCCTCTTAGTAGTAGGTTTACCCTTTCCCACTTCACCATAAATGAGAAACAACTGAGGACAGTCAAACCTAATTGCCTTAGTGCGCTCAGTGTAGTAGCGAAGTGCCCTCTTAACATCCAAACTGTGTAATCTTCTCTCTCCTGAAGAAGAATGATCAGTGAAGAACACAGGAAGAGACATGGACTGGTTCAGATGAAAATCTGAAACCACTTTAGAAGAACCTCTTGTTGGTTCTAAGACCATCTTATCTCTATGAAAGAGATAAACTTATCTCTCTGAAAGAGCTTAAATTGCACTGACAGAGCTTATAATTCACTGATATGTACTTGCTTCCTGGCAGAGGTAATAGCTACCAGGAACACAGTTTTCCAAGTCTAGTACTTAAGTTCTGCTGAGGCCAAAGGCTCAAAGGGTGGTTGCATAAGCTGAGCAATGCAAACATTAAGATCCCAAACAGGAATAGGATCCCTAAAAGGGGGATTGGTATGGAACAATCCTTTAAAGAATTTACAGAAAACAGGATGAGATGCCAGTGAGGCCTTTTCCACCGACAGGAATGCAGAAACAGCTGACAAGTGTACTTTGAGGGTAGCTGGTCTGAGGCCTAAGCCATTAAGATGAACCATATAATCCAGAACTGTAGCCAAGTCAGCAGAATCTGGGGATATGTGCTTATTGGAACACCAAATGCTGAATCTTTTCTATTTGGAGTTATAAGTTTTTTCTAGTGGCAGGTTTTCGAGAGGCTTTGAGAATGTCCAGAACCCCCTAAGACAAATGCAAGCTTGCATATTCTAGCTCTTCAAGAGCCATTCCTTGAGATTGAGAGACCGAAGGTTGGGGTACCAGATCCTCCCCTGAGAGGAGGTTAACAGATTGTGATTCTTGGGAAGAGATAGGGGAAGATGGACTGCTAGGGACAGCAACAGAGGATACCAAGGCTGCCTGGCCCATTCTGGAGCAATCAGGATCACTTTGCAAGATTGTGACCTTATCTTGACCAGAACTTTGAATAGTAGAGGAAAGGGGTCAAGGCATACAGAAATTTCCTCCCAATCCAGAAGTAGAGGATCCAGGGGACTGAGCCCAAGACTGGGGTCTACAACAGAAGAGAGGAAGTTGGTGATTGTCTGGGGCTGTAAAGAGATCTATCTCTAGAGTGCCCCACCTTGAAAAAATCACCTTTAACACTAAGGGATCCAGGGACCATCTGTGATGGCCATGAGAAATTTGCTCAGTGTATCTGCTAGCACATTGTCCTTCCCTGGAAGGTGGACTGCTACCAGAGATGTCTGTGGGGAATAAGCCAGGACCATAACTTCATGGCTTCCATGCTCAAGGCCATAGACTGAGTGCCTCCCTGCTTGTTGATGTACCACATGGTGGTGGTGGTGTTGTCTGTCCTGACCTGAACCACCTTGTTCTGTACTGAGTCCGAGAAAGCTTGTAGAGCCAGGTACACTGCCCTGAGCTCCAGAAGATTGATGTGAAGTAGAGACTCCTGAGGGGACCACACTCCCTGTGCTGTGAGGACTCCCAAGTGAGCTCCCTACCCCAGGAGAGAAGCATCTGTGGTTAGAACCACAATGTGAGACTGAGTGATGAATGGGACTCCTTGTCTGAGGTTGTCCTGACCCAACGACCATTGGAGAGCCTGGATCAGAGTCTGATTCACTGGAATCAGTTTGGTTAGAGGATCTTTTTCTGAGACCATAAAGCCCTCAAGTGGAACTGGATGTCCCTCATCTAAAATCTGGCCCTTGTAGCACTGCAGTGGGAAGCTGCCATGTGGCCCAGGGTTGAAGAAGTGCCTTGCTGGTCAAGACACCAGAAGGTGAAAAGAAGAAGCCAGGTCTATAAAGGCCTTGCCCTTGCCAGAGGGAGAAAGGCTCTTGCTTTGACAGTATCCAGCTCTACCCCTATGAAGGTCAAGAGTTGCACTGGTTCAAGAACTGACTTTGGAAGATTGAGGAGGAATCCTAGAGAAGTGAGCAATTGCTGGGTCACTTGCAGGTTTGACTTGATTTGGTCTGGAGACTGACCCACAATGAGCCAGTCATCCAGGTATGGAAATATTTTTCTCCTTAGAAAGGCCACTACTACTGCTAGGCATTTTGTGAACACCCTTGGTTAGGCCAAAGGGCATTGCTCTGAACTGATAATGGCCTGAAGGCAGTTCGAACCTGAGGTACTTTTTGTGGGAGCACCTGATGGGAATGTGAAAATAGTCATCTTTGAGGTCCAGGGAGGCTAGCCAATCCCCTGGCCTTAGAGAGGGAAGAATTATTCCCAGAGTCACCATTTTGAATTTTGGCTTTACTAGGTGCTTGTTTAAGTATCTTAGATCTAGGATGGGCCTGCCACTCTCCTGTCTTTTTTGGGGGTAAGGAAGTATCTGGAGTACAGACCTTTGCCACTATGAGATGTGGGAACTCTCTCTATGGCTCTGAGAGCCAGCAGAGAGGAAACCTCTGCCTCTAGGGCAATAGTTTCAGAGATGTTTGCAGGTGGAAAAGACCTGACCCTCAGCTTTGGAAATTCTTTAAAGCTCAGGGCCAGTCCCTGGCTTACTACCTCCAGGACCCACTTGTCTGAGGTAACAGACTTCCAGGCCTGGAAACAGTAAGCCAGCCTGTCTCCTATAGGAAAAGGGGAGTTGACCCAGGCTGACACATCAGGGTGTCTGCTTGGCAGGAGTCTTAGACTGAGAGGAAGATGCAGCCCTGCTCATCCCCCTTCTGCCTCTCCCTCTGAAGAACCCCCTCTGAGGAAAAGGAGAGGAGGCCTGTGCTTCGTAGAAAGGCCTGTGAAAGGGCCTGCCCCTGCCCCTAGATTGTTGCTTCTGAGGAGTGCCTGCCTTTCCTTGGCCTGTGCACTCCTGTAGGTGGTCCTGTATTCATCAATTTTCTTCATATAATTCTAAGTCTGCTCCCCAAACAGAGAATTCTGACAACAGGGAAATCCATGGCCTTAGCCTGGGTGTCTTGTGAGAGGCTAGTACATCTGAGCCAAGCCAATCTCTGAAGAGCCACAGATGTAGCCATGACTCTTGATGACACATCATTGGAGTCCACGACAACATGAAACTGGATCTTAGATGCCTCAGTCCCATCAGCAGCCACCTCCTCCAGCTCCTTGGCAAGCTGGGGGGAAGCCTGTTTAGGCAGTTCCAGAACAGTATCCCATCTTGACTTCTGGTATCTGGCTGTGTAGGCCATGTAGTTAGCCTGCCTGAGTCCCAAGGAAGATGCCATGTACTGTTTTTTAGCCATGACATCCAGCTTCCTGGAGTCTTTATCTGGGGGTGTGTGAAGCCAAGGGTATGTTAATCTTATCACAGGCTGCAGCCTGCATGACCTCAACATGGCTGCATTGCTGGTACAAGAACTCCGTACCTGAGCCTGACAGCATGCACCTCTTGTCCATTGGCCTGTCCACAGGAGGTAAAGAATTTGGAGTTTTGAGCAATCTTTGTGTCTGTTTCCTAAAAGATTTATGGAGGGGAATAGACAGTCTCTTGGACTCTGGGATGTCCATCATCTCCACATAGTCAGGCTCCTCTTGTTCCTCAACAGCTTCAACCAGAGGGAGCTGAGGGTTTGTGCCATTTTTGTAAAACATGAAGTGGGAAGGAACTGAGAAAGCCTAGGAGGGAAACACCAGAAGGTCTGTCTGGGGAGATGTCCGGTTCTATGGGCTCATCCAGACCTTCAATACCATCATCATCATCATCATTCTCGTAGTCTTCATCCCTCTCCAGATCCGGTTCATAATACTCTTCTGGGGAATAGTCTGGAACTGGAGGAACTGACTGAACTGAGTGCCTACCGAGAGGTGATTCAACTATACTAATTGCCCTGGCAGTTTCCTCAGCGGTTGGACGATGCAGTTCTGGATCCGAACTGGCCGATTTCTCCTTTTTCTTTCTCTTAACTGGAACCCAGAGCCCCTCAAAGATCGGCTCTCTTGCGACTGAGAGTCTCCCAGGTCAGTGGGCACCGCCTCAGGTTCAGTCGTAACCAAACCGGGCTGATCATCCGGATCAGCGGACTTTTTGGCCTCCTTTTCCCTAAGTCTGCCCAATCTTTTATCTAAGGTGGCCTTAGGAAAATTTTTACAAATCTGGCAGTCTGAATCAAGGTGGTCAAAATCCAGACAGTAAACACAGGTGGTGTGGGGATTAGCAAAGGCCTCCCCACACGCACTGCAGTGTTGAAACCCAGTGGGACTGGTTTTTCTTTTGGGTTTTTCAGACAAAGCCATCCTAAAACAACCCGCAAGGGTAGTGATGCACTGCTACTGCGAGGGTAGGGGAGGCCGACCAGGAAGGGGAGTGATAGGGAAGAGGGTTATTGCCATGCAGTATGCCTGCTGCAGCTGAGCCAGTTGTGTGGTGTGGTGGTGAGGGTGGCTAGCTCCAGCGCAGCAGGTACTGGGGTACTTGTGCCGCGGCTGCGGCTGCCGCTTAATTTTTTATTAATCGAGGCCGCCCCTCCTCAACATGCACCCCCTGAGCATAGGGAACTTTTAGTGGGGGGAGGGGTGCAGCCCCCCCACACACACACACATAGACACTAAGTCTATTTGCCAGATGTTTAGTCACCAGCATGTGTTTATCGCCGAATTGCTTTTCGGTGATATACACTCACCATAATAGCAATTACCATTTTGCATTCCCTATTATGACATAGAACCGTTCCCTAGATATGCAGGATGCCAACCTGCATATCAAGGTTTGTTCTGCTCACAGGAAGTTTCTCAGGTTCCAGTTTCAGCACTACCAATTCTGGGCCCTTCCTTTGGCTTATCCACAGCACACGGGTCTTTACTAAGTGCCTACTGGTACTGGCACTGGCCTTCAGGAGGGAGGCCTCTATGTCTTCCTTAGCTGGACGACTGGTTGCTGAAAGCTCAGTCCAAGCAACTGTCTGTGACCTTGATACGTACTCTACAGTTGTTTGGCAATCTGGGGATCGCCATCAACCTCACAAATTAGTGCTATCCCTCGCCAGCACCTCCAGTATATAGAGGTTCTACTGACATGCCCTAGGGCTATGTTTTCCTTTCCCAGACAGGGCGGAGCGACTCATGGCACAGGCCCAGGAACTCTACCACAGTTGATATGTCACGCCAGGACATCTCTCCGGATGCTGGGCCTGATGGCAGCTGCCATCGCCATGGTCCTTCTGTGCACCTCCACATGCGCATCCCAGTGGCCCAGTGGATGCAGTGGGACCAGAGAACAGACTACCTGGAGCAGAATGTGGTGGTGGTCACCGTGAAGAAGGTTCTCCTGTGGTGGATGGAACCCAACCATTTGCTAAGGGAGGTTAAGGGAGTTCCTTTCCTGTTTCCTCCCATCATCAGTTCCTCACCACGGATGCCTCTGTGCCTGGGAGTTTCATCTAGGTTCTCATCAGACACAAGGAACATGGACCCACGAGAGACTTCCTCCCACATAAATGTCCTGGAGATGAGGGCGCTTTTATGCTCTAGCCTTCCAGAACCACATGTCCCCAGGACCTCTGTGCAAACGGACAACATAAGCGTGGTCCACTATATCAACAAGCAAGGGAGGACCCACTCTTACCCCCGTGCAAGGAGTCTTGAGGGTTTGGTAATAGGCTCTGGAACACAGTCTAGACTTGTCGGCCGTCCATGTTCCAGGTGCCCAGAACATCCTAGCATACAGCATAAGCAGGTCACAGTCCAGAGCACATTAGTTGGTGCTGCTGACCTCAGTCGTAGATGACCTGTTTGACCGGTGGGATCATCCAGAGTTGGACATTTTTGGTTCCCCATGCAATGCAAAACTGTCGCTTTTTCTGCTCGCTCAATCCAGGGCCTGGAGTTTTTTGGCACGACTCGTTGACTCTCTTGTGGAAAGTGAGATTTCTATGCCTTCCTCCCTTCCGCTGATTCAGAGAGTACTGGTAAGCTTCCAATGGAGGGAGCCACCATGATTTTAGTGGCTTTTTTTGGACGCAGCACATCTGGTTCTCTGTTCAACAACAGATGGCAGCGGAGGCTTGGGTCCCCTTCCTTGTGTCTGGGCTTACTGTCAGGACCAGGGAACCCTAGTTCATCTGAACCTTCAGTCCCTTCACCTGCATGCCTAGCTCCTGAGGATATAGCTATTGCCAGGTTTGGTGTCTCCCTTAAGGTGGCTGATGTCCTGGTGGCTGCCAGAAAGACTTCCACCTGGGCAACGTATTCTGTGAAGTGGAAGTGTTTCGCCTTATGGGCAGCTTCCCACCACTTGGACCCATTCACCTGCCCAGTGAACCAGATCCTTGAGTACTTGCTGTCCATATTGGACGCTGGTCTGAAATACTCATCTCTGAAGGTGCTCCTGTTGGCCATTTCTGCTTTCCATGTGCCCATCGAAGGTCATACAGTGGCCCAGTTAGATGTGACCTGTACATTTCTGAGGGGCATCCTCCATTTAAAGCCTCCCATCTGCAACTCTGTCCTGGCATGGGACTTAGAGAAACTTACTTTAGCTCCTTTTGAGCCTACCGTGTCTTGCGAGCTACACTTTCTGTTGTGGAAAGCATTATTTTTGGTTGCTATTACTTCTACTTGGAATGTTTCCAAGTTACAGGTGCTTATGTGTGAGCAGCCTTACTTGATTTTCCACAAGAACTGGGTGTTCTTGCACACTAATACTAAGATCTTCCCTTGTCAATCTTCACCATTCATTACTTCCTGGGTGTAAGCCGGAGGCGCGCACCCGCCACGGGAGCTTTTTTTTTTAAAAGCTAGCTCTAACGGCGCCGCCCTCGAGACCGGCGTCATGCGCGAGGGCGGGCCGTTAGTGCCACCGACTTCTCCTCCAACTCAGTTCTGTTTCTCCCGCCGTCGAGGCAGCACCTGCTTTCGCTGGAGCATTTTCAACTGCATAGTTTTCGCGACTCTCCATTTTGTATCGACTCGATTGCATACCGGTAAGACTGTTCTTTTCTATTTGTATGGGCGCTGGGTGTGTTTCCTACTGTGTTTTTCCTCAGTAGTATCTCGTGCCATGTCCGTTCTGGAGCCGGTTGCCAAGACGGGCCGGGCTCCTATGCGCGGTGTGCCTTGTGGCCGGGTATTTCGCCCTCGGACCGGCATGACGGTGTCTTCGTTGCCTGGGACCCAACCATGATATGGATTCATGCGATGCCTGCTTTTCCATGGACCGTCAAGGCCCTCGAAGTCAGCTGCTTCAAGCTCGGCAAGGCCCCCGCCCGACTTCTCGGAGGCGCTGCTGTCATGGGACTCCCAGGTAAGATCTCTAGGCCCGCCCCGGTCCTCTCCGGCCTATACGGTCCGAGGAGAGGGGCCTCTCATCTCTTCTGCCAAGAGGAGGTCCTTCTGCGTGTCGGGGAGCGCGTGTCCTTCCGGCCGCGCGCCGACACGGCTCGAAGTCACCTCCTCGGAGGTGCAGGCTCTTCAGTGTCGAGGCCTCGATTTGGGCCAGGCACCGCGATCCTTCGACGCCGCTGGGCGCCGCTCGGGATCCCGCGCCATTGCGTGCCGGTGATCGAGGCGGGCCGACGCGGGCGCTTATTTCGGATCCCGCGCCGCTCGCGAGTGCCGGTGATCGAACGGTGCCGCTGGCGGCGCTTGCTTTTGATCCCGTGCCGTCTGCAGCGCTGGGTGATCATAGCGGGCGCCGCTGGCGGCACGGGTTGTGCCCCGGCGCTGGTCGATTTCCTCGCAGCGCCGCTCGGTTTCCGACATCGGAGCGGTGCTGGCTCGGGCTGGCGCCGTGGAGGATCTGGGATCGGGTCTGGCTGTTGCCAGTGTTCGGGGCAGCAGCGCTGTCTGGTACTGTGCTGTCATGCCCTCATGCCTCTGGGACCCCTGGTAGCCAGCATTGAGGTCCTGCTGATCTCTCGCCCTCGGAGGCCGGCGACCGGACGGACTCCATCCTGGCTCCCCACTCTTCGGAGTCAGGGTCCCTGTGGCTCGAGGTACCAGGCGGCGCAGCGGGTCCTCCTCTGTCCCCTTCCGCCTTCCTCGAGGGCTCCTGCTGGGGTGCGGGGTCCGGGTGGAGGAGGTGTGGGGTGACTGAGGGGAGGCCTCTGGGGACTGTAGCTACCTCCGGGTGCTGTTGCTCCTCTGGAGGGGTAGGAACGCTGCAGTCGAGGAGGAGGGCTCTCTCGAGTCCGAGGGGTTGAGGGCAGGGAACAGGCCTCGGTCTCTTTGGCCACCTCGGGTGGCAGGAGCTGGAGTCCAACCCCGCCTCTTCCTCCGGGCTCTAGGGTGCCTCCGTGGCTTGTTGTGGCTGCCCTTCTGATCCATGCAGTCCCGACTTCGCAGGGGAGGTTCTCCTGGCTCTTCCAGGCTCCGCCTCCAGGGTTCCGCTCTGCGGCCTGGTTTGCTGCCCGGACCCCGCCAGCTCGGGCTGCTGCCTCCTGATTCCAGAGCCCTGGCAGAGATCTGTTGCCCTCGTAGGTGCCCTCTCCCATCTCTCTGCTCCTCCTCCACCCGCTCCCGGGCTATGTCGGTCCCACGGGTCCGTTATCCTGGGAGCAGTCAGAGGTTCTGCAGCGCCTTCCCTCATATGTTAGATATAGCATGAGCGGGTCTTTCGACTCTCCCCACCGCTGCAGAGTCTTCTGGGATTCCAGTTCCCCATCATCCTCGCCTCTCCTCTGAGGGGAGGAACCCCTGCTCATCTCTCTCCGATGCTGATTTCACGGAATATCAGCGATTCCTTTCGAGGATGGTGAGGGACCTTCAGATCTCCTATATTCAAGAGACAATACTGAACGGAGACGCGTGAATTCTTTGGGAATTCAGTGCCCAACATTTGGTGGTACCTTCCTGGCTCATCCTTCCAGGAGGCGCCTATCCGTCCTGGCAGTCACCAGCCGCTTCTTCTCCAGCCCCGCTGACTGTCAGCGTCGGTATTGTGCCCTCGAGTTCTAGGTACCTTCCCAACCCCTTCTGGTTTGGTCTACCTTGACACTCCTTCCGGGCGCTGCCTGGCGACCACGCCCACTCGGATCCGACTCTCAGTTCGACCAGCTTAAGAGTTCTCTTCTGCAAGCGGCTGCTTGTATAGCATCACATCAGGCTCACCACGCTGCCTACAACCGCATCTGTGGTCGATGCTTTCTCAACTCCTAGCGTCAATGCCTGATACGGAGCAAACCAGACAAGCTGTTGCCCTCTCCGCTGTAGGCCTGGAGCTGGCAAGACACCAGGCAAGGGCATCTTATGACGCCAATGAGGTGGCTTCCAGGCTTGCGGGGACAGCGATCTGCATTAGGCGGACAGCATGGCTCCGTCTCTCAAGGTTGTCACCCTGGCCGGTGAGGGTGATTCGGCCTGCCTGGGGACCTGTCTCTTTCCTCTAGAGCTAGGAGACTTTGCAGGCCTCTCCTTCCGCCCCTCGGGAGGCACCTCCTAGCTCTTCTCCCACTTAGGCTTCTGTGAATTAGCCAGGGTCTTCCCTTCTGTTTCTCACCAACAGGAGGCTGGGGTCTGTTCCTCAGGGTCTTTACCCTTCCCCTTCTGGGGAAGAGGAGCTTGTATCACCAGGAAGTAATGAATGGTGAAGATTGACAAGGAAGATATGAAAATTACGTACTACCGTGATTCTTGATCTTCTCTTGTATCTTCACCATTCATTACAGCTCCCTCCCACCATCCCTCAGTGGCCTCCTTCTGTATGCGTCTCCCCTCCCGTCTCATTCCTCCCTCTTGCTCAAAAAAAAAAAAATTTTTCTAAAGGAAATCTCTGTCCTTTCCTGTTTTTCCCAAAAAAAAAAATCCAGGAAAATTATTTACTCTAAGATTCATGGGCTTTTGTTGCAGGAGTGCTGAGTTGTGAGTAAGCTACACGACTATCCCTCCGCCATATTTCTCTGGCGAGGCACTCCTAGGGACCTTGCCTGACTCTGTCTGTGCAGTTTGATCCGTAATATTCTGCTAATCAATTACTAAGCCCTAGAATCAACCCCTTTGTCTTTTTCTTGCAGAGCAGGAGGAACGTACGGTTATTTCCTTCTCTTTAAAACTGAGGAACTCTCTCCGACTGCTTGAAGGCAACCCTGGCTTCTCCGGTCATGTTTTCTCTCATAAGCCTGCAGTTATGCTCTGTCTTGAAATTTTTCCTTTTCAAGGGTCCTTCTATGGACAGTGTTGCAGAAAAGCAGTGCCAACCATGACCGGTTCTTGCCAGCTTTAAGTCTCTCTTGCCTTGCCATAGCAAGTCCGATTGAGTTCCATTATATTACCTACAAACCGCCTGGAAAGGCTAAAATTTTCTTCCTAAACCCTTGAGCAGCTCTTACATGCTGCCTGGGAATTATCCTTTCCTAGCCGGGTGTCCTCCAGACGAAAGGCCTGCTCTCCGGCCAGGAGCCCGCAGCTAGGATCAAGGACCATGGCATGTTGAGGTCAAAGACTATGCCCTCCTTAGTCTGTCTAGCGGGTTCGGTGAACCTTCTCTTCAGCTCTGCCAGTGGGGATTCTTACTCCTTATTAAATCGGCCTTAAGCCTCTCGGCTAACTATGCTCGTTGGGCATTCTGGTCTCCTCAACATCCCATCTTTCTTCTTCTTCTCTTCTTCATTCCTTCTCTTCCCTTCTATCTACCTCCTAGAGTCGCCCCTAAGGAGGCCTCGATCCCTAGGGCAGGGATATACTCTCTCCTCTGTCTATTCTCCATTGGCTTATTCCTTTTCAGTTCATTCTTCCTTACTTTGCTATCCCTTGGCTATCTTGCTTCGCTTTCTTTTTCCATAATTTAAGTTTTGCCTCTCAGCTCACAGAACTGAGTTGGAGGGAGGAGTCGATAACTATACTGCCGCCCTAGCATGACGATGACGTCGGGTCTTGAGGTGCGCGCGTTAGAGACTACCTTTAAAAAAAAAGCTCCTGTGGCAGGTGCATCTCGCTTACAATTCAGGAAGTAATGAATGGTGAAGATACAAGAGAAGATCAAGAATTACGTAGGTACGTAATTTTCATATCTTGCCTAAGGTGGTGGCTGAATTTACCCTGAATCAACCATCCACCTGCCTGTCAGTTTTCTGGAGCATGCCAAGTCAGGTGAATCATTGCTCTTATTTTAGATTTACATAGAATTCTTAGATATTATATTCACCACACAAGGGACTACAGGAAGCCCTTTGCACCTTTTTGTTTCCTTCGGTTCCTGGGAAAGAGGGTGTCCTAGTTTCTAAGCAGTGCCTATCCAAATGGTTGGCCTACTGCTTCATTTTCTGTTACAAAAATGCAGTAAGGAACTTCCAGGAGCTGTCAATGCCTATTCTACCAGAGGCACGGTCAATTCTGCAGCCTGTTTTACAGGGGTGTCTGCAGCCGAGATTTGCGCGGCAGCCATTTAGAGTACTGTTCATACATTCACTAGACACTACAGTCTAGACATTGCCTCCATGAGGTGGGCAAACTTTGGCCTCGCTGTACTACAGGGCCTCCTTTTTTAGGTCCCTGCTTTCCATCCTCTCTTCCTGATATCCACTGCATCACTGCTTGGGACTTGTTCCTAGTGCGTGACCTGCTGCAAGAGATATCCTCAAAGAAGATAGAACAGTTACATAAGAATATACTGTAACAGTGGATCTTCAAGAGAATCTCTTGCAGCAGTTCATGCTGTTTCTCTCTCTCCTTCCCCCTGTGTTCATAGTCTTCCCTTCCATTCTCCTCTCTCCAAGATGGTCAACCTTCTATATTTGAGATCTTTTCTGGCAGTTATTCTGGCTCTCCTTGGTTTCCTCGTGAGCTTGTCCTCGCGAGATGGTCTCCGCTGGGGAACCGAGGAGTGCATGGGACCGCCCATGACTATACAGGGGAATGCTGACATGGTGACGTTGTTGTGGCCGGCCCTAGGCAGACTGCTAGCGAAAAAGCTTCCATGTGATCCTGGTACCTGATGGCAGAGGTTCCTAGTGTGTGACCTGCTGCAAGAGATTCTCTCGAAGGTCTGCTGTTACGGTAAGTTCTTGCGTAACTGTTCTTTTATATTGATGTAATATAATAATTGCATCGATATGAGCTATTAACAAAGATTAAACCGTGGAGATGTAATGGACTGGAATTGGAGAACTATATCTATACAACAAACATGACACAGTCCTGCTTTCTAGTTGGTTTGAACAATGTCACCTGCTGTGGGATAATCCAGTGTCACAAGTGGCGTTAGGCACATGTGAAACATGTGGCCTCTTGGGGCACCAGCACAGCCAGGGCGCATGAGCCTGTGGTTCCCCAGTCCCCTGAATGTGTGTGTTCATGTTTGTCTTTTTTCCCTCATGGACCTGAGTGAAAAATTAAGGCAGCCATATCTGGTGTCTTTTGTTGGGTGGGGGAGCGTAGGTAAAGACTTGTGCCCCAGATTCTACCTGCCTGGCTGCCCCACTGCCCGTGAAATAGTCAGCTTCTCCCCATTGTATTGGCGCTTGTCTCATTCTGTTCCTCTTCTATGACTGCCCCCACCCCCACTGCTGTGCATCTGTGTTTTTGTGCCAAGCAAGTACACATGTGCGCAGATGGGTGTGGGACAGGTGCATCTGAGAGGGTGTGGGACAGAGGGTTGTTTTGAAGTCTGAGGTTAGGCTACGCTTTTTCTTTTTTTTTTTTTTTTCACCAAATAAGCTATTGCAGCTGCTGTTGATGGCAGGGCGTTGCAGTTTCTTTAGACCCCTACGTGCCTTTCCACCCCCCCCACCTTCTGTTCAATTTCCTGACTGCTGCCTTTCTGAGAAGTAAGGAATCTGATCCCCCCGCCCCACACCATTGCAGCAATAACTGCTCTTGTCATGGCTGGAAAGAGGCAACATGGCAGTGGCTGTGGGCATTACTCGCATATAGGTTATTGGTGTGTGGGCACCACCATGACTCCTCCAGCAGCTTAAAACAAGAACTTCAGCAGAACTGGAGGTAAGAAGTGGGCTGCACGTGCCATCCTACCTGGGACCTTCTCCTGCTCGCCCTGCCTTGGGGGGGGGGTGTATGTAAGTGCAGCCTGCTCAGCCAACACTTATTTTTTTTCTTGTTACTCTGTGTGTGTGTGTGAGGGTGCAGTATATGGGGGAGGCGGCAGCACAGCTGCCAGTTTGTTGTGTCTGAGCCTGTTTCTTCTGCTCCTCTTTATCAGCCCTGGGGTCCCTGTTACCATCCAGCAGCACTGATTTATCCTGTTTTTCAGACATATGCTTTTCCTGCTTAGGGTGCTGTTTGTCTAAGAATGTTTGCTGGCTACACCGGGAACAAACATATCACAGATATGCTGGGGTAGCCAAGTTTTCATTGTCAAGCTAGGCATTTTGACTCTAGCATATATTTCAGAACATACGCTTTTGAGAAGAAGAAAAAAAAAAATTTATTTTTCCAGTATTTCATTATGATGTTTGCCACCTTGTCCTCCTGCTTTAACCTTCCCCAAAGTAATAATCCTGTGTTGGGACATGGCAATCATTTCTACAGCAACACAGGTTGTGATGCTCTTCTGTGTCAGTCCTAGAGCACCTGTTCCATCCTTCTGGGAGGGGGGTTTCCTTGCCCAATACATAGAATTAAAAGGAAATTTCAACTTCTGTAAAAGGTTCATTATTGGGAGAAGAGTACCAGGGTGCCATAGGTGCCAGTGTTTCTGGAATCAACATGGGCATATAAATTGAGAAACGTTTGGGAGAAGAACATGGGTGACACATTTAAAATATCCGATTTAAAATGCCTCATCTGCTTCTTCTGATGTGGCTGGCTGGAGCTGGACCTTCAGCACAGTCCTGTATGAAGCGAGCCAGCAGCAGTCTGAGACAGGAGTTGGTTGCAACTAGCTAGCCGGTCCCCCTCCTAGGGTTACTGTTCGATTGACTGATGGCACAGGGTCCAGTCTAGAGGAGGGAAAGACTGCATATGTGCAGCATCTAGTAGCGGTGGTATTAGCGGATGCTGGGATGAGTTCTCTGTTGGTCAACTTGCATAGAGTCTTTTGGACCTCCCTCTTGACGTGTGATGCTCTGGGACCACCACCTGAGGAGTGAGACATATGAGCAGGACTTGACAGCTAGGGTCTTGAGCACAGAATGACAAGGGGTGAGTTCAACAAGTAAGCACTAATGCCTGACGAAGGAGGCTTCTACTGGGGAATTAATGCATGGTTGGGGTTTGGCCTCGTGCCTACAACCACTCAACCATGCATTAATTCCCCAGTAGAAACTGACTCGGAGGGCATTAATGTGCTTGTATTGATGACAATACTTATGTTATTGTTGTTCCAATTCCATTTTTTCACTTCTGTCCGCTGTAACTGTTCGGTTTTGTATTACGCTGTCAGATCCCATGCCTTTGCCACAGTGTGTTTTCTGTGGTCTGCTGCATTGTAGGATATACAGCGCTTTCTGCTGTGATAGCTACTGGTGCTACAAGCTTGATCAGTGACCCCATGATTAATAGTTGGAGCGGGTATTACCAGTGATTAATTACTGCTCCAACTTTGATCATGTGGTGCGCTTTGTCCAATGACATTCCCTTATTTCACACTTCTCTTTTTTGCCATGTTACAACAGGTATTATATATGCTTGGTGAATGAAGGCATGCTAGCAGGGACCTATTGTTTTTGCTGTGTTTTCTTTGGCTCTTTCTAAAGCTACCAGGGTTGTTAAAATGCTGAGGGGGGTGTTTGCTGGGAGAGGCTAAACCAGAAGGTGGTCTGCTCTTGCTCACTGACCTCATGGGTAAAACGGAGGTTACATTTTGCATTATTGATCTGAAGGGACCCACCCCACCCATCATTAGCTTTTCCACCCACTCAGCCCATCTGGGCTTCATGCACCCCATTTAGTCTACCCTCCCCCAGTAGCCAGTCACCAGTAGATCCTATACTGCATGATGATCGCAATCCTCCTATCACCTTCAGGTCCAAATACTGGCATTGAGCGTTCCCAACTTCAGTAGTGTACCCTTCATAGCACCACTAAGGCGTAGAATGCTGGCATTCAGGTCAGGATGTGATGGGTGGATCTGGATTGTCATGGAGCATTGGCCCTGTTATAAACTTAAACTTGCCTGAGTGACTGGCTGTTGGTATTCATCGACAGATGGGAAGTTTAGGCTGAGAATGGGCAGGGGTGGGCTTGCCTGCTAGTTGCAGCTTGCTTTTCATTTTAATGTTTAGTCAGGGAAGGTGTCGGACTGCAAACTTCAGATGTTGGAAGGGAGAGAAGAGTACTGTGGGAAAGCTGAGATAGGTGGAAGTGCTGTTGCCAGCCAGGCATTTGGGGATTACATTTTAAGTCCAGAGAGAGGCATACTGCCTGGGTTGGGAAGGTGGATAAAGGGTAAATAAAGCCAGCACCAGGCTGAACCCAAACTTTTAACAGCTTCAGAGAAGGGAAAAATTTGCACAACAAAAGTTTGCCTGCTATGTGCCAGTTCCATTACCTGAAATGCAACAACGTGCATCACTGTGGTTACAGTAATCTCATAAATTTAAAAAGGCACAGTTTCTTTGTTCATGCCCCTTCTTACCAGTATCGCAGACTAGACACCACTCGAGCGTGCCATATTTAAAATTGAGAATGTTCTTTGAATATATTGGAGGCAAATATTTTTTGAGCTCTGTGTCGAGGAGTTCTGCTGGGAGAAATCAGGATTCCCTACAACATAAACCCTTTTTTTTTTTATCAAATATACTTCATTGGTTTTTCAAAGCAGGCATACATATATATTAACCAAATATTCATTCCAGGATTTACAGACCAAGCATGGGGTATTTATCAGCTATGTGTTCTTATTAAATGAGGAGGAGGAGGAAGCGAATCCTGGTGGGGGACTCCATCATAAGAGGGGTCCAGCTAGGAACACAGGAGAGGGAGGACAGGGAGGTGAGGTGCCACCAGGTGCCACGGCATGGAGGGATGGAAGGAAGATCCTGGGGATCACTGGAAGGCAAGACGGAGGGTGAGCTGGATGTCATTATCCACCTAGGTACTAATGACCTGGCAAATGGGGAGCCAAAGGAAGTTCAGGAAGAGTTTAGGAAATTGGGAGGGTCTCAAGCAAGTAGCTACTTCAGTCACTTTCTCAGAAGTACTACTCTGCAGAGGCAAGGGAGAGCATAGGGTGCATGCACCAGAACTTTAACTCATGGTTGAAGAACTGGTGCTGTGAGGAAGGGTTTGGATTCATTGGTGACTGGGGACCCACCTGGAGGGATGGAGGTTTGTTCAAGCCTGACAGCCTGCATCCATCCTGGAGGGGAATCCAAGCACTCAATGATAAGTTTAAATGCTACATTGACAAGCATTTAAACTAGCAAAGGGGTGGCAGGCCAGCTAGAGGGTACCTACTTTCTCACCCCACAGCTAGCAGTGGAACCAGTGAACCGAGCGGAGTGGCTATCTCTACAAAGCAGTGTGCAAAGATGGAGATTAGCACCCAAGAGGTGGATCGGGCAGAAAAGGGCAAAATTCAGCAAAAGGGTAGACAACAAGGAGAACCAGGATAAAGGACAACTAAGGAAGGGGCTGGAGTAGAACAGCCAAACAGTCTAGGGAGGTCAAATAATGGAAAGCCATGTGTGCCAATGCCAGGAGCCTTAGCAACAAGATGGAAGATCTGAGGCTGTCATGTGCAGTCAGACCTGGACATTGTGGCCATCACTGAAACCTGGTGTAATGATAACCACGACTGGGAGATGGCCATACCTGGCTACAACATATTCAGAAGAGACAGGCAGATAGAAAGGGAGGAGGAGGGCACTGTATATGAAAATGACAAAAGGGCCACAGAGGTCCAGGAGGAACAAAATGGGGAGAGATGCTGTGGGTTAAGCTGGAAAGGAAAATGGGGCCAGCCATCCGCACAGGTGTGGTCTATAGACCACCCAGCCCAGGAGGAAGAAACAGATAGGAGCTGATGCTAGCCATGCAAAGGATGGCAGACAAGGGTGAGGTAGTACTGGTTGAGACTTCAGTATTCCAGACGTGGACTGGAGCATCCTAGCAGCAGCATCAACTAGGAGCAGATTTATCCTGGACTCCCTTCAGGGTGCCTTCCTCAAGCAACTGGTCATGGAACCCACTCGGCAGAAGGCAATACTGGACCTTGTGCTCACAAACAGGGACAGTGTGATGGGGTAACAGTGGAGGAGCACCTGGGGAACAGTGACCACCAGTCATTGTGGTTTGAAATCACAGAAAGAGCAGAACCAAACCACACAAAAACACGTATCCTGGATTTTAGTGGGGCAGACTTTGGGAAAATGGGGAGATACTTGAAAGAGGCATTAAGGGGAATGGGGCAGGAATCAGGGGTTGAGGAACAGTGGGCAGTATTTAAAATGGGGATTTCAAGAGCAACAGAATTATGCATTAAGCAGGTTAGCAAGAGGAAAAGGAAGAGGATACCATTATGGTTTTCCAAAGAGGTAGCGAAGAAAGTGAAAGCCAAAAAGATTGCATTCAGGCAATACAAAAAGACACAGGCAGAAGGGGATAGGGAGAAGTACCAGGAGAAGCAAAGGGAGGCAGGGAGGTCAGTAAGGGAAGCCAAAGCTCAGACAGAAGAACACATTGCAAAATCAGTGGTAGAGGGGACAAAACCTTTTACAGGTACATAAGTGAAAAAAGAAAGGCAAAGGGAGGGATAGTGAGACTGAAGGGGGAGGATGGGGGCCGCGTGGAGGATGACAACAGTAAAGCTGACATATTGAACAGGTATTTCTGCTCAGTCTTTACTGAGGAAGAGGAGGATAATGGGTTTGAAGGGAGTACAAGGGGTGAGAATGGTGCAGAAATGGACACAAGTCCCTTTACTCGAGAAAGGGTCCTGAAGGAACTGGAAGTAATAAGAATTGATAAAGCAATGGGGCCAGATGGGGTGCACCCCAGGGTCCTTAAAGAACTAAGAGAGGTGGTGGCTGAACTCTGGCTATCCTGTTCAGCCGATCACTGGAAACAGGGAGGTACCCAAAACTGGAGGACAGTAGATGTAGTCCCCTTATACAGAAGTGGGAACAAAGAGGAAGGGAAACTACAGACCAGTCAGCCTCACCCCGGTAGTGGGGAAGATCATGTAGCTACTACTGAAGGAGAAACTGGTGGAACATCTGGCTGTCAATGGACTACAGGACCCAAGGCAGCATGGTTTCACCAGGGGGCGGTCATGTCAGACCAACCTCATTGAATTTTTTGACTGGGTGACTAGGGAGGTGGATCAGGGAGGGCAGTGGACATGGCCTATCTGGACTTCATGTAAAACAAACAAGCTCTGAGGAAGGCGCAGTTTCAAACGCCAGCTGATCCTAAAGGCCATCACGCACATGGGCTGCTCTGCTCGGTTGGCCTGGTCAAAATCGTGCTTAGTTTTTAACACTGCGATGGTGGAAATACATCTTTTTTTGCACCTAAATAAATTGTGATGATACGGTAAGCCGTGCTTTCTAAATCTGTTTTGGGTCTACTGGAGGGTGAAGTGCAGTTGGTTTGGCTTTTGATTTTTCAAAAGTATTGGCTTGGACTTTGAAACTATCTGGACTTCAGCAAGGCCTTTGACACTGTGCCACATAGAAGACTATTACACAAACTGGGGAATATGGGTGTGGGCAGGACAGTAGTGTGGTGGGTAGGTAACTGGCTGGGCGGCAGGACACGGAGGGTGGTGGTAAATGGCTGTCACTCCACAGAGGGAAGAGTGACCAGTGGGGTACCACAGGGATCAGTGCTGGGACCGGTCCTATTCAACATCTTCATCAGTGACATTGCGCAGGACCTAGAAGGCAGACTTTCACTGTTCGCTGATGACACAAAGCTCTGTAACAGAGTAGACACACCAGAGGGCGAGACAGAATGAGAAGGGACCTGCAGAAACCTGAAGAATAGTCAGGGTGTGGCAGTTGAAATTCAATGCAAAGAAGTGCAAGATAATGCATATGGGGCACAAAACCCTGGCACAATATGTCAGTTGGGGGTGAGGATATAGTATGCATCAAGCAGGAAAAGGATCTTGGGGTTATCGTCTCTGCATGACCTCAAGGTAGGGAAACAGTGTGACAAGACAGCAGGTAAAGCAAATAGGATGCTGGGATGCATAGGTAGGGGCATCACCAGAAGGAAAAGGGAGGTCATAATTCCACTGTACAAGACACTAGTGAGGCCCCACCTGGAGTACAGTGTACAGATCTTCCCTTGTCAATCTTCACCATTCATTACTGCTTGGGTTAGTGCCGGAGGCGCGCACCCGCTACGGGAGTGTTTTGTTTTTTTTGGAGTCAGTTCCAACGGCGCCGCCCTTGAGAGCGACGCACTGCATCATGCACGAGGGGTGGCCATTAGGTGCCGCAGACTCCTCCTCCATCTCAGTTCTGTTTCTCCCGCCATCGAGGCTGCACCTGCTGCACGGATAGTTGAAGTTAGGCCTTCTGTGTCCTACATGCCAGACTCCTCCTCGTACTTCTCTCGACGTCGTCACCCGGTAAGACCGTTCTGTTTATTACTTCTTCGATGGCGCCGAGAGCTTTTGCTGTTTTAGTCAAATTTTTCACATCATGTTAGGTTCGGGGCAAACGTAAAGTCAGGCGGGCCGCCTTATGCGTCGTGCGCTCCTGTACGCATTTTCCGCCACGGATCGGCATGATGTTTGTCTGCTGCCTGGGACCCAACCACGATATGGATGCGTGCAACGCCTGTTTCTCCATGGACCATCGCGTCCCCAGAAGTCTGCGCTCTCAAGATCGGCAAGGCCCGCCAACTTCGTGGGATGGCGTTGCTCCAGGGATTCCCAGGTAAGGTCTCTAGGCCCTTCCTCTGGTCCCTCTCTGGCCTATAACGGTCTCGGAGGAGGAGGCTTCTCATCTTCTCTTGCCGAAGAGGAAGCTTCTTTTGCAGTGTCGGAGGAACGCCTCCTGGGGCCGCGGCGAGGACACCACCTCGGCAGTCACCTCCTCGGAGTCGCTGGCTCCCCCAGTGTCGAGGCCCATGCCTGCTGGACCCGGCATCGGTGGACCCTCGACGCCGCTTTCCAGCGCCATTTTGGATCCCGGCGCCTGTGATCGAGATGGCGCCGATGGCGGTGCCGTGTTGGTCTTCGGCACCGCGGGCCCGGTTTGCTCTTCTGGCGGCGCCGAGTGGGGTCCCGGCGCTGATGGTGGTGCCGTGGGTCTGGCCGGCACCGTTGGGGAGCCGGGGCCGGGCTTAGGTGTTGCGGGGGGTCTGAGGCCGTCCGACGACGCCTCTGGCACCAGCGCCGTTCGCGGCGCCGTTTCACCGGGGACCCCTGGGATTGCTAGTATTGTGGTCCAGCTGATCTCTTCCTCTTCGGAGGCTGATGATTCAGACGTGGACCCATCCTGGCAACCTGACTCTTCGGAGTCGGGGTCTCCGGTGGCACGAGGTGCTAGGCGGCCCAGCGCGCCTTTTCCTCTGTCCCCGCTGCCGTCCTCCCCTGAGGCCCTCCAGGCTGGGGGTGGTCTGGGGTCCCTGGGGGGGGCGATGGAGTGGGGGTGGAGGAAGGGGCTGTTCCTCCTGGGGGGCTCGTGGCAGCTACCGACCCTGGTGCTGCTGCACCCCCTCGGGGTGGGAGGTCGCTGGGGTCGAGGAGGAGGCATTGTTGAGTCTGAGGGTCGAGGGCAGGGTTCAGGCATCTCGGTCTCTGCCTGCCACCCTCGGGTGTGGCTCGAGCTGTACCGCTGGGCCTCGCTTCTTCCTTTGGACCCGGGGACCCCTCTGGTGGCGTTGTTGTGGCTGCTCTTTTCTGATCCATGCAGTCCCAGGTTCGCCATAGGAGAGGATCCTTCTGGGCTCTTCCAGGCTACGCATCCCCAGGGTTCCGTTTTGCGACCTGGTCTGTTGTCCGGGATCCCGCCAGCTCGGGCTCCGGATTCCAGAGCCCTAGCAGAGGACAGTTGCCTCTCCGTAGGTGCCCCTCTCCCATTCCTCTGCAGCCACCCCCCGCTCTCCCAGGCCATGTCGGTCCCACGGGCCCGTTATCCTGGGAGGCATTCAGAGGTTCTGTGGCGGCCTTCCCCTCATATGTTAGATGCATGAATGAGTGGGTTTTTCGCCTATCCCCACTGTCGCAAGAGTCCTCTGGACACTCAAGCTCTCCATCATCCTCGTCTCCCTCCTCTGAGGGAGAGGAACCCACTGCTCATCTCTCCTCCGATGCTGATTTCACTGAATATCAGCGATTCCTTTCGAGGATGGTGAGGGATCTTCGAATTTCCTATGTTAGGTGAGACAATACTGAATGGGAGACGCGTGAATTCCTTGGCGAATTCAGTGCCCAGCACTTGGTGGTACTATCCTGGCCTATTCCCTTCCAGGAGGCGTCTGTCCATTCCTGGCAGTCGCCAGCCGCCCTTTCTCCAGCCCCAGCAGACTGCCAACGTAGGTATTGTGCCTCTTCGGAATCCCTAGGTACTCTCCCCAACCCACCCTCGGGTTTGGCATACCTAGAGACTCCCTCCGGGCGCCGCTGCTGGCGCACGACCGTCCACTGACTCCGGATTCTACAGTTCGACTGGTGGGGCGAAGAGTGTTCTCTTCCTCTTGTGCGATGTCTTGCATTGCATCTCATCAGGCCCATCACGCTGCCTACAGTAGGCATTTGTGGTCGATGCTTTCCCAAATCTTAGCATCAATGTCTGATACGGAGCAAACCAGACAAGCTATTGCCCTCTCTGCTATAGGCCTGGAGCTGGCAAGACACCAAGCAAGGGCATCTTATGATGCCAATGAGGTGGCTTCCAGGCTTGCAGGTACAGCGATCTGTATTAGACGGACGGCATGGCTTTGTCTATCAAGGTTGTCACCCTGACCCGGCGCAGGGTGATTCGCTCCTGCCTGGGACCCGTCTCTTTCCTCCAGAGCTAGGAGACTTCTGCAGGGGCTTCCTCCTGCCTCCTCGTCCTCGGGGCACCTCAGCCTCCCCCATAGGCTTCTCTCTTGATTAGCCCAGGATCTTCCCTTCTGTTTCTCACCAACAGGAGGCTGGGGGTCTTGCTCCTCAGGGTTTTCTACCCCCTTTTTAGGGGAGCTTGGTATTTATCCATAGTAATGAATGGTGAAGATTGACAAGGATCGTTATGAAAATTACGCACCTACCGTAATTCTGATCTTTCTTGTATCTTCACCATTCATTACTGATACCTGCCCACCTTCCCTCAGTGGCCTCCTACTGTGGCGCTCCTCCCATCTCGCTCCTCCTCCCGGCCTTTATGCCAAAAAACATTTTTCTATTTTCCATTCTTATTGACTGGATCTTTTACCTCAAGGTAAAGAGAAACGAGCAGAGTCTGTGTGTTTCACCTATTCTGAGGGAACTCTTTCTGACTGCCCCTAGGTGCGACTTCTGGGCACCTTAATCACGTTACAAGTTCACAGTTTGAGAGACCATGCCTGGCTCAGCCTCAAAGAAATTTAGATTCCCCTGGCAGGTGTTATTATTATTATTCAGCTCATTGTGGCTGGTGCATTGCACTTCTTAGCCTTAGCGGTTGCTTTTGCTTTGCCTTAAGGAGTCTGATTGAGTTCCCACTCTGTCCTTTCATACAGAGCTGCCTTCAGACGCATAATCCTTCCCATACACTTCCGTGTTAGCACTTAATAGGGTGCTAAGGGGCATATCTCTTCCTAGGTGGGCGCTTCTTCCGAACAGATTTTCTGCCCGGCAGTCTGTGAGCTCTCAGCCAGGATGTAGGGACTTGGTATGTTGAGAGATTAGAGAATCTGCCCTTTATGTCTGATCTGTGCAGGCGGTTCAGTTGAACCTCTCTCAGTCCTATCATCAGGATTCTTGCTCCCTGGTTTTAGTCTCGAGCTTATAAGCCTCTCAACCAATGCCTCTATGGGCACTGTTCTCCCTCTCAACGTGCCTCCTTTCTTCTTCTTCTTCTTCTTCTTCTATCTGTTCTTCCCCAGAGCAGCCCTCTAGAAAGGAGGCCCTCATGTCCCTTAGGGTAGGAATCTCTCTCCTCTGTCTGTCCTCTACCGGCTTATTCCTTTTTCAGTTTATATCCTTTCCTTTTTCTGTCCCTCGGCTCTCTTGCCTCGCTCTCCTTTTTCCTTATCCTTTGTTTTCGCCTTCCGGCTGCAGAAATGAGATGGAGGGAGGTCTGTAACCTAATGGCCACCCCTCACATGGCATGATGCGTGCGGCCGCCTGCGAGCGGACCATGGAGCTGACTCAAAAAAAAAATCTCCCGTAGCGGGCAGCGCACCTCCGCACTAACCCAAGTAGTAATGAATGGTGAAATACAAGAAGATCAAGAATTACGGTAGGCACGTACTTCATTTCTGGAGACCTTACCTACGTAAGGACATAGACAGGGTAGAGAAGGTTCAGAGGAGGGCAACAAAGATGGTATGGATTGCATCACAAGTCCTATGAGGACAGGTTGAAGGAACTGAACATGTACTCCCTGGAGGAGAGGAGAGGAGGGAGAGAGGGATATGATAGAGACATACAGGTATCTTACAGGGAGGAACAGGGTGCAGGAAATACACTATTTTTAAGCGAAAAAGATGTTCCAGGACTAGAGGGCATAGGATGAAGTTGGAGGAGGATTCTAGAGGAAACGTGAGGAAGAATTTCTTCACAGAACGGTGTGGACAAGTGGAACACCCTGCCAGAGGAAGTGGTGGGGGCTGAAACAATCACGGGATTTAAGAATGCATGGGATAGACATAAAGGAATTCTGGAGGTCAGGGGTAAGGGGCAACAGACGTCTAGGAAAACATAAACTGAACTTACAAGCTCAAATGGGCAGACTGGGTGGGCCACAGGCCCTTATCTGCCAACACTGTCTATGTATCTATGTATCTATCTTGTTGCATATGATTTAGTTTTAAATAATTTGTGTTCACCTCACTTGCAGTCTTCCTTTAAAGTAGCAGTAAGTGTCATTCTGCAAAAAATGTCATCATAGTTTTATATCAAAAATGTATTTCTGACATCCTCGGTGGGGAGGAGTTGGTCCCCCGCTGTATGCTGCTAGCTAAAAGTTTTCTGTGGGGTCCTTGTGCCTGCCGACGTCAGTCCTAATGGTGTTACCTGCCACAAGAGCCCCCTCGAAGTGAGATCAGTTTTTATAGCTAATGATTCACATCAGTAAAGTTGGCTGCTACTTGCTGTTTTTAAAAATCTCTTCTACTGAGGTTACCTGTTAAATTCACACTGTGGATATATTAGGATGATGTTACCACATGTTTCTAATGGTAAATACCATAGCACTGTACCAAGATGTATTTAAGTTTCTTGCATGGTACGGGAGTGGGAATGTTTAAAAACTTAAAAATCCCATATTTTGGTTCAGGAATGAAAGAAAACATGCAAAAAAATATATGGGTATCTTGATTTTTTTACCAGACAAACATGCCTAAAAAAACAAACTACATGGAGACTAACAGATACTGCTGAGGATAAAATGAGACTTCAGGCTAGTGTACCAGAACAATTTGTCGAAGCGCACACGTACAAAATGCATTAGGCCTAGCACATCGCCAGACACGAATGAGGATGCTTGAGAGGCATCTAGTCTGCAATGCTTACGTGAGCCTGAGAGATTGTGCCTTTTTAAACTGTGATGCACACTGCACTTCAAATAAAGGAATTGGCATATCAGGTAAGCTCCTTTTGTCGTGCAGTTTTTATGTTTGCTTGCGCATGTGCACAAGAAACATATTGCGACCATATGACTTTTTGGACAGCACTTCGGCTGCAGTGGTCTTCAGTTCAAAGAAAACCACCACTGCAATCGGAGGTGGCAGTGTGTGTGTATTTAGCATATTGACGTCACGCAATTTCTCTGGCCCTGCTGCCATTAACGCCAGTAGAAATCCCTCCCGCTCCTCCGCCTGCTGCTGTCCTCCCCACTCCATCGCTCCTGGCTCCGCTGCAAAGAAATCCTCCCACTTCCTTCCTCTGGTGCTGTCCTCCCTGCTCCCTCTTTCCCGACTCACTCTCCAGCTACAAAAGAAATCCCTCCTGTTTTCTCCTTGCTGCTGTCCTCCCTGCTCCCCTCTTTCCTCGGCTCACCCTCCAGCTGGTCAAGTTTTCTTTTTGCTGCGCAGTGCCCAGTCCCCTTCGGCTGCAGTCCCCCAAAAAAAAACCCAAAGAAACACCCGTGTGGCATGCTGTGAGCAGACCACAGCGTGACAAATGTGCCTGTAATTAAGAAAACCTTCCCGCAACATTTTTCATTTTTTTTTTCATCTGTAAAGAAAAAACAGTCCCTCGTTGTCTGCGGTGGCCCCTCCCCAACCCGCACCACCCTCTGCACACCTCACCTCCCCCACACACCCATCACCCCATACTTACCTCCAGAGCCTGGATGCGGCGATCTTTGAGTAGGCGGGGAGAGATCTGTACTCTTCAAAGCTGACCGTGAACTGAAGAAATGCTGGTAAGCTGTATAATGGCATAAATGTTTTTTTTTTTTTCTCTCAACTTGGGTGGATATCGCGGCCATTTTTGTGACTTTTGGCACAAAATTTTCAACATGGGTTCTTGGGACCCCACCTCATGAATTCAGTCACTGTCATGTCAGTATTTGGTCCCGAAAGGTGATTTTTGCGGTCACTGCGTGGAATCACCTTTTGGGACTGATTAACAAAATGACAGTGTCACTGTTCATGAGGTGGGTTCCCAGAAAGCCTATGTTGCAAATTTGGTGGAAAAATTCCAATAAATGACTGTGTTATGAGCATGCATTGCACAGTTTCCACGCACACTCGTAACTTCGAGAATTTTTAATATTTTCACTCCAGATTTTCAGCATTGCCATTTTTTCACACCTCCTTATAAACAGTACAACTGTCATTTTTCACATCTTGCCCAAAATGTGTGTTCATACATCCGGTGCACAATGGCACAGTTGCTGTGGGAAATCAATGTTCTGGACAGCTTAAGAAAATCACAGTGACATTGTTCATGAGCGGAGGTCCCAAAATGCCTATGTTGAAAATTAGGTAACAAATTCAACAAAATGACTATGTTTAGTGTGCATTGCACAGTTTCCATGCACACTCGTAACTTCAAGATATTTAATGTTTCGGTCAGATTTTCAACATTGCCATTTTGCACCTCCTTATGAACAGTACAAGTGTTATCTTTCACATCCTGCCTGAAATGCGATTACGCACATCTGGCGACTGTGAGCACGGTCGCTGTATGAAATCAACATTCGGGACAGATTAAGAAAATCACAGTGTCACTGTTCATGAGCAGAGGTCCCAAAATGCCTATGTTGAAAACTGTGTAAAAATCCCCAAAATAATTGCATTACGGGTGTGTGTTGCGAGTTTCTCGCATTACACTTATGACTGTACAATTTTTTATATTTCACTCCAGATTTTCAACATAACCATTTTTTACCTCCTCATGAACAGTACAGCTGTAATTTTTACATCCCGTTTGAGAAATGTGTTTCGCACTTGTGGCGCCAAATGCTACAGCCGCTGTGCAAAATCACCTTTCGGCTAATGAACTGATAGTGGCACTGTTCATGCAGTGGGGTCACAAAAAGCCCATATTGAAAACTTGGAGTGAAAATACCAAGAAATGCCCGGGGCGTTAGGGTTTCCGACCACAACGCCCTGCCCTGTAGGGACTGACAGGCATCAGGGGTGTGACTTGGGATTGTCGACAATAATGCTAACGCCATTCCAGCCCCACCCTGCAGTCAGTGACAGGTATCGAGGTGTGCCTTGGACTCTTCGGCCCCAGAGTTCACCCCATTCTCCCATACTACACCCATTTCAGCATATTTTCTTATGGAATGGGGTGACTATAAAGCTGAACACCCCAAGGCACACCTCAACACTAGTCGGTGTCTGCAGGGTAGGGTGAGAGTGAAATGACGTGAGCGTTTATGGGCGATGACCCAAAGGCACCCCAGTGCCTGTCCATCTCTGCAGGGTGGGGTGGGCTGGCCTCTGTTTCAGTACTTCACTGCCATTCCTATTCTGCATCTGTCTAACTCCTGCACTTCCAATGCTAATATCAGCAAGCAAACATCTGCATTGACAAATGTTGTTTCTTTCTCTGAAAGCTGGAAAGACTGGATAGACCATGTGTCTCTCTGTAATCATTGCCTATGTTTCTATGTTTAAAGCTGCTAAAAGTTTGGGTTCAGACTGGTGTTGACTTTATTTGCCTTGTATCCACGCCCCACCCAGGCCGTACACTTCTGTCTGGACTTAAAATGTATTCCCCCAATGCCCAGCCATGAACAGTACTCCCAGCCACCTCAGTTTGTGCTACACTGTCATGTGTGATAGCCTAGATTATGTGTTATTTATTTATTTCTGACTGGGATAGGAGGGCTAGACTGTACTGCCTATTTTCAGCCTTGCCCCAGGGGGGAGGGAATACAAACCAACTGAAATTGCATCAGATTAAGCTGTTTGTGGTATTTTAGTGAAAGGAGGACATTTTATCCTGGGAAAATGTCACTACTTTTTTTGAGATGCCATGGGAGCTTTACCTCAAGGCTCGAAATAAGGGGGTGCTGGGCGCTGCTTTGCACCCTCAGTGTTGAAAAAAGTGCCTGCCTAGACTGGCCAGTGCAATGCAGGGGCACTCCGGTGGCAGCTGTGTCGGGCGGGTATCGGTGGCTGTCAGTCAGTGCTGCACGGGGCGGAGCGGTAGTTTTGAAAGGCTGGACTTGCCCAGCCCGCCACGCCAGTGTGTGCTTCATGAGAGGGAGGGATCCAGCTGCAGTGGGAGGGATCGTGGACATGGAGAAATGTGAAGCAGAGGGTGGGGGAAGAGAAGAAGTGAGGGAGGGATCCAGCTGCAGTGGGAGGGACCGTGGACTTGTGGAAATGTGAGCAGAGGTGGGGGAAGAGGAGCTGCTGGGTGCGAGTCGTTCTTTTGGGTGGGGGTGTTCAGAGGAGAAGCCAGGACTCCGTACTATTGGCCCATTTAATTTAATATTCAGGATAGGGCAGGGAGCATGAAGGACGGGTCACATGACCCACGGACTGTACCAGCGAATCAGGAGTCAGTTCTGTGGCTGAAGACAGTGTGTGCAATCTGATTGGAGAATAGTAGTGTCACTCACTGTCTTCCAGCCAATGAGAGCCTTCTGGGGGTGGGAGTTGTGGAGGTAATCTCAGGGGACAACAGACTTGTGGCGCACTTGCAATTCAGCAGTTGAGAGAGGAGGATCTGTGCTTAATCGTGTCTGAAAAAAACTGCTCACTTTCCTGAATAAGGGAAACTTTTATTTGGTAGGGAACACTTAACGAACTGAGACCTTGCTGGAAAATTCCTGGGCAGAAAATTTAGCCTTTTCTGTGCCTGCTGTGGCTAAGAGAGAGGTCTGTTATTTTAATAAAGAGCAGTCAAACTTTTGATTTAAATATTTTTTGTGCCTCCTGTACTAGACCATCACACTTTTGGCAAGGCAGAAATAGCTGTTTGCTTTTTGAGCACAAGTTGCTCAATTATTTTATACTAAATTTGACTTTTCTTTGCCTGCAGTGTGATTTATTTATTTAACCAGCCAAGCAAAGTTCAACTATATAGCAAGCAGTGAAGCAAGTTTTTTTGGGAGAGCATTTACATATTCTGCCTGTGTTTGGCAGAAACTAGTCAGTATTATTTGACTTTAATAATGCAAAGGGGCAAATAACCCAGTACAGAATTTGAGATAGCTTGAGACTTCATTTGCATATATTGTGCCTGTTTGGCAGAGTCTTACAAGCTCTTTATTTTGATTAGTGCAAAGGTCAAATAACTGTACCAAGGAAAGCACAATAAATATAATTTATTTTGGAGACTTCAGCCTGTTGGCAGACACAACAAGTTTATTGATTTATATAAGTCAAATCCCTGCCCTGTCTGGCAGAACTGCAGTTTTGTGTTTAGCAGAAACTAGTCAGTATTCTTTGATTGTAATAGCAAAGGGTAAATAACCCAGTACAGAATTTATTTGACTGAGATAGCTTGATACTTCATTTGCCTATATTGTGCCTGTTTGGCAGAGTCTTGCAAGCTCTTTTTCAAACATGAAGTCTTGCTGTATTCAGACATAATGCATTTAGCCCCAGCACTTGAACTGCCCTGGAGAGGAAAGAATTAACTCTATGCAGAAGCATAGAATGTTGAGCTCGAGCTTGGTTTTCAAACCTCTGTCTGTGGTACTTCCCAGTGTAACCGTCAGATTCTTTACTCCGCCTAACAGTGAAGTCGCTCCGAGATTTCCTCTGTAAAAGTAAAGTGTTTGGTTTAAACCATGATAATTTTTATTTTCGGATTTCCAGCCTCTGTCTATGGTACAGGTAGTGACTGTGTTTTATTCTGTGAAAAGTTGGAAATTGTTCTTTTCTTCAGTTTCTTTCTGGTCGGTCCGGTTTGGAACCAACCCATTCTGTTTAAATTTATTTCTGGATTAGAGTGGTATTCCAGTTCGATCAGTTTCAAAAGAACAGAGTTTTTTGCGTTCTTTAAAAGCCCGTGACACGGTTTGTAACCGATCGGTTATTGCATTACCTGGTTTGAAAGCTGCAATAGGGTAATTTGTTAGGTTGGCCATGTCTTAGAAACCCAAGAAGAAAACCAGTCCCACTGGGTTTCAACACTGTACTGAGTATGGGGAGGCCTTTGCTAAGGTTGACCCCCACCTCATCTCTGTTTATTGTCTGAGGGTTTGACCACCTCAAGTCAGACTGCCAATTCTGTAAAAACTTTCCTAAATCCACTCTAGACAAAAGACTGAGTAGGCTGAAGGAAAGGGAGGCCGAGAAGTCCGTAGATCCGGAAGGCCAGCCCGGTTCGGTTGCGGCCGAACCTGAGGAGGTGCCTACTGACCTAGGCGGTACCTCCTCGCGCAAAAGGAGAGCCGACCCGTAGGGGTCGGTTCCATCAAAAAAGAAGTGTAAGTCTGCAGGTTCCGATTTGGTATCACACTGTCCAACCGTGGACGAAATAGCCAAAGCGATTAGCATTGTTCAATTGCTTAGACCGGTTCCATCCGAACCGGTACCACCGGTTAGGTCAGATCTGTCTCCTTCGGATTATGATCCAGGCGCTTTTTATGAGGAGTGGGAGGGAGATGAAGACTATCCCGAGGATGATGACGATGACTGGGGGGGTCTGGATGTGCTCATTGAACCGGACGTCTCCCCAGACAGGCCCTCAGGTGTCTCTCCTCCCAGGCTCTCTGAGTCCCCTTCACATTTTTTGTTCTACAAAAAGGTGGCAGAAACCCTGCAGCTTCCCTTGGTTGAAGCTGCAGAGGAGGATGAAGAGCCTGATTTTGTGGAAATGATGGACATCCCAGAGTCTAAAAGACTGTCTATCCCTCTTCATAAATCCTTGGGGAAACAGACACACAAAATTTTACAAACCCCTAATTCAGTACCTCTTGTGGATAAGAGAATGGACAGGAGGTATTTGTTATCAGGCTCAGCTGTGGAGTTCCTTTATAGTCATGGCAGCCATGTTGGGGTAGTGCTGGCTGCAGCCTGTAACAGAGCTAACATTCCTTTGGCTTCACACCCCTGGATAAGGACTCCAGAGAAGTGGATGCCATGGCCAAAAAACAGTATTTGGCATCCTCTTTGGGACTCAGGCAGGCTACTTATATGGCCTACCCAGCCAGGTACCAGAAATCCAGATGGGATACGGTTCTGGAACTGGCTAAACAGGCCTCTCCCAGCTAGCCAAGGAGCTGGAGGAGGTGGCTGCTGATGGAACTGAGGCATCCAAAATGCAGTTTCATGCTGCTGTGGACTCCAGTGATGTGGCATCTAGAGTCATGGCTACATCTGTGTCTCTCAGAAGACATGCTTGGCTCAGATGTACTAGCCTTTCACAGGATACCCAGACTAAGGCTATGGGTTTTCCTGTAGTAGGTAACTATCTGTTTGGGGAGCAGACAGAGGCTTACATGAAGGAAATTGATGAATACAGGACTCACGTACAGGAGTGCACAAGCCAAAGAAAGGCAAGCCACTCCCACAAGCAGCAGTCTAGGGGCAGGCACTTTCAAAGACCTTTTACAAGCCCAGGCCGCCCCTTCCCACAGAGGGGTTCTTCAGAGGGAGGGGCAGGAGGGGATGAGCAGAGCTGCTTCCTCCTCCTCTCAGTCTAAGGCTCCTCAAGCAGACACCCTGATATGTCAGCCCGGTGGACTCACCATTTCCAGTAAGAGGCAGGCTGGCTTACTGCTTCCAGGCCTGGAAGTCTGTGACCTCAGACAAGTGGGTCCTGGAAGTAGTAAGCCAGGGACTGGCCCTCGGCTTCAAAAAATGTCCAAAAAAGAGAGCCAAGTCTTTTCCACCTGCATCACTCTCAGAAACCATTGCCCTCGAGGCAGAGGTTTCCTCTCTTCTAGCTCTCAGAGCTATAGAGACGGTTCCTACTCAGCACAGGGGAAAAGGACTGTACTCCAGGTACTTCCTTACCCCAAAGAAAACGGGAGTGGTGACCCATCCTAGACCTAAGGTATTTGAACAAACACATTTCAAAGCCCAAATTCAAAATGGTAACTCTGGGAATAATCCTTCCCTCTCTAAAGCCAGGGGATTGGCTAGCATCTCTGGACCTCAAGGATGCCTACTTCCGTATTCCTATCAGGTGCTCCCACAAAAAATACAGTACCTCAGTTTCAAGTTGCCTTCAGGCCATTACCAATTCAGAGCTATGCCATTCGGCCTAACATCAGCTCCAAGGGTGTTCACAAAGTGACTTGCAGTAGTGGTGGCTTACCTCAGAAGACAGGGTATCACCATCTTCCCGTATCTGGACGGCTGGCTCTTAGTGGGTCAGTCACCTTTACAGGTCAAGTCAGCTCTTCAGACTACCCAGGACCTACTCAGCTCCTTGGGGTTTCTTCTCAGTCTTCCAAAGTCTGTCCTCAAACCAGTTCAGCTTCTCACCTTTATAGGCATAGAGTTGGACACTGTGCAAACAAAAACCTTTCTTCCCCTGGCAAGGGTGAAGGCCCTAGTGGATCTCGCTTCCTCCTTTCGACCTCAGGTCTCCCACCCAGCAAGACAGTTCCTTCAGCACCTGGGCCACATGGCAGCTTCCACGGCAGTGGTGCAGGGAGCAAGGTTCCAGATGAGGGACATTCAGTTTCATCTAAGGTTTTTTTGGTCTCAAAAGAAGGATTCACTTACCAAACTGATCCCAGTGACTCAGACTCTGGTCCAAGCTCTCCAGTGGTGGCTGGACCAGGACAACCTCAGACAAGGGGTTCCACTTCTCCCTCAAGTCCCATCAGTAGTTCTAACTACAGATGCTTCTCTCCTAGGGTGGGGAGCCCACCTGGGAGCTGAAGGGGTCTGGACCCCACAAGAGTCTCTCCTTCATATCAATCTCCTGGAACTCAGGACAGTTTTCCTAGCCCTGCAGAGCTTCTTGGATTCAGTCAAGGGCAAGGTGGTCCAAGTCAGGACAGACAACACCACCACAATGTGGTACATCAACAAATAGGGAGGCACTCGGTCCTCGGCCTTGTGCACAGAGGCCATGAAGCTGTGGTATCTGGCCTATTCTCTTCAGACTTATCTGGTAGCAGTTCACCTCCCAGGGAAGGACAATGTACTAGCAGATGCTCTGAGCAGAATTTCACAGGGACATCACGAATGGTCCCTGGATCCTCCCGTCCTGAAGGTCATCTTCTCAGGCGGGCACTCCAGAGATAGATCTCTTTGCAGCACCGGACAATCAACAACTTCCTCTGTTTTGTTGCAGACCTCCAGTCCTCGGGATGCTTCCCCAGGATGCTCTCTTTTTGGACTGGAAGGGCAGGTTTCTCTATGCCTTCCCTCCCTTCCCTCTGCTGTTCAGAGTTCTGATCACGATCAGGACTGAACCCTGCACAGTGATACTGGTGGCTCCAGATTGGGCCAGACAGCCGTGGTATCCTCTACTGCTGTCCTTGTCAGTGTCACATCCCCTGTCTCTGCCCAGGACATACAATCTCCTGTCCTCCTCCCAGGGGCAGATCTGGTACCCCAATCTCCAGTCTCTCAATCTGAAGGCCTGGCTCTTGAAGAGTTAGAACATGCAGCACTACATCTTTCTCAGGGAGTTCTGGATATTCTGAAGGTCTCTAGGAAGCCTTCCACTAGAAAAACTTACAACTCCAAATGGAAAAGGTTCAGTATTTGGTGCTCTCAGAAAGGCATCCTGCCTGATTCTCCAGACATTTCCACAACCTTAGACTATCTAGTTCATCTGAATGGTCTAGGCCTTAGGCCTGCCACTCTGAAGGTTCATCTAGCAGCTGTCTCTCCATTCCTCTCAGCAGGGAATGGCTCTTCCCTGGCATCTCATCCTGTTTTCAGAAAGTTTTTCAAAGGTCTGGTTCACATTAACCCTCCCTTTAGAGGCCCCCACTCTTGGGATCTTAATGTCTGCATAGCTCAGCTTATGCAGCCACCCTTTGAGCCTCTGGCTTGAGCTGGTTGAAGTACTTGACCTGGAAAACTGTGTTCCTGGTAGCTATTACTTCTACCAGGCGGATTAGTGAGTTATAGGCTCTGTCAGTTGAACCTGACTCATCTTCTTCCATAGGGACAAGTGGTCCTAAGAACCAATAGGAGGTTCTTTCCCAAAGTGGTATCTGATTTTCATCTGAACCAGTCTATATCTCTCCCTGTGTTTTTCACTGATCATTCTTCTTCAGGTGAAAGAAGGTTACACAGTCTGGACGTTAAGAGGGCCCTTAGCTACTACATTGAGCATACTAAGGCACATAGAAATGACTGTCTTCAATTGTTTCTCACTTATGGTGAAGTGGGGAAAGGTAAGCCTGCTACTAAAAGAACTACTGCCAGGTGGATTGTTTCTTGCATACAATTCTGTTATGACAAGTTGGGTAGAACGCCCTTCAGGCCTGAGGGCTCATTCGACTAGAGTACAGCTGCTTCTCTAGCTGCGGCCAGAGAATATACCTTTGTTAGAGATCTGTAAAGCAGCCACCTGGAAACAGTACATACTTTTACAAGCATTACTCCTGGACATCCAGGCTAGGAGTGATGCTAGGTTTAGCACAGCAGTACTGCAGAGCCTCTTCCCAAAGTAGGTTCTGCATTCCCTCCTCCATAGGGAACTGCTTGGTAGTCTTGTTATGTCTGAATACAGCAAGACTTCATGTTGTTTGAAGAAAAATTACTCACCATAGTAATGTTGTTTCTTCTAATGGAGTCTTGCTGTATTCAGACCCTCCCCGCCTCCCTCTTAGAACCTGGTTTTGGGAAGTGGGCTGGCAGGGTAGTGCTGCACCTCAGGGGTGTACCTTGTACCCTCCCTCTTGGGTGGGTGGATGTTGTTACTATTTTCTGGTGTTTCATACTTAAATATTGTCACTACCTTTCCTTCTTGGGTTCTCAACTTGAGTCTTTTGGGTCCAAAAGAATTTTTGCCCTTTGGCTACATGTTGAACAATTTTCATACTATAGTATGTTAGTTAATGTGCTCGTAAGAATCTAACGGTTACACTGGGAAGTACCACAGACAGAGGTTTGAAAACCAAGCTCGAACTCAACGTTCTATGCTTCTGCATAGAGTTAACTCTTTGCTCTCCGGGGCAGTTCAAGTGCTGGGGCTAACTGCAATATGTCTGAATACAGCAAGACTCTATTAGAAGAAACAACATTCCTATGGTGAGTAATTTTTTCATTTTGATTAGTGCAAAGGTGCAAATAACTGTACCAAGGAGGAAAGCATTTATTTTTGAGTCTTCAGCCTTTTGGCAGATATAAGTTTATTGATTTATAAGCATCAGATCCCTGCCCGTTTGGTAAGACTGCAGTTTATAGTTGCTCGTTACTAACTGACTGTATACTTTAGTGCAAAGGACCTGACTGTAACCAGCAATTATTTTATTATAAACCATTAAGTCAGTAAGACTTTTCTTTTTCTCTCACCTGTTTGGCAGAACTGCAGTTTACAGTTGCTACTGCTCAGTCAACTTATACTAAGTGCAAAGGACCAAAGTGACTACCTACCACCAGAATTATTTTAATGAAAAATAAGTGAGACTTCACGTACATTTAATTTTACTCTGCCCTGTTTACTGTAGTTACAAGTTGCTACTCTAGTGACTGCTCAGTCAACTTAACTAAGTGCAAAGGACCAAATAAGTGACTACCACCAAGCAATTATTTTATTAATGAAAAATAAATAAGTTGACTTTTCACATCCATTTAATTTGATTCTGCCCTGTTTGGCAGAACTGCAGTTAACAGACTGCTCAGTGTACTTAGTGCAAAGTACCAAATAAGTGACTGTTCCACGATCAGACAATATTTTATTAATATGTGAGACTTTTCACATACATTTAAGTTTACTCTGCTCTGTTTGGCAGAACTGCAGTTAACAGACTGCTCAGTGTACTAAATGCTAAGGACCAGCATGTGTGTGTGTGTGTGTGTACCACCGAGCACAAAATTGAAACTTCACATTCTCTGCCCTGACAGTTTGCAACAACTACAACAGTTCTTTTGATTATCACTGGTCAATGCAAGGGCCATTTTACTTGTACCCACCAAGCACAATATTTGTAATATTAAAAAAAACGATAAAACCTTTGAGTCACTTCACATCATTTTTCTCTTCCCTATTAGCAGAACGTATACACAATTTCTTCATAATATCCCTCCCTGCTCATTTAAGTGCAAAGAGCCAAATAATACTCTGTAACTGCAACAAGCAAAATTTTATTTAGGGACAAAGCTTTTGAGACCAATCTTGTGCCTGGGTTTGGCAGAGAAATTCTTAATATAAAAGCCATCACTGGACTGCTCAGTAAGTTACAAGTTTAGCTGACACTGAGCCATCCTGTTCTTCCATTTTTCCCCCTAAGCCTGTGGTGTTTACCTGAGTCTTAAATTCTGACAAAATCATCCTCTCTGTTCTAAATAATGACAAGACAAGTCTCAGTCGTATGTTCATTCTTTTATTGTAATTTCACGCAGTACAGACTCCAGAGATTGCCAAGGGCTGTAAAACAGCTGGGTTGAAACACTAAATTCTTGTTCCTTTCTTACTAGATACTAAATGTCATTACTAAATTTTAGATTTAGTAAAAAATGTACACACACTGCGACTGTAAATCCCACCCCAATGGAAAATAGTGCATCCACATCTTCTGTCCACAGCCTGCTACAAGTTCACCTAAGCCAGAGAAAAAACAGGCACATTCTTGCCACGTTTCCACTGTAAGGTCGTGGCAGTGCCAGCTGTCAAACCCAGATTTGTCTTGGTTACAGTTTGATTCAGTAGGCGGTATTGTGACCAAATTTGGTGCAAGTTTTGCAGAGCCAAACCAGACATTTTTGTAGGTGGGTCACTAAAGTAGGAAAATGGCTAATGAGGATTCTTGTATCTCAGGCACAAGCAATGTAAACGAAAAAAAATTGTGAAAGACACACATTGTCCAAGGTCATAAACAGGCAAAAGAAAGTGTTCTAGCAGAGAGTAGACTGGGGTGATATAGAGAAATGCATTTTAAAATGAACAAAAATCTCTTCATAAATGGAAAACTGTTTGACGTTGCATACTTCCTGGCTAAAGAAGAGGACCCTTTTCATAAATTTGGGAAGCTTGTAGCACTTGAGAAAAGACATGGAGTTAAGCTTGGAGAGGCATATGCCAATGACAAAGCTTGTTCAACATTTATTTATTTTATTTCGGGCCATTTTAGGCAATCCATTGTCAGTCATTTGCAGGGAGACACAACAACTTACAAATTCCATTCTGTATTTATGGATGGCACAACAGACAGAACTGTCACAGAAAAAGAAATAGTTTACGTTAAAATTCTCGAAGAAGGTCTGCCAAAAGTGAAATTCCTGTCAGACGATGCAAATGGGCTAAAGTCAGCTCTGATATCGGCATACAAACAGGTTTAGGGTCACGATAACATCGATTTAAAACAACTGTCCTGTATTGGTGCAGGAGCTGATGGTGCCTCTGTGAATTTTGGTAGAAACAAAGGAATGGTGGCTGTGCTAAAGCAGGATTGTCCTTGGCTTATCATGATTCACTGCGTTGCTCACAGGCTGGAACAGGCAGCAAAAGAGACATTCAAAAAAATACATATTTTGCTCAACATATTGACAGTATCCTGATTTCTGTATTTTACTTTTACGAGAACTCACCCAAATGGTACTGTGAGCTAAAAAGAGTTGCAGAAGTACAGCAGTCCACACTCACCAAGTTTAAAAAGGCTCATGGAACAAGGTGGGTGTCACATAAAAAAAATTCCCTGCTTGCTGTACTGCAAAACTACTCTGCTCCTTTGTGTCACTGGGACAAACTTGTCTGTGATACTAGGTGGGACATCCCACAAGCTGATAAAGCTAAGATAAAGGGTCAGACAAAAGTCTGTAATGTGAAATTCTTGTGATCTTATCTGTCAGTCTTCACCATTCATCACTAGTGGGTTATAGCGCTAGAGCTAGGACCCCTTGAGGCCACCCTGTGGGCAAAGTAGGCCTTGGGGCTGGGCGCTGCCCTCGAGGCCGGCGTTCCACGTGGCGCTTGCAGGTTGGCCGTTAACTGTCATCGACTCGCCCCAGCCCCAGTTCTTCTTCTCCCACCGTCAAGTGAAGACCTCATGTGGAGACTCTGCTAGCAATCTGTTTCTGACCCATCAGTTCGCTACGGTGTGTGTGTGTGTGTGTGTGTGTGTGTGTGTGCAGGTCCTGTCTTCTCCTGCTCTACGTCGCCTACGGTAAGACCTTTCCTTTTCTTTAAAGTGGCGCTGAGTACTTTTTTTTTATATTTTATTTATGGAATGGTCATGTCTCATCTGGGGCGCAAAAAAAAATGTCGAAAGAAGGGTGGTCTCCCATGCGTTGGTGCCCCTGTGGCCTCCTCTATTCTGTGGTGGACCAGCATGACCGCTGCCTTTCCTGCCTCTGCCCAGACCATGACATGGACAACTGCAACACTTGTTTTTCCATGGACCGCCGAGTTGCGAAAACTGTGCGCTTAAAGTCTGACGGCTCCCCAACTTCGAGGACAATCATGCAGTCGGCAGGTACAAGGCACAGATTCTTGGCCCTTCCTATGGGTCACCTCCTGGTCCTATACGCCCATGGAGGAGGGAGCCTGCCTTGCTGCAGCGGGGGTTTCTTCCGCAGTGCAGGAGGCCCAGTCTTGCCCTCTCTGGGGACATTCTGGAGGCACCGCTTTGGCAGTCGCCTCTTCGGAGGTGAAGGCTCCCTCGATGTTGTGTTTCGGGCCCTCCGTGTCTGGACCGGCGCTGTCTCGCGGCGTCACTCTTGGTCCCGGGTGCTGTTTGCGGTGCCGTGGGCTTAGAGAGCAGTGCTGTGGTCGGCGCTGGGCCCTCTCTTGGTGCTGCTGTTGCTTCTGATGTCGTTCGTGGCGTCGGGGCTCTCAGCGGTGCCGGAGATGGTGCGTTGGTGGTTTCTGGGCCTGTTTCTGGTTCTGGCACTGTGCGCAGTGCTGGGACTGGAGCCGGTGCCGACCCTGGCTCTTTATTTATTTATTTATTTATTCAGGCGAAACATCATTGAGCAAAGCTCATTTACAAGATGGACCTGAGTGGTCATACAAATGAGGATACAAGTATTATTACATAGACAAGAATAGCATAAACAGCAATACAATGACATGAAATGATTATATACAACAATTTACATATATACAAGGAACAGTAGAACCATTTAGCCTGTAAGAAAAAAGGGGACAAAGGGTATAGCAGGCATAAAATATAAATTATAGGGTCTAACTAGTTTTTATGAGAATATAATAGGTGATTTGGAAGATAGAAATTGAATTAATATAATGGACGGAAAGGAAGGTGGGTCAGGTAGGGTAGGGATTAGGCTGTATAAAAGCAATTGCAGAGCTCTGGAAAAAGGGGGAGAACAATCTTTTGAAAGATGCCAGAGGTAGTAGGCTATCTAGCTTCATGGATTTTGGAGAGTTCCATGCAACTGCTAAGGTATAGCTGAAAGCAGCCCTCCCAAACCGGTGCAGGCATTGGGGATCTTTAATATGATGAGTTTACTGATCCTTAAGGTGTAAGGCCTAGTTGTAATTTGGGTAAAGCAATCAGTGATATAGGTAGGTAGTTTGCCTGTTAACACTTTGAATATCCAGATAGCAGCATTCCTATTTCTTCTGTGTTGTAATGATGTCCAGTTGACTGCCATATAAAGGGAGCAATAATGGGTGCTGGAGGGAAGGTCAGTAATAAATCTTATGGACCTGTGATACAGGGTGTCCAGTTTATGTAAGAGATGACGTGAACAATGGCAGTAGAGAAATCAGCATAGTCAATGAGGATAGGAATGAGGCCTGAATTAACCTTTTTGGAATCACTGTTTAGGTAATGTTTTATTCTAAAAATAGTCCAAGCCTCTGTCTTAGCTTTTTAAGTAGCTCTTCAATATGGACAGAATAGTCAAGCCTGTTATCTATCCAGACTCAAGGTATTTGAAGTTATCAACAAATTCCAGTTTGTCTCCAAGTAAGGTGGATAATTGTAGGTGGTGGATGCTGGGGTAGTGGTAGAGCAACTCTTTGTGGCAAAGAACATAGCTTTTGTTTTTTTGGCATTTAGAAGTAGTTTTTTGTCAAGTAGATTGTGCTGCAGAATGGAGAATTCGGATTGTAACAGTTCACAGGCTTTAGAAGGTGAGGGATTGCTGACATATAATACAGTATCATCAGCAAACAGATGAATGTTAGATTGAGTGAGGTTGGCATCAATATTGTTTATATAAATGGCAAAGAGGCTCTGGCGCCGGGGTGTTGTGCGGCACTGCATTCGGGGCCGTGCCCGACTCCGGTGCCACTCACGGCACTGGGGTGGATGTCGGTGTCGGGCGCGGTGCCGTGCTGGGCTTTGCTGTCGCTCGTGGTGCCAGGGGTAGCCTGGCGCTACGCCGGGTGTTGGTGTCAGGCGTGCGGCCATGCTTTGCTCCGGCGCCGTTTGCAGCGCTAAGCTGAAAGGTGCTCTGACTCGTGGTCCAGGAACTGGGGTGGCTCGGGAAGTTGTCCGGCATCGAAGCCTGCCTCCTCAGAGGCAGACTCTGGGTCTGATCCGGACGGGCTCCCAGGTTCTTCGGAATCATCGGACCCCTCCATTTCCAGCACCTCGGCCCCCACTCAGCCTCCCTCTGGGGGTCAGTTGTCGCTGGTAGGCCCTAGGGTCAGTGGTTCTGACCAGCCAGCAGTGGTCGCTATGGCCACAGCTGTGCAACCTGGGGCCACTGGCACTTCTGCTTCTCCAGTTGGGGCACCCCCTTCCCTGGTGTGTTTGGGCAGTCCGGGGCACACCAGAAAGGGGAGGGGAGGGTACTGCTCCCTGGGTGGACTCCTCGGAGGCTGCCCGGAGTTGCCAGCTGCCTAGGCTGGTGACTATGAGGACGAGGTCCCTCTCCTATTCTGAAGGGTTGAGGGGTAGGGGTGTGGCACAGCGCGCCCTCACTGGAGCCCAACTGGGTTCTGGGAGGAGGCGCAGCGCAGACCCTCGCCCTTCCCTGGAAGAGTCCTCGAGAGGGACTTTAACTTCTGAGGTCAGGGGCCGTCCTTCTGGACTCTCACGGTCCTGGTTACCTGACTGGGGGATTTCTTCCTTTGGGCACAGCTCTGACCGTTCCGATCTGGTTGAACGGCTGTTAGCTGCTGGGGCCTTCGGATCCCCCTCCCTGGGTTTCCAGTTGGCCCCCCTGCCCTGACAGAGACAGTTCTCCTGTTGCTAGGAGCTTGTCCCCCAAGCCTCTGTCTCCATCCCCGGCTATCCCAGGTATTCCCGGTCCTCGGGGACCTCTCACTTGGGAGCAGTTCAGAGGTTCCGGGGCTCATTTCCTCACCAACCTCCATGCCCTGGACCAGTAGGTGTTCCACCATGCTCCCATGCAGCCGGACCCTGAACCTTAGAGCTCGCCTTCATCTTCTTCCTCCTCCACAGAGGGAGAGGAACCATCTGTCCACATCTCCCCAGCGTCTGATCTCTCTTCTTATCAGTGCTTCCTCGCAAGGATGTTGGATGAGCTCCATCTAACCCCAATCCCGGTTAGCAATTCCGAGATTGTGACGCACGCCTTTCTAGGCGAGTACAGTGCGGCTCACCTGGTGGCTCCCGGCTGGCCTGTTCCTTTCCAGGAAGTGTCATATCGGCTTTGGCTATGTCCCTTCTACACTGTTCCAGCCCCAAGGGACCTACGCCAGTGGTATTGCGCTCCCCCGGGTCCCCAGGTTCTCTGCCTCATCCCTCTTCTGGTTTGACCTCCCTGGACACCCACTCTGGGCCTTGCGCCCCTTACTGTGACTGTCCCTCGGACTATGCAGACTTCAATTTCTGGGGGAGGAAGAGTGTTCTACTCGGCACGGATCTCCCCTATTGCAGCACATCAGGCCCTCTTTGGAGCCTGTGATAGTTCTTGTGGTCCAGGCTAGGACAGATCCTAGCCTCAGTGCCTGATATGGAGGAAACCAGGCAAGGCATTGCTCTCTCTGCGCAGGGCCTGGAGTTAGCAAGGCACCAAGCAAGGGCATCTTATGATGCCAAAGAGGTGACATCCGGAGTGGTAGGGACAGTGATCTGCCTTAGGCGGATGGCATGCATAGCTTCGCCTATCCCGGTTATCCCCCCTGGCCCAGCGTGGGGTGATTTACTCCGCATACCAGAGAACCCATCTTTCTAGGGACATGGATATGTTGTTCATCCACACTTATTGGCAGGTTCCTTGCCGCTTTAAATCTTGCCGGAAGGTCTTCAAGCTGGCTTCTCCCACCCACCCGGGTGGTAAAACTCTCGGCTCTGCCCCATGACGCCAGATCTTCCTTACCGCTTGGAAGCTCAGGTTCCCTCCTTAGCGCTCGGCGTTTTCGACTGGTTCCTGAAAAATTTCGGTCTTCGAAATCAGTTGGAAGTTTTCTGTAACTTCGATCCTTTTTTCTTCACTGCGGCGATGGCTCATTCTTTTTCTGGCCCCGGGAGGCGCCCGGTTGATTCCTCCAGGAGAGACCCGCACTCCACGTGCGTTTACTGCCTTGACCTGGATCATGATCCTCAGCTTTGCAAGTTTGTTGTGCCCTTTCGGCCAGCCCTCTGGAGGACCGCGTGACCCGTTCGGGGCTCAGGCACACGGTAGTTTTCCCGCTCCGGAGAATCCCTCGGATCGTCGGGCAGCGTCCGCTTCGGCTGTCTCTGAGCAGCTCGATCTTTCTCCCGCCGGGAAGGGGGCGGCTCCACCTCCCTCTTCCTTGGTTGCGGCGCTTATCCCGTTGTCCTTGAGCTCTACTCATGCAGCTTCGTTCAAGGAGCTTCGTCAGTCCCTTTCCTCGAAGGGAGAGGGACCCTGGGGACCTGCCCCTCGGCCTAAGTCCAAGGTGCCGCAGGCGGGGTCCTCGCCGCCTCAGTGAGCGGGAAAGTCCCTCCCCGCCCGGCCGACGCTCAGCTTCGTCGAGATGCTTCAGCCACTGGCCTCATGGTGTCCCATCAGGTCAGCCGGCCAGGACCCTCGTCGGCGTGGCCGAGCCCCTGCCCGTCATCTGGGCTCTCTCCTGCTAGTGCTGCACCTTCGCCAGTTCCCCGGTGGGGGGCTGAGGTTCTGCCTGTACTTGGTCGACAGTCCTCGGCCATTTTCTCTGAGTCAAGGGAGGAGTGGGCGTGTTCGGCTCCCTCCCAGGCCCGCCGTTCCCCTGAGGATTCGGTCTCGGTCCTCCTCTCGTCTAGCCGCCACGCCGACCTCGGCGCTCTCGGTCGGGGCACCGAGTCAAGTGGCATTGCCGTTCTTCCTCGTCCCCCTCCTCGGATGAGGAGTGGCTTCGATGCCGTTGGCGTCGATGTTACGAGGAATTTATGTGGCAGCAGCTGTTGTTGTCTGGGAATCAATTGACCCCGGTTCATTCTCCAGCTAGTAAGCAGCAGCCGCTTGAGGCAGTCGAGGAGCCCTCTCCAGGGCCGGTTGCTCATCCGATCCTCACTGCCCCGCCGTCCTCGGCGCAACCCGGGCCGGGCCTTGACCTGTCCCGCAGGTTACTCGGTCCCCTCACTCCCGCCCTCGGCGGACAAAGAGTGTCTCAGGCCTGCGGCAGCTTTTTGCAGACCCCTCGGAGCCTGAAGTCGGCTCCGTTATGTTTCCTAGCAGGGAGGACCCATGGACTTCCCCAGAACATTCTGTGGATGATAGCCCATCGTCCTTTATGGGTCTGCTTCAGCTCATCTCGGAATTCACCGGAATGCAGCTCGAGCCCGTTTCCAAATGGGCACCTTACCCCCTTACGGAGATTCTGGACCGAGGGGGCTCCCCCTCGGAGGCCTTCCCGGTGGCTGAGGCAATCGTGGGCCCAGCCTTGGAGCTCTGGCGGCGGCCTACTTCCTGCCCTGCGCCTTCGGCCAGGGTGGCCAGGAAGTACCCTGTCCCTGTCGGTTCTCTGCCCGGTTTCTCGGAGCACCCCTCGGCTGAAGGGGTAGTCACCGACAATGTTTTCCAAAGTTTTGGAAACGCTAGGGATGTGGATAGGCCCCCTGACAAAGAGTCCAAAAGGATGGACTATGTCGGGCGCAAGGTTTACGCCGCGTCCTCCCTAGGCCTCCGTCAGGCCAGCTCGGCGGCACTGATGGCACACTGTTCCCAAGCCCTTTTGGGCTCCCTGGACGAGGTCCTCCCTCATCTCCCGGCCGACCTGCGGACCACGGTCCGGTGGGTGCGGGACCAGGGTAGGGCGGTGGCAAAACAGCAGCTCCAGACGGCTCTGGATCTGGGCGACTCCTGTGCCAGATCGGTGGCGGCTGCAGTGGCCATGCGCCGCAGGGCGTGGCTGAGGTTATCCTTCTTCTCCTTAGAAACCCAGAACGAGTCGGCGGACATCCCCTTCTTGGGGACTGACCTTTTCGGCCCTGGAGTGGAGGGACATATCCAGGGGCCTGAGAAGTCCGATGCCACTCCGGACTCTGTCACTCCCGCCCGGAGGGACAAGGGCAGCCGTCAGCCTCTGCGTAAGCCCCTTTGCCTCCCGGCCCCTGCGGCTCGACTGGCCCAGCACGAGGGCCAGCAGGCATGCGCTGGGCGGCTTGTCACCAGACCAGTGTCTTCCTCCAAAAGGAAGCAGGGAGGTAGGGATCCGAGAGCTCCCTCGGCCTCTTCCTCCACCAAGCCTGCTCAGTGGCGGCTAGGGGCACTATCCCGGCCCGTCGCCCGCCCGGGTTTCCCGTTAGAGAGGCGCTCCACCACCCTCTTCCTCTTGGGTGGTGCTAAGGGTAAGTCCTGTCGCGACACGAGCAGGTTTCCCTTTTGAGCCGTTGCCCCACGGGGGATCTTTGGGTCCACAGACTTTCTGGCCGGACTGCTGAGCCGACTTGCCTGGCCCTCTAATTAGAGGTGATCAGGGAGGTGGTGGGCCCTCCTTCTGACCCTGGGTTCATGTCCAGGTATTCCTGGTCTCAAACGGATGGGGGGCTTGCGCCCATCCTTCTGCATGCCCGGATGGTCCCTCTGCAGATATCTCATCCTCAGATCGAGGCGTGCGGCTTCTTTCTGGGCCTCCAGGACATACTTCTCCTCGTTCCGTCCGTTTCTTGGGAGACCCCTCCCTTTCCTAAGCGAGAGATCTCCTTACGAGTTCCTGGCCAGGCCCTTCGTTCTCTGCTTCACAGTTTCTGCGGCATTGAAAGGTCCGGGCGTAACCCCACCCGGATGGCGGCCTGATTAAAACCCTTCCAGGCTCGGACTGGTCTCCCTTACCGGAGCCACGTTGGAACTCGTGCCTTAGCGGGTGAGGCTTCTTCGGGACTAGGCTCGACTCTCGAGTCCGAGCTCGGCTCCGGGCGGACAGGGCTGAGGTTCTTCCTCCCTTACCCAGTCAGGTTTGGCGGGGTAATTGTGCCCTGCCGGGACCTCCTGCACCTCCTGGGCCTCACGCGACTAGGTTCCCTAGTGGGACGGGCCAGCCAGTGGTCACAGTGCTGCGTTCCTCGGACCAGTTCGTGACTACAGCCCAGGAGTTAGGGGAACGCCCCATCAGACCGCTCCAACTCCTGCAGGTGAACATCCAGTTAACGCCCCGAGTCGGACGGTCTCTCCGACCGATGCTTCTCGGATGGGTGGGGTGCCCATCTAGGGAATACAGAGTGCTTCGCCTGGTCCTCCTCGGAGTCCCGATGCCCTTACTACCCTGGCTGAGCTCCAGGGCGTCCGCTTAGCTTGCACCGCCTCGCCCATTTGTAGTGGGGTTAGTGGTTTTAGTCCATGCGACAGCACCACAACCATGTGCTACCTACCTCTGTTAGGTCGGTCGAACCCTTGCCTCGCGTAAGGAGGTTCTCCGATTGGGTTTTTCCAGTCAGAGGCGGGTTCCCAGCCATTTGATGGCAGGAACCTCCAACTCCTGGCTGCTGCCCTAAGCCAGACATAAGCTGCGCCTCACGAGTGGTCTCCTGCGGAGGTAGCACAGGATCTTCTCCCTCCTCCCTCCAGGGAGAAACACGAGGCTGAGACTCATCTCTGCCCGCCTCAGCGGGTTTGCTGTAGGGATGTCGCCGAGGTTGCGGACCCTGGGCCTCTTCTACGCCTCTCCCCCATTTCCCTTGACCTGCAGGCAAGGCAAGGAGGGACTAGGCGCAGGTAATGCTGGTAGCCCAGACTGGGTTTCCAGCTCTGGTATCCAGCTCTCCTCAGTCTCAGCCCCAGGCTCCCGAGGCGGCTTCCAGTCCGCCCGGTCCTGATCTCTGTTTTTAGGGGAAGGTTTTCCATCTGGACCTTCAATCTCTGCACCTGAAGGCCTGGTCCTGTGCGGCTAGGGCCAGGTCTTAGGTCCTCGGCAAGGTCCTCGGACGCTTTGAGGCATCCTGCTGAGGTCGGCCAAACATGCCTTCAATGGGTAGAGTTCTCCATTTGATGAGGGATAGGGCCTGGCCCTCTCCCGTCCCTTGGCGAGCATTCCGGACCATCTGTGGTCCGTTCTGAACTAAGGCTTCGGCCGACTTAATCTCTAGGTGCTTCTGTTGATCACCCCTGTCTTCCGGGCGTGGCAGGAAGGCAGTCGGTGGCGCAGATAAGGTGGTCTGGCCTCTTCTAGGCCTCGATCACACCTCCCTTTGGGGAGAGCATCCCATTCTGTGGGACCTGCGCTGGTATGGTCTTAGCTCACGGGCAAGCTCGCTCGAACTGCACAGGTGCGAAGTTTCTCACCTGTTGTGGAAGATCACCTTCTTGGGGCTACTCTGCCATCCAGAAGGAGGGGAGAGTTCCAGGCGCTCCTTTGAATCTCCCTATCTGGTCTTCCACAGGGACAAGGTTGTCCTGCGCCCCACCCGAAGTTCCTTCCGAAGGCGGCAGTGGAGTCTTCCCTAACCGGGTATTGTCTCTGCCGGGGTTCATCCCCATTCACACCTCGGAGGCCGTATATAGGTTCCATGGGACCCTATTTATCGCTCACTTACCCAGGGAGTGTATGGCTGAAGTTTGGGAAAGGTTCGCAGCTGTTTTGTCATCTACGCTGGAGCCGCACCTGGCAGACCTGCAGCCTAGCGGGCGACGAGCGGGTGGGTCACCTCCCGCATAGGTCTCCGCTATGGTGGGCGGGCATGGAGCCTCCCAGAGGATAAGTGCTCATTTTACCAGCCCTTCCGCTGCACCGTAGCTGCTTCCGAGGATACTCCGGCTCAGGATATCCATGAGGGCTTCTGCCCGGAAGCAGGCTTAGCGTCTCCCCTTCCACATCGACCTTGGGTCACGCCAGGATGTTGGTCGGGGCCTCGGTTCTCCAGTCTTTCTCTCTAAGCAGGGGGTGTGCGCCTTGCCTCCCTCCTCCCGGAGGACTGCTAGGAGTCTGCCAATAAGTGTGGATGAACAACATATCCATGTCCCTAGAAATACAGGTTACTCACCTGTAACAGGAGTTCTAGGAATGGTATATGTTGTTCATCCACACGACCAACCCGACCTCCCTGGCTTCGACGCACAACCTGGCTTCCAGCGGGCTAGATCTGGCGTCATGGGGCGGAGCCGAGAGTTTTACCACCCGGGTGGGTGGGAGGAGCCAGCTTGAAGACCTTCCGGCAAGATTTAAAGCGGCAAGGAACCTGCCAATAAGTGTGGATGAACAACATATACCATTCCTAGAACTCCTGTTACAGGTGAGTAACCTGTATTTTCTCCCATAGGGTGAGACTGCGAATTTCAGGGCACCTTCCCTGCCCCACTGGGGACTCCCATCTCACCCAGACCAGTCTCAGGCCTCTCCATGCCTGTAAGGGTTCTCTCCTCTAGTGTCTCATTCATTGTTTGGAGTTAAGGGACCTAGTCCCTTGGGGTAATTCAGGGCCCCCTTGGCAGAGGCTGGGTACTCACCACTAGGGATGAATGGTGAAGATTGACACAGATAAGATCTGAAAATTACTTACCTACCGTGAATTGTTGATCTTTCAGCATCTTCACCATTCATCACTAAATCCCACCTTCCTTCCTTCCTTCCCCTAGGGCCTCAGTCTCTGGACTCTCTCTCCCCGTGTGTCTTTCTGTTATTCTCCTCGCTCTCCTCTCCCTCGTGGTTAGGAGGAAGAGGACCCTAGAGACATACAGGGATGAATTCTCCCTTGGGGGTATTATTGGAGTACGCGGATGGAGGGGAGGCTCTCTCCTTCTCTTTCTTCCCCCTCAATTCTAGGGAGTGAATGGAGTGCTGGAGGCCCCCCCCCCCCCATGTTTGATTTATGAACTCAAATTTTGAGTTCATTTTTCCTTAATGCCCTCATGGCAGTTTAATTTTTCCCCTATTTGGGAGGGAGGGGGAAGAGTTCGAGACACACCCCATCCTGCCTCCCTGTTAAGGTTGGTCCTTCTAGGCCCATGCTGCTTAAACATTCAGGCCTTGCCTTCTGGCAGTTGAACCTTGATAGCCCAGTTATGAGCTATCGTTACTGCTAAAATCCTAGTTGCAGGACCGTTCCTGGGGGTGTGCATCTCTTTTTCCCCCCCCCTTCCCCTCCCTTACCCATCCTTTCTGCTTCTCCTTCCAGAGATTGGGGCCTTCTCCCTTCCTCAATTTCCTATTCTGGTTTCTCTCTACTATCTCCTCTGTCGTTTATTTCTCCTTTTAGTTCATTATTCCTTTCCTTTTGTCTATCTCTAGGCTCTCTTGTCTCAGCCCTCTCCCTTTCCTTACACTCTCCGGCATTTCAGAACTGGGGCTGCAGCTGATGTGGCGACAGTTAACAATAACCATGGCGCCATGTGGGATCTGCACCCAGCCTGTCGACTCCACCCATAGAAGAAGAAAAAGTCTCCTTGGTGTCCTAGCTCTGGCGCTATAACCCACTAGTGATGAATGGTGAAGTTACACAGAAAGATCAACAATTACGGTAGGTACGTAATTTTCATCTTTCACATTTTTATCTCGACATTCTAACTGCCTGTCATCAGTTTCTCACACTTTTCAAGATGCTCATCTTTCTTTTCCAATGGTCTCGGACACTGTCACAACTGTATTAGCTGAATTAGAACATCTTGTAGAAAGAGATGGTTCCAAACTTGCACAGTGCAAAAGAGAGGCAGTCACGGATCTGGAAGCTGATACAGCCTCTTTCAAAGGTTACGAGTTAAAAGGTTTATGGGATGCCAATGAAGCACTGACAAATGAATGTGAACAGTTTAACAGCATTATGGAGGGTCTAAACCAGTGCTTATCAGGCTTCAAAGAAGACCCCCCTTAGTAAAAACATATGTTATTGACACGGCTAATTGGCCTGACAATGAACAAGATCTTGCAGAATTTGGAAATGAGGAAGTGCATTTTCTGCTAAACCATTTTTCACCTGTCCTGTTACAGAATGGCTGTGATGTAGACAGTGCAATGACAGAGTGGACGATGTTAAAGCAAAACATCAACAAGTATCACAGGTAGCTCTCCTTTCATGAAGTGTGGCGGGCAGTCTTTCAAAGAGAAGCTCAGTACTTCAAAAACATTCTGCATCTTATTGCTATACTTGTTGTTTACCCCATACCAAATGCAACTCCTGAAAGAGCTTTTTCAGCTATGAAAATAATTTTCTTGATTAGAGAACTAGCTTGAAACCCACAGCTTCCACTTTGCATACTGTGTGACCCTGAGCAAGTCACTTAACCTCCTTTGTGCTCCCAGGTCGCTCCCGTAAAAAAACTTTCAGCTTAGTGTGCTATACCTGGTTAAACAACTAAAATAAAATAAATAAATAAAAAACTAGCACCATAGAGGACTTAGTTTTGATCTCAATTAGAGGGTCCTGAACCTGAAGATTTTTGTAGTACACCAGCAGTGAAAGACTGGTTCTTAAAAACAAAATGCAGGCTGGGAGCTAAACCCCAACAGGGATCACAAATAACACAGCCAGTGTTGGAGGAAATTCAGATTACATCTGAAAGTGAGACTGAGGATCCAGAACCTGTCCTGATTCAGGGTGCAGACCAAGATTCAGAAGTCAAGAGTAAAACATTGAGACTCACTGCCAAACATCATGGGTGGTGCTAGCTTGTTGTGATACTTGGAAATGTTTTCAGTGCTCTAGCTGTTACATATTTTTTTATTTCAATTAGACAGTGCACACTGGTGTAATTTCTGCAGCTGCAGCTAGAGTCCCGCTGACTAAATAAATCTCAGTCCATACATATATTTCTGTAGTAAATCTCCTGTTTGCTGGCATCATCCTTCTGTTTCTGCAGGCTGCCTGACTGTTGTCTCTTTCTGGCCTCTCCTCACTCAGCCTTGTCTTTCTGTGCTCACAGTTGTCTCAGCGGTCTTCTCTGTAAAAAAAAATAAATAAATAAATAAAAATAAATAAATTTCTAAGGTGCTGATGACATTTTTTTGGTATATATTTTATTCCACACATATATGCATTATCCCTGGGTTGGCAGGAGTAGCTCCTGGTCGGTGGAAAATTGCCATGATCAGGAGCTGCTCTTGGCTCCTGATTTACAAAACTTTATTTCGAGGCCTTTATCTCCACCTGAACGACCACCAGAAAAGTCAGACAGGACCCTGGTTTCATGTCTCATCTGAAGGACTGCATGCCCTGACAGTACACCATCCGCTTAGTACTGTGTTTGGGTGCCAGCATTTGTGGTATGGGCTCAATTCTGGTGTAGGATTAGAACTCACAACTTCCTGGTCTGGAGAGGACTGTTCTACCAACTGAGACATGCTGACATCTGTCTTGGTCCTGACTTCCCTGCGCTGATAAGATGTTGCTTGTGATCTGTTTGCACCATGCTCTGACCTTGGGGAAGGGGGTTGATGTAGCCTCTTCTGTCGCAGTACATTCTATGGTTGGAAGGGAAGCCAAACACCCATAGAAAAGGAAGTGCTATTGGAGGGATGCAAACAAAGGAGAGAACGAGGGCACATGACTGAAAGCATAGTTGTCTACAGTACACCCACTGCCGGAGCATGAGAACCTTGCTGCAGTGCCATTATGTCTGGAGTAGGGGCAGTGTTTGCTGCCATTGGGTCTTGTGGAGCTTTGCTTGTCATTAGGTTTTTTTAAATCTGTTACTGCACAAAAGGGATGGATTGGAGTAAATGTTCAAACGACATGAAGGCTTGCTGTATTCTGACAGTCTGCAGTTAGCTCCAGCCTTTAAACTGCCATGGAGAGTATAGATTAATTTTCTATGCAGTGCATAGAACGTTGAGCTCGAGCTCGGTTGAGGTCTCTGTCTGCAGCCCTTTTAAACCCAACCATCAGATTCTTTATTCCGCCTCACTGAACAGTCGCTCCGGAGATTTCTCCTTTAGCTCAGTTCAAAAGTCTGTTAAAGTGTCTGTTTTAAGCCAAAATTATTCCACACTGTCTGTTCAGGCTCTGTCTGCGGTACCATGAGTACTAGATAGTTTTCTGATTACTTTATGGAAATTGTAAGCTTTCTGATCGGTGTGGCTGAACCGATCCCATATACAGTATTTGAATTTCTTACTTTGCTTTAGTGTGTGGTTACCGGTCCTTATTGGTTCTAAAAAAAAACGCGTTTTTTTCCAATACCCGTGACACTGTTAGGAACTGATAAGGGAGTCTTGCCTGGCAGTTGCCAAAAAAAGGGTAAGTTTGGTTAGGTTGGCCATGTCTGAGAAACCCAAGAAAAAAACCGGGTCCACTGGGTTTCAACACTGCAGTGAGTGTGGGAAGTCTTTGCTAAGGCCGATCCCCACACCACCTGTGTTTATTGTCTGGGTTTGAACACCTCGATACAGACTGCCAAATTTGTAAAAATTTTTAAGTCTACCCTGGAAAAGAGATTAGTTAGACTTAGGGAAAAGGAGGCCGAGAAGTCCGCTGACCTGGATGGCCAACCCGGTTCGGTTCCGACTGAACCAGAAGGAGTGCCCTCTGACCAGGGCAATACTTCTTCGGGCAAGAGGAGAGCTGATCCTGAGGGATCGGTTCCTATGAAAAGGAAAAGCAAAGACAAGTCAACCAGTTCGGATCCAGAGGTTCATGTTCCGACCGCTGATGAGATTGCCCGAGCGAATTGGATTGTTGAATCGCTTTGCCCGGTTCTGTCCGATCCGGCTCCATTGGCTAGGGGCTTGGTTCAGTCGGTTCCACTGGTTCAGGAATATGCCCCTGAAGATTTTTATGAACCGAATTTGAGGAGGAGGGGTTATGAAGATGATGACTATGATGGAGCAGAAAGTCTGGATGTGCCCATTGAACCAGACATCTTCCCAGACAGACCTTCTGGTGTTTCCTCCTAGGCTCTCTGAGTCCCCTCCTCACTACGTGTTTTACAGGAAAGTGGTTGAAACTCTTCAGCTCCCTATGGAGGAAGCTACAGAGGATCAAGAGGAGCCTGATTTTGTAGAAATGATGGACATCTCAGAGTCCAGGAGACTGTCAATTCCCTTGCACGAATCATTTGGGAAACAGACACAAAAAATGTTAGTCTCCTAATTCTGTACCTCCTGTTGATAGAAGAATGGATAAGAGGCACATTTTATCAAGCTCAGACACAGAGTTTTTCTGCCAGCAATGCAGCCATGTTGGGGTCGTGCAGACTGCAGCCTGTGACAGGGCTAATGTTCCCTTGGCTTCACACCCCCCAGATAAAGACTCCAGGAGGATGGATGCCTTGGCAAAGAAGCAATACATGGCATCCCCTTTGGGACTCAGACAGGCTAATTATATGGCCTATACAGCCAGGTACCAGAAGTCCAGGTGGGACACTGTACTGGCACTGGCTAAACGGGTCTCCCCTCAGCTGGCCAAGGAGCTGGAGGAGGTGGCTGCGGATGGGATTGAGGCATCCAAGGTACAGTTCCATGCTGCTGTGGACTCCAGTGATGTGTCATCAAGAGTCATGGCTACATCTGTGGCTCTTCGGAGAATGGCTCGGCTCAGATGTACTAGCCCTCTCACAGGACACCCAGGCTAAGGCCATGGATTTCCCTGTGGAAGGTAATTCTCTGGGGAGCAGACAGAGAATTACATGAAGAAGATGGAGGAATATAGGACCACTTATAGGAGTGCACAGGCCAAGGAGAGGCAGGCAACTCCTCAAAGGCAGCATTCTAGGGGCAGACCTTTCATAGGCCTTTCTACCAAGCACAGGCCTCTTCTTGCTTTTCACAGAGGGGGTTCTTCAGAGGGAGAGGCAGAAGGGGGATGAGCAGGGCTGCATCCACTCCTCAGCCTAAGGCCCCTGCCAAGCAGACACCCTGATGGGTCTGCCCGGGTTGACTCTCCTATCCCTGTAGGGGGCAGGCTGGCTTACTTGTTCAGGACTGGGTGTCTGTTACTTCAGACAAGTGGGTCCTGGAACTAGTAAGCCAGGGACTGGTTCTCAGCTTCAAAAAATTTCCGAAGATGAGAGCCAGATCTTTTCCACCTTCAGGTCTCTCCAAAACCCTTGCCCTGGAGGCAGAGGTTTCATCCCTTCTGGTCTTAGAAGCCATAGAGAGAGTTCCTACCCTACACCTGGGCAAAGGTCTGTACTCCAGGTACTTCCTTACCCCAAAAAAGACAGGGGAGTGGCGACCCATCCTAGATCTAACATACCTGAACAAACATCTTTTAAAACCAAGGTTCAAGATGGTGACTCTGGGAGTAATTCTTCCCTCTCTATGGCCAGGGGACTGGCTAGCCTCCCTGGACCTCAAAGATGCCTACTTTCACATTCCCATCAGGTGCTCCCACAGAAAGTACCTCAGGTTCAAGTTGCTCTCAGGCCATTACCAGTTCAAAGCAATGCCCTTTGGCCTAACATCAGCTCCAAGGGTTTTTACAAAATGCCTGACAGTAGTAGTGGCCTTTTTAAGAAAGCAGAAGATTTCCATTTTTCCATAACTGGACGACTGGCTCATAGTGGGTCAGTCTCCAGGCCAAGTCAAGTCAGACCTGCAAGTGACCCAGCAAGTGCTCTCTTCCCTGGGGTTTCTTCTCAACCTCCCCAAGTCAGTCCTCGAACCAGTGCAGCTTCTTACCTTTATAGGGGCAGTGCTAGATACTGTCAAGGCATGAGCCTTTCTTCCTCTAGAAATGGCAAGAGTTCTTATAGAACTGGCTTCTTCCTTCAGCCTTCAGGTATCCTGACCAGCAAGGCACTTCCTTCAGCTCTTGGGCCACATGGCAGCTTCTACAGCAGTGGTCCAAGGGGCAAGATTCCAGATGAGGGACATTCAGTTCCATCTGAGGGCTTTTTGGTCCCAGAAGAAGGACCCTCTTACCAAACTGATTCCAGTGACTCGGACACTGATCCAAGCTCTTCAAAGGTGGCGGGATCAACTTAAGGCAAGGGGTCCCATTTGCCACTCAGTCTTATTCGGTGGTCCTTACCACGGATGCTTCCCTTTTAGGGTGGGGAGCTCATCTGGGGGCTCTCGAAGCCCAGGGACTGTGGTCCCCTCAGGAGTCCCTACTTCATATCAGTCTCCTGGAACTCAGGGCAGTTTTGCTGGACCTGCAAGCGTTCTCTCAGTCTGTGCAGAACAAGGTGGTTCAGGTCAGAACAGACACCACCACCACAGTGTGGTACATCAGCAAGCAAGGAGGCACTCGGTCTACGGCCTTGTGCACAGAGGCCATGAGATTGTGGTCCCTGGCTTATTCCCTGCAGACCTCTCTGATAGCAGTCCACCTTCCAGGGAAGGACAGTGTGCTAGCAGATGCACTGAGCAGGATCTCCCAGGGCCATCATGAATGGTCCCTGGACCCCCTAGTGTTGAGAGTGATTTTTCAAGGTGGGGCACTCCAGAGATAGATCTCTTTGCAGCCCCAGACAATTATCAGCTTCCTCTGTTTTGTTGCAGACCCCCAGTCTTGGGTTCAGTCCCTCTGGATGCTCTGATTTTGAACTGGGAAGGGAAATTTCTGTATGCCTTCCCTCCCTTTTTTCTACTGTTCAAAGTTCTAGTCAAGATAAGGTCACAACCTTGCAAAGTGATTCTGATTGCTCCAGACTGGGCCAGACAACCTTGGTACCCCTATTGCTGTCTCTGCTAGCCCATCTTCCCCTGTCTCTCTTACCGGAAGCCCAGCCTGTTAACCTCCTCTCGGGAAGATTTGGTACCCCAATCTTTGGTCTCTCAATCTCAAGGCATGGCTCTTGAAGAGTTAGAGTATGCAGATTTGCATCTGTCTTAGGGGGTTCTGGATATTCTGAAAGCGTCTCGAAAGCTCTCTGCCAGAAAGGCTTACAACTCCAAATGGAAAAGATTCAGCATTTGGTGTTCCAAGAAGCATATTTCTCCAGACACTGCTGAATTGCCTACAGTTCTAGATTATATGGTCCATCTTAATGGCCTAGGCCTCAGACCAGCTACTCTCAAGGTACACTTGTCAGCTGTTTCTGCTTTTCTGTCAGCGGGGAAGTCTTCCTCACTATCATCTCATCCTGTGTTCTGTAAATTTTTCAAAGGATTGCTTCATACCAATCCTTCCTTTAGGGATCCTGCCCCTGCCTGGGACTTAAATGTTTGCATTGCTCAACTTATGCAACCTCCTTTTGAGCCTATATCCTCAGCAGAGCTTAAGTACTTGACTTGGAAAACTGTGTTTTTGGTAGCCATTACCTCTGCCAGGCGTATCAGTGAATTGCAAGCCCTGTCAGTGGAACCTGATTTTATCTCTTTCATAGAGATAAAGTGGTCCTTAGAACCAATAGGAGGTTCTTGCCCAAAGTGGTTTCTGACTTCCACGTGAATCAGTCTGTGTCTCTTCCTGTCTTTTCACTGATCATTCTTCCTCAGGAGAGGAGGCTACACAGTTTAGATGTTAAAAGAGCCCTTAGCTACTATATAGAGCATACCAAGGGTCACAGGTTTGACTCCTCCAGTTCTTCCTCACTTATCGGGAAGTGGAAAAGGGCAAACCTGCCTCCAAAGAACTATTGCCAGGTGGATTGTGTCTTGTATACAATTCTGCTAGGAGAAACTGGGAAAGATTCCACCCTCAGGCCTGAGGGCTCACTCTACAAGAGGTACAGCTGCTTCCCTGGCTGCTGCCAAGGATATCCCTCTGTTAGAAATTTGTCAAGCAGCCACCTGGAAAACAGTCCATACCTTTACCAAGCATTACTCCATGGATATCCAGGATAGGAGTGATGCTCGGTTTAACACTACCGTTCAGAGCTTGTTCCCAAAAGTAAGTTCTCTCCCTCCTTCATGCAGTACTGCTTGGTAGTCTGCAGATTGTCAGAATACAGCAAAGACTTCTTGTTGTTTGAAGAAAACATTACTCACGTTAGTAATTGCGTTTCTTCTAATGGAGTCTTGCTGTATTCTGACCTTCCCTCCTCCCTCTCAGAACCTGTTTTTGGGAAGGGTGGGCAGGTGCAGTGCTGCACCCCAGGGTGCTTCTTGCACATCTTCCCTCTTAATTTGGGTGTTTTTGTATTGTTATCTTATATAGATTGGTTTTTGGGTTTGGGTTTCCTGGCTTGAGTCTTCCTTTGGGAATCCAAAACATTCTGTTGCCAGTTGGCTAATAAAAATTTTACAATTTCCGCATAGTATAGTTAGTGAGTTTTTGCTTGTAAGAATCTGACGGTTGGGTTTCAAAGGGCTGCAGACAGGGACCAAGATCGAGATCAAGCTCAACGTTCTATGCACTGCATAGAAAATTAACCCTATACTCTCCGGGGCAGTTTAAAGGCTGGAGCTAACTGCAGATTGTCAGAATACAGCAAGATTCCATTAGAAGAAACACAATTACTAAGGTGAGTAATTTTTCTTAACATTGGGGACATCCTTTATGTGGAATGTGAGGAAGGTTAGTGCAGCAGAAGGTCCAGTAGTAGGAGGAAAAGTGTACACAAAGAAGACTTGCCAGGTTGACCAGATAGCTGCCAGTGGTAGCATATTCAGAGGTGTCCGTGTAAATTGCAGGGAGGGGGGGATTAACCCCAAAACATCACAGCAAGGGCACAGTTATATGAATAAAACTGTTGGGCACGAAAAGAACGCTGAGAAGACTGAAGAAAAGAGGAATCCAAGGTAAGAAGGGTGAAAAGCTAAGGGAATAGGGGAAATGGAGAAAAAAAGAAAAATAATCACACAGATGCTGCCGATGTGCACTTTTCTATATTTTTAATACGTATGTGTCACTGCAGGACAATACTGAAGTAAAAAATGTATGCATTACTAATAGTACTAGACTTGGATAACACTGAGCGGAGCCAGCAGTTTTGGTACAAGAAAAGGAAGTTAAGTAGAAAATTGCGAATAATGCATTGGTGACTGTGTTATGAAGTTTTTTTTTTTTTTTTTTACACACCTGAGGTATGTAATTATGTAAGACATAATCCATTACAGGGTGTGCGGTCATACTCTGATATACAGCCTCATGCATTCAACCACCCAAGGCGTGCATATAGCAGAGCACGACCACATGCCCGGTAATGGATTATCTGTTTTACAGCATGTCCAGAAGGTTCTAAGGGATGAAAAAAAGGGAGGTGTGCGGTCGTTGTGGTATAATGCTTCATCCAATCAGGAGATTGCATTTTCACAGATTTTCTTATCCATTTTATGTACATATAATATAATATAATATGTGTACGTGTGTATATAAAGAAGTCAACGCACAGTTCCTTATGTCTATAGTTGGCGTAGGAATAACTTTCTTCCTAATGGAATACATGCTGTTAGTTTATGGTTGAAAATTTGGGCTACAGTTTGTATGCTAGGGCATAACAGTGATAGTAAAATTGGGCAGCAGTTTGTACATGAGGGTATAACGTTGCTGGTACCATGACCCCATTTCAAGTGGGCCCTTGTTTCCCAGCCTGACCCTGGGAGACTCTGAATGAGGGAATGCTTTGAGCAGCTGTACAGACTGCCTGTGCTGGTGGCCCTGCTCAGTACTGTGCAAGGAGGTCGGTGGCCCCTGGGTCCTTTTTGGCGCTGATGCTACTGCTGAGTAGAGAGTGTTGCCCTGGGTTGCTGCTGTGAGTGAGCAGGGTCTGTGGGACCAGAGCCTGACTGGAGGATCAACTGAGCCAGCTGTTTTGAGCAGCATGGCGGAGGTAAGGTGAAGGAAGGTTACAACGTGTTCCTGCCTGGGCTTTTGGGGCTTTGAGGGTGCGAGGACTGGCAGCTGCTAGTCTGGGAATGGACCCAGGAAGGAGAAGTGAAGAGTTTTTTTTTTGGGGGTGGGGGAACAGTAGCAGTATGGTAAGGCCAGTGAAAAGATAGAAAAATAAACTGATTGCTCTATTGCAGATTTACCTGACAAGTTGGGACACACGGCAGGTCGGGGACAGGTAGGAAACAGAAAATCTGATTTCTGGGTGTGGGGAGGATTGAGGAGCAGTGGTAGTAATATTCAGGATTGCATACGAGAGCAAAAGAAATCAGGGGTTGAGGAAAGTCCTTTTCCATGGATGTGGACAGATTGGACAGCGTGTAGCAAGAGGGACATCTTGAAAACTGTCAAAACTGAAACTGATTTTGCAATTTAATTCTGAATCAACCCAGACCTGCTCCATGGCACATATCAAACTTAAAGATACTCCTTAAGTGTAATAAATTTTATCAGACTCGTACATTAGTACCTCTTTGAAATCCTGTGCTGCTTTTTGGCGTGTTGTGTTTAAAATGAATACTAGATTGAGGGGAATGTTTGGGATCAATTGGAGTGCTCTACTCCCTTCGTGTAGGATAATGTTATTCTGCAAAGCCTGCCTCATGTGGATTTATCATGGGAATGGGCAGGCTCATTTTTTTATTTAAAGCAAAAAATGTTGGTCCATTGCCGGCCTGGTGGTGCTGAGGATCAAGGCACTGGACACACCTCGCACCACGAGGGTGACCCGAGCTCGAGAATGGACTCCGGTTGTTCGGGGGTCGGCCGGGGGAGGAAAGGATTGAATGTCCAGAGGACTGCTCTCCTTCCTCTGGGGAAGGGGGGTTGGCGCTGTCGACTGATGCCCAGTAGTGGATGGGGACAGTGCAGGCACAAGGGGCTGGCCCACACCCAGGGCAATTGACTGCTTCCTCGGAGGTGGAGGAGGCCGCTCCGCCCATTGCACCTGTGTAGGGTGCGGGAGAAAAATGGAGAGAAAAACCGGGACCTGGCAGGACCTGTGATGGCCTCAATCGCTCCTGTACGGCTGCCCCCTGATTTCTGGATTGCTGTTTTCTGGGGTCCAATAAAATTAAAAAATGTTGGTCCCACTCAACCTAAAATCCATCGAACAGTATGGCAAAAAGAGAGAACTAGGGAAAAGCAGTAGGAGTTTCAACTTTGAAAGAACCAGTCCAAGAAAAACACAGCACGCTGCTAAAGAGTCGGCAGTTGTTATTTATTAAAGTGCACCACAGAGAAAATGCTTCTGCGCTTTGAGGTACCTTGCCTCTTCCTAGCTCCCTAAAAAAAGAAGCAGGACATCGAGAAGCACAGGAGCATTTTGTCTTTTTGTGCATTTTTATAAATTAGAACGCTGATTCTCTAGCAGTGTGTGCGGTATTTGTCTTGGACTGGTTCCTTTCAGCTCAAACCCTTGCACTCTTTTCCTACTGCATACTTGTTTGCCATACTGTTTGATTCCCTTAAAGAACAAAAATGTACAATACTGTGCAAGTTGTTCTGTGTTCACCATACTGCAGCATCCTCATTGGCTTATCTGAGTGGTGTTACTGTACCTCATCTTACCTGCTTTTTGCATCTTCAATTAAAAATGTTACCTGGAAAAGCATACTGAGCTGGGAGAAGGGGGCTGGGGACCAATACAATGTTCGAGGAAGGCTTCCGTGGATATTACTCTACTTCATTGTAAAGAGGGGGTGTAGGGGTTATAAATAATTACTCCTACAGTATCTCACTCTACATTTTAAACTGGTAGATATTTGGTGTGGATGAAATTGAATTATTGGAGCAAGGGGAGGTGGTAAAAACTAAAACAAGGTGGGTTCTAATCTACAGCCATGCTGTTTAATCTGGGTAAGGAATTCTAGAAAAGCAAATTGCAATAGACTGTGTGGAAGAAATCTTCCACCTGAACAGACATTTCCGTTCGCTATGGACCAAAGCAAACCTCCTGCATGTATTTGAAAGAAAGAACACCGAGACAGATTCATAAGTTTATTACAGTGACTGCAATGTATTCCTCACATGTGTCTACATAGATTCACTGTGATGCTGTCAGCACAGGGAGAGAAGTTCAATAAGGCACAAGAGGAAGCCATCATCAGGATGGAGAAGGTGCTGCTAGTTGGTGACTTTAGGAATAAACATACAAAACTGGCTCCAGAGCGGATGGGTGGAGCCAACAATCACACATGGGACTCCAAACACACAAAACTGCAGATACTCTTCCCTGGAAAGCAAAGTCCCACTGCTAGGACACATTAAAATTAACTTTATTAGTATAAAAGTGGTAGCATCCCACATAGAATCACCTGCATCAATGTTTCAAGCCACACAAGCTCTTGATAGTTTAACGTGCCCTAGCAGTGGGACTTTTTTTTCCTGGGAAGAGTAGCGCAGTTTTGTGTGTTTGGAGTTGGTGACATCAGTCTGCCAGATGTGGAGTGGAGTGGTGCAACTGTTTTTACAGTACTCTTACAACTTTTGTGGCATGAGTGAAATGAGCGTGAAGGGTGAATGTGGAGGGGGCGGAGAGTGCAAGGTGAAGGGGTGCCACAGGTTTGCTTGCTTGGGGTACCATCAAGTCTAACACCGGTCCTGCCTAGCATATTCCTTCAACACATCTTCAATATGACTGAAGTCAAATTTGTTTCCTGCTGTTTGGCATTCTTTCTGCTCTGCAGTTTTGTACTGCTTGGGGATCAGTCCAAAGGTGTGGCTTTATGGCAGGAGATGTCCTTGAAGAAGGTAATTTTATTACTTACCAGCGATAGTAGACCTTGCTTCGAGGAAGGCTCCTGCAGCAGGCCACACCAATAGGACTAAGCTGCCAGGTGGCAGGACCACACAGAAAACTTCTAGCTAGCAGTCTACCACGGGGGACTGCCCACCGCTGATGTCAGTCAGCTGATATCAGCCTAGCCTACATAGTTGGGCGGTTCCCCCACACCTACCTCAGTTCTTTTCCTGCTGTCGACCTGCACACATCGGATCTTAGCGGATGCCACAGCTACAGTCGACTGCCATTACCCGCGCTTTAATATTTTTCTATTTTTTAGTTCTAGTTCATTTAAACATCGAAATTTCTGTGTTTTCTTCAAGTTTGTCTTCTTTACCAGCCTTGTCTTCCAACCACTCCATGAAGTGTGTCAATGCAAACAGATCACTGGAAAGGACAGCCACTCTGTGTGTCTTTTCTGTCTAGGCCCCAACCATGACACTGAAGCCTGCCAGCATTTCCAGAAATGTAACCAGACCACCCGAGGACATTGTTTAAAAGCACTGAAGAGCCATTTTTTAAAGCAGAAGCTGGTCGCGATGGAGGAGGAACTGCAGGCCAGGAGCTCCTCAGTCTTGCCGGCACTGTCCTCTGGGGTCTGTTCTTATTCCCACAAGGAGAAGTCAGGGAAGCACAAGCACCAGGACAAACAGCGGAACCAGAACCAGTCAGTTTCCTGTTGACGGTCACCTCTTAGGCCTTCGGATGCATCTGGGTCATCCTCCCGCAGGGGTCAACCTCCTCAGCCCCGCCAGTGCTCTCTTCCTCTGGGCTCTTGGTGGCTCTGCCGCCCGCCCTTATTTCTATATAGGACGCTTTCTCTTCGGGGCAGGGGATTTCATCTCCTGCCCCCAGCCCCCTGGAACTCAGGCCCATATCCTCAGCGGCTCTCAGCCAGGTAGCTTAGCTGGTGTTGGTGCCTTGGGTGTCTGTTCTACAGTCACCCCTCCCAGCTATGTAGCACTGCCTTCGTAGGCTCTCACTACTGGGACCGATGCCAGCCCCTGTCAAACCAGAAATGCCCACAGGCGCTTGCTGTCTCCTCCACGCCAAGCGTCACACCTCTGCCACAGGGGTCTCCATCCCCTCAGGCACCAGCTTCTCCAGCTGGACCAGCGTCGGGGGCAGGGGGCTCAGTTTCCCAGCGCTAGAAGCTGCCTGTGACCACAGCCCCAGCCTGTGGGCCTGACTCAGTCGCCCCTGCCGCTACCTTCACCACCACCTGTCAGGCCACCTCTGGATCCTTAATCAGCTTCAGCCGGTGTATAATATTGCACCCCAGGTTGATTACAATGCCCCTTTACAGCGTGATGGTCCTTTATGAAGCACCAGATCTCCCCAGGGCTGCCACCAGCTTCTCCACACCACCCTCCCTGGGACACTCAGCCCCAGGATCCAGACAGGCCTGGTCCTAGTAATCCCCACATGTTGGAGTCTTCAGGGGCTCAACCTGATGTTGGTTCAGGTTCTAAGTGGGATGAACGCCGGCAGCCTGTGTCTGTCTCAGACTCTGATTCTTCATGGTTTTCCTCTTCTGGTGACTGTATTACCACCCCCACCAGACGATCCATCCTTTATGGATGTTATGCGTCACATCCAGTCCATTATGGGCTGGGAGATGATGGAGCAGGATCTGGAGAGACGTTGTTTGGTGCAGTACCTCCGGCAGCGTGATGCCCTTCCCATGGTGGTGTCCCCCTCTGATCGAATCCAATGAGGATGTCACCAGAGCGTCCTGGAACCACCCTTCCACCACCTCTACTCAGCCCAGAAAGGCGGACTGCTCTTATCATGCTCCCCGTGGAAGCCTTATTTCTGGGGACTCACCTAAGGTGAATTTGTGGTCATTCGTGCGCTGCACGACCATACTAAGAAGCCCAAACATCTTAGTACTCTCCCTCCAGACCATGAGTCAAAGCAGTTGGACCACCATGGCAAACGGGATTTTGCCTCTACCACTCTGGCTATCTGGCCCATATGGTCCAATATCAAAATGTGATTTGGGACCAAGCCAGAGATCTGGTGCAAACCCTTCCTGAGGACTCCATCAAGATGCAGCTGGCCCAGCTCATGAAGTGCTTGCAGCCCCCTTCAGGGAACATTTGTTCAAACCCTGGAATCTACCTTCAGTCTTTTCCATGCCTTGGGAGTCAACATAAATCTGCCGAAGTCTCGCCTCTCTCCTTGCCAGCGCCTCCAGTACATAGGGGTGGTCCTGGACACCAGTCAGAGCAAGGCCTTTTTGCCCAAGGACAGGGCAGAGCGACTGATGGCACAGGCCCATCTGGTTTTCTCCGGTCAGCAGGTACTAGCCAGGGTCTTCCTACATGGTGGCAGCAGTTGCCATGGTTCCTTGGCGCGCCTGCATATGCGGGTTCCTCAGTGGACCTTAAGGGTTCAGTGCGACCAACGCACAGACAATCTGGACCAGTTGGTCCTGGTCTCCGGCTGGCCGGTGGCTGAACCGGACGGTCTCCTTTGGGAATCTCCTTTCAGCTCCTGGCCCCGGACAGGTTCTCACGACAGGCGTGTAGCCTGGACTGCCTCTCTCCGCCGATCCAGACCGGGTACCCGACGGAAGTGGAACAGGGTCTTCACATCAATGTCCTGGAGATGCGGGCGGTTCTTTATGCCCTGCAGGCCTTTCAGACTCACCTCCTTCCCGGCCCACTGCTGGTGCAGACAGACAACATGTGTGTGGTGCATTACATCAACAAGCAAGGGGGTCCCATTCTTACCCCTGTGTCGGGAGGCGATGAGAGTCTGGTTCTGGGCCTTCAAGCACAGTCTGGAGCTCTCGGCCATGCAAGTTCTAGGCATTCGGAGTGTCTTGGCTGACAGTCTCAGCCGCTCCAGGTCGCGGGCTCACGAGTAGGAACTTCTAACCTCCATGGTCGAGGATCTGTTCGGCAGGTGGGACATCCAGAGTTGGACCCCTGTGCATCCCCACTCAAGGCAAAACTGCCACTATTTAGCTTGCTTGATCCCAGGCTTGGAGTTTTCTGGTGAGACACATTGTCCTCTTGGAAGGGAGGTTTCGTATGCCTCCTCCTTCCGCCTCCTCCTGCAAAGGGTTCTGCCTGCTCCAGTTGAAAGGAGCAGAGATGATTCATAGCCCTTCTGGCCTCGCCAGATCTGGTTTCTTGCTACAACAGCTAGCGGTGGAACCTCCGAGTTCCTTTGCCCTTGTGCACCGCTTGCTGTCCCAGGACCAGGGCACCCTGGTCCATCTGGACCGCAAGTCCCTGCATCTTCATGAGTGGCTCCTGCGGACCTAGCTATTGCCCGCTTTGAGGTCTCCTCTAGGGTTGCTGACATCCTGGTGGTGTCCAGGAAACCCTCCACCAGGGCCACTTATGTTATGAAATGGAAGTGCTTCTTCATTTGGGCCGCTGCGTACCATCTGGATCCTTTCACCTGCCCGGTGAATCAGGTGTTGGAGTACCTCCTTTCCCTTTCGGATTCAGGCCTGGGGTACTCCTTCCTTAAGGTGCACCTTTCCGCTATCTCTGTGTACCATGCACTTATTGAGGGCAAAGCTGTCGCCAGCTTGAGGTGTCCTGCACATTCCTGCAGGGTATTTTTTGCATTTGAAATCTCCCATTCTGGACCTGGTCCCTCCGTGGGACCTCAACTTTATGTTGGAGAAACTCACTTTACATCCCTTTTAAGCTGGCCTGGTGGTACTGAGGATTGAGGTGCTGGACATCACACCACACCGACGACTCGGGTCAGGAGCGACCTCGGGCATCAAAGGGTTGGCCAGGGGGAGGAGGAGTGAGTGTCCCAGGGACTGCTCTCCTCCTCCTGGGAGGAGGGAGGGACAGCAGCAGCTGTGCTAGCCCCTGCTGATGGCTGGGGTCAGTGCATGCTGTGGTGAGATGTGGGGTTGGCGGGGGCTGGCATCGGTTGTGCAGTGCGTGGAAACATGCACAGCAATATCATTGACTCTATTCTTCCCCACTCTGTGGGAGAAGAGAACCAGTACAACAAAATCCTGTGGCGACAATGATGTCTGGTCCAGATGGCACTGCCACTCTCCTCAGTCTACTCCTCCCAGATCTTGACCCCGGCTTCGCGGTGGTGGTGTCATACCGCCGTGAAGCAGCCTGCGAGGAAGGAGCGGAGGAATGGGTAGAACACAAGCACTGGGGTAGTGTGGTGTCAAGGGACCAGTCGGATGGGGGGAACTAAAGGCAATACCCCCCCCCCCAAACTGAGGAGGGAATAAAAGAAATAAGCTAAAAAAAAAAAAAAAAAAGTTACCTCCCTTTGAACCGGCCCGTGAGTTGTAAGCTGCACTTTCTGTCATGGAAAGCGCTCTTTTTAATTGCTGTTACTTCTGCTGGAAGGATTTCCAAGCTACAGGCTCTTGTATGTAAGGAGCCTTATTTGTTTTTTCACAAAGACCGGGTGTCTTTGCGTACTCATCCTAAGTTTTTACCTAAGGTGGTGTCTGAGTTTACTTTAAATCAATCCATCCACCTGCCAGTTTATTTTCCTGAGTATTCTAATTGGGGGAGGCCTTGCTTGATACTTTGGATGTTCACAGAATGTGGCGGTATTACACGAACCGTACCAGGTCTTTGAGGAAAACTGATAAGTTGCTTGTTTCATTTGCCCCCAAGAGACAGGGTGCTCCTGTTTCCAAACAGTGTTTTTCTAAGTGGTTAGCAAATTGTATTGTTTATTTCTACCGCAAGTACAACAAACCCCTTCTGGGTGGTCAAGGGCCATTCCACCAGGGGTATGGCTGTCTGCACGGCTTGCTTCGAAATGTGTCTGCTGCGGACATCTGTGCAGCTGCCACCTGGAGTTCTGTCCACACCCTCACAAAGCATTACAGTCTGGACAGCGCCCAGGCGCAGGGCCGGTTTCGGCCTGGCAGTTCTTCAGGGTTTTCTGTCATGAGCTGTTGGCTGCTGACATGTCGCACCTCCCAGTGGTGTCACCCTGGTGATACTTAGTACTGCTTGGGACTCAGTCCTATCTCGTGGCCTGCTGCAGAGCCTTTCTCAAAATAAGATAGTACAGTTACATAGAACTTACCGTAACAGTAGATCTTCAGAGGAAGCTTCAGCAGGCCTCTTCCTCCCTCCTTTCCCTGCTCTTCGCCTTCGCAATACTTCGCCTTTCTTTGGCTCTCAGGAAGCCTCCTCGGTTCTCCTTCAGTTGCCAGTGCGTGGTCTCCGATAAGAGAACTGAGGTAGGTGTGGAGGACTGCCCACCCATATAGGCTAGGCTGAAGTCAGCTGACTGACGTTGGTGGACACTCCCCCGTGGTAGACTGCTAGCTAGAAGTATTCCATGTGGGCCTGGCGGCTTAGTCCTGTTGGTGGGGCCTGTTGAAAGAGCTTCCCTAGAAGATCTACTGTTACGTTAAGTTCTTACATAATTGTACTTTTCTGTCAGTGTGGTACAGCTCTGAGCTTGTCTCTAGCAGGAAACTGAGCAGATTATGGGGCCACCCACATCATACAAGCATTAGAGCGGCCCACTAGGCAAAAGTTCCTGAGTCTGCTGCTGATCGCTGATAAGTTACTAAACTTTTCTTCAGCAGATGCAGCTGAGGCTGATGTTTTATGCATGACTATGACATGTTTTTTCCCCAGTGGGATTCTGTTTTTGGGAGGCATGATATCTGTTTGACTCCCCACACAAATCTATTTGTTCTGATTGTTCTGACACACAATGTTTGTTATTTTGCATTACTATTTTTATTATTTTGGAGAGTACATTTTAAACATTTTGCTGATTTATGGGGCAGAAAATATACAAGTCTGGGTCCAGGTTTGCCTTTTTGCACCAGAACTTAGTTTCTCTTTCTTCTCTATGTCCGACAGATTTACCAGATTCAGCTTCCAAATTGACATGTGTAGTTCTACACTGTTACTGGAATTACTGAGGCTGCCCGATTAGGGCATAGTTGGTTGGTATTTTTGTGCTGTGATTAAAGCCCAAAAGCCAGCAGCATCCGGGATCACACCCTTAATGATGCTTACTTTGGCCCACAGAGAACCTGTGCATCATGCTGAGTGGAGGATGCAGTGGGGGACGTGCAAAGAGCAGAATGCAGTACATCACACAGTGTGCAGAAGTGGAGTCATATGGCTAGCCAGGCTGCAGTTTGTAGATATCGCAGGACTTGAGATGCATGCTACTAGGTGGTACATAGTGTTGGAAGTTAAAAACACAGAGAGGTCTTATTAGTGCTGGCTGTTATATAAAAAATACATTTGCAAAACCTGTTGATCACTGTAGTCAGACAGGGACAGGGATAAGTTAAATTTTAAAGCATTTTATAATGATTAGTGGAAAGCTCTGTTTAGTTGTCTAGCAGAACTGATGTTAAAAAAAAAAAAAAAAAAACATTATGACTCATACTGACACTGTGGGCTGTGAGTCACTATGAAGCAGGAGTTCCGCTTGATCTCCCGGTCTGATTGCACTATTAAATTTCAGTTGGGGCCAGGGGGATTTGAAAACTTTTTTCTTTACTGTGGTTCTGCGAATGAAGTGAGGTGCACATTTTGTACTAATTAGAGGAATTTAAAGCATGGTCAGTTTTTTGTCTGGCGCAAACTATGTACAAAATGTTGGTCACTGACCATGGACTGCAAGTCTTTGGGAGGGTCTACGGTCAGCTCCTGGTCTGATCTCTATAATAGAAAAAAATTACATTTTTTTTTGGCAGCATAAAAAATCATTAACAAATACATATTTTTAATATCTATTTTGTCCATGTTAGCCTTTACACAAACCAGCCCTTCTTCCCTGTCTCCGTCCCAGCCTCTGTGTTCTCCGGCAAATATTTCTCTTTTCATCAGGAGCCGGGGACTACGGACCCTCGAGGCAACTCCAGACTAGCACAGTCTGGCGAGGAGCTGCAGTTGGCAGTGGAGACCTGCAGGGAAGAGTGGTGGACTCCTCCTGCTCGATTGGGGTCATTTTCCTACGTTTCTCCAAGCCTCTGAGATTCAGGCATGCAAGGAGAGTCAAGGTGTGTGCGCAAGCTGAGCATGCATGTCTCTCTGGCTCCTAGCCTGCGTCTCCTCCTCCTCCCTGGTGCTCTCAGCTACACTGTCACCTGTGGCCCCAGGTGGCAGTATAGCAGCAAGGACAGCGCCCATTCCTTCCCTGATTAGGATTGCACATCTGTTGAGATGCTCAGTCCTCTCCCGGCTGGCATCTCATGACCCAGGCTCGTTCTTGAACCCAGATCACTTGCATTGCAGTGGCAGCACTACTGCTGTGACAATGGGACGGCCATGGGCACAAGTAGATTTGACATATAAAAATTCCTGTAAACTTCAGCAAAGACAGTATCATAAGTTCTGGACTTTTGGGGGGGGGGGGATCAGGCCCTGATTTTACAAGCAGTAGTAAAATAAAGCACTGGGACAAGTAGAAGCCTGGTCACTGGGGACAGGTACTCAGAGTGGACTGTTTAAAGAGCTGGTGACACATTCAGAAGAACTTTTAACAAAACCTAATATTTAGACACAGTCCAGTTTGTATTTCCCGCTAGTTCTGTATTCCTCCTCCTCATTATTTATTACTGAGGTCATTTGTATGAAAACAGGATCTTTGCTCCTGACGAGTTTATCTATTCCTGCTGCTTTCTTCCTACCTGAAGTCATAGAGCACTGCTTGTGATATCACAGTTACTCCCATGGCATGGCAACAGATTGTGATGTCACAGCAGAGGATTACGACTTGAAGTAGGGAGTAAGCTATAGAAGCAGGTGGACTCTGAAGAAACACTTAAGAGATAAAGATCATATAGTCATGCAGATTTCCTTAGCAACAAATAATGGGGAGGAGAAATATATAAATGGAATGCAGGCAGAATTGTACCTAATTATTATGCTTTTTAAAGTTTTTTTGAGGTGGCATTAGCTCTTTATAGAACTGCAGTGCCATAAAGCAAACTGATGTTTAATTCTTACCTACTGGTGACTGTTTATTTATTTAGTACAGTGGAAATACAACCTCTGAGTCATAGACTCTTTTGCAAAGGCTCCATGTCATCAAGATACGTAAGAGGGAGGGGAATACCAGCTGAAGGGAACAAATAACTATACAGTTGGACAAGACAAACTGAAGCAGGCCTGGAGGGCCCTAGTTAGGAGCAATAAGACAAGATAACACGCATTGCAGGGTAGAAATAACCCAGCTACAGTTATATCAAAAATATCTCAAAGATGTTTTGTTATCATTGCAATAAATAACATAAATATAATTTACAGAGCTCCTGGATTTTGTGTAAAGTCTGTCCACTATCACCAACGGTGAAACCCTCAAGTGGATGGAGGGATGGAGTTTCGTTGCTGAAAGTATTGGAGTTTATCATGTTAACCTGTTGCTGTTTCCTGTTTTCTCCTTCCCAGAATTCTATTTAAAATGAGCAGTTTACTCTCATTGGGTTTTCGTGGTTAAATATTGTAAATAAATTAAAAAAAAAAAATTCAAGATAAATGGAAACATAACATCTCACTATTGAGCTGTATTATAACAAAATATTCTTTAAAAAAATGTTGATGTGTGACACTGAATTTTGTTTTTGTCACTGCTGTCTCTGCCCTTAGTTCTCAGAGACATAATTTTCTGTGGGAAACAGTATGATGTCATTTTAGCCCCAGCGCAGTTTTTCTCCTGGTAGCAGGTAAAATGAAGAGCTGTGGTGCATAAAAAATGAATTCTGGCACAAATTTTTTTTGTATGCATTTAAAAAAAAAAAAAGCTGTTTGTAATGGGTTGGGGGTAGAAATAATTAGATATTAAGGACCCAATCCGCAGTAAGATACACACCCATGGAAGGAAGCTTGCATGGGCTGGTGGCACATGGAGGTCCCACCATACACATGTGGTGACCTCCGCACAACCACAGGCCTGGTTGTGTGCCCCTCCTGTACATTGTGCCTTGTTGCTGTTGCAGCTATATTTGCAGCTGTGTCTGGAGTGGGTACAGGAGCGGGAGCATGCAAGCATTCCAGGAAACAATCTCCACAGTGCAGATAGCTGGCAGAGGGGGCACAGGCTTCGTGGGGCAAGATCCTGCTGTAGTGACCACGCGCCCCCTCTGCCCTACAGCAGAACTGCCCTGTGGGCCACATCAGCCTCCCCTCTACCCTCCCTCCAGGCCCCTGAAGTGGTAAGGAGGAGGGCTGTAGGTGGTTCTGCACAGTCCGGTTGTTTTTAAATATTGTAATGGTGTCCTCTACGGGGTTATGGCAGTCCCATGCTCCCCTGTCCACAAGGAGGGATCCACTACATTGCCGACGCGGGTATCTGATTGGATGTCTGGTGTCCTGCACAGATGTGCCCACATGCAGCTCCTTGCCTGAAGCTCCACACTCTTGGAGAGCAATGGGCAGAGGCAGTGAATACTGTCTGGTGTGGACAGGGAATGGAGCTATGCATCCGGGACACAGCCAAATTGCATTAATCCTAGGTTGCTTGTGGACTGGACCCTAAGGAACCTCATTGAAATACTGTGAGACTGGGAAAGGAGCAGCAGTGAAAAAAGCATGTCATAATTCCAGGGCAAGCCTGAGGAACTGTTTGTTATTTAAACACAGTGTTCATCGCTAGTATATCTAGTAAAAATAAAAGTAACCTTTATTTTAATTATCCAGTGATCTTTTAGCGAGTAGGGACACAAACCCACCTGTGAATATATCAGTCTGTGTCAAAACGAGAACAGTAACAAGTTTCTGATGGCCACTGCTGTTCCTTCCAGTAATGAAAACATGCCGGAAAATATTCTGAAGGCGGTGGAGAATCTCAAAACAATTAGCGTGATGCCAGTCATAGGTAAGAGCATGTGGTGTGTCTAATGCAAACAGTGAATGTGCCTCTGTTATGTACTTCTCTCTGTTTTAGGAATTGTAACCTTGTAGTGTTGCTTTAGGATTTACTGCTTATTAGTATGTAGCTCAGTGGAACCGAGTGCAGTTTTTCTTGGTAAGATTATTCAGAACTGCATTAATAGCCTTATTCTCATTGCATTTGTATAGTTTATACTGTGTTTAGCTACTTATTATGTGACCCGAGAGAATTATGACACATCAGTAGCATTTCAGGAATCCCTGTCTTTGTGTGATGGAGTATTTTTTTTTTTTAATTCTGTTTCACCCCGTGCCTTCTAATCATTTGAAGTCAGGACCTTCTTAACTGATCCACCAGACTTGATGCTTACCAGGAAAATTACCTTGTCTGGGTTTTCCATGGTTTGACTCCTGATCCCTGCTCAGACTTACTCCCTCCCCTTCTTGGGGCCAATCTCGATATGCATCTTACTCTCCCGGCCCTTCAGCATCAGACCAAATAAACACCACTGCAGTTGAACAGTTGTCAGAGACTTGCTCCGTCCCAGTCATAAACATGGCTCCTCCCAGGCAGACTCTGGGCTAATGGGGCAGGCTACTCATAGCCAGGGAGTGTCATCTGCTTATTTATTATTCAATTATTTATTTCAGCTTGTACAGAAAGAGAATACCAAACTTGATTATTAGATTCATACATCATCAGTTTTGATCTGATAATATCTCACAAGTGGCAAAGCTATGAGTGAGATATCAGTAAACAAATACCCTCAAATGAAGATAAGAAGCATATCTTAAGAGGTTGCTCTGATGGCCCAGTGTGGGTAGCACGTTGAGGTCCTTTTCTGGCGACACGAGTTCAGGGGTGAGCTCTGGAAGCTAGCATGGTGGTCCAGGACTGGGGGACAGTGCTGCTGCTTTGCAGCACTCCTAGCCTGCAGAAAAAAAGGGCATTGTGTTCTGCCACTGAAGTGCACCCCCCCCCCCCAGACCATGGAGCTGTCCGTCCACAGGGTGCACTGACTGTGTTGGGGCCAGAACAGGGCTGTGCACAACATGCTAGAGGTGGACTGGGCGCAGAAACCAGTCTTGCACCACCTATTGGGCTCTGCTGGATGAGTCACGGGGCACACTGCCAGCAGGCAAGCCCCAGGGGTAGTAGATGTTGGGACTGGGGGTCCTGCAGTGACAAGTAGGCATAAACATCTGTGCATATGTGTGTGTGTGTGTCTGTATGTGTATGTATGTATGTGTGTGTGTGTGTGTGTATATATATATATATATATATATATATACTATATATTTATACAATGGGGTGAAGGATAAATGAGTGTAATAAAAACATGTATCTTCACCAGAGTGAGATAAATTTAAGGGCTGACATTTATCTCATGGCTCAGAGTGAGATGACTCACTGCTGCCTGCAGCTAACTTAATTACCATGGCAAAACATCCTCGCCTGCTTCCCACACTCTTTCACTCCCAGCTCATTACTGTGATACTCTTAGCTGACTGCAGCCAACATTCTAAAGCACACAACTTCACAAAACAGTTTCTTTCTCACTGCTCCCTGAAGCTAACTTACTTAGCATTGCAAAACACACTCAGCTTTTCCCACAGAGTTTGTAACACTGCCATCCCATTCAGAAAATGTCACACACAGAAACAGCAAACACAGAAACAGCAACAGAACAAAAAAAATCATAACAATACTTCTGAAACTCTTACCCCCATTGTATAAATCGAACACATGATGTGCAGATTGTGTGTTATGGAAAATATCTTCACTCCTGTATCGTGAGCTCTGGATACTCTCACTCGTGCCTTCGACACTTGTGAGTATTCAGAGCTCATGCTGCAGGAGTGAAGATATTTTCCATATCACGCTCCTGCCCATGATGTATCCCCTATTTATATATATATGTGTGTGTGTGTGTGTGTATATATATATATATATATTTGCGATATTCTCAGGGTGGTAAGACCTACAGTGAGAATATCACATTTATCCTCGCTGTAGGTCATTTATCTATACAGTTGGTCCAGCACAGTCACAAACAACACTTAACCGCAGCTGTTAACAGAGGTTTTGATTGGTGGGAGCTGGCAGCACGACCAGCACAATCAGAATTCACCTGATCACTTGAATGTCAGCTCCCACTCATCATTTTCATTTCTCTCCCCCAGCACACAGAACACTTTCACTTTCTCCCTGTATCTCTTTTCAGCAATTTTTCATTCATAAAATTAAAAGTCTACCTCAAAACATTTTAGTCTGTAATTACTTTACTCCCACTGTCAATCCAACATGAACTAGAAAACTCCCACTCTCTTACCTTCCTCCACTTCCCCACCACGTAGTACAGCTCTGTCTGACCGGCACTCTGTTACCTGGCAACCTAGCTATATTCCCTGGCCTCTTATTAGGCCGAGCCGGCTTGCTCCACTGCCGCAGTCACCTCACCAGCAGACAGGACCACACGGCTCACTTGGGATATGCTGAAAACACAACATGATGCACATGAAAGCCTCACACACGTCTCATCACGGAAGCCTTGCTTGGTCATCCTGAAAAATGCTCGGCCATCTGAAAACGAACAAAACACAACAATTACATGACCTGAAAACATAAAAAACAGTAGGGTGCATTACATAAATCGGATATGCCATGGCCCTCATCACTGACATTCTCCCTTGGGCAGTTTAACCTTTGACATCACTCAGGGCTTCGCCTTTCATGACGTCATAAGGTAAAGCTGCATTCGTGAGAATATTCGTGATATTCCTGGTAGGGCCATGGCATGTCTACATGAGGATACGATTATACTATCTCAAAACGTAAAGGAATTCTTTGCGAAAAATTGCGTTAATACATTAGTTAGGGTTAAAGTGACAAAAGTGGGGAAATACGGTATTACGTTTTCCAACCCTAACAACCCACCCACCAGGCAGCAACAGGAAAAATCATTAGAGTTTCACCTTGCCTGTATCTTTGCTAATCAGGCATGGGGAGTGCCTTGAGGTTGTCAGCCCTAACGCACACACCATTCGATCATGAGAGAAGCTGAGATGTGTAGAGTATATGAGAATGGGGTGAGCATTAGGGCATTTAGCAAGGTTCAGGTGTTTGTTTTTTAAAAACACACCATTTTTATGTATTTTTCATGCTTTTAGTTTGGGGGAAATAAGATGTCAGCAGTCACGACACAAAATTAAAAAAACTTTAGTGTTATGAGGAGCAAGTGGCGAGAAACCAGAAACAATCGGTGTCAGTGGCTCAGCAGGTTGCACACTCACCTCTGAGGCTGGAAGATCAGAAGGCTGTGGGTTCTATCCCCACACCAGGCACTTGGGTTAAATCCCAATACTGACACTGTAGTGTAGCATGACGGGGGTGCTGCACTCCTGAGGTGCCATCTTTCAGATGAGACATTAAATTGAGGTCCCGTCTGCCTGCTCTGGTGGTAGTTCAGATGAATATTAAAGATCCTGTGGCACTTCTCGAAAAGAATAGGGGAATTTCCCTGGTGTCCTGGCCAAATTTCCCCCATTCACTGGAAAAATATCACCAACTTAATCTGGTTCAACACCAGTTGGTATCCGTCTGTATCTCCCTCCCCCAGTACGAGGCTGAAAATAGGAAGAATTGTCTATTCTTCCTTTCCCAGTCAAAAAAAACTAAAATAAATAAATCTTGCGACATGGAATTTTTTTGTGTCATATCAGGGTTATACTGAGCATGCTCAGTACAGCTAAAAAAAAAAAACTTTAACTCTGGAACCGTTTAATGTTTTTTTCACAAAACCGTCGAAAGGTACTACCTTGGTACAGGCTGCTTCTACCTTAAAAGTTTTGGGAAGCAATTCCGTTCCTTCTGGTCTGTAGGTGAGAGGAAAAAAACAAACATGTTAATTGGGGGGTGGGGATACCTCTACCGGATAATGACATATGTGGATCTCAGAAACCGCACTAGCTGCCACCACAAAACTTTTCACATATTTAGACCTTGCCTCCGAGACCCTGCATACAAATTGATGGTAGGTCCATTGAATGGTGCCTAAGATATTAAGTTGCAAAGTTAGGGATTTAACTTAGAACCTGTTTGGCAACCATAACTATACTGTTGCGGTAGAACCAGTATAATTATATATATATATATATATATATATATATATATATATATATATATATATATTTATACCGCGGGGGTGAGAGCTTTCTCAGTAAGATAACCTGTGTTATTTCCACTGCAGTGAGGATAAATCCTGATGACATCAGCAGAGTGAGGATATCGACAGTTATCCATACTCTGCTGATGTCACCAGAGTGAGGATAAATGCACTGCAGCTTGCATTCTAAAGGAAACTGCTTCAGAAAAAGTTTCTCTTACTCACTAAAGCTGCAACTTACTCAATTAGCTTTGTACAAGACTCTCACCTGTGTCCCATTGTGTTTCTAACATTGCTAGCCCATTACTGTGCTGATCTCAGCTTCAAAACAACCTGAATTCTAAATGAAACTCTTTTACAAAGCAGGTTCTGTTTCTCAGTGCTACCTGCAGCAGTTTCTTTTTCTCACTGAGCCTCTGATTCACTCAATTAGCTTTGCAAAACACACTCACCTGTGTTTCTGACTCCCAGTCCATTCAGAACACACACACACACACACACACACACACTGACAGCACATACAGCACATACAGAATGAGCAGGAAACGCACAGACTCAGGAAAAACGTTTCTGCAGCTCTCACCCCTGTGGTATAAATTGTATACATGATGGGCAGATCATGGCATATGGAAAATATTCTCACTCCTGCCTCGTGAGCTGTATATTTTCACTCGTGCCTGCGGCACTTGTGAGAATACACAGCTCACTCTGCAGGAGTGAAAATATTTTCCATATCCCACTCCTGCCCATCATGTATCTGATATATACAGTGGGGCCCTTATTGTTGCAAAATTCTGTTGTCTCTGGTGTGATAAATGTCAGTTCTACATTTATCACACCGTGAAAAATAATATTAATTATCACACTCATTTATCACTCACCCCCCATTGTATAAATATATGTATAGGGGTATGACGTGGCTTGACTGAAGATATATTTATCTTCATGAGAGGCAAAGCCATGCATGAGATAAATCTTAATATCACTGTACTCAAGTGAAGATGACTATTTTATCTTCAGTCAGGCCATGTCATGTTCTGTTTATACAGACATGTTTTGAAATAAATATGATTCGGAATGTGTAAAAGTGAATTTGGCTTTGCAGTGTGAGACCTTCTGCTTCTTTTTACAGTTACAGAGCTTGAAGCTGGGCCGTAGAATTCAGAAGCTAGTCAGTCACAGCCTTCTATTTGTGCTCGTTTGGGACTGCAAGTTCTTAGATCTACTGCTACTTCTATTTAAGCATGCACTATGACATAGTGCAACAAGGAAAGATACCAGGATGACATAATGCATCAGGGAAAGATAATATCTTTCATGATGTCCGAGATAACCATTTTTATCTGCCAGTTATCTCAAAACATTTTTTTTTTTTTTAAATCATTCTTTATTCGCCTATCCCCAGCCTGCCACCCCCGACCCATCAGCGGAGACACGGCAGACATCTCACTGCCTGACATCCTACCCAGAGCAGACCCCATGGAGCACGGTTTGAGCGAGATGAGGTAGGCCAACACCAAACTTACGTTCTGGGGCGTGGATATGTTGTTCAGGCCACACTTTGTGGCAGGTTCCTTACCGCCTAATTCTTGCCGAAGGTCTTCAAGCTGGCTTCTCCCACCCACCCGGGTGGTAAAACCCTCTGCTCCACCCCATGATGCCAGATCTTCCTTACCACTTGGAAGCTCAGGTTCACTCCTTAGTGCTCTGCGTTTTAAGCCTGGATCCTACCTCTTCGGGTTTACCAAAAATTGTTTTTAAAATTTACAAGACTTCAGTCTTCTTCTTCCCTCACGGCTGTGATGTAAAAATCCACTCCCGGCTTCCGTCGGTGCCCTTGCGGGCAGAAGATGTCCCGGACCGATCTGCACTCCATGTGCGTTTACTGCTTGGGTCTTGCTCACGATCTGCAGGCCTGCGATCTGTGCAAGTTCTTCTTGGCTTCAGTTCTAGAGGACCGCACTGCCAGACTGCAACTTGGGTGTCCCAAGAGACGGTACCCGCCGGTGAAGTCAAAGGAGGTCCGTTGGGCGGTGTCCGCGGCTGCAGGCTCCGTGGAGCAGTTGATCGCCCTCGAGGAGGCGGCGGCCCAGGCCGCTTCATCTTCCTCCTTGGTTGCGGTGTTTATCCCGCTCTCCTTGGGCTCCTCCTATACTGCTTCTTTTAAGGAGCTTTGCCAGTCCCTCTCCACCAAAGGAGAAGGGCCATCGGGACATTCCAGTCGGTTTAAGAAAAAAGAACCAAAAGGTAAGTCCTACCGTCGATGTTCGTGGGAGCGGGAGAGATCCCCTTCACCAAGACCATCGAGGTTGTGGCTAAGACTGCTGGCTTCATGGTGTCCCTGTCAGGTCAGCTGGCCAAGACATCCGTCGACGCGGTCAAGATTTTTCTCAACCCGTTAGACAGTTTGTCGACTGGAGAAGCCGACAGCCCTTTTTCACCGGTTCCCCCGGTGGTAACCGAGGACTTGCCCATGCCTCCTGTGCCGAAGTCCCCGGTAAAGGACCCTGAACCAGGGGATGAGCGGGTTTCCCACGGCCCCTCTTTGAGCCACCCTCGGTGACCCCGAAGGTCTCAGTCCTCTTCCAAGTTGAGTAGATCCCGCCGACATCTGCAGTCTCGGTCTCGACACCATGGAAAGCAGCACCGCCGCTCGTCCTTCTCATCCCCTTCAGAGGATAGGCTCTTGATGTAAGTTACGTCGACGCTACGAGGACATGATGTGGCAGCAACTTTTATTGACCGGTAACAAGCCGACTCCGTCACCTTCTCCAGCAATTAAGTGGCTGTCACCGGAGCGACCGAAGCAACCCCTCGTAGTCATCGAGGAGCCGACCCCGGTGCCAGTTGTTCGGCCGAAACCGGCTGCTCCGCCCATTGTGGTAGAACCACAACCTCCTCAACCGAAGACTGAGACCCCGACCAAGGATTCTTGGTTGGGTCAGGGCTTGCCTCACAGGTTGTTGGTCACCCTCATTACCGATCGACCTCAGCAGGTGGAGGGTGGCTCAGGTGCTCGGCAGCTGTTTGCAGACTCCTTGGAGTCTGACGACGACTCCTCCCTGTACTCCAGGCCCATTGACCTGGAATCAGCTGGGGGTCAGTCGGTGGTCGAGAGCCCATCCTTGTTCCTGGGTATTCTACGACTCATCTGAGTCTACAGGGATGCAGCTGGAACCCGTCCAGAAACGGGCCAGGTATCCCCTCATGGAGATACTGGACCGAGGAGATTCTCCTATGGAAGCCTTCCCGGTGGTCAAAGCCATTGTTGGCCCGGCCCTGGAGTTGTGGCAGCGGCCTGCTTCTTGTCCCGCGCCTTCGGCCAGGATGGCCCGCAAGTACGCAGTCCCCACCGGTTCACTCTCTGGTTTCTCGGAGCACCCCTCTGCGGAGGGGCTGGTGACCAATAGTGTTTTCCGACGTTCCGGGGACGTTAGGGATGTGGAAAAACAGCCCGATAAGGAATCCAAGAAGCTGGATTACTCGGGGCGGAAGGTTTACGCTGCTTCCTCCCTAGGCCTTCGACAGGCTAGCTCGGTTGTACTGATGGCACATTTCTCCTACGCCCTTATGGGTTCCCTGGATGAGGTGATTCCCCATCTCCCGGGTGACCTTCAAACGACGGTCAAGCAAGTTCGGGATCAGGGAAGGGCAGTGGCTAAACAGCAGCTCCAAACCTCTTTGGACATCGGTGACTCTTGTGCCTGGTCAGTAGCAGCTGCAGTAGCTATGCACCGCAGAGCTTGGCTGCGGATCTCCGCCTTCAAGGTGGACACCCAGCACAAGCTGGCAGACGTTCCCTTCCTGGGCACCGACTTGTTCGGGCCAGGGGTGGAAGGCCATCTCCAGAGGATCAAGAAGTCCAGTGCCACCTTGGGCTCAGTCATGTCTGCCCAGAAGGACAAAGGCCGCCAGCAGCAGCGTAAGCCCTTTCGCCCTTCCGCTCCTGCGGCACGTCCAGCCCAGCAGCACCAGCAACAGGGCCAGTAGGCTCACACTTGGCGCTCTAAGGCCAAGTCTGCCGCTTCCTCCAATAGGAAGCCTGGAGGGAAAGGCCCAGGAGGCCCCTCTGCTGGTCCTTCCTCCAAGCCTGCCCAGTGACTGGTTGAGGGGTGTCACCCCCAGCCTCGTCACTCCTCCCCGGGTAACCCCCGTGGGGAGACGGCTCCGCCACTTCCTTTCCGCCTGGTCTGCTATCACCACGGACTGCTGGGTGCTAGAAGTGGTCGGCAGGGGTCTGCCTCTGGAGTTCGAGCAGTCCCCTCCCTATCGAGCAGTCGCCCCACGGAGGGGCAACGGGTTCCGCAGCCTCTTTGTCGGATTGTTGAGATGACATTGCCCTGCTTCTCCAAAAGGAGGTGACCAGGGAGGTGGCAGACCCTTCTCCAGACCCAGGGTTTGTGTCCAGGTACTTCTGGTCCCAAAACGGACGGGGGGCTGGCACCCTATTCTCAATCTGCACGACCTGAACAAGTTCCTAAGGCCACACACCTTCAGGATGGTCACTCTGGCTCAGATCATTCCATCCGTGGAACTAGGCATGTGGTTTTGCTCTCTGGATCTCCAGGACGCGTTCTTTCATGTCCCAATCCATCCATCTCATCAGCGATTCCTCCACTTCAGAGCAGACGGATCTCTTTACGAGTTCTGGGCCATGCACTTTGGCCTTTCTCCAACTCCCAGGGTCTTCACTAAATGCATGGCAGTGGTGACAGCATTCCTGCAGCGCCGAGGGGTCCAGGTGTACCCTTACCTGGACGACTGGCTGATTGCAGCGCCCTCCGGGTTGGAAGTGGAGCGGTCCAGGGATCTGGCCCTCCAGGTCTGCTCTCAGATTGGCCTTCTCATCAACGAGGCCAAATCTGAACTCGTGCCATTGCAGGTGATTCAATTCATCGGGGCAGATCTTGACTCCCTTAGAGCCAGAGCTCGGCTCCCGGCGGACAGGGCCGAGATCCTTTCCTCCTATGCCCAGTCATTTCTGGTTGGGCACTTGCGCCCTTCCCGGGACTTCCTGCGCCTTCTGGGCCTCATGGCGGCCTGCACCAGCATGGTCCGTTGGGCCCGCTGGCATATGCGCCCTCTGCAATGGGGGCTGGCCATCCAGTGGTCACAGCGCTCCGATCCTCTGGACCAGCCAGTGACAGTGACCCAGAAGATGTGGGACGGCCTGCAATGGTGGCTCGTCCCAGCTCATCTGCAGGAGGGTATCCCATTTGTCGGCCCCGAGCCGATGGTCACTCTTTCAACTGATGCCTCTCTGATGGGTTGGGCTGCCCATCTGAGGGAATTCCGGGCCCACGCCTCTGGTCCCCTCAGGAGTTTCGATGCCACATCAACCTGCTGGAGCTTCGAGGGGTTCGGCTAGCCCTCGCTGCCTTCGCTCTGTTTGTATGGGGTCAGGTGGTTCAAGTCCAGACAGACAACACCACAACCATGTACTACCTCAACTGTCAGGGTGGAACACACTCCTGGCCTCTGTGCAGCGAGGCTCTCTGCATCTGGTCTCTCGTGATCAGCCTGGAGACAGATCTCCTAGCCATCCATGTGGCAGGAGCCTCCAACAGTCTGGCCGATGCCCTCAGCCGGATAGGCGCTGCGTCTCATGAGTGATCACTCCTGCCGGAGGTAGTGCAAGAACTGTTCTCCCATTGGCGACCCCTCAGGTGGACCTGTTCGCCTCCAGGGAGAATGCGAAGCTGAGGCTGTTTCACGCCCGCCCCCCTCAGCAGGGCTCGTTGCAGGGGGATGCCTTCTCAAGGCCGTGGACCCCAGGCCTCTTCTACACTTTCCCTTCTTTTCGCTTGATCCACAAGGTGCTTCTCAAGGCGAAGAGGGACAAGGCGCAGGTGATTCTGGTAGGCTCAGACTGGCCTCGCCAGTTCTGGTACCCAGATCTCCTCAGCCTCAGCTCCAGGCTCCTGAGGCGGCTTCTAGCCCGCCCGGACCTGATCTCAGTAGACAAGGGAAGGTTCTCCATCCGGACCTTCAGTCCCTGCACCTGCGGCCTGGTTCCTGGGCGGCTAGGTTCCAGGCCTTGGGTCTTTCCGATGAGATCCTCAACGTTGTTGAGGCGTCCCGTAAGGGGTCGACCAGAAAATGCTACACCTTCAAATGGAAGAGATTCTCCATTTGGTGTCAAGACAAGGGGTTGGACCCCTCTTCCTGTCCCTTGGCTAGTATTTTGGGCTACCTGTGATCCCTTTCTCAGCTAGGGCTTCGCTCGACGATCCTCAAGGTGCACCTGGCAGCCATCTCTGCTTACCGGGTGCGGGTCAGCAAGCAGTCGGGCGCAGAAGAAGGTGGTCGGGCGCTTTTTCAAAGGCCTTGATCACATATCCCCTCCGGTGTGAGAACCTCCACCTCCGTGGGATCTACTGCTGGTATTGGCTAAGCTCATGGGCAAGCCATTCGAGCCGATGCACAGGTGCGATGTCTCCCACCTGTCGTGGAAGATCGCCTTCTTGGTGGCTATAACGTCAGCCAGAAGGATGGGAGAGCTCCAGGCACTTTCCATCGAGTCTACTTATCTGGTCTTCCACAGGGACAAAGTTGTCCTTCGCCCCCACCCGAAATTCCTTCCAAAGGTGGTGTCGGAGTTTCACCTTAACCAGATGTTGATTCTGCCGGTGTTCTACCCCAATCACACGTCGGAGGCTGAATATAGGCTCCATACTTTGGACCCTAGAAGGGCGCTCACTTACTATAAAGAGCGGACGGCTGAAGTTCGGGGAGAGGTTCGCCAGCTATTTGTCACCTACGCTGAAGCCGCACCTGGCAGACCTGCAGCCAAGCAGACGATAAGCAGGTGGGTAACCTCCTGCATAGATCTCTGCTATAGGTTGGCGGGCATGGAGCCTCCCACCATACCGCTGCTTCGGTGGCTGCTTCTAGGGACGTCCCTGTCCAGGAAATCTGCAGGGCTGCTACCTGGAAGTAGGCACACGCCTTTATTTCCCATTACCATATTGACCTAGAGTCACACCGGGATGCTGGTTTTGGGACCTCGGTTCTCCAGTCCTTATTCCCTAAGTAGGGGGTGCGCGCCTTGCCTCCCTCCTCCCGGAGAACTGCTAGGAGTCTGCCACAAAGTGTGGATTGAACAACATATCCACGTCCCTAGAAATGCAGGTTACTCACCTGTAACAGGAGTTCTAGGAGTGGTATATGTTGTTTATCCACACAACCCACCTGACCTCCCAGCTTCGACGCAACCTGGCTTCCAGCGGGCTAGATCTGGCGTCATGGGGCAGAGCTGAGGGTTTTACCACCCGGGTGGGTGGGAGGAGCCAGCTTGAAGACCTTCCAGCAAAAATTAAAGTGGCAAGGAACCTGCCACAAAGTGTGGATGAACAACATATACCACTTCTAGAACTCCTGTTACAGGTGAGTAACCTGTATTTGCGTCAGTCTGGGTCCGTTGGTCGGGTGCAGGCACATCGTGGGCATGTCTCCTGGCTCCTCATCTCCCTGGCGGTGGCAGGCTCTTTTCTCCTTTTTCTCCCTCCCCCTACAGCGTGCAACCCCTCCCTAACGTCATGGCACAAGGCACCAACTTCCACGCTGTACAGCGGCCACCCATCCCGTATATTGGGGCTTGCAGTACTCCGAGTCTTTGCGCGGGCTTCAGCCTCTTCCTCCCCGGAGAAGGCAAGCTGTCGTGGGACGCTCAAACCTATCCCTCAAGCCAACCCACCAGCGACCTGAGTCCGCTCCTGAACCGGATCGCGGTGTGGTGTGAGGTTTGCTTGCAGCGCCTCAACCCTCAGTGCCACGGGCCAGCCCCATCTCAAAACATATGTTATATACATAAATACATAGAGAGAATTTAGATAAACACTGTAGGTATGATTTCAGAGTTACCAATTCACTGTGGCAGGGCTTTTAAACTTTTGCCATATACAACATGGAATAAAGTGAACTGATTTGTAGTTGTTATACCTACCATCATTTAGACCCTCAGCTATGTTTAATTACTTCCTGTTTCTGATTGTATCTTATTTTGTTCCTTTGCTTTCAGGTTTGAATGTGCACAGTATGTTGAAGTACGAAACCCTTGTGCTGACCCTGGATACAGTCAGTTTTTTGGAAAAGAAGTTGCTCTGGCATGATTCCAGATACTCTCCTCTTTACCCTTTTAAATTACCCTACAGTGACTTTCCATAGACTGTCCATCTTCTAGCACAAAATGGCAGCACACGATTTTACACCTGGAAATGCATAACACTTCAGCAACAACAAAAAAATTGTTTGCTTTCTACTCATGGAAAACAGCTGAAATTTCAGTCCATCATGAAAACTGCTAACATTGAATAAAACATTATTTTAAAAAATGTTTCTGAAACTCCTAGTTTTATTAAGAAAAAAGGCAATACTTCCAAGTAGGACACAGGCACGGACATGGAATGCTACAGTATGTTAGTAGACTGAAGTTAATTATTTTGAGGCATACCTGTTGAGGGCCTGAATATGGTACTGTCCTGTATTTTCATTTCAATGTAGCTTACTTGTAAGCTACAGTCTTAAGATATTTCTTTGATTGTCCCCATATACAATGTGTGTCTGGAGATAAATGCACTGCAGGATCAGTTTATTTACTGGATAGAACGTATGTGATGCTATTTGATTTTCCAAGTTATTGGTGAACCTCCCACTTAACTTGTGACCTCTCCTATCTTTAAATTGGATTTGGAGTAGTGTGTGTGTGTGTGTGTGTGTGTGTGTGTGTCTCTGTCTGTCTGTGGCCTAACACAGAATAATGCTTGAGGGACTGTATGTAATGAGAATTATATACATACCCAAAGTGCGGGATGCTACACAAACCCCAAGAGTGAAGCTTGAGGGGTTGGTTTATAAGCATCCGACACCAAGGGTGTGTATAAAATCAGAGTTTTAGATAGTCCCACAGACACTGTTTTCTGTAATTGCTGGGTTCTGTTGTTTTGCGCAGACTGAGCACCGTACAGGCTGGAAATTGAAAGTGCCATCTGGCACTTCAACTTTCCAGCCCCGTGCATTGCAGCAGCTTGAGTGTGCATGTGGACTCTTGGGGAATCCAGCTGCGTGAATGGCATTATAAACAGCTGGTTATAACAACAAATTATCATTGGATTTTCCTATGGCAAAAAAAAATGGAGCTCATTTATTATATATTGAATAATGTGTAGGGAGTTGTGAGGGTTCCTGCAGTAGGTCTTCACATATAGGACTGTGTCCCCTGGTGTCAGGTTCCAACAGCAAACCTGTAGCTAGCAATCATCAGCGGGGACCACCCCCCGACGTCAGGTGATGCGACGTCAGGCTGACTATAAAGGGGGGTGGTCCCGCGCCCGCCCTCCAGTTCTTTCCTGCCGTCGCCTCAGTTCGTTCGGCTCTCATGTCAGAACAGTGATCAAACACCCACGTTTTGCTCAAAGTATTTCTCTTCAAACCCGTTTCTAATTCATTTTCTCCGACCAAGTGTATGTCGGCTCGCCCTAAAAAGAAGTGCTCTAAGTGCGGCGCCCAAGTCACGCACGGGGACAACCATTCCCGCTGCCTTTTGTGTCTAGGCCCCAAGCCCTCCAATTTATTGGAGCGGTACTAGACACAGTCCAGAGCAAGGCTTTCCTGCCATTGGATCGAGCTGAGACTTTAGTTTCTCAAGCCACACTGGTGGCCCTGGCCCAATGGATCCCAGCACATGCTGTGCTCCATCTCTTGGGACTTATGGCAGCGGCCATTTCCACGGTACCCCTGGCCAGATTACATATGAGAATCACCCAGTGGTCTCTTCGAGTTCATTGGGACCAGAGGATGGATGACATGAACCAACAGGTCATGATCTCCAACAGCCTCCAAAAAGATCTTTGCTGGTGGCAGGATCTTATCAACCTGTTAGTGGGAGCCCCTTTCCACTACCCAACCCTCAGATGCTTCAGACATGGGTTGGGGAGCCCATCTGGGGGACCACAAGACCCAAGTGTCCTGGTCCACTCAGGAGCAACAGCTCCACATCAGCATTCTGGAGACAAGGGCAGTCCTGTATGCTCTCCAGGTGTTCCAGTCATTACTTCTCCCAGGATCATTTCTCATCTAGACTGACAACGTGTCCACAGTCTGGTATATCAACAAACATGGAGGAACTCGCTTGTACCCTCTCTGCAGGGAAGCAGTGAGAGTTTGGTACTGGGCGATTCAGCACGGCCTATTCCTGACAGCAGTCCACGTCCCAGGCGTACACAACGTCCTGGCGGACAGTCTCAGCCAATCAGTGGCCAGGGTGCACGAGTGGGAGTTAAAGCAGGAGGTAGTCGAAGACTTGTTTCTTTGATGGAGTCGGCCGGAAGTAGATTTATTTGCCTCCCCATTCAACTAAAAACTACCCAACTTTTGCTCGCTTGTTCCTGGGCATGGTGCTTTTTGGTGAGATGCACTGTATCTCTCTTGGACAGGGAGGTTTCTATTCGCTTTTCCTCCTTTCAGAAGGTTCTCTTGAAACTTCAGGCGGAAGAGCACATTTGATTCTGATTGCCCTCTGTGGCCCGTCAGATTTGGTTCCCACTGTTACAACAGCTGGCTCTAGAACCTCCGGTACTCCTGCCATTGTCTCACGACCTTCTATCACAGGAGCAGGGCACCCTGGTGCATCCTAGTCTTCAGTCTCTCCACCTTCATGCGTGGCACCTGTGGACATAGCGGCTTCCCGCTATGGAGTCTCCTCCCAAGTTGCTCAAGTCCTGGTGGAAGCCAGAAAACCATCTACCAGATCCACCTACACCATGAAGTGCAGAAGATTTTCGATCTGGGCCACAGCCAGGAGCTTGGATCCCTTTTTGTGCTTGGTCACCCAGATGTTAAAGTACCTTGTACATTTATCCAGCGTGCCTTAGTTATTCCTCCATCAAGGTCCATCTCTCTGTGGTGTCGGCCTATCACCTCCCGGTGGAGGGCAAAACCATAGCTCAACTGGAGGTTTCTGAAACCTTTTTGAAGGGTATCCTCCACCTAAAACCTCCAGTCTGGAACTTCTGTCCTCCCTGGGATCTTAATTTTGTGTTAGAAAAACTTATTTTGCCCCCTTTTGAACCGGCTTCAAATTGTGACATACGCTTTCTGTCATGGAAGACTTTGTTTTTAGTTGCTGTCACTTCAGCTCGAAGGGTCTCAGAGCTTCAGGCATTCGTATGCAAGGAGCCTTATTTGATCTTTCATAAGGATAGAGTGGTCCTTAGGACTAATCCATCCTTTCTTCCAAAGGTGGTTTCGGAAACCACTCTCAATCAGAGTGTCGAATTGTCTGTCTATTACCCTCAGCATTCCAACAGGGGGGGGAATATCTTTTGCACACCTTAGATGTGCACCGGATCTTGAGGTATTACACCACCCAGACTAAAGAGGTCCATAAGTCCAGTCAGCTTTTTGTGGCCTTTGCCCCCAAGTGCCAGGTTAAGGCCATATCAAAACAGACCATATCCAGGTGGTTAGCTAACTGCATCCACTATACCTATCAAATATACGGAAAGTCCCTTTTGGGGGGCGGTTAAGGGTCACTCCACTCAGAGTGTAGCTACGTCTACCACTTTTTTCAGGAATGTGTCCATGGCAGAGATCTATGCAGTGGCCACTTAGTCGTCTGTCCACGCATTCACTAAACATTACAGTCTGGACATTGCCTGTAGAGGTAGAACTGGATTTGGTCTGGCAGTCCTGCAAGGTCTTTTGTCCTGGAACAGTACTCCAATTGGCAGACACTTCCTCCTCCTGGAACCTTGTCTCCGAATTTGTCTTTTGTACTGCTGGGTATTCAGTCCTATATGTGAAGACCTACTGCAGGAACCCTCTCGAAGTAAGATACAGCAGTTACGTAACAACTTAACGTAACAGTAGATCTTCGAGAGAGGTTCCTGCAGTAGGTCTAGTTTCCCACCCACCTTCCCCCAGCTCCTGGAATGTTTTCCTTTACTTTTTCATCCTGCCTAGCCCTTGGGTCTAGATAGGATGCATGGTCCCAGGAGTTATCACTCCTTCCTTTCTACTTATCTTTCTTTAGGTCTCCGGTGGAAAAGAACTGGAGGGTGGGTGCAGGACCGCCCCCTTTTATAGTCGACCTGACGTCGGGGGAGGTCCCCAATGATGATTGCCAACTACAAGTTTGCTGTTGGAACCTGACACCAGGGGGCGCAGTCCTATCTGTGAAGACCTACTGCAGGAACCTCTCTCGAAGATCTACTGTTATGGTAAGTTCTTATGTAATGGCTATTTTTCTGTCAGGTGTGTGATGCCATTTAAAACCAGAGAGCTAAACTCAAGGGGTTTATCTAGGCATCACACACAGAGGATGTGAAAAACAAGTAGGTACAGCTCCCCATATTGTCTTTTATGTGATTGCTGGTTTCCACATTCCTGACTTTTACCTACTGCCTCCCCGCTGAGTATAGTCTCAGTGCTGCTCCCCACTGGGGCAAGCATTGGATGGTCATTCACAGATGGCTTCAGAGAAATGTGTGTGGCCCTCCAGACCCTGGGGGAGAGCCCTACTCACTGTGGTAAAAAAACACAAGCACCATTGGTGCCTGTTGTGGGACCAGTCCTACCGATCCCTTGACTGCTCAACTCTGGTCGAGACTACTCCGGTTGAGGTGAAGGTTGAGAGCGCCTCAGTACCCCCACTGAGCTTGTTGGACTCAACTCTAGTCGAGCAGGCCATGGAAGTCTTCCTCAAGCCTGTTGACACCGGCTGTCACACGAGACCGCAGAGTTAATTTCACAGACCCCACTGCTCCCGGTCCTCACCCAGGAGGACATGGAATGGTAGGTATTCATGACTGGTTCACCTCAGGAGCAGTCTTCACCAGCAGTTAAGCCTTAGAAGCCTATCCTGGTCAATATGGCCAAGCATGTGGTGCACCACAACCAGCTGGAAGGCTCCCGTTGTGTCATCGATTGTCCGGTTGAGGGTTGAGGTCTCAGTCAAGGTGCTTTTGCTCTCGATTCTGCTTGACCAGGAGGTGTCACCATCGATGCTCCTCAACCTCCTCATCCTCGGGTGAGGTGAGGAGCGGCATCGCCGCAAGGTGTGCTGGTACTATGTGGAGCTCCTCTGGCAACAGTGGGCCAACACGGGGCAGGGTAGGGCTCTACCTCCTGGACCTCAGGTCCCCAGGCAGCCATCAGTCATGCCCTTGCTGGTCCATGCTATGCATGTGCTTTCTGCAGCCACTTCTCCACCCCTCCAAGTGGAACCGCCACCACCACAGCTGACTGTGGGCGCTCTGTCCAAGGAGACATGTGTGGCCACTTTCTTGCCAGACTAGTTGTTGGTGCAGATCACCCAAGTGGAGGATGCTCGAAAAATGGTCAAGGGCCATTTTTGAGCAGTCCTTGGATAATTTACATCTCAAGTCCATGGCCTCCTCTGGGACTCTCCTCCCGGATCAGGGTTCAGTCGAGGAACTCACCACTGAGCGTGGCCCGGTGTCTTTTGGGGTGCTACTCCATTTGATTTCAGAGTCCGCATGTGTCCTGCTGGAGCCAGTCCAGAAAAGGGATAAATACCGCTTTACAGACATTTTGGACAGACAAATTCCCGGGGTTGCCTTTTCCATGACTGAGACCATATTGGAACTGGCCCTGGAGCTTGAGCAGTGTCCAGCATCCAGCCTGGTACCCTCTATCCATATGATCCACAAGTACACTGTCCACACAGGGTCCCTATCTAGATTTGCGGCCCACCCCACACCGAGGGACTGGTGTATAATTTGGCCTTCCACAAGTCGGGGGTGCCAGGGGGACGTGGACAAGTCTGTGGACTAGGAGTCCAGAAAGACTGACCATGCCACTAAAAGGTCTTGCTGTAGCATAGTCATGTGAGCTACACTATGATGATGAGTAACTTGCCACTCTTTGATACCATTCCTCTCCTTCCTGTTGACCAGCAGTAGCGGTGATAATCTTCAGAGACCAAGGCCAATCACTGGCTAACCACCAGCGCTAGGACGGCCTTGGATATGGGAGACTCCTGTGCCTGTACCATGGCAGCGATCATTTCTATGCATCGTAGGGCCTAGTTGCATGTTCACCTCATTGGTGGACACCTATCATAAACTTGGTGGTGTCCCTTTCAAACTACAAGAAGTCCTAATGTATTCTGACATATGCAGTAAGACCTTTCTGTTGTACTGCCCCAGAGATGAAATGGTTAAAGCCTACATTCTAAGTAGGCACGCGCTCGGGTTTCAAACCACTGTCCACTGGTACATTTATTCAACCATCAGATTCTTTACTCCGCCTTACTTTGAAGATGCCTCGGAGATTCTCCTCAGCATCTTGTCGGTCCGAGTTGTTTTCATCGTGGTTTTGGACTTCCAATAAGTTTATTCACTTTAAATAAGTTTCAAGCTACTGTCCTTCAGTACAGGTAGAACTGTCGTTATAAATTTTTCCTCAAACAAGGTAAGTCTCAGTTCTTTAGCGGTTGCTGTGAACTGTGAGGGAGCAGATTTCTTTTTCTCCTTTTTAGGTAAAGTAGTTTGTTTCCTTGGGTCCAGTTATCCCTGGTTAATAAAAAAACGAGTCTGTTGTTTTTTTTCCTTGGCCGCTAATACCGGTCTGTTAACCAGGACTTTAGATATAATTTAAACTTATCCAGCCTAACCGCCACTTGGGATAAGTATTTCAGACATGGAGTCACAGAAACCCAAAAAGAAAACCAGCCCTACTGGGTTTCAGCAATGTGTTGAATGTGGTGAGACTTTTGCCAAGGCTGATCCTCATACTACCTGTGTTTTCTGCTTGTGGCTTGACCACTTACAAGCAGAGTGCGAGATTTGTTAAGAATTTCCCTCAGTTGATGCTGGACAAGCGACTTAACTGACTGAATGAGAAATTGACTGAAAAATCTGTTAACATGGATGGCTGGTCCGGTTCTGGTTCAAAGGAACAGGAGGGAGTACCATCTGACCAGGACGATACTCCCTCGAAAAAGAGAGAAACATACCGAATCGGCCTCTAGGCGGCAGTCAGTTGTGGTTCTGACCTTGGAAGAAATTACTAATGTGATCTGCATTATCCGGTCTTTGCAAACTGGTCCGCTGAACCGGTGCAGCATCCAGTTACTCCTCAACCAGGTCAAACTCCTGGAGCTCAGCCACAACCGGACTTGATTTATTTCTGGGAACAGGAATGTGAGGAGGAGGATGCGGAGGACTATTTTGGTCCTGTTGAACCTGGAGGTATCCTCTGAGCATGAGGGAGGTAGTTCTGCACCTACACAGCTAGAGGATGCCCTCACCTACTTCTCCTTTATGAAAAAAGTGGCTGAAACGCTCCAGTTACTGGCTCATAAGTCCTTAGAAGAGGAAGAAAAGCCAGATTACGTGGAAATGATGGCTGTATCTGCCACAAAGAGGTTGGTGATACCCATCCATAAGTCTTTGAATAGACAGACACTAAAAATCTTAAGCACCCCTACTTCTGTCCCTCCTGTGGACAAGAGGACAGATAGGAAATATCCAGTTGCCAGGAATGGCACAGAATTTTTTTCTGGTCATCCCAGTCTGAAGGTGTAGCCCAGGCTGCTGCCTGTAAAAAGGCAGGTATACCCCTGGCTTCCCATCCTCCTGAGAAGGACTCCAGGAGAATTGACTCCGTGGCAAAGAAAGTGTACCTTGGATCATCCCTTATTGCCAGACAAGCTTCTTACATGGCTTATGTGGCAAGATATCAGAAGAAACTATGGGAATCAGTATCCTCACTAGCTGCAAAGGTCTCACAGCTGACTTGGCTGCAGAATTGGGGGAGATGGCTAGAAATGGAATAGAGGCTTCTAAGCAACAATTCCACATGGCTGTGGATGCCAGTGATTCAGCATCCAGAGTTATGGCCACCTCTGTATCCATGAGGAGATTCTCTTGGCTCAGAACCACTAACCTCTCTCAGGATACTCAGACCAAGGCCTTGGATTTTGCTCTGGCACAAAATTCCCTATTTGGGGATCAAACAGAAGCCTATATGAGGAAAATGGACGAGTATAGAACCTCTTATAGGAGTGCTGCAGTTAAGGAGAAGGCTGCCACTCCTCAGAAACGAGGTAGGGGAGGCAGAGGCAGGCCCTATCAGAGACCTTTCTATCAGGTCCAGGCCTTCCTTGCTTACCAGCAACAGTGTGGGTACTTTAGGGGAAAGGGCAGGAGAGGTGCCACTCGTTCCAGCCCTTCTCCCCAGCCCAGGACACCAGCTAAACAGACTCCCTGAAGAGTCGTGGGTCACCCTCCCCCCCCAGTCCCAGTAGGAGGCTGGCTGGCTCACTACCTACAGAACTGGCAGTCCATAACCATGGAAAAATGGGTTCTGGAGGTAGTAGGGCCAGGGTCTTGCTCTGAGCTTCATGGTTATTCCCAGGCTGAGAGCAGGGCTGTTCAAGCCTGCCAACCAAGCAGAAACAATCCTACTGGAAGCAGAGGTAACAACTCTTCTTCAGGTCAGGGTAGTGGAACCTGTTCCTCCTTCCCCAAAAGGGAAAGGGCTGTACTCAAGATACTTCCTGATTGAAGAAAAATGGTGATTTGCAGCCCATTCTTGATTTAAGATTTCTGAACAAACATCTAAAAAACCACTTCAAGATGGTCACTCTGGCTATGATCTTACCCACTCTCAGGCAAGGGGACTGGTTGGCATCAATACATCTCAAGGATGCCTATTTCCACATTCCCATCAATCACACAGGAAGTACCTACGGTTCAGACTGCCATCAGGCCATTATCAGTTCAGGGCCCTACCCTTTGGCCTGACCTCAGATCCCAGAGTGATCACAAAGTGCCTGGCAGTGGTGGTAACACACTTAAGGCGTCTGGAGGTCTCAGTGTTCCCTTACCTGGACGACTGGTTAGTCATAGGGCAGTCTCAGCAGCAGGTAGCAGAGGCTTTAGTCCTCACTCAGAATACCCTACTCTCGCTGGGATTCTTAGTAAATACCAAAAAGTCAATCTTGGAGCCAGTCCAGCACCTGGAGTTCATAGGGGCAGAACTGGACACAGTGATGGGAAGAGCAAGGCTACCACCAGAGTAGACAATCTGGTCCAGCTATCAGACTCCTTCAGGCTCCACTCACCAAAGGCAGCCAGACATTTTCTGCAGCTACTAGGGCATATGGCGGCCTCAACAGCTATAGTTTCAGGAGCAAGGTTTCAGATGAAGGACATTCAGTTCCATCTGAGGTCATTCTGATCCCAGAGAAGAGACTCATTGTCAGAGCTGGTACCAGTAACTTCCACACTGCTACAGGCATTACAGTGGTGGCAGGACAGGGAACAGGGTGGGTGACCCATCCTGCAGCAAAATCCCACAGAGGTACTTCCCACAGATGCATCCCTCTTGGGTTGGGGTGCCCATCTAGGGGAGCATACAGCACATGGCACATGGTCCCCTCAAGAGTCTTTTTTGCACATAAAACTGTTGGAACTCAGAGCAGTGTTACTGGCTCTTCAGTCGTTTGTTATCCCTCTGTACAAACAGTTGGTGAGACCCCATCTGGAGTACTGCGTCCAGTTCTGGAGACTCCATCTCCGCAAGGATGGAGGCAGTCCAGAGGAGAGCAACTAAAATGGTGCAGGGTCTGCAAGAGAAGCCATACAAGGAGAGACTAAAGGAGCTTAATATGTATACCCTGAGGAAAGGACGGAGTGGGGGACAGGATAGAAACTTTTAAGTAGTTCGGTGGAATCGGCAAACTCCAAGAGGGCAACATCTTTCTGATAAAGAGATGTGCACGAACAAGGGGACACAATTGGAAGATAGAGGGGGACGGCTCAGGGGTAATGTGAGCAAGTATTTTTTCACAGAGGGCGGTGGACTCATGGAACAGCCTTCCTGAGGAGGTTGTGGGGTCTAAAACTGTGGGAGAATTCAAGAATGCATGGGACAGACATAAGGCAATTCTTGTGGGGGGGGTTAGGAAGAAATAGGCTGTTGGTTAACTAGGATCTGCAGCTTATCCAGTAGGTAGGAAATGGGCAGACTAGTTGGGCCAAGCGTCCTTACCTGCTGTCAAAGTCTATGTTTCTATTCTCTGTCGTGATTCAGGGGAAGGTGTTGCACATCAGGACAGACACCACCACCATGTATTACATCAACAAACAGGATGGAACAAAGTCCACTCTGCTTTGCATGGAGGCCATGAAGATTTGGAGCCTGGCTTACTCCCTTGAAGTATCCCTGTCAGTAGTCCACCTCCCAGGGAAGGACAGTATTCTTGCGGATGCCCTCAGCAGGATCAATCAGAACCGCCACGAATGGTCACTGAACAGACAGGTTCTACAGGCTGTCTTCAGGAGGTGGGGCACCCCTGAGATGGACCTCTTTGCAGCCCCAGACAATCATCAGTTGCCTCTCTTGCAGGCCCCCAGCACTACACACAGTGCCTTTGGATTCTTCTGGACTGGTCAGGGAAATCCCGGTATGCCTTCCCTCCATTCCCCTTACTATTAAGAGTGCCGAACAAACTCAGGTGTCAGCCTGCAACAGTGATTCTGATAGCTTTGGACTGGGCCAGACAACCATGGTACTCAATGTTACTGTCCCTGTCATCGACCAGCCCAATTCCCCTTCCCAGGAGGCATGACCTGTTGACCTCCTTCCAGGGGAGGATCATGTACCCCAGCCTGGGGTCCCTCAGACTGAAGGCCTGATTCTTGCAGAGTTAGAGTATGCTGGTTTGCAACTCTGTGACAGTGTTCTGGACATTCTGAAGGTTTCCGGAAAACCTATTCCTCCAAATGGAAGAGGTTCACCATATGGTGTTCTCATACAGGGATTGACCCACAAAGTGCGGGCATTCCAGTCCTGCTGGACTACTTGGCCCATTTACATTCCTTTGGCCTTTGACCCTCTACCCTGAGGGTACATTTGGCAGCAGTTTCAGCTTATTTGTCAGCAGGGGAGGTTCATTCCCTAGGTTCTGACCCTATATTCATAAAGTTTTTCAATGGGTTGCTGCATCTCCTGATTCAGGGACCCTCATAGGGAACCTACTCCCTTCTGGGACCTAAACATTTGTGTAGCACAGCTGATGCAACACCCCTTTGAACCTATGTTCTCAGCAGAACTGAAATATGTGACAAGGAAAACTGTTCTTTTTGGCCATCACTTCAGCAAGACGAATCAATGAGCTACAGGCCTTATCAGTGGAGCCAAACTATATATCATTCCATAATGACAAGGCGGTTCTTCAAACAAACAGAAAATTCCTCCCCAAAGTGGTTTCTGATTTCCTTCTTAACCAGTCTATGAACTTGCCTGTCTTCATCACTGAACACTTTAGTTCAGGGGAACATAGGCTACATAGTCTAGATGTGAAGAGGGCTATCAGCTACTACTTGGATCATACCAGAGACCATAGGGATGGAAACAATCAGTTGTTTCTGACCTGTGGAGAAGTGGGTAGGGGTAAGCCTGCCACTAAGAGGACCATTGCGAAATGGATAGTGTCATGCATCCAGTTTTGTTATGGAAAGCTGGGGAAAGACCCCTGTGGGCCTGAGAGCTCATTCCACCATGGGTACAGCTGCTGCTATAGCAGCCGCAAGGGACATTCCCCTATTGAAGATCTATAAAGCAGCTACCTGGAAAATTGTACACACATTTACCAAACATTACAGTCTGGATGTGCAAGCCAGAAGTGATGCCAGAGTTGGAACAGCAGTATAGCAGAGCATATTTCCTAAGTAGGTTCTATGCCCTCCTCCAGGGGAACTGCTTGATAGTCTGCATATGTCAGAATACGTTAGGACTTCTTGTAGTTTGAAGAAAAAATTACCACAGAAATGTTTCTTCTAAAGGAGTCCTAATGTATTCTGACCTCCCACCCTGCCTCCCCTACTAGAACCTGGAGTCTCTGCACTCCAGCTGTTAAATTTTGTTGTGAACTCTTAAAGTTGGTCATCTATTGGGCATCTGTGACTCGCGTCTTTTAGCCCTCACTAGGGTTGGTGAGGTTTCCTAAGATTTAATATACTTTATGTGTATTCATATTGATTCCCAATCAGATAGAGCCTTTCTTTTTCTTGCTCATAAGAATTTGACGGTTGAATAGAATGTACCAGTGGACAGTGGTTTGAAACAGTGTGTCCCTACTTAGAATGTAGGCTTTAACCATTTCATCTCCGGGGCAGTACAACAGGAAGGTCTTACTGCATATGTCTGAATACATTAGGACTCCTTTAGAAGAAACAACATTACTGTGGTAAGTAATTTTTTCTTCCTGGCCACCAATCTCTTCAGCCCTAGGGTAGAGGAATGAGGGACATCTCACCTGTATCAAGAAGTCCAGTGCCACCCTTGACTATGTGGCATCATCCCAGAAAGACCAGAAGAAGAAGCCTAAGAAACAGTTTTCAGTATCGGCCATTTCAGCCAGGGGTGGTGGTAGTGCCCCTCCAGCTGTAGCAGCAGGTGCCCATGCAAAAGCGGCACAGTGGTGGGTTTGGGGGTGTCTTCTCTCCACCCATCCTGGCCCTGCCTGTGTTCCCAGTTGGGGGTCAGCTAAGTCACTTCTTTCCATGTTGATCTGCTATCACAATGGACAAGTGGGTGCTAGAAAAGGTAGGCAGAGGGCTGCCTCTGCACTTGAGGCTTTCCACCTTAATGGTCCCATGCTTCTGTGGGCGTCCAGGATGTGCATGAGGTGCACATGCACTCTTTGTAAGGATATCACTCGGTTCCTCATAAAAGGAGCCATAGCCCATGTCCTGGACGCACTAGCCAGTCAGGCTTACATATCCTGGTACTTCCTGGTTCCAAATGCAAGGAGGGCTGGTGCCCTATACTGGAGCTACACAATTTGAACCAATTTGTGTGGAAGAACAGGTTTCAGATGGTCATTCTGAACCAGAATGTTCTGTATCTGGAGCACAACACGTGATTCTGCTCCTTGGACCTCCAGGAGGCATTCTTCCACATCCCAGTATGAAGGTACCATCTCCGGTACCTACAATTCTGAATGAAAGGGGTCCTTTATCAGTTCTAGGTTGTGCCCTTAGGGCTCACCTTAGCATCCAGGGTCTTCAAGTGTATGGTGGTGGTGGCAGCCTTCCTGCGGCACCAAGGAGTCAAGGTGTTGCCCTACCTGAATGACTAGCTGCAAGCTGGTACATCCAGAGAGACCATGGAGAGGTCCATGGATCTGGCTGTCCAGACCTGCTGAAACTTTGGCCTGCTGGTCAACCTGTATAAGTTTGAACTGGTACCCTCACATGTGATCAGGTTAATCGGATAGAACTAGACTCCTGTGGGCCAAAGGACACCTCCCTGCAGACCGAGCACTGGATCTACTACCTTTGCCCAATCATTTCAGGTTGGGCCTCGTGCCCAGCAGGATTTCAGGAGGCTGTAGGAACATGGCATTCTGCATCATTGTGGTCCATTGGGTGCTGGCAGATGCACCATCTGCAGTGGAAGTTGGGCTGTCAGTGGTCCTGGAAGCTTAGGCCACTTGGACCAGCCAGTCACTGTGACCCAGCTGGCCAATGTAACCCAGCTGATGTGAGAGTCCATCCAGTGGTGGCTTATCTCAGCACATCTGGAGGAAGGAACTTTCTTTTCTGCCCAAAACCAACCATTACGCCTATGACAGACTTGTCTCTGGTGGATTGGGGAGCACACATGGGAGACCGCAAGATCCATTGGTTCTGGTCACCTAGGGAGCCACTTCACCACATAAACCACCTGCTGGAGCTCCATGCAGTATGGCTTGCTGTGATGGAATTCACTCCTCTAGTCAAGGGTCAGGTCATGCAGGTCCAGATGGCCAACACCACAACCATAGTCTACCTGAATAAGCAAGGCAGAACACACTCCCTTCCTTTGTGTCTGGAGGCCCTCCACACCTGGACCCTGGTGCGCAACTTGGGTGCAGATTTCCTGGTGATCCACATCATAGGAGTTCACAGTCAACTGATAGATGCTCTCAGCTGGGTAGGAGAGATGTCACACTAGTGGTCCCTGAATCAGAGGTGGCAAACCACCTGTTCTCCTGTGGGGCATACCTTTGGTGGATCTGTTTGCCTCCTGGGAGAACACAAAACTGAGGCTGATCTTCCTAAGAATTAATCTTCACTGTTCATTCCTACTATGGGTCTGAACTGGAGGCACTAGGACCACACTGGAGCAAAGTCTTTTGCAGTCTATAACTTAAGGGACTGACGTCAGTGCTGGCACTGTCCACAAGACAGACGTAATGAAGTGGTGCTCATGGGCTGGCCAGTAACTGATACTGGTCCCCTACCTTCCCAAGTTCCTTTTTTCCCACTGTCGAATGCACACTGTAGAAGCGTTGGTGGTTGTGGGTTACTGCATCACTACTCCTTCCTCTGTTCATTATTTGTTCAGCACCGTACTCCTTGGCACTGTGCACTTTCGGTGCTGTTTCTCTCATTTTATTGTTTTAGTGTGGTGACCAACCTTTACTATCCTTTCTATTGTTTTTTTTTTCTTGCAGAACCATGTCCAGATTTTCCTGGACATAAAGTCTCCACCACTCATTCACACTAGTGGGACTACACCAGAGACACTAGGACCCAGCAGGAGGGCCGGCGCTGAGATAGGACCGCACATACATGGCGCCATGAGGCTGGCTTGCGCCGTATAGACTATCTCGGCGTCAACCCTCCAACTGCATCGGTTCCTTTTTTCCCGCCGTCGAGTGCGCTTCACGTCTCTATGACAGCAGCATAGTCATTCAGTATTTGATTAGTCTAGTATATTTATTTATTTAAAAAAAAAGTTTTAAATTAGTTTCAGCGACGAAGAAAAGAAGTCTTCTTCAGCCCGTCTTCAACTGAGTCAACCACTGAAAGGGGCTGGTGATGGTAGGGAGACTTCTGCAGAAAGTTGTTTTATCAGCCGGGCTGGATTCAGTCTGCCACCTTCTTTGGAGGGGGTGGGTCTGGCCATGGGCAGTCCAGTGCTCGGGAGGAAGGGCAGTCCTCCCGAAAGCACAAAAAGAAGGCCCATTCCAGGTCGAGGTCAGGGACTTGGCACTGCTCAGCCTCAAGCTCTTCTTCCTCCCCCTGTTAGAAGAAGTGGTACCACTCTGGGTCACCCTCTGATACATATGCATGGATGTTGTCGGTACCGGGGGACAGGAGACCAACCTTGGCTCCATCGGGGTCGCCTGTGGCCTTGATCCCTAGCGGCTGTGGCCACCAGCTCCAGAGTCCTTCCCCGCCCCTTGGGGGGGGGTCTTCCAGTGAGCAGTTTCATCATTGGGCCACTCTTATGGAGCAGTGGGTTTGGCAGTTGTCCCGACTACCCTTGCCTATGGACCAGGCCCCAGGGTCTGGGGGCCATGGACCTACGGATGGAGCAGTTGGGTCAGCCTGGTCACGTGACACCTTCGGTGCCATCGACGCTGCTGCCTCATGCCTTTCCCCCCCTCACATAGCTGCGATGCAGGGGCTAGCACAGGTACTGCTTTCTCCTACTACTACTCATACTTTCAGGTCTCCAGCTTCGGGTGCCCCAGTGCCGGGTTTGGACCCTGGGTGCATGGCCGGCACTGCCTCTGGTGCAGGGTTTTCGACTTCGATTCAAGGAGTGCCTCCTTCTGCTCTTCTTCCTCCCATTCCGGGGTAGTAGGAGACTATATTGAGCCTGATCTTGATCTTCGATTAGGGGATGATCTGGATGAGGATTCATCCTTTGGAGTGGAAAGTAAGCCCTTCACTTCAGCAGAGCCTGTGGTCGAGGACCTTTCTTTTAAGTCTCTACTGAAAAATATGAATTCCATTCTTTCTCTTCGGACTTCTGAGGTGGATCCTGGGAAGCTTTTGCAGCTTCAGTATCTGCATGTTCCTGAAATTCCTGTGTAACTGACACCACCAGTGACACTCTCTTTCAAGACTCTTTCTCAAATGGTGTGGGACAGACTGGCACTTATTCCTTCCATGGCTAAGTCCATAGACAGGAAATATGTTCCCCCTAAGGACAGGCCGATCTTTGCCTCTCAAGTCTTTATGATGCCATAGTGGTCTTGGCAGAGAATGACCAAGCTGTTCTTTCCATAAACAGTGGCCTGTCCAGTGAATAAAGAATCCTGTAAAATTGACACTCTGGGGAAGGGGTTTGCTGCTGCTACCCTAGGCATGCATATTGCTAGCTATCAGGGCTGTTTCTCTCAGTATGAGTATACCCTCCAGCATTCGCTCATAGGAACAGTAGAGGCTGTTCGGAGTAAGACAACAGTTCTAGGAGCTTCTTCAGACCATTACTAGGGGCATTGAATCCAACAATGAGCAACTTAAGGCTGCTATGGATGCCTTTGACACTGCTTCTAGAGCAGCGGCCGGGGTATGCACGCGGCGTCACTCATGGCTAAGGACTTCGGGGTTCACTAATGATGCTCAGAGAGTCATGAATTTTCCATTTGATGGTGTTTCATCTGTTTGGCCCACAGGTGGAGCAGGCACTGCAGGCCACTTAGAAAATCTGGACTGCTATTAAGACAGCCAGACTGGCTCCTGCCGCCCCTCAGCAGGGCAAGAAGTTTCATAACAGACAGTCCTTTTTGGTAAAGGCCGAGGAGCTTTCAACAAGAGCCAAACCCTCAGTCACAAAAAGAAAACGTGGCAGAAGGCACAGACCCAGAAGGCGCCATGTCCCACCTCAACTGCCGGGGGGAGGGGACTCTGCTTCAGTGGTAGGGGGGCGTCTGACTCAGTTTTACAACCAATGGAAATCCGTCACAATGGACAAATGGGTCCTCAGAATAATTCAAGAGGGATACTCTCTAAATGTCTGGGAGAGCCCTCCGGATTGTCCACCCAAATAATAGCCCAATCTGTCTACCACTTAGACCTCCTTGCTTCCGAGATTCAGGGCCTTCTGAACAACAGGGCAGTAGAAGTGGTTCCTCAAGCAGAACAGGACACAGGTTTGTACTCCCACTACTTCCTAGTTCCAAAGAAAACAAGCGGTATGTGCCCTATTCTAGACCTAAGGAAGTTAAATATCTGTTCAGATAGAAATTCAAGATGATATGGCTAAGAACTCTCCTACCACTGATTCATCAAAACAATTGGCTGGTGTCTCTGGACATGCAGGATGCCTACCAACATGTCCCAGTGCACCCAAGCCACCACAAGTACCTACGCTTTGTGGCTGTGGGCCAGCATTACCAATTCAGAGTCCTGCCCTTTGGGCTATCCTCGGCACCATGAGTCTTTACAAAGTGCTTTGCAGTACTCACGGTGCATCTCAGAAAACTTGGAATTCAAGTGTTCTCGTACCTGGACGATTGGCTCCTAGCGAGCTCCTCCAGACAAGGGACACCGGAAGTGGTTTCCACGGCTTCCAAGTTCCTTACATCCATGGGAGTTCTCCTGAACCTGGAAAAATTGCAGCTTCAAGCCTCCCAACAACTTCTCTTCATAGGGGCTCTCCTGGACACCTCCAGGGCAAGAGTCTTCCTCCCAGAAGACAGGTGAAACGACATTCCCCAGATGGCTCACTTCATCAAGGAGAACAACTTGGTTAGGGCTCTCTCGATGCAGCGGATGCTGGGTCTCATGGCGTCATCTGTGTTCAAGGTGCCACTGGCCCGCTTGAACATGAGAACCACACAGTGGATGCTCAGCACTCTGTGGTCTCTGATCACACATGTGCAATCTTTCCACATCAAGGTGATGGAGCCTCTAATGAGGTCAGTCACCTGGTGGACTCAGGAGGACAGCCTTCTCCAAGGTTTTCCCTTTGCCGCACTGGAGACACAGATCACCATCTCTATGGATGCGTTTCTGACTGGTTGGGGAGCTCACTGTCAGGATCTGTGGAGTCAGGACGAGTCCCAGCTGCACATAAATGTCCTGGAGATAAGAGCTGTCCTGTACGCTGTCCGAGCCCTGAAGGATGTCCTCTGTCACAAAGTAATTCTCCTTCAGACAAACAACAAGGTTGTGATGTACTACATCAACAAACAGGGTGGAGCACACTCTTACCCTCTGTGCAAAGAAACCATGAGAGTGTGGGAATGGTGTCTCGAACACGAAGCCCTGATCCAGGCGGTCTATCTGCCAGGAATCCAGAACAATCTGGTGGATCACCTCAGCAGAACAGAGGCGGATCCACATGAATGTTCTCTCGACTCAAACATGCAGTCGCTATTCGAAGAATGGGGCACTCCGGACCTGGACCTTTGTGTGTCCCCACTGAACACAAAACTGCCTCTATTCTGCTCCAGAAATCCAGAACCTGGCGCTTTCTGTCAGGATGAATTCAGACTGCGGTGGACAAGACGCTTTCTGTACGAATTTCCTCCTCAACCCTTAATTCAGAGGGTACTGCTCAAGTTAGAGGCACAGGGGGGCAGCATGATTCTCATCGCCCCATGCTGGTCTCATCAGATGTGGTTTCCGTTAATCAACAGATTACCAGAGGTTCCACCAAGACAACTTCCACTTCAGACCTCCTGACCCAGGGTCTGATGGTCCATCCCAACCTGCTGTCCCTTCATCTCCGTGCCTGACTCCTGAGGAGATAGAAGTGGGTAGGTTCAACATCTCAGAGAATCTCAGACATCCTCCTGGCAGTGCACAAGCCATCCACTAGGAAGACCTACACAGCAAAGTGGAAACGATTTTCCATTTGGTGTGCAAAGTCCTCTCTGGACCCTTTACTTGCTCACCAAACAAGGTGTTAGAATACCTTTGAAACTTGCTGAACGTAGGACTGCAATACCGATATGAAGGTGCATCTCTTGTTCGATTGCCTCCCGTGAGCCTATCCACAATATGTTGGTGGCTCAGCTACCCTTGGTTAAAGATTCCTTAAAGGTATCCTCCACACTAGACCACCAGTCAGGAGACCGTAGCTGCTTGGGATATCAACCTTGTGCTAGACATGCTCACCCGTAGCCATTTGAGCCTCTAGTAATCTGTAACTTGAAGTTTCTGACCTGGAAGGCTGCCTTCCTTGTGGCCATTACCTCGCTCACAGGGTGTCTGAAATACATGCCCTGGTCACAGACCCCCTGTACACAGTATTTCACAAGGACATGGTGGTTCGCAGAACTCACCCTAAATTCCTTCCCAAAGTAGTCTCGAATTGCCTCTGCACCAGCTGTTGGTCCTTCTGACCTACTTTGCAAACTTTCAGAATGAAGGGAGAGTACCTACATTCTCTGGATGTAAAAAGGTTTTGCAATTCTACATCGACAGAACAAAAGAGATTCGCAAATCCAAGCAACCTATCTTGTTCAGCATGGTCCGCTGGGTCAGCCTGTTGCCATCGGATGCATTTCAGCATGGCTGGTCGTGTGTCTCCGCCATTCAATGGCGCAGGTCAAACTGGAAGGTAGGTATGCCCACTCTACCAGAGCAGTTATGCATCTCTGGCAGAGATTCGAATGTGCCCATTGCAGACATCTGCAATGCGGCTACTTGAAGCTCTGCACACTTTTGTGAAGCACTATGCCCTGGATGTCCATGCCAGGCAGCATCCTTCCTTTGGCAGGACAATCCTTAATGGACTAATGTCCTGAGTGAACTCCTTTCTCCTGCCACCCTTCTCGGGGGATTATTTTAGCTCGGTACTCTCCCACTAGTGTGAATGAGTGGTGGAGACTTTATGTCCAGGAAGATATGAAAATTACGTACCTACCGTAATTCTTGATCTTCTTGGACGAAGTCTCCACCACTCATTTTATGTCCAGGAAGATACGAAAATTACGTACCTACCATAATTCTTGATCTTGGACGAAGTCTCCACCGCTCATTCACATGCCCACCCACCATCCCCCGAGCTCACTCATCTTATTTTTGGTCTTCACTTCCGCATTGGCTGGGCTGTGAAGACACTGTTGAGTTGACCCTTCTTACACGGGTCATACCGACTATCTTATGTCCGAGATGGGTTAATTTTCTAGGTTAGTTTACACTGCACTTCCTCGGTAAAAAAGGTACTGAGGCAGTTGGAGGGTCAACGTCAAGACAGCCTATAAGGCACAAGCCAAGCCAGCTTTTCGGTGCCACGCATGTGCAGTCCTGTCTCTGCCAGTCCTCCTGAAGATTTTTGGCTCCTGCTGGGTCCTGGCACCCCCGGCGTAGTCCCACTAGTGTGAATGAGAGGTGGAGACTTTGTCCAAGAAGACCAAGAATTATAGTAGGTACGTAATTTTCATTTCTGAGTAGCGCAAGGGAAAGAAGGCCTCCAAGGAGAAGGAAAAAGCAACATGACAGCCCTCTATGCATCGGTGCTCCTGTAGGGGACACTTTGCTGTCTGGGACCAGCATGACACATGTTGGACCTGCCTGAGCACTGAACACATTGATAGGTGTGATGTCTGCTTCTCCATGGACTACCGAATCTTAGAAATCTGCATGTTGAAGTGGGGTCGAAGCCCCCCACATACTTTCAGAGGTAGGCATTGCACCAGGGATGCCAAGGTAATGTCCCTGGATCTTCCCCTGAGCACCTTCCCAGTACTGTATGTGTGCTGAGGAAGACAAGACCTCTCCACACATTCACCTTGCTGAGACATCAGAGGACCTGGGGGGGAGGGGTCTGGTGGATGGTCTGACTCCCCCAGGGGACAAGCTGAGGACCACTCCCAGTCTATAGGCCCTTTGGGGCAGCAGATGCATCCAGTGGTGAGGCCAAAGCTATATGCTGGGTCTACACTGGAGGGCACCTTGGTGTTGCTGCCCAGCATTGCTTCAGCTCCTAGTACAGAGGCCAGTACCACTGCCCGAGGCAGTGCTGACTGCAAGACCACACCTTCCAGCTCTGTTTGTAGTGCTGGTAGAGGAAAGGTCTCCGGAGCCACTTCTGCTAGGGCCGTTGACGTGGGTGTCATATCTTCTCCCGTGCAATTTTAAGACCTGGGAGAGGACCTTGGTGAAGACTTTGGGCTGTAGAGAAGACTGGTGAGGAAGAGGGCCTTCCTGGATCTGGTTCCAGTCTGGGCTGCAGGCTGGACTCTGGGCTGGGAGTTTCTGAGGGGTTGCTGTCTGTGGTCGGTGCTGGGTCCCCTTCTCGCACCGTTCACGAATACGGTAGAGGAAAGGCCTCCAGAACTGGTTCTGCTAGAGTCTTTGAAGTGATTTTCATATCTTCTCCCGAGCAGTCAGATTACCCAGACTGTGGTGAAGACCTGGGGCCTGTAGAGGAGACTGGTGAGGATGAGGGCCTTCCTGGGATTGGTTCAAGACTAGACTCCAGGCTGGGAACTTCTGAGGCAGTGGTGTCTGTGGTTGGTGTGGGGGACAGTGCCGGGCCGAGGAAGGAGGTGCTGTTAGAACTATACTTCTCTACTGGGACTAAAGAAATAGAACTGTACTACTGGGACCTTCAATTTAGGGTATAAAAAAAAAAAAGGTGTGAGTTGGCTGAAGTGTATTGTTTTCTGTGCAGTTATCTAGGTGTTTGAGTTGGCCGAAGTGAATTATCTGCAGTTATCTAGGTGTTTGAGTTGGCTGAAGTGAATTGTTATCTGCAGTTATTTCGATGTAAAGGAGCTGTAAATTAGGGGGAGTGGCTTAGGCAGAAGGAAGCTAGGTGTTTTGGATTTAAAAACTGCCCTAGATAGCTTCTGGCAGAGAACAGCAAGAGGAAGGAGGTGCTCTTAGAACTATACTTCGCTACTGCCCTCCTTCCTTCCCCTCCACCCTTAGCCAGTTCTACTTTTATAGGCACATGAATTGACTGACAACAGGAACTTCCTGTTTGGGAGCAGGAAGGGAGTAATCACAGAGCCACAAAAGACTCATTATCCAGAAAGAAAAGTAGCTCTCCATTCTCCCCCAGCTGCTGGAGGTCTGACTCTGAACAAGTAAGGAGACTGCTGAGAATATAGGAACTTCCTGTCTCACAACAGGAAGATCAGGAGCTATAATGGCACGGAGGCAGTAGGTAAGTAGGGAGAAAAAAGTATATATTAAAAAAATAAACAGAAGAAAGAGTAAGTATTCAAAACAACAGTTAAGGGGCCAGAAATAAGATGATGGGAGTGGAGCAGCAGTCTTCCGGGAGACATTCTGGAGGATGCAGTGTTGTCCCATCTGCAGGCACCTCTCTGGGCTGAGGTAGGGGGTTGCTCACCTCCAGGCTGAGTTGGCCAGGATTTGGGGGACCTCCTTTCCTACCCAGGGACCACCAGGGTCACCGCCTCTGCCTCAGAGGTTGCCAAGAAAAAGGAGCGGTCGGACCACAGTGGGCTCAGGAAGGGTGAGAGTGGTGGAACAGAGGCGCATCTCTCCAGTTGTACCTCTCCACAATTCATATGCCACTCTGGCAGAGTGTGGTTCCTCTATAGAGGCACCCGCAGTGGACACCAAGGAGGATGTTGGGAACCTCCACAAAGGAGACCCACAGGAGGGTGGCATGGGACCCCACAGGGGAAAGAAACAACTCCTGGTGGGGGGACTCCATTGTTAGGAGGGTAGAACTGGGAGAGGCAGGTAAGGTGCCTGCCAGGTGCCAAAGCTTAGAAGGACAGGAAGTGAATCCTCAGGATCGTGGGAGCAGCTGCATGGGGAAGGGAGCTGGATGTCATTGTCCACTTAGGGACAAATGACCTGGCTGGGAAAGGGATCAGAACAGTGCAGAAGGAGTTTGTGAAGTTGAGGAGGGGCCTTAGACAAGTAGCACACATGGTAACCTTCTCGGAGTTGCTACCTGTCTATGGCATGGGTGAGGCTAGGGTGCGCCACACCATGGGATTCAGTCAGTGGTTGAAAAACTGGTGCAGAGCTCAGGATTTTGACTTCATTGGGGACTGGGGGTCCACCTGGAGTGATGCAGGCCTATACTGGCACGATGGTCTACATCTGTCCAGGAGGGGAACCAGGATCCTAAGTGATAGGTTTAAATGCTTCATTGACAAGCATTTAAACTAGCTAAGAGGGGGAAAGCACTGGAAAGGAGCAGGGAAATCCTAGCCCCCCCCCCCAAAAAAAAAATCAGGGTAGTTAGGTAAACACCAAGATAGAGACGTCGATAGGGAGAAGGGCAGGGGTAAATGGAGAAAACAACGAAGGCAGTAAGGACAGGGATGGGGCAAAAAGAGGTAAGGCCATCTAGAAATGGAGGGTAATGAGTACCAATGTCTGTAGTCTGGGCAACAAGCTCCCTGAACTGGTGGCCTTGATGGAAGAGGGATGCCTGGATATCGTGGCAGTCACAGAAACATGGTACACAGAGAACCATGACTGGGATGTTAACATACCAGGGTACACAACCTACAGGAGAGACAGGGATGGTAGAAGAGAGGGAGGAGTAGCTCTCTATGTAAGGGAAGGGATAAAAGCAACAGAACAAGAGAGTAAACTGGGAGGAGAGGAGGCACTGTGGGTCACCTTAGAGACTGGAAATGGCACCATAATCCTCACAGGGGTTGTATATAGACCCCCATCTCGGGGAGGGAATGGATAAGGATATGATAGAAGGCATCCTTAGGATGGCAGAGAAAGGGGAGATATTGTTGGGGACCTGAATATGCCAGATGTTAACTGGAGCACCTTTGCTGCAGCCACATTCAAGAGCATGGCCATTCTTGATGCCCTACAGGGGCATGCCTCAGACAACTAGTGTTGGAACCCACTTGGGAGGGAGCAATCTTAGACCTTGTACTCTCAACTAGGAACAGTGAGAGGATCTCAGATCTAGACATGGGTAGCCATCTGGGAACAAGTGACTACCAAACAGTGTGGTTCATGATAAACTCAGCTGCAGAGTCAAGCCATACAAAAGTGAGGGTACTGGACTTCAGGAGGGCTGACTTTGTCAAAATGGGAGAGTGCCTTAGAAAAGCACTTGCAAACAGCAAGGAGGAGGGTGGAGCAACAATAGGGAAACATCAAAACTGCCATCACAGAGGCAACAAGCCTTTTTGTGAAGCATAGAAACATAGAAGTTGATGACAGATAAGGACCGCATGGCCCATCCAGTCTGCCCATTCCTTTTTCTACCTTATAAATGTGCCATCGGCCTTTGCTCTGTCAGTGGTCTATCCAGTCATACTCGTCAGTATTGCTCCCTTATGCCTATCCCATGCCTGTTTGAAGCCCTGCACTGTATTCATATCTACCACTTCCTGAGGTAGGCTGTTCCATGCATCCACCACCCTTTCTGTAAAAGAGAACTTCCTCACATTACCCCTTAATCGGCCTCCCTCTAATCTCATGCTTTGTCCTCTTGTCCTGCTATTTTTCTTATATTGAAACATGTTAGACTCTTTCCCCTTGTTAAAGCCCTTAAGGTGTTTGAATGTTTCGATCATATCACCTCTCTCCCTCCTTTGCTCTAGGGTATACATATTGAGCTCCGTTAATCTGTCCTCATATGTTTTTTGATGCAGTCCCTGCACCATTTTGGTTGCCCTTCTCTGGACTGCCTCAGTTTGGTTAATGTCCTTGTGAAGGTGTGGCCTCCAGTACTGCAAGCAGTACTCCAGATGGAGCCTAACCAGTGTCTTGTAAAGAGGCAGTATTACCTCCCTCTTCTGACTTGTGATACCCCTATTAATACACCCTAACATCCCCCTAGCCTTACCTACTGTTTTAGTGGTCTGCTTGGATGATTTCAGGTCATCAGTGATGATGATGCCCAAGTCTCTTTCTTCCCTTGTGACTGCCAGCAACTCCCCTCCCAGCCTATAGGTTGCTTCAGAGTTCTCTTCCCTATGTGCATGATCTTGCACTTCGTTGCATTAAACCCCAGTTGCCACTCTTCTGACCATTTTGCTAGTTTATCCAGATCTCTGCTCATTCTGCCCACCCCAATTGGATCATCTACTCTGTTGCAGATCTTGGTGTCATCTGCAGACAGACAAACCTTACCCTCCAGTGCATCTGCAATGTCACTGATGAAAATATTGAAGAGTACTGGCCCCAGGACTGATCCCTGAGGTACCCCACTTGTGACTTGCATCTCTTCTGATTGTATATCGTTTACCACCACTCTCTGTTTTCTGCCCGTCAACCAGTTTGCCACCCAGTTGACCAACTTCTGACCCACCCCAAGCCTACCCAGCTTATTAATCAATCTTCTATGTGGAACAGTATCGAAAACTTTGCTGAAGTCAAGGTAGGCAACATCAACTGCTCCCCCTTGGTCCACCACTCTGGTTACCCAGCCAAAGAAATCTATGAGGTTAGTTTGACAGGACCTTCCTTTTGTAAACCCATGCTGTCTTGAATCCTGTGCTCCTATGGATTCCAGGTGTTGCACTATCCTTTCCTTAAGGAGTGCCTCCATAATCTTGCCCACTACTGAGGTAAGACTGACTGGTCTGTAGTTCCCTGCCTCCTCCCTACTACCACTCTTGTGGAGCGGGATCACATGAGCCCTTCTTCAGTCTGCTGGGACCTCTCCTGTGCTCAGAGACTCACTAAACAGTTCTGATAATGGCTCTGCTAGTTCCACCCTTAGCTCCTTTAGTACCCTGGGATGTATGCCATCAGGTTCCATTACCTTGTCCACCCTGAGCTTATTGAGCTCTTGCAGGACCCTCTCTTTTATGAAGGGACTAGTGCTCACCTCCTTCCCCCGTGTCCATGGTGCTGAGCTCTGGGCCCTGCCCTACCTTCTCTTCAGTAAATACTGAGCAGAAGTATCTATTTCGGATAGATGCTTTTACATGGTCCACCTCCTCACATGCCCCATTATCTCCTTTGATCTTAGCAATACTCCCTCTGGATTTTCTCCTTTCACTAATGTATCTATAGGAAGTCTTGTCAGCTTCTTTTACTGTCTGTGCTAGTGTTTCCTTGATTTTGGCCTTTGTCTGCCTTCCCTGCTTCCCTTAGGGAAGTTTGGTATGCCTCCCTATCTTCATCCCACTGTGTTCCCTTATATTTCCTGAAGGCCAGCCTTTTGGTTCTGACCTTTTCTGCTTTTGTTTTTGAGAACCAAAGTGATTTCTTTCTTATTTTGCACTTCCTATTTTCTTTAACACAATGGGATCTTGCTCCAAGTATTGCATCCTTAATTCTTGCCCACTTTGCCTGTACCCCCTCACCTGTATTTCTTTTTGTCAGGGCTAGCTTAACTCTGTTGGCCATCTTATCAAAATCAGCTCCTCTGAAGTCCCATATTTTTGCCTTGGAATGGGATGATTTAGTTGTAGTGGCCAAACAACCATACCATGTGATGGTGACTGGCTCCCAGGTGACCTTCTACCTGGAGATCTGTGATCCTTTACCTGTTAGTCAGTACTAGATCTAGGATAGCCCTGTCTCTTGTGGGTAGTTGTACCAGTTGTTTGAAGCCTTCCCCCCGCAGGGAATCCATGTGTCTAGTTCTAGCAGATGTTTCTGCTGGTATTGACCAATCTGTATCTGGCATGTTGAAATCTCCCATTATCAGAACCTCTCCTTTAGCTGTTATGTTTTGTATATCTTCTAACAGTAATGTGTCTATGTCCTCCCCATGGTCTGGGGGCCTGTAGTCAATCCCACTTCTTATGGCTGTCCCATTTCCTGTTTCCAGGGTGACGCACAGTTCTTCTGGCTCCTTATGTGTATTCTGAATTTCTGTAGCTTTGATATTTTCATTGACATACAGGGCCACTCCACCCCCCCCCCCTCCTTTTTGCATCTCTGTCTCTTCTGAACAATACATAGCCAGGTACTGAAGTCTCCTAAGTATGGTTACTGGTAAACCATGTCTCGCTAATTGCTACTATGTCCAGTTTAGCCTCTGTTATTATTGCCTGCAGATCTGGGATCTTGTTTCTCAGACTGTGAGCATTTGTGTACATGATTTTCCATTGGCCAGATTTCGGTATGTTAGTTGTTGAGTGATGTCTGGCATTTCCCCTGTGCGTTGTATGGGGAGCTAGACCTTTTTCCTTACCCGGTGATGCAAATGAACTGCAAACATGCTGAACTCCTGTTTGACCACTAGCTGAGGGGGAAGGGATGTTCTTCCCATTCGACGTATGGGGTGCTGCACCCCTCTCCCCATTTGCTAGTTTAAATAGTCTGCAAAGACATCAAACTTCTGCCCCAGTGCACTGACTCTCTCCTTAGTCTTATGCAGTCCATCAGATTTAAAGAACTTTCGCTCCCAAAACTGTTGCCAGTTACTTACAAATTTGTGTCCTTTTTCCTGGCACCAGCCCTTGAGCCACATGTTTAGCTCCCCTATCTCTCCTTCTCTGACCTTCTGTCCATCTGCCCCCCTCTCCCAGACTGGCAGGATCTCAGAGAAGGAGATGCCAGATGAAATGGATGGTAGTTTGTCATCCAGCCTGGTCAGGTGTTCCTTGGTCTCCACAACTGACTGGCTGGCAAGATCAATAGTCCCTATGTGTACCAGGACGTCAATGTTTTCTCCTGTTTCCTGAACAATTTTAGCAATGTGGTCAGTGTCTCTCCATGCTGATGTACCTGAGAGACATCTGACCATTACCCGTGGCTGGAGATAGATATCAACTCCCCGAATCATGGAGTCTCCTATGATCAGAAGTTTTTTGGATTTCCTTTTTGCTTTTTTGGTTTTGGTTTCTGTTTTGGCCAAGTTTTGTTGTGCTAGCTCCTTTGCTGCAGTGTCCTGCTCTGCAGTGTCCTCTGCCCCTTTGTTTGATTTTGGAGATAGAGGCAGATACCCGTTTGTAGTTTTTATATGGTTTGTGGAGGTAATATGTTGGAGAGCACCGAGTGATGGGGCACCCGATTTGCCCCTCCTAACCACCTGCCAACCTCCCAGACCAACTACCCTCTGCGGTCGAGGTGCTTCTGTTGGATGTTGGTGAAATGGCGGGTGGTTCTTATAATAGATTTCCTCTTGAATATGAAATTTGAGGTGTGAAATCTCTGCCCATGCTGCCTGGAGCTGAGCCCTAAGATCTCCCAATGGCCCAGCATGTAGGACAGTGTCCCAAATCCTGTAAAACTGCCCTTCTGAAAAGTGTTCCGCAGTACCTGCAGTTAATGATATCCATTCCAGATAAGTTGTTGGGTTTATAACCTGGTCAGAGTAATTAGAAGGAAGAAAATAAAAGCAAAAGTTTGATTTTGTGTTTTGTTTGCTTTTGTATAACTTGTTATTGCAAGGTAAGTTACTAGTGCCCCTGTAAATGAGGTCACCGTGTGGATACCCCACTGATCTGCCCCTTCCTGCTTTGCCACAGGAAATGTCACGACTGTGCTACCCTATAAAAGGAGTGTAGTGTGGGGTGGGTGGTTGGGCCTTTCCCCTGCCAAAAAAGAACCGCGGACAAAAAAAAACAAGGAGGTAAGAGCAGAAACAGTCAGCAACAAATGCAGTAACCCTGAAAGCTTATCTTAATTATAGATGAAACTGTAAAACCTGTAAAGCACCACCTGTAATAATTTTCACAGATGATAAACCCTGTAAGAAACACTTTGCTACAGGAAAAATAAAGCAGTAACAGAAGATATACTTTGCAAAAGACAATTTGAATCAGAAGATTACAGCAGTAATCTGTTAGCACACACCTGTAGGCACACCTTGTAATAATGCAGCAGAAGGTATACCCAGCAATAACAATTTGAATCAGAGAAAAATAAAGCAATAAAATGTTAGCAACAAACAGTAACAATCCCTGTGAGTACAAAATAAAAATAACAACACACAGTAAATCTGCCTAGCCAAAAGAAGCCTTAATCCTTTCTCTTGCTCTGGTAAGGTTCTTTGCTCTGTCCTTTCAAGCAACCTAGAAGGAAAGAGCTTGGGTGAAGTTAGGTGCCTTGGCCAGCAAACCTAGTCTTCCACCTCCAAATAAATCAAAACGAAAAAAGCTACTGTGGTTCTCAAAAGAGGTGGTGGGGAAGGTTAGGGAGAAAAAGATAGCATTTAGGAAGTATAAGGAAATGCAGAAGGAGCAGGACAGAGAACTGTACCAGGGAAGGCAGTCAGAATAGCAAAGGCCCACACTGAGGAAAAGATAGCCAACTCTGTTAAGAAGGGAGATAAAACCTTTGATAGGTACATTAGGGAGCATAGAAAGACAAAGGGAGTGATAGTGAGGCTAAATAGAATGGACGGTGGGTGGGCAGAGAGGGACAGTGAAAAAGCAGGAATACTGAACGAATACTTCTCCTCAGTAGTCACAAAAGAAAAGGGGGAGTTGCCTAATCCAATTAACAGAAGCAATCTTGATAGGTGGGTCAATCCCAGTCCTTTCTCAGAAGAAAGGGTTCTAAAAGAACTCTTAAAACTGAAGGTGGACAAAGCAATGGGTCCTGAGAGGGTTCACACCAGAATTCTAAAATAATTAAGGGGAGAACTAGTGACACCACTGAGTACCTTTTCTAACAAATCATGGGAGGATGGTGTGGTACCTGAGGACTGGAGGAGAGCGGATGTGATTCCCCTTCACAAAAGTGGGAGCAAGACAAGGGCAGGAAACTACAGACCTGTCAGTTTGACCTCTGTGGTAGGGAAAATGATGGAATCAATTCTGAAGGAAAGAATTGTCAAGTACCTAAAGGCCTGTGGGACACAGGACCCAAGGCAGCATGGATTCATAGCGGGAAGGTCATATCAGATAAATCTAATCGATTCTTTGACTGGGTGACCAAAGTAGTAGACCAGGGAGGGGCAGTGTATATGGCCGGCCTAGACTTTAGCAAGGCATTTGACATAGTCCCACACAAAAGATTAATAAATTAGCCTGCCTGGTAGTGAGTCCCAGGGTGGTAGCCTGGCTAAAACATTGGTTGGACAACAGGACACAGAAGGTAATAGTAAACGGAGTCCACTCTGAAGAAAGGGGGGTTGCTAGTGGGGTACCACAGGGTTCAGTACTGGGTCCAGTCCTTTTTAACGTCTTTATAAGTGACATTGCAGAGGGACTGGAAGGAAAAGTATGCCTCTTTACAGATGACACAAAGATCTGCAACAGGGCTGATACACAAGAGGGAGTGGAAAGGATGAGAAGGGACTTGGCAAGGTTGGAGGAATGGTCAGAAGTATGGCAGCTTGGATTCAATGCAAAGAAGTGCAAAATAATGCACCTGGGAAAGAAAAACCAAGGGGAAGAGTACACAATGGAGGGGGAGGTAGTAACAATAACAGAAATGGAAAAGGACATGGGAGTAATCATATCAGATGACCTCAAGATTAGCAAGCAATGTGAGAAGGCAGTAGGGAGGGCTGGGGGGATACTGGGATTTATAGGGAAAGGCATCACCAGCAGAAAACAGGAAGTTGTTATCCCTCTGTACGGACAGTTGGTGAGACCCCATCTGGAGTACTGCATCCAGTTCTGGAGTCCCCATCTCCGCAAGGACATAGGATGGAGGCAGTCCAGAGGAGGGCAACTAAAATGGTGCAGGGTCTGCAAGAGAAGCCATATGAGAGACTAAAGGAGCTTAATATGTATACACTTGAGGAAAGAAGGGAGAGAGGGGGACATGATAGAAACTTTCAAGTACCTCAGTGGAATCAAAGTCCAAGAGGGTAGCATCTTTCAGAAAAAGAGATGTGCAAGAAAAAAGGATACAATTTGAAGATAGAGGGGGGAGGGCTCAGGGGCAATGTGAGGAAGTATTTTTTCACAGAGAGGGTGGTGGATGCATGGAACCGCCTTCCTGAGGAGGTTGTTGGGTCTAAAACTGTGGGAGAATTCAAGAATGCATGGGACAGATATAAGGCAATTCTTGTGGGGGGTAGGAAGAAATAGGCTGTTGGTTAACTAGGATCTGCAGTTTATCCAGTAAGCAGGTAGGGAAATGGGCAGACTAGGTGGGTCAAGTGGTCCTTATCTGCCGTCAAAGTCTCTGTTTCTGGCACTGTTCATGGTGCCAGTTCAGGTCCTGGTGCTGACCCTGTTCCTGGCATCGTCCACGGCAACAGCGATAGAGCCAGCACCATTTCTGGTGCCAGTTCTGACACTCACTACTCTGGAGGCTCTGGTCAAGAGCCTGGGCCTGACCTGAAGGGCAGGGTTGGCTCTGGTGAGGGAAAGATCTTAAGAGTCTGGGCCTGTGTCTCATGCCCTGCTTAGAGTAGGTTGTAGCTCTAGCAGGAATCTCAGTACTGGTTTGGACCCACCTTTCTTCCTAGAACTGACTGTCACTGGTGGGACTGGGGCCATCTAGGGAACATACATGGCTCTGCTCTCCCAACCTGGGGGCTTCCCCCTCCATGGGCACTGACTCGACTGATCTGCTATTGAGCTCTCACTGATGGACAAGTTTGCCAGGCCCTGCCCCGAATTAGGTCTCCTGAGCACTCACACAGCCCTTGCAGAGGACCCTCCTCCCCCTCCCCACATACCAGGCATTTTCAGACTTCTTGGGCCTATGACTAGGGATCAGTTCAGGACAACGGCTTTCTCAGTACCACCTCAGAGCAGACCTGGCCATCATTAGGCCTGAAGCCCCTGCACCAACGCCTCGACTCAAGCTCCTCCTCCTCTCCCACTTCTTCCTCTAAGGAAGTGGATACCTCTGCTCACCTCTCCTGACACTGGGTACCCTTGGTACTAGCAGATCTTCGGGGTTTCCAGTCATCAGGTCACACCTTAGGAACTTCACCATCAGTGAAGCAGGATCCACACGGAAGATTTTCAGTAGTACAACTGGGGCCGCCAGTGCTGTTGACATCCATCGAAGTCGTCAACCCTCTAAAGACATGAGCAGCCCCACTCCCTCCTCAATTCTTTCCCGACGTCAACTTGTTTGCATGGGTCTCAGCGGAAGCTCCAACGTAGTTTAACACCATTTTTGCCTACGGCTTTTTCTTACTTACTGCTTTTAAAATCTCTTTATAAGAGATTAATTTATTTTTATGTCAAGAGTTAATCTTTCAGCCTCTCTCTACTATTGCTGCCGCTGCGGAAAGAAGATTGCCTCCACAGACGAACACTCTCTCTGTGTCTGCTGTCTTGGGCCTGATCACGAAGTCTCTGACTGTGAGCCCTGCCAGAAGTTTAATCAAACTACCCTCAGGCAACACAAAATGGCTGTAAAAAAATTCCTAATGGATCAACAGGTAGTCAGTTCCGGGCAGAGGTCCTCTGGAGTCCCAGCCTCCTTATACCTGGCAGGGTCATCGAGCTCCCAGACCTCTAAGACCCAAAACAAGTCCTCAGGGAAAAGTCACAAAAAAGACCTAGGTCGGGACTGCTCCCCCCTACAGTGTTTTCGTTTTTCGATGGCCTCTCCTCCTTCGTCTGGGGGTTTCTCATCAGCTGTGGCTGAACCGACGCATAAAGTCGCTGTCCAGGTCTCTGTGCCCTCCAGACCCATACTGACAGCACATCCACCTGATTAACAGGATGGCCAGTCATCGACCTCCGGGTTGTCGCCCCCTGCTCTTTCGACAATGGGCACGTTGTCGACCCTCCCATCGAGGCCTGACCCCTCTTCTACCTGGGCTACAAGCTCTTCGGGTTCACAGGATCCATCAAGCAGGTCATCGATCCCTGCACCGTCGACCCTTCCCTCTGTTGATCCAGCCTTCCATGGTCGTCGACCTGAACAAAATCCTCACCAAGTTTACCTCTGTGATCGTTCATCAACTGGACACTTATAGGCCCACATCACCAGCGCCGTCAATGGCAGCTTCATCAACTCCTCCTCCTCCTCATAGGCTGCAGGAAGCTCCCCGCAAGCCATCGTCAGTACCTCCAGCATCAGACCTTAACTTAGAAGAGGTCGACATTTAAGAGGCGTACCACCCTGACCTAATTCTTTCTGAGGAGGAAGAGGAGGTCTTTACCTCAGACAGGGCCACAGCCGCCTCTGTTAGTGAGGGTTCTGCTAAGCACACCCATAGGTCTCCTCCTGAGGACCCCACATTTTTCAGTTTGATGAAACAATTGTCCTCATCCATGGGTTTTCATACTGAGGAGGAGGAGGATGTCACCAGAAAGGATCTGGTGGACTTTCTGGAGATCCCAGTCTCCAAAAATTATTCCTTCTCTTTGCCCTTCTGAGGAATGCTGCTACTGCAGCTGGCACAGACCAGACATGGTGCCAGCTATGCCCTGCAGGGTGGTAAGCTTTTACCATGCTCTCAGGGGTTCTCATTTATGCTGCCCAGCCAGAAACCAATTCAGTGGTCATTAAGGCAGCCCATGACAGGTCTAAGGTGCCTAAACACTGTAGCTCTCTTCCCCCTGACAAGGAGTCTCATAGAATTGAACTTTGGGGCAAGAGGGTTTATGCCTTCTCTGCTCTTGGGCTGAATTGCCAATTACCTGTCTCATTTGGTGAAATACCAGAACTCCAACTGGAGGAAGGGCAAAGCTGCCGCTCAGGCCCTCCCAGATGGCACACAGAAGCTGGAGGTTCTCAAGTGCTTGCAGACTGCTGAGGATGTTAGCAAGCACCTCCTCAGGGCCTTCTGTGATATCTGACGCTATTGCCAGGGCTGCTGCCACTGGCATCTGCTTACGTAGGCATTCCTGGCTGAGGGTGTCTGGCTTTGCTGCTGATGTTCAGCAGAAGGTGCTTAATGCCCCTTTCAGTGGTTTTAAGCTCTTTGGCCCTGATGTACAGGAGATCGTTAATGATTTACAGGCATCCGACAGAGCTATAAAATCCATCCTCTCCCCCGGCCTGATGGTGCAAAGGGCTGAGGCGCTGGATGCCTTATCTCATGCCACGCCGATGACCCGGCATCGTAAACAAGCCAGGATTGTTGGGGGCAGCGGGGAGTGAGGGAGGGAGGAGGAGCAGGACCGGCAGCCATAATGGCAGCTCTCCTCCCCCGGGGAGGATCTCTGTTGCCTCCCCCCCCCCGTAGTTCCGCTGCCCTCGAGTGGAGTGGGGGCAAGTAGTGGGAGGGTGCCTCAGAGCCACAGCGTGGGTGTCCCTCCGAGGTGGGGGGGGCGAAAACAGTGGAAGAAAAAGGGGGATAAAATATATATATATAGAAAAAAATCCATCCACTCTATCTACCATACGCAGCCTAAGGGTAGACAGCGCCCTCCCTTTCGCAAGGTGTCCAGTAGACCCAGTGCAGCCTCTTGGTCCCAAGGCAAATGTAGAGCCTCCTCTGTCTTGCCTGCCCCTTCCAATGCAGGAGCCATGGCCACGCGGCTAAGAAGTGATGGAGCAGCCCTACCGGCTGGATTCACCTCTGTTTGACTCCTTGCCAGACCCCCCCCCTTCCGGTCTCCAACCAAGAGGCAGTGGTTGAAGGTCGGGAATCCCTCCATCTAAATCAGTGGGGATCCATAATGTCAGATGCCTGGATTCTGCAAATCATAGAAAGAGGTCACACACTGGATCTCATCAAACAGCCTCCAGAAACCACTCCCCTGCCCTCCACCTACCCTCCGCTCCCCCACCCCCAGCTCACTTATCTGTTCTCTGGTCAGAGGTACAGTCCCTTCTGCATAAGCAGGCCATTGAGCCAGTGCCCAGGCACCAGAGAAACAAGGGGTTCTATTCCAGATTTTTCCTGGTCCCCAAAAAGACCGGAAATCTGAGGCCCATTTTGAATCTAAAGGATCTCAATCTGTACGTCCTGTACCGAAAGTTCTGGATCGTAGCTTTGCCAGGCCTGATGCCTCCTCTCAAGACAGGCCGATTGGCTCTGTTCACTGGATATGCAGCATGCATAGCTGCACATCTCGGTCTTCCCTTCTCACAGGAGATTTCTCCATTTTCAGTTTCAGGGCGAGTATTACCAATTCAAGGTACTGCCCTTTGGCTTGTCCTCTGGGTCGCAGGTCTGTACCAAGTGCTTAGCAGCAGTAGCTGCATCCCTCAGAAGGGAGGGACTGTGTGTTTTCCCTTACCTGAACGATCGGCTCCTAAATACCCCATCCAGGGAGAAGCTTCTGCGGACTCTGGAGAGAACTCTCCAGGTGTTCCACTCCCTGGGCATTACAGTCAGCCTGCCCAAGTCATTTGTGGTGCCATCCCAAAGACTGCAATACATAGGGGTGGTTCTAGACTTGGCGCAGGGGAAGGCTTTCCTGCCTCAGAAAAGGGTGGAGTGCCTTATAGCCCAGGCTCAGCAGGTGGCCAAGAGCCATTTTAAGTATTTTTTCATGGAGAGGGTTGTGGATGCATGGAACAGCCTTCCTGAGGAGATTGTGGAGTCAAAAACGGTGGATTTCAAGAATGCATGGGACAGTTAGAAGGCAATTCTAGTGGGTGGAGGTAGAAAGAAGTAGGCTGTTGGTTAACTAGGATCTGCAGCTTATCCATTAGGTAGGGAAATGGGCAGACTGGGTGGGCCAAGCGGTTCTTATTTGCTGTCAAATTCTCTGTTTCTATTCCTGCCAGGGTGTACCTTAGACTGTTGGGTCTATTGGCGGATGCCATTCCCACTGTTCCACTGGCACTCCATATGCACATCCTCCAGTGGACTCTTTGAGTGCAGTGGGACCAACGCACGGATGAGTTAGAGTAGTTGGTGCTGGTCTCCTCCCAAGTCCTCAAAGTGCTCCGGTGGTGGATGGACGCCTTGAACCTGCTGCAAGGAGTCCCATTCCAGATCTCTTCCCCACAGCAAATCCTCACCATGGATACTTCCTGGTCGGGCTGGGGAGCTCACCGGGGTCCCTTTCAAACCCAGTGCTCCTGATCTCAGGCTGAGTCTTCCCTGCATATCAATGTCCTGGAGATCGGGGCGGTGCTGTACGCCATGCAGGCTTTTCTGAACCACCTTGCTCCGGGTCAGCTGCTGGTGCAATTAGACAACCTCAGTGTAGTATAGTGTACTACATCAAGAAGTGAGGGGGGGACTCATTTGTACCCCCTATTTTATTTTTTCTTATTTATTTCAGTTTCGGAATTAGCCCCTATGCAGGGAGGCCATGAGAGTGTGGTATTGGGAATTAGATCACAGTCTGACACTCTCAGCGGTTCATGTCCTAGGCGTGCTAAACACTCTGGCAGACAGCCTCAGCCAGACTCAGTCCAGCATGCACAAGTGGGTGCTCCTCTCATCCTTCACCCAAGATTTCAACAGATGGGGTCATCCAGAGTTGGACCTTTTTGTGTCCCCACTCAGTGCAAAACTGCCCAATTTTTGCTTGCTCGATCCAGGGCCTGGAGTTTTCTGGCGAGACGCGTTGTCCTTCAACTGGAGTGGGAGGTTTCTTTACAAATTTTCTCTGTTCCCTCTAATTCAGAGGGTGCTCAGCAAATTGCAGATGGAGGGGGGTCAGCATGATTCTGATAGCTCCATTCTGGCCACGCCAGATATGGTTTCTCCTGCTACAGCAGCTGGCTTTTCCCCTTTGCAGGAACCTGCTAACCCAGGCTCAGGGGACCCTGGTCCATCCCAACTGAAGACATAGCCATCATCAGGTTTGGATTCTCCAACAGAGTGGCAGACATCCTTATGGCAGCCCGGAGGTCTTCCACTCGAGCCATGTATGCCATGAAATGGAAGTGGTTTGCCATCTGGGCTGCCAAACATAATCTGGACCCTTTCATCTGTCCGGTGAGCCAGATCCTGGACTACCTGATCTCTCAGTCCGACTCAGGTCTCCAGTACTCCTCCCTGAAGGTGCACCTTTCAGCTATTTGGGCCTTTCATGAGCCTGTGGGTGACTGCAAGATAGCTCAGCAGGATGTCTCCTGTACCTTTTTAAGGGGCATCCTGTATCTGAAACCACCAATCCATTCTCCTGTCCCGGCTTGGGATCTGAATTTTGTTTTGGAAAAGTTGACCCTGTCTCCTTTTGAGCCAGCCGCATCTTGCGAGCTACGCTTTCTGTCTTGGAAAGCATTATTTTTAGTTGCTATTACTTCTGCTTGAAGGATTTCTGAGCTTCAAGCCTTCTGATGTGAGGAGCCTTATTTAATTTTTCACAAAGACAAGGCATCTTTGTGCACGGATCCTAAGTTTCTCCCAAGGTTGTGTATGCATTTACACTGAACAACTCTAGCCACCTTTCTGTTTATTTTCCTAAGTGTACCAATCCTGGGAAAGCACAGCTCCATACGTTAGATGTGCGCAGAACTTTGAAGTACTACCTGCTTCGCACCAAGGAATGTAGAAAGTCAAAACAGTCGTTTGTTTTCCTTCACCCCAGGTAGAGGGGTGCTTCAGTTTCTAAGCAATGTTTATCCAAATGGTTGGTAGATTGCATTGTATTCTGCTACAACAAGTACGGCAAAGAACTGCCTGGAGCAGTTAAAACTCATTCCACAAAAGGCATGGCTACCTCTGCGGCTTGTTTCCGAGGGGTCTCAGCCACTGTCATATGTGTGGCTGCCACCGGGAGTACCATCCCTACTTTCACCAAGCACTACAGTCTGGACATTGCTTCAAGAGCCCATGTAGGTTTTGGCTGTGCTGTGCTACAGGGCCTCCTGTTTTAAGTTGATGGTTGGCCTTCCTCCCAGACTGTCTGTCTGCACCTGTAACTGCTTGGGACTCATTTCTACGGTGTGACCTATGACTGAGATACCCTCGCAGAAGATAGAACAGTTACGTAAGAACTTCCATAACAGTAGATCTTCGAGGGGATCTCAGTAATTGGGTCTGCTTTCCCTCCCACCTTCTCCCTTCTTGGAGCTCATTTCTGGACTTGGCTATCTGGTGTATCCAGCCTTTCATTTAGGCCTGGACATCTCTCTCTCTCTCTCCTTGGACCCCCATGGCCGAGCTTTGCTCCCTTTATCTCCGGGGAAAACAACTGAGGAGGGAGCGGGGCCACTCATGCCTCTATAAGGTTGATTTACGTCGATGGTGTGGGCGGCCCCAACTGTACTGCTGAAATCTTCAGTGTGGATCTTGCTTCACTGACAGTGAAGTTCCTACGGTATGACCTCATGACTGAGATCCCCTCGAAGATCTACTGTTCTGGTAAGTTCTTACGTAACTTCTTTCCTGGGGGAGATGATGCAGGAGCTGAGCCTTCAGCATTTTACTGATCACAGTTCTGCTACCCTGGTGCTGTCATTCCTCTGGGACTACAGCAGGGACACTAGTGTCATCCCTCCATGGATTTGGCCTTTTTCAGAGGCATCCAGGAATGTCTGGCTCAACCCTTCTTTGCCCTCTCCAGCCCCAAGGGACATCTAGCACAGACATGAGCTCCTTCGGGGTCTCCAGGTCCATGCCTCATCCCTTTTCTTGTATTTTGATACTGCAGACCCACTGTGGGCCTGGGCAACCAGTGCATGACTGCCCCCCAACCCCCCGACACTGACTCTGCGGAGTGTGATGCCTGGGTCAGATGGGTTTTTATGGTGGCAAGTACCATGATGAGCATTTCTGCACATCAGACACACCAGCCGGCTTATGGCAAGTGCCTGTCAGCGATGCTAAGTCCACTCTTAGTATCCTTGCCAGATAGCAACACAACCAAGCAGGTTCATACACCTTTCTGCCCAGGGCCTGGAGCTGGTGAGACACCAAGCTAGGGCATCTTATGACACCAACGAGGTAGCTTCCAGGCTGGTGGGAACTGCATTCTGTATTCAGCAGATGGCATGGATTCACCTTTCTTGGTTGGCAGACCCAGAGTAGGGTGTTCAGCTCGTGCTACCACGGGACTTATTTTTTCACCTGCAGGGTCAGGTGTGAGTTGTCAGGGTGCCCTTCTGCTCCCAGGCCACAGGAACCTCTGCCTGTTCCTGGCCAGTCTCGGGTCCTGCTGGACCCATGAGTATCCCTTCCCACCTGTGGCTGTTCCCCACAAAGGGCTGAGGGAACAGCCATTTCCCTTAGGTTGAGCCAACTCCTCCCTTTTTGGTGGAAAGCGTGGTACTCTGAGCCATAAGTGGGAGTGAACAGTGAAGACTGATTCTTGGAAGATACATAAATTACATACTCACTGTAATTCTTGATCTTCCAGAATATCTTCACCATTCATTCACATGCCTGCACACCATCCCCTAGTCAGTTGAGAGCCAGGGCCTCTGGGCAGTTCACTCGGTGTGTCTTTCCTTCTTGCCATTTCCTTGGAATTCCATGTTACACCCTGCTCTGCAGGGATCTACCCCCCTTCCACCTGTTCTTTAAAAAGAAAAAAGGGGGAGGGGAGACCACATTTTGGGGCCCCTATCTCTCTGAAAAAAATGTGGGGTGTTGGTCCTCATCAGTGAATTTTCATTCCCTCTTATCCTCGTCCCTACTCGTCCTTCAGCTTTTTGTTCCAGGTTGTGCACTGGTGTGAGCTTCACAAGATGCATGCAGCCCACCAAGTGCACTGACAGGTTAGACGGTCTACCTTTCAAGCTCAACTTCTGTCTCCTTCAGTTTTAGCCTTCAAGAGTGCCACCAGCCTTACCTGGAGAAGGCTCCCAGGAATCCCATTCTTTCTTTTTTTTCTTTCATTTCCCCTTGAGAAGTGGCAGAAGGATATTTATTTCTATGTCTCCATCTATATCCTCCATCTTCTGTCTTTGTACAGTACTTGTTGTACAAGGCTTTTCTTAGCCAGAGCTCCATACCAGGGCTGCTGCCCTTCTCCATCTTCTTATCCAGGTGGCTTGTAGTGTCTGGCTCCTTTTTACCTGCTACCCCTGTGCCACATCTTCATTTTTTCTAAGTTGGTAGTCAGGATTTATTCTTTTTATGATTTTATATCCTACATCCCTTTCCTATCCCTTTGGGCTAGGAGTCTTAGTCCCTCTCATATCTTTTTTTTTTCCTCCCACTGATTTCTCTCCTGGCAAACAGAACAGAGGAAGGTAGGGGGTCGGTGTCAGTTACTGGCCAGCCCACAAGTGCCATGTCATCAGATCTGCTTTGTGGGTGGTGCTGGCACTGACATTGGCACTCTATGCTGTAGACTGCAAAAATTGTTGCTGCCACGGGGTTTTAGTGTCTGCGGCACAGACCCATAAATGTGAATACACGATGAAGATATTCTGGAAGATCAAAAATTACGGTGAATATAATTTTCATTTTTGTGCCCCTTCCCCCAATCTGGGGCACTACTGCGGATGTCTTTGTGAAGCCCTGGACCCCAGGCCTTGTGTATGCCTTCCTCTTGATCCACAAGGTGGTGGTCAAAGCCCAGAAAGACAATGCTGGGATGATCCTGGTAGCTCCAGACTGGCCAAGGCTGTTCCGGTACCCAGATCTCAGCAGTAGCAGCAGACCTCTGTGGCAACTGTCTCTTTGCCTGTATCTGCTGACCAGACAACAGGGGCAGGTCCTGCACGTGTAACTTCAGTCTCTGCACCTTACTGCCTGACTTCTGAGCGGCTAGAGTTCCAGGCCTTGGGTCTGTCAGAAGACATGCGCCTTGTGTCTATCAGAAGACATGCTCCACGTTGTGGAGGCCTACCAAAAAGAGTCAACTCACAAATGCTATGCATTTAAATGGAAGAGGTTCTCCATTTGGTGCCAGGGCAAGGAAATAGATCCCCTTGCCTGACCTGTGGCGAGCATCTTGGAATAACTCTGGTCCCACTCTCAGTTGGGACTGTGAGTGATAACCCTTAAGGTGCACCGGGCAGCCATCTCTGCTTACCGGGTGTGGGCGGGTAAACCAATGGTGGCCCAGGAGAAGGTGATTGGGTGCTTTTTTAAAGGCCTGGATCACCTGTCTCCTTTGGTGCATGAACCACCACCATGGAACTTACTGCTGGTGCTGGTTGTGCTCATTGCAAGCTGTTCGAGCCTGAGCACAGGTGTGAGATATCACATCTGTCATACAAGTTGGCTTTCTTGGTGGTCCTCACGTCAGCCAGAAAGATCAGTGAGCTCCATGTACTGTTGGTGGAATCTCTTTACCAGCTCCCTCAAGGACACGGTCATCCTTCACCCCACCTGAAGTTCCTCCTGAAGGTAGTGTCTGATTTCCACCTGAACCTCCCAATATATTTTACCAACCCTTCTTCGAAGGCCGACTGCTGGCTCCATACCCTGGGCTTGCAGAGGGCAGTCTCATAAGGAGCATATGGCTGGAGTTTGGGGTGAGGCTCACCAGCTGTTTGTAAGATATGATCTTACCTGTATCAGTCTTCACCATTCATCACTGGTGGGATCAAGCCGGAGGCGCTAGGATCTTGTGGGAAGCTTTTTAGGTACAGCTTTCTATTTGAAGGAGGGGCCAATGTCTGGGATGGCACTGCCCCCGAGGACAATGCACTGCGTGGTGCCAGCCCCTCCACCACCTCAGTTCTTTTCCCGCTATCGAGTGTGCATCACCGTGTGGGAGCTGCAGCCATCTTGTGCTACGCACTGAGAAAACTGAGTTCTGCCACTTTTGCTACTCTACGCCGTGGATCATCTGGAGCTGGTAAAAATGTTCTTTATTTCCTTTTCTTGTTTTCTACTCTAAAGCACAGAGTCTGTTGCTTTGTTTAATTTTATTTGTATCTGTGCGATTATGTCTGGTTCAGGACCAAGTTCCTAAATCCAAGATGGGGCGTGCCTCAGTGCATCTGTACCTCCGCAGCAAGCCCATGGCCGACCATCATAATCGCTGTTTGTCCTGCCTGGATCTGAAGCACGACATGGACAGTTTCAACACCTGTTTCTCCATGGACCATTGGGTCCTCTAAGTGCTCGCAATGAAGGTGGGGTGGGATCCTCCCACCTTCAGAGGGGTGCAATGGTCCCAGGATGCCATGGCCAGGACTTTGGGCCCTTCCCTCGTGTCTCCCTCCGATATTATACATACCGAGGGGAGCAGGCCTCCATCTGCATGAGGGGTCGGGTAGACAGTCATCTTCTGGGGGTCATCTGAGCACCCCTCACAGTCGCCTCCTTGGAGGCCCAGACACCCCCAGAGTCACGGCCACTGCTATGCACGTGGGCTGAGCCAGTGGTGTCCTCTGTTCCACCTTTGAACACCGCTTCAGCTCCCAACACCACCTCCAGTGAGCGGAGCGGTGCCAAGGTCGGTGCTGGGTCTCTCTTCAGTGCTGTTCGCAGCGCCATAGGAGGAAGGGTCCCAAGGGTTGCCTCTCTGGAGGTCTTCCTAGTCTCTTCCTCTTCAGAGGAGGAGGACTGGGATGACCCTGACTGGCAACCCGACTTCTCAGAGCTCTGAGGCTCTCCTTTGCCCAGCTGTGGAATATCTGAGTTCCAGGAATCTTCTGCACAAACCGATGCTTCCTCTCTGCTGGCAGGTGCCAGGGACAGCGCCGTGGCTGTAGCTGCAGTCAGTGCCGGAGTCAGTGTAGTGGTTGGTGCCATGGTGGATTCTGGTGGTGTTTGTGGCACCGTGGTTGGTGCTAGAGATGGCGCAGTTTCTGATGCCACTGGGGAGGTCGGTGCTGGTTCTATGTTCAGTATGGATGATGGTGCCAGGTCCATTGTCTGTGTTGCTAGTGGTGCAGTTTTGGACCCTGGTGCCGCATTGTGGGTCCGGGATAGTTTCCAACACCATTTCGGGTGTGGGAAGCACTCCATCCTTCCAGTCCTCGGGCTTAGGGGTTCCCCTGAGGAGCAGATCCCTCTATGAGAGGGTGGGGAAGGGAGGTTGAACAGCTGGTGGTTCTGGTTCTGGGAGGAGCAGAAGTGCTAACCCTTCCCTCCCAGTTTCTTCCTCATCAAGGGGGTCTGTGGTTCCTGCGGTCAGGGGCCACCCACAAGGGCCTGTATGGCTCCGTTCACCCCATCTGGGGGATTCTCCCCAAGGGCACTACCATGGTCGCCCTCGTCCAGTTGGGCATCCTTTGGTGGGTGAAGTCAGCAGCCCCCTCCCTTGCGAGGGGTCCACTGCGTGTTCCCACAGCCCTAGCCGAGGGTCAGCTCTGCTCAGCCACACATCTTTCTTCCACCCTTCTGCCTCCCCCTCTTCCAGGCCTCTTTGGCCCCTTGGGGTTCATGACCTGGGAACAATTCAGGGCTTCAGCAGCTGCACTCCCCCGTTATGTTAGAGCCATGGATGAAGTCATTTTGTGACCTGAGCCCCCAGCTGCTCTTAGTTGAGCTCCTCGGCTTCCTCACCTTCTCTCCTGAGGAAGGGGGGCTCCTCCATCCATCTCTCCTCTGATGCTGATCTCACCAGCTAGCGGTGGTTGTTGCCGGGGGGATACTGGAGGGGCTCCATCTATCCTATTTTGGATTGAGCAATCGTCACCGTGCAACATGCGCCTTTCTAGGTGAGTTCAGTGCCAACCGCTTGGTCATTCCTCCATGGCCTGTTCCCTTTGCATCAGTGTTGCACGGGGTCTGGCAGAGTCCCTCCTCCCCATCTCCAGCCCCTAGGGATGGCCAGCGCAGGTACTGTGCACCCCTGGGGTCTCTAGGTGTTATGCCTCTTCTGTCCTTAAGACTCCCTTGCCCAACCATCCTCTCTTTTTCCTCTGTCTCTAGTTTCACTCTCCAGCAAGCAGAACTGAGGTGGTGGAAGGGCGGCTACGGTTGCTGGCCAGCCCGCGAGCACCACACGGTGCATCATCCAACAGGGCAGCACCATCCCCGATGTTGGCCCCTCCTCCAAATAGAAAGCTTTAGCTAAAACACTTCCCACAGGGTCCTAGCACCTCTGGCTTGAAATCACCAGTGATGAATGGTAAAGATATACAGGAAGATCAAGAATTATGGCAGGTACGTCATTTTCATTTGAAGCTGCACCTGGCAGACCAGCAGAAGAGCAGACATTTGGCAGGTGGATCACATCCTGTATGGACCTCTGCTATAGGCTGGCTGGTAGGGTGCCTCCTCTCCTGTAGGGCTTGGAGCTCATTCCACCAGACATACTGCTGCCTCAGTGGCTGCTTCCAGGGACACCTCTATCCAGGAGATCTGCAAGGCTGCCACCTAGAAGTCAGCACACACCTTCATTTCCCATTACAGCATCAACCTTGAGTCTCGGGATGCTGCTTTTGAGACCTCAGTTCTCCAATCTCTATTCTCCAAATAGGGGTGTGCACCCTTCCACTGGAGAACTGTTAGGAGTCTGCCAGAGTATCGATACTAAACTATATTCATGCCCCTAGAAAAATAGGTTACTCAGCTGTACCCATAGTTCTAGGAGAGGTATATAGTTCACATCCACACAACCCGCTGTGCCTCCCATAGGAAGTGGCACACAGATCCCTGCTTCTAGCGTGCAAAGATTTGACATCATGGGACAAAGGGATAAACCACCATGGAGTGAGGGAACCCAACACTTGTTCACGGTTATAACCAGCTGTTTATAACAGTGAATTATAACCAGGTTTCTCTATGGGAGAAAACACTCCCCAGTTCTTATATATAGAATAAAGTATGGGTCGGGTGTATAATGAGACGTTTACACACACCCGAGGGGTTAGATGCTACATAAACCCTGAGAGTGAAGCTCAAGGGGTTTATGCATAGCATCTAACCCTGAGGGTGTGTGTAAACTTTGAGTTTACACACACTGACCCATATTTTATTTCATATAATTGCTGGGTTCCCTTTTTTCCCCTCGGCAATTGTAAAAATTAAAAACTTGCTGTGTGGCTGCAGTCCGGTAAAGCTACAGTGCAGAGCCACAGTAGCCTTCTATTTATTTATTTAAAAGCTTTTTTTAATTTTGTGGGCAGCTGCCAACTGAAGTCCCTGTGCCGTGGTAGATTTATTTATTTTTTATTACTTACCTCCTAGTCCAGGGTGCTGGTTTAGTGTCCAGTTCAGTGAGCGGCCAGGAAGGAACTGCAGTAGATGCATGCACAGTGTGAGGGAAACCGTGCACATCTTTGCCGTAATAAACACTTCTTTATTACGGCAAATTACGCCACAGTTTCCCTATGGAAAAAAGGGAAAACAGGAATTATATAGAGAATAATGTATGGGCAAAAGTGCGTAACAAGTTAATTTATTTTTTTTATGCACCCGAGGTGTGTGATACCACATAAACTATGAGACCAAAGGTTATGTGATTGGTAATGGTATCACACCAAGTGTGAGTAAAAAATAAAATAAAAAAATTCCGTTGCCTTTTTTTTTGTATATTATATACGTATAATTACTATTAACAGAACCTCAGTTGTAAGTAGTAGCAAAATGAAAGTACATTTGCCTACAACAGTTGTGTGCTCAGTGCTGTGTGTGGGAGCGAAGCAGTTTTCCATTACACCCACTCGTGTGTAATGTGTGTGCGACGGAGAATTGTAGATACTGGTTTCAGGTCATAATTGTCCCTATCTAGTAATTATAAAGCATTTTTTCACACCAGAGTTTTAAATACTGAAATCGGTCTGGGGGCCACACCTGTTCTGGTGGGATTTGGTATGGGTGCAAATAATGTTGTATTTGTGGGGGAAGGAACCGGGAGAGGAGGAGGAAACAAACAAAAATGGCAGCTTTTTTCAGCATTACAAAAATCCAGATCTTCAGGGTTATCTCAGTCATCCGGTTACACCATAGGAACTTCACCGTCGGTGAAGCAGGATCCACATGGAAGAATTTCAGCAGTACAACTGGAGCCGCCCATGCCATTGATGTCTGTCAACATCATTAGCCCTATAAAGGCATGAGCGGCCCCATTCTCGCCAAAGTTCTTTCCCACCGTCAACTCATTTGCATGGGTTTCTACGGAATCTCCGACACAGTACTAGCCATTTTTTCACCTACGACTTTTTCTGTTATTTTTCAGAATCTCTTTTATTAAAGAGACTCCTTCAGCTTGTTTATGTTGAGAGTTAATCCTTTGACTTCTCTCTTCCATCGCTGCCGCTGCGGACAGAAGATTGCCTCCACAGATTAACATTCTCTCTGTGTCTGCTGTCTTGGGCCTGACCATGACGTTTCTGACCATGAGCTCTACCAGAAGTATAACCAAACAACACTCAGGTGACACAGAAAGGCTCTTAAAGATTTCCTGATGGATCAACAGGTAGTCAGTTCTGGGCAGGGGTCCTCCGGGATCCCAGCTTCTCAGTCGCCAAGGGGGTCGTCAAACTCACAGGCCTCCAAGGCCCTAGACAGGTCCTCGGGGGGGGGTCATAAAAAAGACTGAAATTGCGACCGCTACCCTGCTCGACTTCAGCAAGGCCCTCAGCACTGTTCACACAAAAGGCTGATTAACAAGATAGGTAGTCTGGGCATGGGCATCAAGGTGGTAAACTTAATTAGGAATTGGTTAACAGGAGGCAGAGGGTGGTGGTAAATGGAATCCAGCCTGGGGAAAGGGGGGTGACCAGTGGGGGTACCTCAGGGATAAGTCCTTGGGCCAGTCCTGTTTAATGTCTTTATTAGTGACATAGCAGAAGGGCTGGAGGGAAAGGTCTGCCTGTTTGGAGATGACACCAAGATTTGTAGCAGGGCGAATACTCCGGATGGGGTGGAGAAAATGAGGGACCTGGGAAAGCTTGAGAAATGGTCCGAGGTGTGGCAGCTGAGGTTCAAGTCAAAGAAGTGCAAAATAATGCACCTGAGACAAGGGAACCCTGGAGCGAGCTACAGGATGGTGGGGGGAGTTGCTGACGGTCACCAAGGAAGAAAGAGATCTGGGGGTTGTCATTTCAGATGACCTAAAGGCATCTAAGAGTACAAAGGCTGCAGGGAGGGTCAGTAGCATGCTGGGGTGTACAGGCAGAGGTATCACTAGCATACTGGAGGAAGTGGTGATGCCATTGTATAAAACACTGGTGAGGTCTCACCTGGAGTACTGTGTGCAGTTCTGGAGGCCGCATCTTCGTAAGGACATTGACAGGGTGGAGGCAGTCCAGAGAAGGGTGATAAAGATGGTACAGGGCTTGTACCAGAAAACATATGAGGAAAGATTAAAGGACCTCAGTTTGTACTCGCTGGAGGAGAGGAGGGATCAGGGTGACATGATTGAAACATTCAACTACCTTAAAGGTATAAACAAGGTGCAGGTGGGTGACATCTTCCAATATAGGAGGAGTACAAGAACGAGGGGGCATGATATGAAATTAGAAGGAGGCTGGTTGAGGGGAAATGTGAATAAGTTTTTCTTCATGGAGAGGGTGGTGGACGCATGGAATAGTCTGCCACAGGAGGTGGTGGGTGCAAGAACAGTGGAGGGATTTAAACATGCATGGGACAGGCAAATGGGAACCCTAGAAGTGGGAAGAAGAGGAGAAAGCCATTGATCTAGTAGAGTCAGAGGCTGCAAACTAGGGGAGGGCTTTGTCAGACTGGATGGGCCTGGATATCCTTATCTGCCAACAATTTCTATGTTTCTTATTCCCCGACGGCCTCTTCTCCTTCCTCTGGGTGATCTTGGTTGGCTACGGCTGCACCAATGTGCAAAACCGCTGTCCATGTTTCCCTGCCCTCCAGACCCATACCGCCAGCACTCCCTCCCGATTCACAGAGTGGTCGGCCATTGACCTCCAGCTCGTTGTCAATGCCCCCCCCGCCCCCACCGTTGAGGCCTAACACTTCCCCCTCTTGGGCTACAGGCTCATCGGGTTCATAGGGCCCATCAGGGGTCATCAGGAACCTGTGCCACTGACACCCCCATCAACAAACGTCGACCTAAACAACATTTTGATGAAATTCACGTAGGTGATTGTGCAGCAGCTGGGTACATACAGGCCCTCCTCGCTGACGCCATCAATGGCAGCTTTGTCATTGACACCTATTCATCAGCCGCGGGAGACTCGCCGCAGGCTGTCGTCGGTGCATCCGATGCCAGACCTGAATTTGGAGGAGATCGAGGAGGAGTACCATCCAGACCTCATTCTTTCTGATGAAGAGGAAGAGGAGGAGGAGGAGGAGGAAGACAATCCTGGTCCCTGACAGGTCCACAGCTTCCTCTGTCAGTGAGGATTCGGTTAAGCACACTCCTGGGTCTCCTCTTGAGGACCCCACATTTTTCAATGTGATGAAACAGTTGTCCGAAGCAATGGGCTTCCATACTGAAGAATAAGATGTCACCAGGAAAGAGCTGATGGACTTCCTGGAAATCCCAGAATCTGTCCCCAAAATCATTCCTCCCGTCCTGCCTGCTTTGAGGAATGCAACCTGGCATAGATCAGACATGATGCCACCTATACCCCATAGAGCGGATAAACTTTACCATGCCCCCCAGGGGTTTCCCTGCTATGCTGCCCAGTCCAAAACAGACTCAGTGGTCATTAAGGCAGCCCATGACAGGTCTAAGGTGCTGAAGCACCTTAGCTCTCTCCCTCCAGATAAAGGGTCCCACAGAATTGACCTCTGTGGTAAGAGTGTATATGCCTCCTCCACCCTAGGGTTGAGGATTGCAAATTACCTGTCTCATATGGTTAAGTACCAAAATTCTAACTGGAAGAAGGGCAATGTCCAGGCCCTCCTAGATGGGTACCTAGAAGCAGGAGCTTCTTAAGTGCCTGCAGACGGCTGAAGATGTCAGCAAGCACGTCCTCAGGGCCCTCTTTGACATGGACGACGCTACTGCCAGGGATGCTGCCACAGACATATGCCTACATAGGTACTCTTGGCTGAGGGTTTCTGGTTTTGCTGCTGATGTTCAACAGAAGGTGCTTAATGCCCACTTCAATGGCACTAAGATGTTTGATCCTGATGTCCAGGATATTATCAACGATCTGCAGGCCTCTGGGAGGGGTATCAAGTCTGTCCACTCTCTCTACCATACTCAACCAAGAGGTAGATAGTGCCCTCCCTTTCACAAGGCAATCAATAGAACTGGTGCAGCCTCTCGTCCCCTTGGGAAGTGCAGAGCCTCCGCTGCTGTGCCTGCCCCCTCCAATGCTGGAGTGGTGGCCAAGCATCCCAGAAGTGAAAGACCAGCCCTCACAGCTGGATCCCCCTCTGCTTGACACCTTTCCAGACCCCCCCCCGGTCCCCGTACAAGAGGTGTTGGTCAGAGATCGGTTCTCCCTCCGTCTAACTCAATGGAGAACCATAACTTCAGGTGCTTGGATTTTGCTGATCATAGAAACGGGTCACACCCTGGAGCTTATCGAGCACCCTCCAGACACCCCTCCCCAGCCCTCCAATTATCCCCCAGCTCACTTGTCTGTTCTCCGGGAGGAGGTACAGTCCCTTCTGTGCAAGCAGGCCATTGAGTCAATATCCAGGCACCAGAGAAACAGGGTTTTTTTATTCTAGGTTTTTCCTGGTCCCAAAAAAGACCATAGATTTGAGGCCCATTCTGGATCTAAAGGACCTCAATCTGTACATCCGGTACAAAAAGTTCAGGATGGTAACTTTGCCAGGCGTGCTGCCTCTCCTCAAGACAGGCAATTGGCTATGTTCGCTGGACATGCAGGATGCTTACCTGTACATATTGGTCTTTCCTCCTCACAGGAGGTTTCTCCGCTTTGCATTCCAGGGTGAGCATTATCACTTCAGAGTGCTGCCCTTTAGCTTGTCCTCTGCAACGCGGGTTTTTACTAAGTGCTTAGCAGCAGTTCGCAGAAGGGAAGGATTGTACTTTTTCCTTTATCTGGACAATTGCCTTCTAAAGGCCCAGTCCTGGGAACAGCTCCTGCTGACTCTGGAGAGAACCCTCCAGCTATTTCTCTCCCTGGGCATTACTATCAGTCTGCCAAAGTCAGTTCTAGTGCTATCCCAGTGGCTGCAGTATATAGGGGCAGTTCTAGACTCAGCACAGGGAAAGGCTTTTCTGCCCCAGAACAGGGCAGAGTGCCTCATAGCCCAAGCTCAGGAAGTCACTCAAAGCCGCTATGTTCCTGCCAGGGTTTACCTGAGAATGCTGGGTCTGATGGCGGCTGCCATACTCACTGTTCCATTGGCCAGGCTCCATATGCGCATTCTCCAGTGGACCCGCAAGGTACAGTGGGACCAGCGTACAGATGAGTTAGATCACCTAGTCCTGGTCTCTTCTCCAGTCAGCAAGGTGCTGCAGTGGTGGATGGACCCCTCGAACCTGCTACGAGGTGTTCCATTCTAGATTTCCTCCCCACATCAGATCCTCACCACAGATGTCTCTGGTCTGGGCTAGGGAGTACACCTGGACCCCTTCCAAACTCAGGGCTGTCAGTCTCAGATGGAAACCTCCCTGTGTATCAATGATCTGGAGATGAGGGCTGTGCTCTACACCATGCAAGCCTTTCAGAGCCACCTTGCCCCGGGTCAGCTGCTGGTGCAGTCCCAACAATCTCAGTGTAGTATACTACATCAGCAAAGGGGGCATTCGTACCCCCTATGCAGGGAAGCCATGAGAGTGTGGTACTGGGTGTTAGATCACAGTGTCACACTCTTGGCTGTCCATGTACCAGGCATGATAAACACTCTGGTGGACCCATTAACTATGTTATTTGGGTTAGAGGTTACTGGGCAGATGAAATGGGAACCCCTGCCAAGATGGGGAAGGGTATTGCTGGCACTGGCAAGACACTGCATTTCAAATACTTGGGTATCAGCGGTCACTCTGACACTGGCAGGGTGGAGGTCCCTGGTGATACATACACTAGCTCTTGAAAGGTTGTCATTTGCACTCAAGGACAAAGAAGAAACGTTTTTGAGGGAGTGGGGACCATTTTTGGACTCCTTCTCGCCAGAAGAATCACAGATACTTAAAGAGGGAGAATGACTCAATAGATTGGAAAGGAGGTAGGAGTTGGTGGGACCCTTAAGGTTCCACTACAGGGTAGGAGAGGCAAAGATGGAGGCTGCCCCTTACACAATTAATCTAGGATTGTAAACCCTAAGTATTGCTTGGACCAAATTGACTGCCTTAGTTTTTTTGTTTTTTTTTTAAACCTGCAACCTCAGGATGTCTGTATGTGTGTTATGTTGTACTGTGTGCATTTGTGTCTGTTAAAATTTTTGAAACATAGTAGGAATAATAATGACTATGTCACCGATGTTTGTGGAAATATGCAGAACTCCAATAAAACCTTTTTATGCAAAAAAAGAAAATGAAGGAAAAGCCCTGGCGCCCAGGAAGGTGATGGCGGGTCCTGCAGTTGGCCCCCATGTTCACATGCCGGATTGGCACTAGATTGGCCTCTGGATCTCCCCCCAAGTTTCACCTACACACTGGATTATAGAAAGGGCGCTGGAGGAGTTAGCGGTCCCGCCTCGGGGGGCACAGAGACGGGGGGTTGACAGGTTGGAGGGAGATCATCCCAGGACAGAGGTATGATCTGGGAGGATTTCAGGCTGAACGGGAAAATGGCTAGCCCCAAGGTCCACACTAGAGAGAGTCCTACAGGGCCAGAGTAGGAGGATAAACAAAGTTAGAAAAAAAAAAAAAAAGATTTGTCTGACAGGACCTTCCCACTGAGAATCCATGCTGCCTTGGATCCTGTGCCCCACTATCCTCCAGAAACTTCACAATCCTCTCCTTAAGTAAGGACTCCATTAGTTTCCCCACTATGGAGGTCAGGCTTACAGGCCTGTAATTGCTTGCCTCCTCTCTGCTTCCACTCTTGTGGAGAGGGACCACATCTGCCCTCCCCCAGTCCTCAGGTACCTCCCCCGTCTCTAGTGATGCATTGAAAAGGGCAGCCAGTGGTTCCCCGAGTTCCTCTAGTACTCTGAGGTGGATCCCATCTAGCACCATTGCCTTATCTGCTTTTATTCCCCCCGCCTCGAGTTCTTCTAGGACTCTTTCCACCATAAATGGGCTGGTGTCTTACCTCCCTCCCCTGAATACCCCTTTTAATGAGTCTCGGTCCCTCGCCCTCCCATTCCCTGGTGAATACTAAGCAAAAGTACTTGATCAGTATCTCAGCCTTTTCTAGGTCATCCTCCACCCTTTCTTCTCCTTCCTTCTTCAGCCTAACAATACCATTTCTGGTCTTTTTCCTCCCGCTAATGTATCTGATGTACCTCTGTGGCTTGTTTGAGGGGTCTCAGCCACTGACATCTGTGCAGCTGCCACCTGGAGTACCATCCCTACTTTCACCAAGCACTACAGTCTGGACATTGCCTCTAGAGCCCATGCAGGTTTTGGCAGGGCTGTGCTGCAGGGCCTCCTGTCTTAAGTTTATGGTTGGTCTTCCTCCCAGTCAGTCTGTTTACACCTGTAACTGCTTGGTACTCATTTCCATGGTGTGACCTGCTGACTGAGATAACCCCAACGAAGATAAAACAGTTGCATCAGAACTTATTGTAACAGTAGATCTTCTATAGGATCTCAGTCATCAAGTCTGCTTTCCCTCCCACCATCCCCCTTCTTGGGGCTCTTGTTCTGGAACTGGCTGGCTGGTGTATCCAGCCTTTCATATAGGCCTGGGCATATCTCTCTCTCTCTCTCTCTCTCCCCCATGGCCATGGCTAGAGCTGTGTTCCCTTTGTCTCTGGGGAAAGAACTGAGGAGGGAATGGGGCCGCTCATGCCTTTATACGGTTGATGACCTCGATGGCATGGGCGGCCCCAGTTGTTCTGCTGAAAATCTTCTGTGTGTATCCTGCTTCACCAACAGTGATGTTCCTGCGGTGTGACCTGATGACTGAGGTCCCCTCGCAGATCTACTGTTATGGTACATTTACATAACTGTTCTTTATACATGGTACTGTATGATGTCACAAGTGTATATAATGGAAGTTGTGATGTCATACCCATGTATAACACAGAGAATAATGTATTGGCAACAGTTTGTAACAAGTTTGAGAGAATAATGTATGAGCAACAGTGTGTAACAAAATTTTTAAGACACCTGAGGTGTGTGATACCACATAAACCATGAGATCAAAGAGCATGTGTTTTGTAATGGTAGCTCACAAAGGGTGTGTGAAAAAAGAAAATCCCGGTTGCCCATTCTTTTTTTGTATATTATTATATATGTATAATTACTTGTGACAGAACCACAGTTGCAACTAGTAGCGATATCAAAGTACATTTGCCTGCAACAGTTGTGTGCTCAGTGCTGTGTGCGAGAGTGAGGCAGTTTTCCATTATACCCACTTGTGTGTAATGGAGAATTTTACCTACTGGTTTCTGATTGTAATTGTCCCTTCCCAATAATTATAATGTATTTTTTCACACCTGAGCTTTAAAGGGTACCTAAACAAGCAGTTGTTTTAAAACTGCAGGCTCCAAAATCTGGCTTCATAGTGAGGTAAAGTAAAGGCTGCTGTTCACATTTATGCTAAAACTGTATTTATGTAAATAACATAAATGCAGTTTCACAGCTTTGGAAAAATGTAAACATCAGCCTTTCACTTTCAAAAAACAACCTTCGTTTCTCCCTAAGATGTCTGCCAAGTGTGTTAAGTGATGAGTCATGATGACATCATCGGAGCAAGAGACAGAGCCCCACATTGATTTCTATAGTGCTAACTCGGTCTTCTTTCCCTCTTTGTTTTGAACTGTTGTACCAGAATGATCAACACCATGTATTACCTTGTGGATTATTTTGATTAGTACACATTAGGCTATGATTTTGTTCATTTTGTTTACTTTAACTTGCTGAAAATGTTTTGCAATCCAGCTGACTTTGTCTTTGACAAACAGCAGTACAGGACAATACAACACTTCAAATACCCGATGATCTAGTGGTTATGTGATGCCCTGAATTTTGTTTTTTTGTTAACCAGGAGAGAGACACTAAGCTGAAAGCTTGTTTACAGGTGTGGCCTGGGAGCACAAGGAAGTTTAGTGACTTGCTCAGGGTCACACAGCAAAGTACCAGTCTGATTAAATTCCAAAGCTCATGCTCTCTTGTTAATCAACAAATAAGGCTTTCTTTTTTCCACGTGAACCCCCTATACCCCTGCACCTAGCCTGGCTTCTGTTGAACGCCCCACCATCTGTACCATGTTATTAGTACTGCCTGGGATGGCATACGAGCTTACAGTCTCATGAAGAAAATTATCACACCTCAGATTGTAATCCTGTATCTCAGAGAGTTGTGCACACCTATACTGATATGCATAATCAGCTGGCACTGTTAAAAATGCCTCCCAAATCACTCTCCAGTCCACTTTCTCAATGTCTGACTTCTGCTCCCACAGTAAACATTGAGTGGATCACCACCCTTCTGCACAGTGGAGGTAGTATGTACAGTTCCCCTGTTGTGTTTTTTTTCACCTCATTAACCAACAACTAAGTCTTCCTGGAGAGCCAAGCAATAAAGCATCATGACCCACAAGAAAAACTGCTGTTCATGCCCTCGTAAGGGCTGCACTTACAATGGATAACAATATTATTAGCAGGACAGGCATACTAATACTTGGAGCGAATCCACCCAACTTTCAGTGTCCGTCTACTCTTTACCTGTGATCTGCAGAACCCCACAGGACAGTTCCCAGCAATTCTTCTCCAGTACTTTTTTGTGCTGTTCTCCACAATGCGAGTTGGCTGGGTAGCAGCCTTCCGAATCTTGAATGAGCTATACACAGCTCCCTCAATGCTGTCCTAGCAAATGACAACACCCCCCCCACCCAAGGGTAATCTCCCTTCACTGAATTCAAGTAACAATTTAGGTGCAGCCCCGCCACTCTGAGTATTTGTCATCGCTGGCTAGTCTCATCCACAGTCAGGTAGTGATCACGATGCTGGCAGCCCCACATTTTAGATCTCACAGTGATCTGCTCAATGTCCTCCTTCCTGTCTTCGGCTAACCTGAATATAGCTGTACCCTGCTGGAATGGCCTCTTCAGTCCCTCTCTGGCATTCATTCCTCTCACCTGCTCCACACACCAAAAACTGGTGAGTTCACTACCCTTCCATGTCATGAATGTGGTTAGTACAGTCTCCCGTGTTATTTTTACATATTAATAATAAACATGATCTTCTGGTAAGCCAGGCTGATAGCAGCATGGCACACATGGAAAAATAGGCTCTCCTACCCATATAAGATCTAAGCCACCTATGATTAGGCACTGTTAAATGACGTGCATAATGATGTGCACACCCATCATTTAATAGTGCACAATCAAAGGTAGCCTAGATCTTTTACGGATATGAAAGCCCATCATTCCCCTTGTTTTCTGCTGCTGTCAAGCTGACTTACTGGAAAGATATGTTTATATTTGATATGTCAAAAAAAACACGGGGACTGTACTACTTGCATTCATGATGCAGAAGGGTGATGAGCTCACCAGTTTTCGGTGTGAGGAGGAGGAGCAGTGAAGAATGAATACCAGAGGGGGACTGAGAAGGCCACTCCTGCATGGTACTGCTATATTCAGGGAAGGGGGAAGACAGCAGGGGAGAAATATGAGAAGATCACTGTGAAAAATAAGATGTGGGTCTGCCAGCACTGTGATCACTATCTGACCCCATTGTCCTGGCTAACATTCCCCTTCCCATAAAATCAGTTCATGCAATTGTCCAAGACTGTATGTGGGAATCAGTGTGTGAAATTGCTGTTACTTCATGTTCAATCACTTCACTACCAGTCTAGTATTGCCTGTAAAGCACTTTGGGATACAATGTGTTTGGAAACCACTATAAAAATGCTGATTATTCTTCTTCTTAGTATTTCCCATGGAAAAAGAAGATAAGACAAGCATATATTTGATTTTCGAGAAAGTATGAACTCCAACATTGGACTGCACAAGAACTTTGCTACAAAAAAGTGGTGGATCTAGGGGTGGTGAAGGGTGTGGCTGCAACCCCCCCCCCCCACATTGTGCTTGCTGCTGCATTTCACTTTGTTGAAGTCTGATTTAGTGATTGTACAAATGTTTATATTCAAACTATGGATTACATTTGTAGGTTCTGTCAATAACCTACTAGAAAAGGATAATAGCAGAAAATATTAAAGTTTAATAAAAATGTTAAAAAGTGCATATTAAGTATGCACAGCACCCCCATTGTTGCATCCTGGATCTGCCATAACCACTAGACCACCAGGTTATTCAAGATTTGTATTGCACTGTGGTTTGCCACACAGCCAGTTGGATTAAAACACAATTTCAGCATGATAAAGTAAAATGAACAGAACCATAGCCTAACATGTGTATTATACGAAATAATGCACATGGTTTTGACCATTTGGGTGAAACAATTCTATACAAAGGGAAAATGAGAACTAGTTAGCACTATAGAGAGCCATATACCTCTATGACTTTGGCTCCAATGATGTCATCACATAACACATTTGGCTGCCATTTTAGGAAGCAGGTAAGACAGTTTTTTGAAATTTGGAAGGCTGATTTTACAATTTTCAAATGCTCTGGAACCATATTTAGGTAAATTATATAAATGTAGTTTTTAGCATTAATGAATACAGCAGCCTTTCCTTTAGTCACATACAGAGTTAGATTTTTGAATGGTTTGTTGTCAAAATGTTGTTTAAGCATCCTTTAAATACTGAAATGGATCTGAGGGCCACACCTGTTTTGGTGAGATTTGGTAGGGCACAAATAATGTCGAATTTGTGGGGGAAAGGAGCCGGGAGAGGGAGAGGAAACAAAAGAAAATGGCAGCAGATACTTTTTTCATCATTCAGTTATACATGATATGATGTCACAAGCGTATATAGTGGGAGTTGTGATGTCATACTCATGTATAACAGCATTACAGCTTTTGAAAATAGGTTATAATCACATCTAAGCAGTTCTAGAGATGATAATACATGCTGTGGTTTATATAAGCATCCAACACTGAGAGTGTATTAGGTTGGAGTGCAGTTTCTCATTTACTTTTTTTTTCTTTTTGCACGATAGCCCTGAAACTTGTCTAAAGAACCTGAACAGCAACTGTATTTTGAAGGAGCTTGTGAAGACACTTAACACAGAAGTTTTATCAGCGCATAAGTAATGAGGCAGTGTGTGTTATTACAAGGAGGAGAGGGAACCTACATATATCCATTGTTATAACCAACTGGTTATAACAGCAAATTATAACCGGGTTTCCCCTATGGGAGAAGATTCTCCCCAGTTATTATACAGAGAATAATGTATGGGCAACAGTGCTAACAACTTTGAGAGAATAATGTACGGGCAACTGTGCATAACAAGTTATTTTATGTGTAATTACTGATAATAGAAGTATAGTTGTAAGTAGTAGCAAAATGAAAATACATTTGCCAGCAACATTTGTGTGCTCAGTGCTGTGTGCAAGAGCAAGTCGATTTTCCATTGCACCCATTCATGTATAATGTAGTGTGTGTAATGGAGAATCTTACATACTGGTTTCTGGTTGTAATTGTCCCTATCCAGTTATAATGCATTTTTTCACACCTGAGTTTTAAATACTGAAATGGGTCTGGGGACCACACCTGATTTGGTATGGGTGAAAATAATGATGAATTTTTGGGGCTGGGAGAGGGGGAGGAAGCAAAAGAAAATGGCAGCAGACGCTTTTTTCAGCATTACAAAAATCTAGTTCCTCGAGGATATCTTTCATCAGGCCACAAATTTGGAACTTATAGCCACCAGGTACTAAGACCACATGGAAACTTATGCAAGCAGTATGCCAGGGGCCACCTACAAGGATGTCAGGTGTCAGCATGTAGATAAACGTGAACGGCCCTCCTCTTCGCAGTTCTTTTCCCGCTATCGATCAGATCCTTCAGACTGCCATCAGAAATGTCACAGCTTATAGCCGCCGTTTTATTTATTTTCTTAATAATCACTTCAATAGGGATTTTTGATGACCAGTATGTCGTTGAAGGAACCTTCAAAACAGTTCTGGGACTGCGAGTGCAGAAAGAAAATTTGCACTGGAGACTTCCATGAAGTTTGTGTCTGCTGTTTGGGCCTAGACCACAGAGTGAAAGCCTGCAAAATCTGCTTGGGTTTCAATTCCACAACCAGGTGATGCAGAAAGAGAGCCGTAGCTAGAACAGAGAAGCAACTCCCAAGAAAAATCTGTGTCGCTGGCTACGTCGACTGAATCGTGGTCGTCAAAATCCCGTGAGAAATCTTTAGGGAGTCACAAGCAGAAGCACTGGGACAAGAAGACGTCCCCAGCTCGCTGCAGTTCATCCTTGTCCTCTACAGGTACAACCGCTGCTTCGATGTTGTTCACTCTAGTGGTGACACTGACCACCTGCCAGACTATTGACCAGACACTAGGGTCGGGACTTGGCATAGGTGCTATCAGGCCTATTACAGCTGGTACATCGCTGTCAATGACAGGGTCCTAACCTCCACCTTCGACTACTCCAGTCACACCCACTAACCAAAGTGTTGCTGACACTCAGGCAGTCCTTATCACCTTCTCTGACATAATGCGTCTACTGCCTGGCCTCCCTGTTCCTGGTAGTCTGTCGAAGGGGTTTTCTGTGCCTACCCCCTCAACACTACAAGGTACACCCTTGCCATAGAATCCTCCTATGCCACCGCTATAACTTCACCACGCGGCTTCAGGAAAACATGGAGGCGCCGATTAACATTCGAAAATGAAACAAAGTAAACTGAATGGCTGCAACTCCAAACTGAAGGAAACGCTTTAGCTAGCATGCAATAAAAATATCTATTTTATTAGGAAATATACAAAGGTAGCACCCCCTCACACAGAAGTATCTATGTTTCGTGTCACACTTGATGCTTTATCAAGACGTCATGCAACATTATTCCTATCATTACATAGCCCCTCCAGCACACGTGATATTTAAAAAAACCTTACCATTCAAATATTCATTTTTAGAAGAAAAAGAATACATAATACACTACCAAAACACCAAAGTGCAAATTAATATTATTTAAAAATCCTATTAACAGACTAGTCTACAAATTTTAATTCCAATGCATGTGATATTTTAATTTTTATATATCACTTATTTTGTTTTCCCTAAGGTATGGAGCAAACTGAAAGTGTCCATTGAGTTCTGGAAATTTGCCTGCATGACGTTTATTTATTTTATTTATTTGTATTTATTTATTGAAATGTTTTACCAGGAAGGCACACTGAACAACAAGTTGCTCGTCTTATGGTGCGACCTGGGGGTTGGGGTACAATGAGGATTTGACAAAAGAAAATTACAATTAATGAAGGTAGGAACAGATACAATATGAAGCATTTGGTCAGTATACTACACAATTGTGACAGTACAGACAATTACAACTTGAAACTGATACAACAAGTGGGAGGGCACAGAAACATGATACAGTAGACTCGACAGATAATAGCACAACAATACAATCGTAGTGCCATAATATTCTGAGTGCTAATCTCTAAGGCAGTAAACAAGTGCTGAGGGCAAACAAAGGTGAGAGGGGGCAACACCAAAGATGGAGTTGTGAGGGATGGAGCTCAGATGTGCTGGAAGGGGAGGTAGATGGCGCGTAGGTAGGCTGAGGGAAAGGGAGGGCTGCCGAGTATTTTGTTCCCCTCCAGGATGTTGAGAACCCTGCAAGAGGGTCTGGGTGCTGGTGAGCAGAACAGGGATAAGAGGCAGTTAGGGAGGATTAAAGCAGCTGCAGCTGGAAGAGAGGAAGTTGTGTAGTGAAGTGCCAAGGGAATAGGTGGAGGAAGAATGATGTATTTGTGGGGGGAGGGCGTTCCAGATTTTAGGGAAGTAGTGGGAGAAACCAGTCTGGCCGATGAATGTAGATTGGCACAGGACCAACAGGGTGCGTTTGTCGTAGATCTCAGGGAGGGGGAGGGGTAGAAATGGAAGATAGGAGGTAAGGAGGGAGTTCACCGAGCCAGAATTTGGAGGTCAGTTTGGCACAGTGCGAGAGTCCCTAGTTGGACATTGAAGGAAAGGCTAGGGCATGATAGAGGCCACAGTGGTGAGTACGAGAGGGGGTGTCAAGGACAAAGTGGCAGAAGGAGTTAAAGAGAGTCCAGTTTTGGTCAGGGAAGATTAAACTGTCAATATGTCTCTTGGCACGTCAGCAAGTTATTTAAATCCCCACCCCTCCATCCAACAGTCACTTGTTCGAGACCATAAAACACAAAAGAATGATCAGTGCCACACTTTTTCACGAGTAGCTAATACATTTGTTTCAGAACCCAATCTTATGTGTCTTATATGTTCCAAAATTCTGTGTTTGAACTTCTGTCTTCCCTATATAGAAGCAACCACAGTCTGTGGATTTTTTTAAATAACTTAATCAATCAATCAAATCTTTATTTATTCAGGCGATCATCATTGAGCAAGGCTCATTTACAAGATGGACCTGATAAGGTCAAGTTTCGAGTTGATACACAGCAATTACATCACACACTTATAAGACAGTTATACATACAGAAAAAAATGATGTTTATAACACAAAGATATACAGTGAATTCACATGTTGAAACTCGGTTAAGAGAAGGTTAAACTAATATCTACAATATGTACAGTACATATATATCCCAATGAGGGTCAGGACAGTCACACACATAATGAGTACAAGGATGGTGAAGGAAATATTGGGTGCCATAAACTGGGGGTGTCTGACTAGAAGGAATATGTCATATATGATTGGAATATAGGTTTGTGGGAAGACTATTCTATCTCTAGCGGTAGCAACTGCATTTCTCTGTGAAGAAGGCTGTACAGTGCTGCTTAAAGGATGTAAATGGAATGATAATGGACAGTTTAAGGCATTTTTGTAGGGTGTTCCATGCTATAGCTAGAGAATAGCTAATTGCTGCCCTCCCTAGTTTGGTGTTGATTTTGGGCAATTTGAGCAGGATGATATTGTTGCTTCTTAGGGCATAGGAGCTAGGAGTGGTCTGGTTGAAGCAGTCCAGGATATAGCTTGGGAATTTTTTTGATAAAGCTCTGTAGGTCCATAGAGCTGCATTTCTGCTCCTCCTGACATGAAGGGAAACCCATCCAACTGCGTCATAGAGAGAACAATGGTGGGTATTATATGGCAGGTCTGTAATGAACCTTATTGCTCTATGATATAAGGTATCCAACTTTTGAAGGTAGGAGATGGGGCAGTGACTATAGAGGAAGTTTGCATAGTCAATGACTGATAGAAAGATGGCCTGGACTAACCTCATCTTTGAGTCTCTCTTAAGGAAGGGTTTTAATCTATAGAGGAGTCCAAGCCTTAGGCGAAGCTTTTTTAACAGTTGTTCTAGATGCTGAGTGAACTCAAGTGTGTTGTCAATCCACACACCTAGGTATTTGAAATTTTCAACATACTCCAGATTTTCTCCAAGTATAGTGCATAGCTGGGGGAGGTTGATTGAAGAGGATGTGTTGGTGGAGCTTTGAGTTGAGAACATCATTGCTTTATTTTTCTTTGCATTTAGCAGAAGCTTTTTCTCGAGTAGCTGATATTGTAACAAGGAGAATTCTGTTTGTAGGATTTCATGAACCACTGTAGGCGAAGGGTTGCTGACATACAGAACAGTGTCATCAGCAAAGAGTGTACTGAGGACTTGGTAAGGGTTGAATCAATTGTATTTATATAAATGGCAAAAGGATAGACCCAGAATAGAGCCTTGGGGACTCCTCTTGACAGTGGTCTTAATGGGGATAGGTCACCTTCAGCTTTTACCTGCTGTGACCTACCGGAGGTAGCATCTGAACCACTTAAGGGAGGGTGGATCTAGGCCAATGGAGTGTAGGGATGAGAGTAGCAGTTCATGGTCCACAGTATCGAATGCTTTGCTCAGGTCCAGGAATGCAGACATTGTTCTTTTATCCATCCGGTTTGCCAGTCATTTGTGACCTTGGCTAATGCAGTGATAGTGCTATGTTTGGCCCTGAATCCAGATTGAGCTGGATTTAATAGGTTATCATTGTCAAGACATTCCCTTAACTGAATACTCACTAATTTCTCCAGCATCTTGGATAACACAGGTAGAATGGAAATGGGCCTGTAGTTATTAAGATCCATAGGGTCCCCTGATTTTAGAAGGGGCACCACTTGGGCTGTCTTCCACAGTGTGGGAATAGAGCCAGAGTTTAGGGAAAGGTTAAAGAGGCGTGTTAGGGGGACTGCAAGTACATGGCACGTAATCTTTAAAAAGAAGGGGTCCAGAGAGTCTGCTCCTGCACTTTTTTTGGTATCCAGCTGCCATAATAGATCCTCAACTTGTTTCAACATTATAGGTTTGAAGCTAAAGGAAGAGTCAACTCTTTGATCACCAGTGTAGTGGGAGCTTAATTGTTCCCTCAGCAGGTTAGCTGGAGAGGTGTCAAAGGCAAGGCCAGCTGTTGTGAAGTGGTTATTGAATGCGTCCAGAATTTCCATCTTGCCAGTGATAGGGCCATAACTGTTGTGTAGTTGAGTTGGAAGGGGGTTGTTAGCGTCCTGCCCCACCATACCCTTGATGGTGCCCAAAACCTAGCAGGATTATGGTAGGAGGAGTCGAGCTCGGCCAGGTAGAAGGCAACCTTTGCATCCCTAACTTCTTGGTGCATCTATTCCTGGCTTTCCTAAAAATCATCCAGTCGTTTGCATTCTTAGTTTTCTTGCCACTTTCCAGAGTTTGTCTCTCTCAGCAGTGCAGCTTTGAGGTCAGCTGAAAACCAGCGACAGGATTTGTTTTTATTCGGATACTAGAGATTGGGGCATGGGTGTTAAGGGCATTTATTATAATGCTATTTAGCACCTGCTGAGCTTTTCTACAGAATGTGCAAGATAGAACTTTTGCCAGTGTGGAGAGTAAGCTAGATCATGCAGATATCCTTCAATATTGATGTTTTTCTTGGATCTCCTCATGATGAATTTTGCAGGATTTGTTGTTATGTTGTTGGATCTTACCCTGCGATGGGGCAGTGATCACTTATGTTGCATAGAGCACTCCAGCATGTGTGAATAGATGTGGTTTACTCACTAGCATGATATCAAGTAGTGTACTGTTACTACTATTCTTTGTATTTAATCTTGTTGGTTCATTAATTAACTGTGTGAGCCCATAGGTGTCACAGAATGATACCAGAGGTGTAGCTGCCTGGGTGAACCAGTTGAAATTCAGGTCACCTAGGATAATGACTTCTTCAGTACTGGAATTGACCAGGTTTCCCAGGTGGGATAAGAGCTTGTGTTCAGCAGGGGGGGGGGTCTGTAGCATCCAATTAGTTGGAAAGCTGCTGTATTGGGAGAGAGACTTTAGAGATAGGCATTCAAATTCCTTGGGCATAGATGTTGCAGTAGTACAGGATACAACTATACCAGCTTTTGCATAAATGGCTACTCCACCTCCCCTTGTTTGGCGATCAGCTCTAAATAGCTGATAGGTAGGTTAACTTCCCTGTCCATTGTGGTGGGTTTGAGCCATGTCTCAATTATCACGAGAAAGTCTGGCAAGGTATGGGAAACCCAGGCTTGTATCAATGTAAATTTTTTCAACAGACTGCATACATTAATATGCAGGAAACTGAGGCTTTTAGTTGAGGTTAGGTCTGATGGAGAGGTGATACTTTCAAGAGGTCCAGGGTTGATTTCACATTACCAATACAGAGCAATAGAAAGATCAGTAGTTTCATGAGGGCTGCCAGTGATAGGAGAGGGGCTGTCTTTGGTCCTCCTTCTTTTATTCTGTTGCCACTCTTTTTTTTGGGTGCTCCCTGTGGTTTTAAGGTAGTGTGTCGGGATACCAATTAGCAGTTTGATGACTAGGCTTAGGGGGGATCTATATATCCAGCAGTGGGGCCTTGACTGAAACACATATGTGGTGGTATGTGTATCTTTATGGTGATTGTACCACTGTAGTCGATGCAGCAATGGTAAAGCATATATGAGGGTTTGAGTGTCAGCCAAGGGGGATGTTCCAAAGAAACTGGGTGGATTGACCACTCTAAATTGTATAACAGGTCATCTTCTTTGTGGAACCCTATGGCTGATAGTGACAGGAGTATCAGAAGTAAGCTCCCATACTGAAGGGATATTGATAGTTGGCAGTGGGGAGTAGTGAAGTTGCTGATTGGTTGGATCAGCAAGCTGATGTGACTCTCTGTTGGTTAAGAGAAAATGCTGAGGGCGGGAAGAGATTTCAGGAAGATGCCTATAAATTAACACACAAGAAGGGGAAGGGTGGGTGGGCAAAACTTTGCACCTTTCCCGACTGCTCCCTCGCTGTTCCTCCTGGCCTTGTGGTTCCCAGGTTCGCTAAGGTGCCGCCGACCGCCCGCTGGCGGAGCGAAGCCCCGGCGCTCAGCTGGGTGCTGTGGGATGGAAGATGCAGGCTGGAGAGAGACAGAGGAGGGTGCAGCAATTAATAAGGGCAGTAGCAAGCATTTTCTGATCGCCACTGACCAAATCTGCACTGGCTAAAAGTGTTTGGGGCCTGTGGCGCCTCAGTCTGGCCCACCTTACATATGCAAGCAAGGAGCTGTAATTACATTAAAGAGCAGTAAAATGGCAGTTTCCCCTTGCAATACAATAGTGGATAGCACTTTTTTGATGATTTACACAGATAAAAAATAGAAGGAGAGTGGCGCCTCAGCATCTGGCCCACTGCTGCTAACAGAATCCAGCAGAATTCAAACAGAATCAACAACAGTTTCCCTCTACAGATGTCTCACCAGATTGGAAGCAGTTCTTCTGGGGAATTTGCAGTAAAAATCAGGGGAAGAGTAAATGAGAGAAAAATCAAGTCCCACAGATTTCGGCAATGCAAACTGAGGCAGTGTAAGTCAATGGGGCAGGAGAGCCAATCGGCTGCTGTGCCTGGTGGAGCGCTCGCTTACCGATTGGCTGTGCCTTTCCCGACTGCTCCCTCGCTGTTCCTCCCGGCCTTGTGGTTCCCAGGTTCGGCTTAGGTGCCGCCGACCGCCCGCTGGCGGAGCGAAGCCACGGCGCTCAGCTGGGTGCTGTGGGATGGAAGATGCAGGCGATTGGCTGCGCCTTTCCCGACTGCTCCCTCTCTGTTCCTCCCAGCCTTGTGGTTCCCAGGTTCGGTCAAGGTGCCGCCGACCGCCCGCTGGCGGAGCGAAGACCCAGCGCTCAGCTGGGCGCTGTGGGATGGAAGATGCAGGCGATTAACTGCACCTTTCCTGACTGCTCCCTCGCTGTTCATCCCGGCTTTGTGGTTCCCAGGTTTGGCTAAGGTGCCGCCGACCGCCCGCTGGCAGAGCGAAGCCCCGGCGCTCAGCTGGGTGCTGTGGGATGGAAGATGCAGGCGATTGGCTGCGCCTTTCCCGACTGCTCCCTCGCTGTTCCTCCTGGCCTTGTGGTTCCCAGGTTCGGCTAAGGTGCCGCCGACCGCCCGCTGGTGGAGCGAAGCCCCGGCGCTCAGCTGGGTGCTGTGGGATGGAAGATGCAGGCAATTGGCTGCGCCTTTCCAGACTGCTCCCTCGCTGTTCCTCCCGGCCTTGTGGTTCCCAGGTTCGGCTAAGGTGCCACCGACCGCCTGCTGGCGGAGCGAAGCTAATAATATTTATTAGCACTTTGGTGTTTTGGTAGTGTATTATGTATTTAATTTTTGTACATGTATTATATTTACAGTTGTATTGTAGACTGCTTTTTTAAAAATGAATATTTGAATGGTAAAAGTCTTTAAATATTGCATGTGCTGGAGGGGCTATTTAATGATAGGGATAATGTTGTATAACATCTTGATAAAGCGTCAAGTGCAACGTGAAACATAGACATTTTTGTGTGAGGGGGTGCTATCTTTGTATAGTTTCTAATTAAATATATTTTTTATTGTGCACTAGCTAAAGCATTTCCTTCAGTTTGGGGTTGCGGCCATTCAGTTTGCTTTATGCCACTGCTGCTGTCACCAGTGCAGTCTCTTATTCCCATCGACACAGTTGTCGACAAATATGAATACAGTCCTGATCTGATGATGCAGGAAGAGGAGGAAGAGGAGGAAGACTACGCTGAGAGCCAGTATGAACATTGGACCAGCTTTATGGTTTTCACCTGTAGTGAGGACTCTGTTGTGAACACACCATGGTCACCTCCAGAGGATCCCTCATTTTTGCCATGATGCAGCAAATGCAAGCTGCCAGAATCTCCCTCTATTGTGGTCCCACCTCTGCTTCCAGCCTTAGAGGATGCCATCTATGCAGCTTGGTATAGACCAAACACTATACCAGCTGTACCCAGAAAAGCAGATAAAATGTATTCTGCCCCCTCTGGGAAGCCTTTTTATGCTACACAGCCTGAGACTGACTTGGTGGTGATCACTGCTACCCATGACAGGTCCAGGGGACCTAAACATGTGATTGATTTCCTTCCTCCTGACAAGGAATCTAGGAGGTTGGATGTCCTAGCCAAGTGTACATATGCCTCTGCCTTGGGCCTCCATATTGATAACTACCAGGCCCACATGCTGAATTATCAGAACACCCTCTGGAGGGGGGCTAAGGGCTGCTGTACAGGCCTTGCCCGAGGGCTGTCCTAAACAGGAGTTACTGAAAACTCTTGACTGCTGGTGCTGATCTGGGCAAACATGTGCTCTGCACAGCCTGTGGTGTTTTTTGATGCTTCTGCCAGGGCTGCAGCCTCTGGCATCTGTCTCAGGTATTACTTTTGGCTCAGAGTAGCAGGCTTTGCCACTGATGATCAACAAACAATTCTTAATGCCCTTTTCATAGGGCAAAAGTTGTTTAGCCATGAGGTAGAAGAGGTTTTACAAAATATTCAGTCTTCTGGCAGGATTTTGAAATCAGTACATTCCCTGTACCATATCCAACCCAAGGGTAGAAGCAGGAGTACCTTTCACCCAGCTGGTGTCAGGAGGCAGCGCCTAGCCTACAGACAGCAGGGCAGGGGCAAGGGAGCAGGGGTCTTGTCAGACTCAGTGCTTCCCCAGGTACCCATTCAAAAGTGCCCAGAGACAGGGATGCTGGTGGAGCCACCCCCACCAGCTCAGCCTGACTCTGTATACAACCCCCAACCACCTTTACATCCCAGGGGTGGTTGTAGGGGTAGCCTTTTCCTCCACTTAAACCAGTGGCGGGAGATGACTACAGATGCATGGGTTCTGGAGATCATAGAATAGGGGCATGTTCTGGAACTTGGACAGCCATCCAGACGCACCCCCAGGTCGTGACAACATATCCTCCAGGCACGTGCCCCTGTTGCTGGAGGAAGTAAAGACTCTGCTCCAAAAACGGGCCATAGAATTTGTACCTCTAGGACAGAGGAACACCGGACTTTACCCATGATACTTCTGGACTTAAAGTGGATAGGAGACCTGAGGCCTATTCTGGATCCAAGAGATCTAAACTTTTTCATAGAATACAGGAAGTTCAGAGTGGTCAATCTGCAGGGTCTCCTTCCATTACTGCAAACTGGATTGGATATGCTTCTTGGATATGAAGGATGTGTAGCTCCATATCAAGATCCAGAAACCTCATAGAAAATACCTGAGATTCCTATTTCAGGGGGAGCATTATCAGTTCAGACTGTTGCCTTTTGACTTGTCTTCTGCGCCAGAAGTCTTTACCAAATGTTTGGCAGTGGTGTCAGCAGTCCTTTGCAGGGGAAAGCCTCTATATTTTCCCTAACCTGGATGATTGGCTATTAAAAGCCCACTCCAGGGGCCAGCTGCTGAAGACCTTAGCTCGAACCAGGTAGTTGGTCGATGCTCTTGAGATGACAGCATACCAAAATCAGTACTCACACCCTGCCAGAGACTGCAGTACATAGGGGCAGTTCTGGATACAGCCCAAGGCTTGGCTTTCCTGCCTCTGAACAGGGCTAGTTGCTTGATTAATCAAGCACAATTAGTGCGCAACAGCTGTTATGTTTCAGCAAGGACATTTTTATGCCTTCTGGGATTCATGGCCGCAGTCACTGTTACAGTGCCACTGGCCAGGCTGCACATGCAGGTTCCCCAGTGGACCTTAACAGCAGTGGGGTCAGCTCATGGATGATCTAGAACAGATGGTTTTAGTCACATCCCCCGTATGTAAATTGTGCAAATGGTGGATGGAACACAACAACCTGCTCAAGGGGATTCCACTCTTGATCCCTTCCCCTCTCCAAATCCTCACCATGGATGCTTTGTGGTTAGGATGGGGTGCTCATATGGGGCCCCTTCAGACACAGGGCATGTGGACCCACATCAGTGTTCTGGAAATCAGAGCAGTCCTATATGGACTCCAGGCTTTCCAGAGCCACTTGTCCCTACATCCTCTGGTAATACAGTAGGACAGTGTCAGCATGATGCATTACATCAACAAACAAGGGGGAAATCATTCATATCTGCTGTGCCGGGGAGCAGTGAGAGTTTGGGTATTGGTCTCTGATACATGGTCAAGAACTATCAGCAGTTCATGTTCCAGACATCCAAAATATCTTGGTAGAGAAGCAGATCACAGTTCAGGATGCATGAGTGGGAACTGCTGACATCGGTGGTTGACGACCTATTTGAAAGATGGGCTCTTCCAGAGTTGGATCTTTTTCCATCCCCACACAACACAAAACTGCCATGTTTCTGCTCAATCACTCCAGGGCCTGGAGTTTTCTGGCAAGACGTGTTGTCCCTCTCTTGGAAAGGGCGGTTTCTGTATATCTTCCTTCCCTTCCCACTAATTTAGAATACTGCTCAAGTTGAAAATGGAGGGGGCAACTCTAATACTCATTGCTCCCCTATGGCCTTCATAGGTCTGGTTCCCCCTACTACAACAGCTGGCAGTGGAACACCCAGTACCTTTGCTCCTGTGCAAGGGTCTGCTGTCACAGGAACAGGGAACCCAGCTCCATTCAGACCTGAAGTTTCTCCATCTGCACACATGGCCATAGCTCGCTTTGGGGTTTCATAGAAAGTAGTGGATATTCTGTTGGCTGCTAGAAAACCATCTGTCAGACATACTTACTCCGTGAAGTGGAAGCTTTTTTTTTTTTACAGTCTATTTCTTCACTGCCACTACGGGGAACTCTCTCAGGCATCCACCAACTCTACCTCCTGGCCTGAAACTCCCCGAGTCCCGGCACCAGCCTGGCTATCCCCTCAGCTCTGAGCCCCCCGAGGAAGGGCCGCCCTGTCTGCCCAGGGCGCTCTATCTACAATTCGGGCCAGGCTGGGGTCATCCCAGGACCGGAGGTAGTCCAGCCTATGAAGTGTGGCTGATGGTAGGTGGTGCTGTTGCCTATCCCCGAGGGCAGGGTATTTCCAGTTTTCCTCCAGTTCCCCCTGATGCTCAGTCATGCAATGGCATCAGTGGCATTATTGCCGATGCCCGCCACATCACCGCCCCCTTGCAATGTGTAGTGACGCAGACTCTGCATTCCCCTGGTCTCCACCAGAAGTTGCCCCTGTGCGACGCATCCCCTAGAGCCCTCCCTGGGAGGAGAGAGCAGTCCTCCGGATGCTCGATCTCCTCCCTCCCCTGCCGACCCCCGACAACCCGAGCTTGTTCCCGAACCTGGGTCGCCGGCATAGCACGAGGTGTGGCGTCCAGCGCCTCAACCCTCAGCGCCACCGGGCCGGCTCACGGTTTGCTTTATGAGTCACTTCTCACTATCTGGATCCATTTACCAGTCCAGTCATCAGGTTCTAGACTATCTGTTATCCTTATTGAATTCAGGTCTGCAGTATTCCTCAATTAAAGTTCACTTGGTTGGTGTGTCAAGCTTTCTGTGTGCCTGTAGATGGCTGTAGCTTTCCACGTGCCTGTAGATGGCCGTACGGTTGCTCAGCTGGAGGTAGACTGTATGTTGTTGATAGGCATTTTAAACAGGAAGCTTCCTATTCGCAATCCAGTCCCAGGTTTGGGACTTGAATTTTGTTTTGGGAAAACTAACTTTGGCTCCTCTTGAGCCAGCTGCAACTTGTGGTTTATGCTTTCTTTCTTGGAAAATATTATTTTTAGTTGCAGTCACTTCTGCTCAAAGGATTTTAGAGCCTCCGGCTCTAATGCATGAGCCTTCTTATTTGATTTTCCACAAAGTTGGTGTCTCTGCATACTAATCATAAGTTTCTCCTGAAGATGGTGTTCAAGTTTACTTTGAATCAAACCATCCACCTGCCAATGTATTATCCAGAGCATGCCAGTCCAGGGGAAGCATTGCTCCATACGTTAGGTGTAAATAGAATGCTCAGGTACTATACATACTGTACAAAGGACTGCAGACAGTCCTCACATCATTTTATTTCATTTGCCCCTGAGAAACAGGGCACCCCAGTTTCTAAACAGTGCTTGTCCAAATGGTTAGCAAAATTTATTACGTTTTGTTACAAGAAGTATGGTAAGGAACTTCCTGGTGTGGTATGTGGTCATTCCACTGGAGGCATAGCCACATCTTTTGCTTGTTTCCAGAATGTTTCCAGGCAGAGACCTGTGCAGCTGCTACCTGGAGTACTGTCCACACCTTCACTAAACACTACAGTCCGGACATTGTCTCTCGTAGATGAGCTGGGTTTGGCCTAGCTTTACTACAAGGCCTTTTTGGTACTGCTTGGTACTTGTTCCAAATGTGTGGCCTGATGAAAGAGATCTCCTCGAAGACGATGGAATTGAGGAGAGGAGGGGCTGCCCACATTTATCCATATGCTGTTGTCTGATGTCGCAGGTGGATGCTCACTGACTGTTTGCAAAAGTTTCTTTGTGGTTCTAGTGCCTGGTGAAAAAGATTCTCTTAAAGACTTACTGTTACGTTTAGTATGTAACTGCCCACACCTTCACTAGACACTACAGTCCAGACATAGTCTCTTGTAGATGAGCTGGGTTTGGCCTAGCTGTACTACAAGGCCTTTTTGGTACTGCTTTGTACTTGTTCCAAAGATGTGACCCGATGAAAGAGATCTCCTCAATGATGATAGAACAGTTACATACTTACCGTAACAATAGATCTTCGAGAAGTCTTGAAGACTTACTGTTATGGTTAGTATGTAACTGTTCTTTATACTTGGTATGGTGTCACAGCTGTATAGAATGGGAGCTGTGATGTCATACCCATGTATAACTGCATTACAGCTTCTGAAAATAGATTATAACATTTAAGCAGTTATAGGGATGATAACGCATGCTGTGGAATGGGAATATAGAATAAGGTATGGGGGTGGTGTGTGTAATGAGAAGTTTACCCCCCCCCGAGGTGTTAGATGCTACATAAACCCTAAGAGCAAAGTTCAAGGGGTTTATTAAAGCATCCAACACCGAGTGGGGGGGTGGAAACTTCGAGTTTACACATACCACCCCATATTTTATTTTATATAATTGCTGGGTCTTCCTTTTTGGCCACAGCAATTCTATAAAATAAAAAATAAAAAAAAAACGTTCTTGTGCAGCTGCAGCCTATTTAGGTTCCAATGCGCAGCCTGTGGTCGTTTTTATTTAAACTTTTTAAATTAATTATTTCTGCCCATAGCCGAAATGTCAGTTAAAATTTTTAATGTGTTGAATTTTTTTCTGGCAGTCACATACTGCCGAGTTCCAGTGGCGGTTTCGACTCCGGGGGAAAGACAAGATAGCCAGCAGTCCAGGAGGAAGAGCTGCGGTGGGCACATACACAGAGTGAGAGAAACCATGTGCTTGTTTGCCCTAATAAACACTCCTTTATTACGGCAGATAATGCCATGGTTTTTTAATGGTAAAAAAAGAACAGCCAGTTATTATTAAAGCAGTAATATACAACTGGACAAGATGATACAACCTGGCTTGAAAACACTTACAAGGCTTAATGAAATGGCATGTATGAGAGGAGCAATTTCGCTGGCTAAATGGGATCATCAAAGATGTCTTACCACACAGTATTGTATTAAGTAATTTTTTATGAAGGGTTTTCCAGCACTTGTAGAACAATACATGTGTAACAATAAAGCACATCAGTGCAGAGAAAAGAAACATTTATACTCCATTGAAACATGCAAATAAAGAACATGCATCCAGTGAATTATATTGCACTAGACAGTGACTAACCCTATTACCCATCTCAGATTTGAACAATATACAAGAAAAAGGGAAAGGGGCAACCATAATATCATGCAAGTTAATTAGTATATGCAAAAAGGGTTCAGTCTGACTTGAAATACAACACATGCACCACAGTAATATGAAGGTTAGGTACATATTATTGCATGCTTGCAGATATGTTGGTGTGGCACCTTCACATGCAAGTGATATCTGCAGAAATTTTTATTTTCTGTTAAAAAAAATGATATAGTGCCCTCTGTGAACTCACTGGGAACTGCTCACTTGACCAAGCTGGATGGACCTTAAGGCCTTTATCTGCTGGTATGTTTGTGTGTTAATAGAACCATTGAGTGGAGCTCATTTAGAATGGTGTCCTACAGGAATGTTTGCTTGTATAAAGTTTCATACAATAATAAATACATTAACAACAAAACATTAAGTGATATAGACATCAATAGTGATATCAAGTTGGCAAATTTAAATTCAGATAACACTTTCTGAACCAACACGGCATGGCAGAACAGATGGGAGAGACTTTCTGAAACAAGATAACAATTATTTTTTAGTGTGAAGTTATGCATTACGGGCTTGAAACATTGGAGGCAGAGATTTCCAATAAGCTGGACAGAAAAAAAAAAACTAAAAATGTTTCCACAGCACATTTTAAAACTAGGAATGTTTAAATTCTAACAAATTAGATATTCTGAGGAATCGCGTACTAGTAGAGCAAGTGATTCCTTCCTGTAGATAATTGGGTACTAAACCCCGGACACACTTCAGTGAATAAAGCAACTTTTGTAAGATTCTTCTGTTAGAAGGTGACAACTCTGGCAATTTGGCCACTTCAGTCATATTACGGTCATATTTATCTGTGATTTTTTTTTTTATGCTTAATTCCTAAAAGGCCAGAACATAGGTTTGTCAGAAAAGATGCCCACTTTTCTGCAAAGCTGCTTGGGAAGAGCTATGTATAATCCAGTGTCTGACATTCTCCTTTGCCTGGGACAAAGTCTTGCCAAAGGGGTAAACAAGAGTTATATTTCAAAGGGATTTGGAGTTAAGGATCAAAGGGGAAAATTGCAATGGCAGGAAATGGGAGAGCTATCCCCTCTGTCATAATCTTTTACACTTCAAAGAGAAGTACTTTGAGAATATGACCCTGGAGACAGCCAGTCTAAAGAAGCTATTGTTAAAAACCTACCAACTGCCAGGCCATTTCCATTTTAATGGATGTGTCAGGAAGAGAGTGTAGATCAAAAGCAAGCCAGGAAGTTGGGGATGTGGGAAAACAAAATATTGTTACATACTAACATACTAAAATGCCAGCAGAATAGGCCTAATGGTCTTTCATGTCTGCTCGTTTGGTCAGCCCCCACCCTGGGTGCTGACCTTGCTGTCCCCCTCGCCTTCTCTGGCTTCTCCCTTCCCAGTTCCAGATATTCTTGCTGCATTGGATTTTGCTTCCAGAACCCTTCCCTGTACCTGTCCCACCCCTCTTGAACCCCTCCACTGTCTCTGCCTCCACCAGCCCCTAGGTAGTGCATTCCATGGCTCCACCACCCTCTCAGTGAAGTAGCACCTCCTCCTTTCTCCCTGAATCTTCCCTCCAGCTTCCACCCATGCCCTCTAGTGGCCCCTTCCTCCTTCCTTTGAAGCACCCTGACTGTTCCTCCCCCATTTACCCTCTTCATGTACCTGAAGACCTCTATCATGTCCCCCCGGTCCCTTCTCTCTTCCAATGTGTACATATTTAGCTCTTCGAGCCTCTCCTCATAGGTCCTGTCCCCCAAGCCCCAAATCATTTTGGTTGCCCTCCTCTGGATCCTCTCCTTGTTGTTTTTAGATTCACTTAAAAATTTGTGAAGGAGCAAGAGACACCTGCTGGCCTAGAGGTGAACAGTGGACCTGGGGATACTAAGGCCACTGACCAATCGGAGACCACTTTAAAGATTTCAAAACTGGGCTATTAAGCTCGCTTCAACAGAGATTCTAGACACAAGCGAACTTTCTTGACCCAGAGAAGACTGCCAAATACAACTGAAGAACCACTGCAAGAAAACTGGGACTCTGAGATTCAGCAGAGTGAAGGAGGAACTTTGAAAATCACTCATTTATTTTCTGGACTCTGGGTCTCTACAGAAATGGTAGAAATTATCCAGTCAGTTCACCAGTGCATTTTGTATGTATTTTTTCAACTTTTTTGTATTTATCTTGTAACCAAATCTCTACATTATTAGTCTGTATGGTTATGTGGTACTTATTTAGGTAATTAATAAAAGCTTTTTGCTTTGATTTTAAAACTACTGCCTGAGAGTGATTTGTCATGTGTGTAGAGGTTGTGGGAAGATTTATTCAATCAGTAACACGCCTGTTAGAGCTAAGGTGTCACACACTACTGAAACTAGGATCCTGGAAGGGAATCTGGGGGGGCCTAAAGTAATGAAAGTATGCAAGGTCTCTGGAGGGGTCTGTGGGGTTTGAACCAGGTTCCTGCACCTTGTGGGAGAAAACACAAGTAGGGTTATGAGGACAGTCCTGAAGAGCTCGTAATGCCTGGGTTCTTTCCCAGTGCAGCAACCAAGGAGAGTTCTCACCTGGCTATAGACTCAAGATTGTATTTTACCCTTACCCAGATTAGAAAGGAAGTCCTGGGCCCTTGTGGTGAGTGTTCAGTTGTGAAATCAGTGAGCACTCTAAAAGGACACAGGGAGGGTATTTCCTGATCCCCATCTGTCACGGATTGCACTTAGGGGAGGACACTGTGAGCTCAGCCCCCAGGAGTAGGTTCGTGACAGCTATTGGTGGCATAGCGGGCAGATTTGAGGCCAATGTGTCAGACTGGTAAACTATAAACAATCCACACACAAACAGGACAGAGATTTGGAAAAAAAAATATTTGGTTACAGTATAAAGTTCCCTACCCTGTTTTTTTTTTTTCTTCAGTGTAAGCTAGTGTAGTAGTTAGGGAAGAAGACGGCTTCCAACTACAGCAAATACAGTTGTGTCAGAACAGAAGGGTCCATCATGAGGGGTGAACCAAAAATAACCTTGTGGGGGCTCTTGTGGCAGCCAGTGAGCAAGCGGTTGCCCAGAACCTCAAGCCACAGCCAGTGTCTGAGTAGGACCAAAGTTTGGGTGTGGGGGTGCCAAGGGATCGCAGTGTCCAGTCCCAGAGAGGAGGCCAAGAGCAAAGAGAACTCAGAGCCATGGCCCCAGGTGATGTCCACCAGAGACGAGGAGCTGGAGAAGTTTCAGCTTCAGTTGGAGCGCCTGAGAATGCAGCTTGCCCTACAAGCCCAGCAGCAGATGGAAGCTCAGCAAGAGAGAGAGCAGAAGAGGCTTGAACTGGAGATGCAGAGGGAATTCAAGCACAAAAGATTTGAAATGGAGATGGAAGACAAACAGCATCAGAGAGAGTTCAAACTGGAGAGGCTGAAGCTTCAACTGCCAGTGCCAGAATAGTATGTGGCAGGGGTGAACCTGAAACTCCAGGTCTGGGGTATAAATTAAATTCCAAATTAATAGCAGAAGTTAAAGAGGGGGAGGATATAGATAAATTTTTGAATTTGAAAGGTCTGTATCCAGGTCAAGATAGTCAAGGAGGCCTTGAACTTTGAGCTATCCCCGCTGCTTACTGGCACGGGGTGTGAGGCACTAGGCCAAATGGACAATGAGGACAGTAAAGACTATGAAAAACTTAAAACTACTTAACTGAAAAAGTAGGAACTAAGAGGGGTAAGGGGAAATTGTTTAACCAGGAAAGGCACACTAAGCTGGAGTCTGTTTCCACGTGCGACCTGGGAGTACAAGGAAGTTAACTGACTTGCTCAAGGTCACACAGTATGCAAGTGGGGGCTGATGGTATTCAAATCCAGGTCTCCAGATTTGCAGCTCAGTGCCCTTAACCATTACGCTATATTGCCAACTAACTCCTCAGGCCTACAGGGTTAAATTCTAGAAGCTTCGAAATGAGCTTTGAGGAACTCACCACAAAGCAATGACACTTTTTGAAACAGTGGGAGGGGGTGGAAGTAAACTCTGTGGGGAAAACTGAGGAGGTTGTGTTACGGGAACAGTTCCTTTGGGCTTGCCCAGCAAAGCTGAAAACCTGGCTAGTGGACGGATCATAAAACAGCACAGCAAGCTGCCGAGCTCTCGGATTGCTATGCCAGGAGCAGGCCTTCTCCGAAAGGAAGGGGTGGAGCAGGTGCTGCAGTGGCAAGGGGAAAGCACACTTTCAGAGCAGCTAAAACCCTCACTGCCTCTGCAGAAAGGGAGAAGCCCACAGTTGCCAAAAAGGGATTTCTTGGAAAAAAGCGATGAATGTTGGTTTTGTGAGCAGCCAGGGCATCTGGCCAGATAGTGTCCTAAAAAAGCACAGAGTGCACAAAGTGTCCCTTGAAAGGAGTTGGGTGCACTGTGTATCCCTGTGAGTATGCCTGTGAACATGAGGGAGCACATACACCCAGTTACCGTAAATGGGGTGCAGACCCAAGGGTTAAGGGACACTGGGATGTCTCTTACCCTTGTAAAAGGGGATTTGGTTGGGCCTGAAGAACTTACACCAGATCAGTTTGTAACTGTAAGGGGATTCACTGGGGAGGAGAAAACCCTGTCACTAGCTAGTGTTCTCCTAGATTGGAGTGAGACAGGAGAGATGGTGCAAAAAGTGGCTGTGGCAGACAACCTTGCCCTGGATGTGTTTAAAGGGAATAATCTCCAGCAGGGGGTGGTGTGTGCGGTTACCCGCAGTCAAACTGCTAAGGCTGCTTGTAATTCCCAGAATCCCATAGAAGCCCCTGTGGGAAAGAATAGGAGGCTGGTTCCCCCGCTTGTGTCTCCTGAAAGGGAGAGTGGTGAAAGGGAGGCAGGACTTCCCAAAGTAGCTGTTCACCAAACTGCTACAGAAGGTTACTCTGAGAAGGGAGGGGTAACAAATGGTCAGAAAGTTAAGGATGACAGTGACTCTGAATGCTTTGAAGCTAGAGCTGAGGACCCCAGTTTAGGAACCGAGTTGGACATGTCCCATGCTTTGGGAAAATGTGAAGTCATATGACTGTCATATTTATCTGTGATTTTTTTTTAATATCTTTAATTCCCAAAAGGCCAGAACATAGTTGTGTCAGAAAAGTTGCCCACTTTTCTGCAAAGGTACTTGGGAAGAGCTATGTATATTCCAGTGTCTGTCATTCTCTTTTGCCTGGGACAAAGTCTTGCCAAAGGGGTAAACAAGAGTTACATTTCAAAGGGATGTGGAGTTAAAGATCAAAGGGGAAATTCCAATGGCAGGAGATGGGACAGCTATCCCCTCTGTTATAACCTTTTACACTTCAAAAAGAGAAATACTTTGAGAGCATGACCCTGGAGACATCCAGTCTAAGGAAGCTATTGTTAAAATTCTACTAACTTCCAGTCCATTTCCATTTTAATGGGCATCAGGAAGAGTGTGTAGATCAAAAGCCAGTCGGGGGGGGGGGGAGACAACATATTTTTTTTTTTAGGTTCACTTAAAAAATTTTGAAGGAACAAGAGAGACACCTGCTGGCCTAGAGGTGAACAGTGGACCTGGGGATACTAAGGCCACTGACCAATCAGAGACCAGTTTACAGATTTAAAAACGAGGCTAATAAGCTCACTTCAGAGATTCTGGGCACACGCCAACTTTCCTGACCCAGAGAAGACTGCCAAATACAATTGAAGAACCACTGCAAAAAAAAAAACTGGGACTCAGACTCAGCAGAGTGAAGGTGGGACTTTGAAAAAAACTAATTTACTTTCTGGACTGATTGTCTACAGAAAAGGTAGAAATTATCCAGTCAATTCACTGGTGCATTTTTATGTATTTTTCCAACTTTTTTTGTATTTATTTTGTACCCAAATCTCCAAATTATTTGTCTGTATGTGTGGTACTAAGTGTTTTGTTTTTATTTTAAAACTACCACCTGAGAGTTATTGGTTGTGTGTGTAGAGAGGTTGTGGGAAGGTGTATTCAATCTGTAAAATGCCTGTTAGTGCTGAAGTGTCACACGCTACTGAAACTAGGATCCTGGAAGGGAATCTGGGGGCCTAAAGTAGGGAAAGTATGCAAGGTCTCTGGAGGGGTCTGTGGAGTTTGAACTAGGTTCCTGCACCCTGTGGGAGAAGACACAAGCAGGGTTATGAGGATAGTCCCAAACAGCTCATAACACCTGGGTTCTTTCCCAGTGCAGCAACCAAGGAGGGTACTCATCTGGCTATAGACTCAAGACTGTATTTTACCCTTACCCAGATTAGAGAGGAAGCACTGGGCATTTGTGACGTGTGTTCAGTTGTGAAATCAGCAAGCAGTCTAAAAGGACATGGGAAGGGTATTTCCTGATCCCCACCTGTCATGGATTGCACTTGGGGGAGGGCACTGTGAGCTCAGTGGGCCCGGCCCCAAGGAGTGGGTTTGTGACAACAACCAATTGAGATTAGTTGTCGGAAATGGCTACTGGATCACAACAGGTCACAAGGAGTCTAGGGAAGCACACCACATGCCACCATGAGGAAGGGAGACTAAAAGCCATGCCAGGCTGGGCAGACAGCTGGAAAGCTATGATGCAAGAAAACCCAGAACAGGATACACATTAAAATGCAAAGGATTCAATAACTACGAAATTCTGAACAAGAACTATGCAGACAATGGTATCCAAAACTGGCACTCTCTTGAAGTCATCCACTTCAAGTACCTTGTTGAGTGGTTGGGTAGAGGTGTTGATTCCTCTACCTTCATCAACACCATCCATAAAAGCCTTTGTCCGAAGCTTGGTGCTCTGTTCTGGCACAAGTCCTGCCTATCTTTTCTAATCTACCATTAGATCATCCTGAAGAATATCCTGCCAGTATATGACTACATGGATGTGGTGTACAGTGCCATTCTTAAAACCACTCTCACCAGACCAGAAATCCTTTTTCAGTACTTTTGCTCTAAAGACTCCACCTCTTACGCAACACTTAATCTTTCCAAAGTCAGTATTCCACAGAGCCACACACAGTCTTTGGGGTGGAGGCACTAGGACACCATGGAAACAAGAACTATTGGGTCCCAAAATGCCAGTGCACAACACTGTCATATGGCACCATGGGCACCTGCAGCATACAAATAAGCACTGGCCCCAGTAGCTTATACTAGAGTGGCAGAAGGAGCTAAAGGCATATGCCCAAAATGCTCCTGTCTATATCCCCTACACCACTTGATTTAGTTTTTTCATGAGCCAATTATCCAAGTTGTGCTTGAAGATGTTTTATTTCTACTTAGAATCACAGCCAAGGGGAGCGAGTTCCAGGGTCTGATTACTCTACAGGTAAACCATGAACCTCTTTTTACTGAATTTACATTTTTATATTGCAACCGTAATGGGTGACTCCTGGTATTACAATCATCCTGTTTATATTTGAAGTTCATTTCTGAGAACAGGTATGGGTCATTTATTATATCCCATTGTAATTGTAAGTCCCCTTGTCTCAAGGGAAATTAGACCCAACTCCTCAAGCCTATAGTTGTAATTGAAGTTTTCCAAACATCTAACATTTTTTGTAAATTTCCTTCATAATTTTTCCATCATAGTGATGTCCTTTTTGTATGGGGACCAGAGTTGAGCAGAAATCTAGCTGAGGTCTTGCATATGCCCTGTAGAGTGACAAGAGTACATGGGGTCCCTAGAACTAATATTCTTTCTTATAGCCTATGCTGATCTGTTAAAAGTGCTAATCAAAACATTGATCCATTTTGTAAAAGTTACTTCATAGTCAATTAGGACACCCAGACCTTTTTCAACAGTTGTTTCCTTAAGTTTTATACCACATAGACAGTAGTCATACTTTAGATTATTTCTGCAAATTAAACTTCATCCCCCACAGAACTGACCATTTTCCAATTTCGTTTAGGGCAACCTGAAGTGTGTTACAATCTGATATAATAGTGATAATTCCATCCAGTTTAGTACCATCTGCATATTTAGCAGACCCATAATCCAGGCCCTTTGTTAGGCTGGCGATAAAGATGTAAAAAATCATGGGACCCAGCAGTAGTTCCTTTCTTCCTCTGTCGAGGTACAATACTTTCCCACCTAGGGACCAGAACTTTATTGTTCCTGTAAATATTCAGCCTAGTTCTGCATGCATTTTAAATATTTATCTTGTTTTAATTTTTCTTTGTAATCATTTCCCACTGAATTCACAAATTTGTCATTGTTGTCTTTTTGGCTTTGTTGCTCAGAAGCCTTACCCTTGTTCATTCAACAACCATTTTGCCAAGTAAGGCTGTTTAAATCTTGTCACTGCAGCAGCAAGATTATTTTTTCCTGTGTGGAGTGTCTCTGTGCCAAGCACGACCTCTGACTTTGTGCTGATTGTCCGGATGGGCCTGTAAGGATAGACCCACTCGTATATGGTCTTCCAAGTGACCCACAAAAAAAAAAAGTCCCAGTCACTTTCTGCATCAGCTCTCTAAACAACTGGACCTCATCATATAACTAGAAAAAGAAAAGATGATGCACTTTGTCTGAGATTGCCATAATTAACTGTCTAAAAATGGCATGATTTGGGCCTTTGGATCAGCCTTTAATGAATGTTTGAATGCCTTTGAGTTAATGTGTTGCTTTCCATCCATGCTTGGTTACCACATTATCTCCTTCAGGAGGATAGTTTGAAACACAAAGTTGTTGCATGTAACTCCACGTGAGACTAACATCTGTACCTGTAAACATGGGAGTACCATGAGCCAGGCCCACTCTATCCATGGCTTCAACACAAGTTGGTCAGTTTACTGCTTGAATGGGGGAGGTGGGGCTTGCACTTGACATTCACATTTAGGAGGGATATATGATGGTATTCATTACAGTGCAGAGTCATTCTCCTTTTTAGGGATGACCATGATAAGAGCCTCACAGAACAATAGGTCGGTAACATCTCCTTATTCAGAGTCTCATCCTCCATGTTCCAAAGCCACTTAAGAGTCCCAAAAAACTTAGCTCTCTGCCTATCAGGCAGTCTGGATCTGTAGGACTTTGTATGAAAGTCCTGAAAAAACAGACTAATATAATTTGGGTGTATTGTCACATGGCACCTTTCATCTGCTATATTCATTATCACATGCTCCGTTTCCATAATCTTAGTACTAGAAATCAGTCCACCTTTTCTTCCACTCCCACTATTGCTACCTAGTTTTGTATAGGGCATATTAAACCTTCTGATTAAGGATCGTATTTATTTAAAATTTCAGTTGTATCATACTCTGGAGTGGGTTGTCTTGTGCTTTGGGAATGGTTTACTTGTTCAGTTTTCACCTTAAGCTTTTACATCCTGAGCTTTTTGCAAGCTGCACTGTATGTAATAATCTTACCCTTAGAAAAGCATTAAAGGCTTCCTATAATGTGATTCTCAAATTGTTCAGGGTATCATTTGTTTCAAAGTACAACTTTGTCAGTTTGCTTAAATTCATTTTCTTTTAGATGGGTGGTGTTGCAGCAACATCTACTGGCAGATGTTCCTAAACTCAGATCCCACATATTAAAGGGGAACAGTCAGCACAGAAAGCCCCATAACCAAATCTGGGGTTGGTCCTGGTTTGCACTTTGTGTGCAAAAACTTTTTTATTTGTTTACTGTAGTATAGTAGATTATATCAGACTTATTCTGCTTGCATGAAGGCTGTACCTACAAACTCTATAATCCCCTGCATCCGACATCAGAGGAGGGCTGCAGCACTGGGAGATAATCAGTAGCCTGTGGTGCATGTTAGAGCTTTCTTAAGTTCTGATCAGATTTTTGCCAGTCCCACTGTTGTCCTGAGGCTAGGTACAGTCCTCTCTGATGTTACTTAGCCCAAGGAGGACAGTGGGACCAGCAAACAAAAGATCAGAGCTTATAAAAATTCAGACATGCACTGCAGGTTATTGACTCTCCCGCTGCTGCAGACAGCTGCAGGGGATTCTGGGATTTGTGGTTATAAAAAATGTCATCTTGTAAGTGAGCAGAATTTGTCTGATACAATTTATTATACTGTAGAAAATAGAAATGAAAAAAAAATTTTGCACACTGTTCTTCTACCGGTCACAGGCAAACTAGGCATACTAGCAGTAAGCTACTTCAAGTCCCTTTCTGCCAAACATCGCAAGGGCAACGGTCTTTCATTTACAGAGCCCCGAAATGGCCTAACTGTATCAACGATGACCTTCAGAACCCAAACTCAACCCTTTCAGGTCTAAACTTTGCGCTTACCTAGCCACCACCAGTACATGTGACTACGATAAATCACGCGAACACTTCTTCCTTTTGGGACATCTCATCTGCAGCACTTATACCCCACCCCAGTGATACCCTGCTGTTAGTCTCACCTCACCCCCTGCTCCCCTACTGGTTCAGCTGACCCTAGCAGTGGTTTACTTAACATTTACCACAAGCTACCCACCTCCCCACTGTGTCCGCTTCCCCTTCTGCATTTGCACTGACAAGGCCCTCCGGGTGGCTCCTCAACATTCATCCTACTCCTCCTCCTCTGTATACTTATCCACTAGTGACCTCACTCCATTTCTTACTCCAGTGTCTACCACCCTTTGCTCCATTCCATTTGCACAGACAAGACACCTCCCCCAGGTTGCTCCTCTACATTTCTCCTACCTCTGCTTTTAACTCTAACTATCCATTTACCTACTACTCCCTTATGATGCTTCTCCTTTCTGTAATACTCTGGGCCACCCCCCTCTTTTTTTCTTCTCACCCCTCCTGTTTTCTTCTGTGATTCTGGTTCTCCATAGCTGTATTGATTGTAAACAATTCTTTGGAGTATGATTGTATTCTTCTGTTTTTATGTATTTGTTCAAACCATCTTAACTTTGCACCGTATGCTTATTTTATTTTTCAGTGACATGGAAGCTTTGTAAATGAGCTGTTAGCTCAAATATATTAATTCCAAGATATCAATAAATAAATACATAAAATAAATAGTCATCCAGGGTTAGCTGGTCCGTGCCCAGGAAATTAAGGAGGTGTGGCCAGTTACAGTTACATGGAGCTAGAAGGTTCCTGGCAGCTGGAGGCAAGAGAATGTTGGCTAATGAGAGTTCAGCATTCTGCTACATGCCCTTGAAGCAGTGCTGAAGATTTCCATCTCAAAGAAAATGATCCCAGACTTTATGGATCGTGGTGGCAGTTATAACACAACCATGTCCACTGGAGCATTTGCCACAACTGAAATCTGGGTTTGTAGAGTACACTGAAGAACAGAGAGATTGGAACTAAGAAGTAAGAGTGTGTCAGTACTCCCCTCTACTGCTTTAGGCAAGATGAACAAATATGGGCTGTAAGCTAACATTTTAATTGGACTGGGACACTTAATCTTGAAGAGCTGAAACCTTACCATTTGTAACAACAGATTGGAACATAGGAAAAAAAAAAATCTGCGTCACAGTGCTGACTTGGTAGTTTAAACAATCGTGTTAAGTGCAAGGTGGAGATTGGGAAACCCTTACATTGCCCTCTATGCCCTGTGGGAATAGGGGGCTGATCCATGCTCAGCAGGAATCTGCCTCTGGGCTACACATTCTGTGGAGGATGGAGAGTCCTCCAGAGCAGCCCCTTAGTTGAAGATTGGACCCCCTGGTGTCCTTTTCTAGTGCAGACAACCCCCTGTGTTTGACCAGGTGTGCTCCATATGCATAAGTGTAAACTGTTCAATTTTATGCTGTTTCTGGCAGAAGAGAAATTGTCATCTAAAGTGTATTACAAGATGAGTCTTAGCCTAAATGTACATCTGAGACTGTGGGAAGTAGAACAAATTAAGAGATCATGCCACTGTACCTAGTGGGGTGCACAAATAATTTAACTCACCACATTGAGGATAGCCCCTAGATGTTGTATTAACCTGCTTTGATGTTGAATTATTTTATTTGAAAATTGGTGACAGGGAAAGGCACACTAAGCCTTTGACTCATTTCTAGGTGTGACTTGGGGGAAGGGAGAGGTGGTTGCAACATAAATAGCACATCAACTCTTTTGAATTTATGATAAAGTGCACATAGAGAACTAGAGATGTCAAAGTACTGCAAGTGCAAATAAGCACTCAATGCATTAGCAGCAGGTGATATTACAGCACCTTATAAACCATGATATTGGGTAACTGCAGTGGGAAATTATCAGGAAGGGGATGCACAGAAGCAAAGGGGAGAGGGAAGGCGATTTAGCTGGCACCTTAAGGAGCCAGGCAAAGCAGAGAATCAGACGGAAGATGGAAGTTGGTTCCAAAGTGAAGGGAAGTGATAGGAAAAGGTTGATTGCTCAGCTGAGGAGTGGGGATAAGGAGTGGCAAAGGTGTGAGGACCCCTGGAGTAGAGGGGATAAGGGAGAGGAGGGATGGGAGGCAAGGGACCAAAAGCAGTATTTGGAAATGAAGGAGGTGCAGTGATCAGGCGAGGTGAATGTAGAGGGAAAATGGATGGGGAGGAGTAAAGTGTGCAATGAAAAGTATGGGGAGGGAAGTTGGAAGCAAAGCAGCAGAGGGTAGCTAGTCTGACCAGGGAAGTAGAGGGGGTGTTACCATATACCACGTCTGCATAGTCAAAAACCAGGAGCACCATTGTTGTTACAATCTTAAGATGGACCAGTGGAGAAAGACGATCGTTATTGCAGTGTAAGGCAGATTCTGGGGTGGAGCTTTGCATGGATGGCATCAGTATGGTCAGAGAAATCAAGCTTGCTGTTCAGCCACACACCAAGATACTTGAAGGAGCTGACCTCCTCAAGAAGGTTGCCATCCAAGTTGGTAAACTTGAGCAGAGTTAGGATTCTAGCCAGTTTATGACGTGTGCCAAAGCCAAGGTCATGGAAAGTTTTTTTGTGCATACTTGGAATTAAGCGTGAAACCAGTGCAGAACATTGTGGAAGTCTTGCTGGAGCAGACCTTCCACAGCTGAGGAGGAGGGACTGGTGGTGTAGAGGACTTATCTGCATACATGTGAGTTGGCACAGGCTGAGGGAAGGTAATTAAGGAAAACAGAGAAAGAATTGGACCCAGGATGGAGCCCTTTGGGACTCCCACCTGGGTGGGATGTGGAGGAGACAGGGCACTACCAACCTGTACTGACTGTAGATGGCCTGCTAGGTAAGAATGGAACCAGTCCACTGCAGAAGATGAGAACAGATGTCAGCTTATCCAGCAGGAGTGCGTGGGACACTGAGTCAAAGGCCTTGGCCAGGTCAGTGAAGACAGCAGCTGTGATGTGCTCCTGATCCATCCTAGAGAAGATATCAGTGACACACAGCAGGGAGGAGAGGGTAGAGTGGTGCTTCTATAAGCCAAATTGGAATAGGGAGAGGAAGTTGGTGGATGATAGGAACTTCAGCTTCTCTTGAAGATTGGCAAGAGAAGGGTGGAGGGAGACTGGTAGTTTCTGAGGAAAGAAGGACTCCCCCATTTCTTGAGTGGAAGAACTTTGGCCAGCATCCAGGACTGAGGAAGAAGGAAAGGCTGAGCAGATGGGTCAGAGGAGATGCTATTACAGGAGCAGAGATATGGAGTAGTTTTGGGTCCAGGTCATCAGGGCTGGATTTGCAATGGTTGAGGGAGTAGAGGGTGGTCAGGGTTCCTGTGTACAGTTTCAAAAAGCAGGGACTTGGCCTCTCACCCTGAATAGCAAAACTCCCAACTCAGGGGCACGTTTAGAAAATAATTTATTATACAAAACAATTTAGTAGCACCCCCCAAAAACAGAGTGTCAATATTTCACGCCACACAAGCACTTTTTCAAGATGACAGCCCCCTCTTGTGGACAAGATTTATACCATGATTACCATATTTTACAATGTATGTGAGGATTGCCATGTTGTACCATATACAATGCTTCTTTAAATATAAGACACACACCATCAAAATCCTTTCTAAAACTGAGGTGAATTAATGCTCTAAACCCCTGCCTATAAAAGACATTATTGCATAAATATCCAACACACTCATAACAATAAATATACTATAAATACTAACAGAAGAAACCCCCCCCAAAAAAAGTAGCCTTATGCCACATCTAACCAATTATCTGATTTAAGCATCAATATAAATGTTTATTACAATACATAACTGTAGTTGACTAGCACAGTCCACTGACCATGAAGCTGGGAATCTATCTGCGTTGCAACAAAGGGGGCAGTTAGAAATGTTCATTAAGGCCTGGAAAAATACCAGCCCTCAGTTTATGCTGCCAGAATGTGTCTCTGCACAGTAGCAAGTTATTCAAATCCCCTCCCCTTGAACCAATAGTCATATGTTCATTTCTTAAAAAAGAGAAGAACTGTCCCGGACCCTTCTTTTTCACATGCATAGCTAAAGCATTTTCATCTGTCTTATATGTTCCAGGATATGAGTTTTAAACTTTCTCTGTTTTGCCCACCAAAAAAGAACAGGTATATTGGGCTAGATATATCACTGCCTCAGTTCCACAGGTGATGAAATTCTTTAAACCAAACATCTTGTGTGCAATGGAAAAAACATCTACCTGAATATGAGGACATGCAGAACAATTCCCACATCTATGGGTTCCAATAGGGAGGTTATTGCTTATCTGCAGTCTTTCTGGACTCACAGCACTATGAACTATCCTGTCCTTGAGATTCTTCACCCTTCTGCATGTAACGGCTAAACCATCCTTAGCTATTTCTTTCAACACAGGTTCAATTCCCAGCAGATGCCTATTCTTTTCTAGTATCTCCACCACTTTATGACTCTGGGAAGTAAAAGTGGTGACAAATTTAGGACCCTTACTTTTCTGAGAGTTTCTCTTTTTAGGTGCCAACAATGTTTTCCTATCTATAACATCAACTTGGACCTTAGCCTCCCCAGACATGAGGCTGCATACCCATTTCCTCAAATTTCCCGATTAGGGTCTGTGAACTCTCTTCATAACTATTATTGGAGCTACAGTTACATGTCACTCTCATTAACTGCCCCTTGGGGATATTATTCACCACATCTGGGGTGGCAGCTATCATAATGTAACAAAGAATTACGATCTATATACTTGCAATACAGGTCAGTTGACACATTCCCCTCTGTATCCTTATAAAATCAAGGAATGCTACCTCCATTTTGCTCATATTCATCGTACATTTTAAATTACTGTTATTTTCTAAATATTTCTAGGGTATTGAAAGTTCCCAGGAGCACAGTCAAGTCCATCATTAGGAAATGGAAAGATTATGGAACCACCCAGACTCTTCCTAGAGCAGGCCGTCCTCCCAAACTGAGCAACCGGGCAAGAAGGACCTTGGTCAGGGAAGTGACTAAGAACCCAATGACCACCCTGACAGAACTACAGAGTTCCATAGCTAAGATGGGAGAACCTGTCCAGAGGACAACAATCTCTGCAGCACTTCACAGATGTAGCCTCTATAGGAGAGTGGCTAGACGGAAGCCACTCCTGAGAAAAGGCCACATAATAGCATGCCTGGAGTTTGCAAGAAGGCACGTGGCAGGCTCTGAGACCATGTGGCAAAAGATTCTCTGGTCTGATGAAACAAAAATTGAACTCTTTGGCCTGAATGCAAAGCGCTATGCCTGGCGCAAACCAAACACAAGCTCATCACCCATGTAACACCATCCCTACCATGAAGCACGTGGTGGCAGCATTATGTTATGGGATGCTTTTCAGCGGCAGGGACTGGGGCACTTGTCAGGATAGAGGGAACAATGAATGGAGCCAAATACAGGCACATCCTTGAGAAGAACCTGCATCAGTCTGCAATAGACCTTGGACTGGGGCGAAGATTTACGTTCCAACAGGACAACAACCCCAAGCATACAGCCAAAGCAACACTGGAGTGGCTTCAGAACAAGAAGGTGAATGTCCTTGAGTGGCCCAGCCAAAGCCCAGACTTAAATCCCATTGAGAATCTGTGGAAAGACTAAAAGATTGCGGTTCACCGACGCTCCCCATCCAACTTGACAGAGCGTGAGCAAATCTGCAAGGAAGAATGGGCGAAAATCCCCAAATCTAGATGTGCAAAGCTGATACAGGCATACCCAAGAAGACTCAAAGCCGTAATTGCTGCCAAAGGTGCTTCTACAAAGTATTGACTTAGGGGGGTGAATACTTAAGTAAACAAGATATTTCAGTTTTTAATGTTTCATACATTTTTGAAACACAATATAAATATTTTTGCCCCTTTAAATTGTTGAGTATGCTGTGTGAATCAAGGGGGGGGGGAAATCATTTCAATGCATTAAAAATTCTGGTAGTAACAACAAATTGTGACGAAATCCAAGGTGGGGGGGTGAATACTTTCTGAAGGCACGGTATCCATTTTCCCCATATCTGGGCGACTGGCTGTTGCTGGTCAAGCCCCTACAAAAGTCAGGGAACCTCTCAACTTTACAAAAAGCTCTCTGAACTCCCTGAGGTTCATCATCAAAAAGGAAAAGCCCAATTTTTTGAGCTAGCTCAGGTACTAGACTTCGCAGGAGCAAAACTCAGCACCCTGCAAGGGAAGACCCTGCTTCCAGTGATCCAAGCACAAAATTTCCTGGGCTTAGTGAACTCTTTTGCTCTGGGCCAGCTAAGGCTGGCCAGGCTTTGCCTCAGGCTCCCAGGATACAAGGCTTTCATGAGAGCCATAGTTCTCGATACCAGATTTCAAATAAGGGGCATCTAGTATTACCTCACAGCTCACTGGTCTCATAAGAAAGATTCTCTGTCAAAGCTGTCATCAATCACAAGAGCACTCCTTCAGCCTCTGGACTGGCGGAAAGAAAAGAAAAATCTCAGGGAAGGAATTTCATTCCAATAAAATCATCCCACAAAAGGTCCTTGCCACAGATGCCTCTCTACAAAGATGGAGACCTCATCTGCAGGATCAATCTATAGGTGGCACATGGACCCCCAGAGTGTCCACTTACCACATCAGTCTGCTCAAACTCAGGACTGCATTCCTAGCCATCAAAACCTTTGCCCCACTGTTAAGAAGTCTCTCTGTGCTAATCAGAACAGACAATACCACTGCCACGTTCTACATCAAACAGGATGGCACAAGATCCACCAAACTCTGCACAGACGCAATGAGAATTTGATCTCTGGCCTACTACCTGGACATGCACCTGTCAGCCAAACATCTTCCAGGCAATGATAATACCCTGACTTGCCTCAATCAGGGACACCACAAGTGGACCCACCATATATACACACACATTTTATTTATATACACACATACATATATATATATACACATACATACATACATACACACACATATATACACACACAAAAATATATATACACACATATATTCACATAAATACATTTAATTAGCATACATTTTTAATTGCGTTTCGTTCAGGATTGTGACAATGTTTCAATACTGTATAATAAATCTTTATGTGGCAGCAACATGGTGACTTCATTCGTGTATTTGAGTATGGGTTGAAAATACACTTTGGTTAATTTTTTTAATACATTTTAAAATCAATAGTGTAGCATGTGTCAAAAGCATAGAAAGCTTACAAAATTCTGTAACATAAGAGTTTAGTAAGGAGAAAAGCATTTTGCTCAATGGTCTAGCAAATATCAAAGAGACTGCTGTGTTAATAGCCTTGTTACTAATGGGGAACAGATTAAGCTGGTTTTCAGGTAGGGTCATTTTTTCCCCTAAAAAAAAAAAAGATTTTATAACAAATTTTCAGGATAGCAGATGAACCATCTAAGTTTTTGCAGTATTTTTGTGATTTTAATTAAAAACATTCCAAGCTTTAATAAAGATTGCTGATGCTATTTTGCACAGTTTATTACGAATTGACATTTTTATAAAGAAAATTGGCTTTAAACCATTATTTCATACCTTTTTACTGGACAGATATATGAAGCATATGGAAGGAATATGCAGCCTAGAAACTGCAAAATACTTTGAAGTCAACTTTACTCCTAAGTGTGGTACGGCATGAAAGCAACAAGATGTCAAACTGACTGACTGCTACACGCTTAACTCCACTGTGCAATGGTTCACTGCACTATAAACAGTGTACTGCACTTTTTCAAGTGATAACACTTGTTTTCTATTTTATTCGCCAGTCTAATTAAATAACTCAAAAATACACACTTCTCTTGAATAAGAAATACATCTTTATTAAAAAATGCTTCACATTTGTAAACAAAATTTTGGAAAAAGACATCACAGACCAAAATCAGCAACACTAACTGCCAGTACTACCCAATGAAATGCTGGTTACCTGCCATCAGGGATAAGAGTACAAAACTATTTCCGGTTAACACAGGGAGAACAGAAGCTGGGAGTGGTGTAGAGCACTGGCTGTGGGACAGCAGTTTTCAGAGAGACCCTCTGCAAACTGCAATGCTGCCCAATTTGCACACACCTCTCTGGATTGAGGGCACTAGACTCCAAGCAGAATTGGATGGGATTTGATTGACCAGTCTGCCACTGCTGCCAGAGACGACACCAGGGAGGAGGAACGGCTGGACTGTGGTGGGCTTGGGAATGGTGGTGGTGGGTCAAAGGCACATTCCACAACTGGCACCTCTATGCAATTCCTTCATTGCTTTGCTGAGGTGGGACTGCCAGGAAGAGGCAACCATGTTTGAGGCCAAGGAAGATGTGGGGGCATTCCGTAGCAGAGACGCCAAGGAGGGTGGAAGAGGAAGCAACTTCTGTTACAGGGAGAGTTTAAATAGCTGGGGAGGTGTCTTAGCATGCTCAGTGGCTTTCGTTGAGGTGCTGCCTGTCCACAACTTGGGTGCAGGGGGAGTAGGAGATCTCTGCACCTCGACCTTACACTGATGACTGAAGGAACAGTACAGGGAGGCAGGGTCTGGTTACATCGGGGACTGGGGACCCACCTGGGAAGATAAAGGCCTATAATACAAGAGCGATGGCCTGCATCCATCCAGGAGGGGAACCACAGACAGTGCACAGTTTAAATGTTATTTTGATGAACACTGAAACTAACCCAAGATAGGGGAGGCAAACTGCACCCCTCCCCCAACCTGAAGTAGAGAGCAGAAGAACCCAACATGCAAATTAATACAGGAAGCAGGGTGGAAGAAATGAAGGGGGATAGGAGTGGATGCATTAAAGAGAAGCGGAAGGAGGACAGCAAAAGGACAAAGGGTAACAAAAACTAAAGCCACGCGTACGAATGCTAGAAGACTAGGAAACAATATTCCAGACCTAGAGGCCAACCTGGATACTGTGGCTGTTTTTGAGTCATGGTGCAGTGAAAACCATGACTGAATATGGCCATACCAAGCCGTACTCTGTTCAGGAAGGACAGGGTGGGAAGGAAAGGAGGGGATGTGGTACTTTATGTGAGGGGCGGCCATTAAAGCGACCGAGATACAGGGAATACAGTACTGGAGGGCAGAGGTACTGTGGGTCCAAGACAGGGAATGGAGCCAGTATTATTCACACTGGTGTGATATACAGATCTCCTGCATAGGGGAAGGAGTTAAATAAGGTACTGATGGAAGTCATTAGCAAGACAGCAGAAAAGGGGGAGGAGCCGCAGTTGGGGGACTCCAGTCTGCCTGCTGTAGACTGGTGCCTCCCAGCTGCGGCTTCGGCTAGAATCAGAAAAATCTTGGGATTCCCTGCAGGGGACATTCCTCAGGCAACTACTCAGTGAACCCACTCGTGATGGGGCAATACTGAACCTGGTATTCACTAATAGGGACAGTGTTGCAGATGTCAAGGTGTGTGTGGAGGGCCAGCCCACCTGGCGACCAGCGACCACCATACAGTGTGGTTCAGTATAAGGACAGCTGTGGAATCGAACCACACAAAAGTGAGGGTCCTAGCCTTCAGGAGGGCAGATTTTAAAAAGACGGGTGAATGCCACAGGGGTAACATGGTGGCAGGGGGAGGGGGGCCTAGAGGAACAGTGGGGGAAACTAAAAGAGGTGGGAGAAAAGGTAAAAAGCTAAGAGGGTAGCATTCAGAAGGTACAAAGAGACAGAGGGAGGAGGATAGGGAGGTGTATAAGGGAAAACAGAAGAAAGCAGGGAGAGCAGTATGGAGTGCAAACTGAAGAAAGAGCAGGCAAGGCAGTAACTAAAAGGGAGAAAACTTTTTTTTTTTTTTAGGTATGCAGGGAAAAAACAAACAAAAAAAAAGACCAGGGGTGGGATGGCAATGTTAAGAAGGGAAGGGAGGACTAGTGGGGGAGAGACAGGAAAGGGCAGACATCCCGAACAAATACTTTTTTCAGTGTGTTCAGAGGAAAGAGATGGGAAAGGGCCACAAAAATGTAACTGGAGCATTTGAGAGGTGGACACTAGCCTGTCTCTGGAGGACAGAGTCCAAAAGGAACTCACAAATCTGACAGACAAAGCAATAGGGCCAGACAGGGTCCACCCAAAGGTACTAAGGGAGCTCAGGAAGGTACTTGGCTTACTGGAAACAGTTATGCCGGGAGAACAGGCTTCAGCAGAAGGGACACTGCATCTGCACTTTAAATTGCTCTTTGCACTCCTGTGACTTGCTGACTGTAACATCGGGAATGTTGCCCAAGTGTAGGAGGGGGTCCAGCAGCGGAATGAATCAGAGGGCCAGACCTTACAGGGGTGGGGCACAATCTTCCTACAAAGCCACACGCCACCCACTGGTGCAAGCATACTGAGTGAGCGCCACTCGGCGAGGAAAAACCTGTTGGTAAAATCTACTACAAGATACTAAAAATGCATTTAACCATCATACTGGGGGATGGCTTCTGATGGGATTTTGGTTAGTAAATGAACAGGCAAAGGATAATTGCAACAGCTTTAGCAAAGGAATGGCCTATATGGCTATGAGGGGTCAAATTTGTTACAAAACAGGGTGCTCTTGTAAAAAGACGTAATTTGTTTACGAATGTGAGGAAATTGGTCTTAAGGCAATTTTTTTTTTAGCAAAAACAATGTGTTCGAGGTAGTAAATCCCAGGGCAAAAGGTCTACTTTGTTTTATTTTATTAGCCCAAAGTGGAGATGTTGAATTTAACCTGGGACCTGAGGATATAAAGGGACTTACAATAACACGTGAGAATGCTAGAAGCTTCACATACAAAACTGATGAATACAGGGTTTGGGCAGCTGAAATGGATATTTTAGCAATCTCTGAGACTTGGTTACATCAAGGAATATTCAACAATGAGTTACAACTGGCAGGGGTCAGGCTACAAAGATAAGATAGGGAGAAGAGGGGTGATGCTATATATAAAAAGACAGTTTAGGACCTTAGCAAACATTATTAACTAGGGAGGTGGAAGGAATTGATTGTTTAATGACAGAATTGTTAGAAATTAAATTAGTGGTCAGTGTCTTATGCCCCCACAAAAAAAAACAAAAAAACAACTAAAATAAGAACCTTTGATACCTTAGCAGAAATACTTTGAGAAAATAAGAGATCAGTGTGTAATACTAACGGGGGATTTTAACGCAGACTGGCAACAAAATAGAGGAAACAAGTTAAAAAGTTTTGAAGCTTTGGGCCTACAACAAATAATCCACCAACCTACTAGAAGCTTAAATAACAGAACACATGGTCCAATATTGGACCTGTTCTTTGTTTCCCAGGACCAGACAGTAGAAGGCTGGAAGATTCTACCATTGAATCTGGGAGACCATAACCCTATACAATATTAACTAATTTTGCAAAAAGTCTTGGGAAACAGAGAACAGGACCATTAGGCAAGGGATTTAAAAAGATCTTTAAGGAATAGTCTTCATAGTTTTAACTGGGACAGTGTACCTGATCCCAAATCTTAACTTAGCTATCCAAGAGTTTACAGATATTTTGGTAATTGTACAACTACATGCTTTCTCAGAAGTACTACCTGTGAGAGGCAAGGGAGAGCATAGGAGTGCATGCACCAGAAACTTTAACTCATGGTTGAAGAACTGGTGCTGTGAGGAAGGGTTTGGATTCATTGGTGACTGGGGACCCACCTGGAGGGATAGAGGTTTGTTCAAGCCTGACAGCCTGCATCCATCCTGGAGGGGAATCCAAGCACTCAACGATAAGTTTAAATGCTACATTGACAAGCATTTAAACTAGCAAAGGGGGGTGGCAGGCCAGCAAGGAGGTACCTACTTGCTCACCCCCCACAGCTAGCAGTGGAACCAGTGAACCAGAGGAGTGGCTATCTCTGCAAAGCAGTGTGCAAAAGATGGAGATTAGTGCCCAAGAGGTGGATAAGCAGAAAATGGGCAAAATTCAGCAGAAGGGCAGACAGCAAGGAGAACCAGGGATAAATGACAACCAAGGAAGGGGCTGGAGTAGAACAGTGAGACAGTCTAGGGAGGTCAAATCATGGAAAGCCATGTGTGCAAATGCCAGGAGCCTTAGCAACAAGATGGAAGATCTGGAGGCTGTCATGGTGCAGTCAGACCTGGACATTGTGGCCATCACTGAAACCTGGTGTAATGATAACCACGACTGGGAGATGGCCATACCTGGCACAACATATTCAGAAGAGACAGAGCAGGCAGGAAGGGAGGAGGTGGCACTCTATGTGAAAATGACATAAGGGCCACAGAGATCCAGGAGGAACAAAATGGGGAGAGATACTGTGGGTCAAGCTGGAAAGGAAAATGGGACAGCCATCTCGCACAGGTGTGGTCTATAGACCACCAGCCCAGGAGGAAGAAACAGATAGGGAGTTGATGCTAGCCATCCAAAGGATGGCAGACAAGGGTGAGGTAGTACTGGCTGGAGACTTCAATATTCCAGACGTGGACTGGAGCATCCCAGCAGCAGCATCAACTAGGAGCAGATTTATCCTGGACTCCCTTCAGGGTGCCTTCCTCAAGCAACTGGTCATGGAACCAACTCGGCAGAAGGCAATACTGGACCATGTGCTCACAAACAGGGACAGTGTGATGGGGGTAACAGTGGGAGAGCACTGGAAACAGTGACCACCAGTCATTGTGGTTTGAAATCACAGAAAGAGCAGAACCAAACCACACAAAACACGATCCTGGATTTTAGGGGGCAGACTTTGGGAAATGGGGAGAAACTTGAAAGAGGCATTAAGGGAATGGGACAGAAATCATGGGTTGAGGAACAGTGGGCAGTATTTAAAATGGGGATTACAAGAACAACAGAATTATGTATAAGCAGGTTAGCAAGAGGAAAAGGAAGGAGGAGACCATTATGGTTTTCCAAAGAGGTAGCAAAGAAAGTGAAAGCCAAAAAGATTGCATTCAGGCAATACAAAAAGACACAGGCAGAAGGGGATATGGAGAAGTACCAGGAGAAGCAAAGGGAGGCAGGGAGGTCAGTAAGGGAAGCCAAAGCTCAGACAGAAGAACACATTGCAAAATCAGTGGGTAGAGGGGACAAAACCTTTTACAGGTACATAAGTGAAAAAAGAAAGACAAAGGGAGGGATAGTGAGATTGAAGGGGAAGGATGGGGCGTGGAGGATGACAACAGTAAAGCTGACATACTGAACAGGTATTTCTGCTCAGTCTTTACTGAGGAAGAGGAGGTAATGGGTCTGAAGGAGTACAAGGGTGAGAATGGTGCAGAAATGGACACAAGTCCCTTTACACGAGAAAGGGTCCTGAAGGAACTGGAAGTAATAAGAGTTGATAAAGCAATGGGGCCAGATGGGGTGCACCCAGGGTCCTTAAAGAACTAAGAGGTGGTGGCTGAACCTCTGGCTATCCTGTTTAGCCGATCACTGGAAACAGGGAGGTACCCAAAGACTGGAGGACAGCAGATGTAATCCCTTTATACAAAAGTAGGAACAAAGAGGAAGCAGGGAACTACAGACCAGTCAGCCTCACCTCGGTAGTGGGAAGATCATGGAAGCACTCACTGAAGGAGAGATTGGTGGAACATCTGGTTGTCAATGGACTACAGGACCCAAGGCAGCATGGTTTCACCAGGGGGAGGTCATGTCAGACCAACCTTGTTGAATTTTTTGACTGGGTGACTAGGGAGGTGGATCAGGGAAGGGCAGTGGACATGGCCTATCTGGACTTCACCAAGGCCTTTGACACTGTGCCACATAGAAGACTATTACACAAACTGGGGAATATGGGTGTGGGCAGGACAGTAGTGTGGTGGGTAGGTAACTGGCTGGGTGGCAGGACACAGAGGGTGGTGGTAAATGGCTGTCACTCCACAGAGGGAAGAGTGACCAGTGGGGTACCACAGGGATCAGTGCTGGGACCGTCCTATTCAACATCTTCATCAGTGACATGGTGCAGGACCTAGAAGGCAGAATTTCACTGTTCGCTGATGACACAAAGCTCTGTAACAGAGTAGACACACCAGAGGTGTAGACAGAATGAGAAGCTACCTGCAGAAACTTGAAGAATGGTCAGGGTTTGGCAGTTGAAATTCAATGCAAAGAAGTGCAAGATAATGCATATGGGGCACAAAACCCTGGCACAATATATCAGTTGGGGGTGAGGATATAGCATGCACCAAGCAGGAAAGGGATCTTGGGGTTGTCATCTCTGATGACCTCAAGGTAGGGAACCAGTGTGACAAGGCAGCAGGTAAAGCAAATAGGATGCTGGGATGCATAGGCAGGGGCATCACCAGCAGGAAAAGGGAGGTCATAATTCCGCTATACGAGACACTAGTGAGGCCCCACCTGAGTACAGTGTACAGTTCTGAGACCATACCACGTAAGGACATAGGGTAGAGAAGGTCAGAGGAGGGCAACAAAGATGGTGCATGGATTGCATCACAAGTCCTATGAAGACAGGTTGAAGGAACTGAACATGTACCCTGGAGGAGAGGGAGAGAGGGATATGATAGAGACATACAAGTATCTTACAGGGAGGAACAGGGTGCAGGAAAACACTATTTTTAAGCGAAAAGATGTTCCAGGACTAGAGGGCATGGGATGAAGCTGGAGGGGGACGATTCAGAGGAAACGTGAGGAAGAATTTCTTCACAGAACAGGTGGTGGACAAGTGGAACACCCTGCCAGAGGAAGTGGTGGGGGCTGAAACAATCACGGGATTTAAGAATGCATGGGATAGACATAAAGGAATTCTGGAGGTCAGGGGTAAGGGGCAACAGACTTCTAGGAAAACAAACTGAACTTACAAGCTCAAATGGGCAGACTGGGTGGGCCATAGGCCCTTATCTGCCGACACTGTCTATGTATCTATGTATGCTCCAAAGATACAAGAGAGAGAGAGGAACAAAGATGTACCATGGCTAAAGGATAACCTAAAAATACTGTTACGAATAAGAAAGAGTATGGAAAAAAAAGCTAAAAACAAAAACAGCAGAGGACTAGAATGAGTTTAAAACCCGGAGAAACAAATGTAAAAAAAGAAAGACGGCAAAAAAAAAAAAAGGGTATTACCAAAGTAGCTTAAATAGAATGCAGGATTCTAATAGGTTTTGAAAAAACATTACAGAATTAAGAAATCCAGTTAAAACTAGAAATACAATCAATTTATTAAAAGGGGATGCATTAGTTGAAGATCAAAAAGAGGCTGCTATAGAAGATATATTTGTGCAGATGTAACCTCAAGGCTCCAGTCTGTACTACCACTATAATTGTATCTCTCTGCAATTCCTTGCTGTACCTGTCTGGTTGAAGAGAATAAATAAAATATATTGAATTTCAAAAAAAAAAAAGAAAGAAGTTGCTAGTTTATTTAATTCCTACTTTAAGGATTTAGATTTAGGAAGATTGAAATAAAAGTAGACAAAGAAATGAAAAAGGTTGAAAGTGTCAAAAAGAGAAGGAATGGATGGTGTTGAAGAAAGATTCTTAAACACTGGAGCGGATATACTTGCTCCAATGATTACCCAGTTTTATAATTGGAGTTTGAGTGATTCAGTAGTACCTGAAAACGGGAAAAATCATTCCCATTTTAAAGGGGGGATAGCGCTACCCCTCAAACTATAGACCAATAACTTTATTCCACATCCCGAAGGTGTGGAGAAACTTATATATTACCAGTTTAGCCAGTACCTTGATCGAGAGGGGATCTTAAATGAAAAGGGAAGGGAAGGTCCACAAACACCAGCCTGATAAGACTTCGATAACCTGGTTGCAACATCATTAAACCAAGGTAGGAGTACAGGAGTGGTGTTAGTGGACCTCAGCAAGACCTTTGACTTAGTACGGCATGAAGGCCTGCTGGAGACATTGGCTGATACTGGGGTACAGCAAGAACCTCTGCTGTGGTTCAGGTCTTACCTAGCTGAATGTAGACCATACATTTCATGTGGAGCTGCTGTCTCAGGTCCGGTGGCTATAAAAAGTGGAGTCCCACAGGACTCAATATTGGGCCCAGTGTAATTTAATATCTATGTAAATAACTTACACGCATGAGAGGTAGTGGGATCAGACTTTATGCAGATGACACAGTTGTAGTGGCATCTATAAATAGTCCCGAGGACCTGAGACAGCAACTCCAGATCGATTTTAGCAGCCTGCAGAAATGGATGAGAGATTCCAGCCTGCTATTTAGTACCAAAAAAAAAAAAAAAGACGTTCTCTGTAGACCGTAAAGATAAAAAAGTCCAACTTGGAGATTCAATTTTCCGATGGGACTACGGTACTGAACATATCAACTTACAAATATCTAGGAGTCCTTGTGGACTCCAGATTAACTTTCATAGAACATATTCAATCACAAATAAAAAAAAAGTGAATCAGAGCATTGTGAAGGGTATCTGGCTATTTATATCTCTCTCTATATCTATATCTATATATATCTATCTATATCTATATATATCTATCTATATCTATATATATCTAGAGATACTAGAGCTAGATTAGTGAAACAACTATTGTTGCCAGTGGCAGATTATGGTCTTCCACTGTATATGAATTCCAATCAAAATTCCCTAGCTAAACTACACCAACTGTATTATAGAATGGGGAATATTTTTTAATAAGGAAAGGTAATAAACCACATCATTGATTAGTCTTCCATGAGCTAGACTGGCTTCAACCTGCAGCTCAGAGGGTTGTGGTCTTCAATCTGTGATGGGCCAATTCATCAGGAAAAAAAAAAAAAGACACTTTAGCCCATTTAGTTCAACTTGAACCAAATCAAACACAGCTGATTAGATTAAGGAAGTCCTCACTGAAAATACCAATGATTAGATCACTGAACAGGATGGGGGATATCACACTACAGAATAGTCTGGCCAGAAACTGGAATAAATAGCCACGACATAATATCTGATTTGCAGAGGTTTAAAAATACACTGCATAAATATTTGAAAACTACATGCCAATGCTTTAGATAATTGTCAATTGAGTGGTTTATGTTTCAGTTATATCTGTAGTATGTATTGTTCGTGGATTGCATGAAACCTTGCATGTCTGGCAAGCTTGTAATTTTTTTTTTTTTTTAAACCACAGGACATTGTTTTAAATGGGGTTATACCACAACAATGGACCCTGCATAAAATAAATGTTTATCAAATCAAATACCAGAGGACTGGATTGGGTAAAAGGGAAGAGGCTGGCAATTATAGGCCAGTCAACCTGACTCTGGTTGTGTGAATGTTAATGGAGTACTGTAGAAAGAATGGATTATGGAACATTTTGAATCCAGTGGGTTACAAGAGCCAAGGTAGCTTGAATTCACAGAGTGGGGTCATGTCAAATGAAATCTGACAAAATTCTTTGACTGGGTGACCAAGGGACTAGATCAGGGTGGAGTGCTGGACACAGACTACCTTAGATTTTAGTAAGGTCACAGACACCATTCCACATAGGAGACTAGTAAGCAAGTTGGGTAGCTTGGGAGAGGCTCCAAAGTTGGTAAACTGAGTAAGGAATTGGTTAAGGGACAGGCATCGGAGGGTGGTGGAAAATGGAGTGCACTCAGAGGAAGGTAGGGTAACCAGCAGGATGCTGCAGGGATCAGTGCTGGGACTCATTCTCTAATGTCTTTATAAGTGACACTGCAGAGGAGCTGAAAGGGAAGGTCTGCCTCTTTGCGGAGGACACCAAACTCTGTAATAGGGTAGACACTCCGGGGGTGGGAGTTAGCAACTACCTGAGAAACCTAGAGGAGTGGTTAAGGTATGGCAGCTGGGTTTCAATCTGAAAAGTGCAAAATAATGCAGAAACCCAAGGGTGGAGCACAAAATGGGGGAGAGAATGGTACTGATGTCTACCAAGCAGCAAACAGATTGGGGGTTGGGGTGATCATGTCTGATGACCTAAAGGTGGCCAGACAGTGCAACAGAGAAATGGGAGGGTGAGGGATACTGGGGGTGCATTAGGGAAAGGTATCACCAGCAGAAAGAGGGATGTGGTGTTGCCTCTATATAGACAGCTGGGAAAACCCCACTTAAAGTACCATGTCCAATTCAGAACATCACATCTCTCAAACAACATAAACAAAGTGGAAGCAGTCCAGAGGAGGGCAACTAAAATGATGCAGGGTTTGCATCAGAATCCCTATAAGCAGAAATTAAAGAACCCAAACACATACACCTCATAGGGTGAAACAAGGGGTAAAAGAGAAGCATTTTTCAGGAGAAAAAAAAAAAAAGATGCTCAATGATAAGGGAGCATGATAAGAAACTGGAGAGGGACAGATATAGGAGAAATGTGAGAAAGTACTTCACAGAAAGTGTGGTGGATTCCTGCAGTAGTTTTTTCAGCAGAGGTGGTAGAGCAGAAAACAGTAGTGGGGTTCAAGAATGCATGGGATAGATGAAAGGGAAGGATGGAGATCCAAGTAGGAGCTATGGTGATACTACAGGCAGGGAAAATGGGCAGACTGGTTCGGTCAAGCAGTCCTCATCTGCTAGCAAATTCTATATTTCTGTACAACAGCAAAATAACCAATTCAGAAGTCAGAACTGTGAATCCATAATTTTTATTAAGAGGAACACCCAGCTCCCCAGAAGAAAAGCAGCAATTTACAAATTTGCAAAGTGTAATTTTTAGCCAGCCCAGTGATGTAGAGGGCGGAGGAGCCTCACCTCTCCCCATGCTGGCAACGAGCTTGGGTTGCTGGGAGAGGACTGAATGGCCACCTGGCAGCTCAGTGGTAGTACAAGCAGATGGGGTGGCTGGGCGAAACTGGGTCACCGGTTCCAGCACACATGCGTGCCACCATGCACATGCATGAGTGCATCACTAACGATGTAGGGGGAGAAACCCAGGGAAAAGGGAACTATCCCCCCCAGTATGTGATGGCCCTCGGAACACTTGGGTCCCACACCATGGGGATCCCTGCTGGTGTGATGGCAGAGGGTAAATGCCAAAAAAAGTGTGTAATTTTAAACAATTTACTTGCCTGCAGTATTTTTGGTTTTTATCTGGTTGATCCAGCGCCACACCCAAGGCCATTACTGGCAACTACTTCACCCATAGTCCCCTGCGTCCAGCCCTCTGATGATTCACCCTACAGACTAAGCTGCGGGGACACCTATACACCTTATATAAAATAGTGGATGGATGACCATCCACAACAAGGCTGTGGTTCCCTCGAGGGATGTTGATGACATCATAGAGACCTCATCAACATCTTGAGAGGGAAACACAGCCTTATCTGTGGATGGGCGAACATCCACTGTATTATATAGTATATGGTTAGGACTCATTTAATTTTGAACATTACTGGTTACCTTCTGTATTTTTATTCAGTGTTCCTGCTCCCACTCTACTTCTCCACTGCCACTCATTTCAGGTTCACTGCGCTCGCGCTGGCTGGGGCTTCTCCTCACTCCCACTCTCTCACAGCGGCAGTGTTTATTTTTAAAAATTAAGCTAACAAAAAAATAAATAAATAAAAATTGTTCCTTGACATGAAGCCGTCTAAGGCCATTTGTGTCAGGAGTAGCAGCATCCACTGCTCTGCACCCACTTAATCGTGCCGTTTCTTTCTCCGATGCAGCGATTTGAGTCAGCCAATCAGGAGGTTGGACAAAGCTAAAAAGTTGTTGTACTATCAATGTTTATTGAATAGAATCGGAATTACAATCCTTTGAGTCACACTCTTTTGCAAAGGCTCCACGTTAGTTACAAAGTATGGAGGAAATACATTTACAGTAAAAAAAGAAACATATACAAACAGTATTAGTGCAACAGTACAGGGTTATGCAGTCATAACTTTATCTTATTTAGATGGTGACAGTAGCTGGTGGCATACGAGATGTCCCTTATCAGAGAAGTGCAGGATGCAGTTTCGTGGGATCTAGAGTGACCCCGAGTCAGATATCTGGGCAGGGGAGAGGGAGGGAAAAAGACAAGAGAGGGACTGGTCCCAGAAGAAAGGAGGGTTATCTACAGTCACATAATGCAGAGTCAAAGAGTTGTGTTTTGAGACCTGTTTTAAATACGGAGAGACTATGGGTCTTGGAGATAGGGGGCGGTAGGCTATTGAGCCATAGTGGGACGCGGTAGCGGAATGATCTTTACCCAAGTGATGTTCTACAGTGGGGGAAAAGGAAGGAAGTGTTGGCTGCGAATCTTTTAGTCCGCCTGTAGGGGGCTGCGCTGATAATCGGGTGGAGGCCAATGGGATCTAGCTGGAATTGTGTTTTTTTGGCAAGGACGCAGGAGTAGTACTTTAGCCTTCCTTGGAAGTTAAGCCAACCAGTCACAGCATAAAGCTCACAGGTATGCGTAAACCGGTCACTGCCTGTGACTAGGCGGCAAGCTCTGTTCAGAGCAGTGTTGATGCAGCGTAGGGCAGTCGGTTCCTCAGAGCCGTAAATGACTATCCCGTAGTCCACCAAAGAGAGGATAGAGGAGGAGACCGCAAGATGCATGGCCTGGGGAGGTAAGCAGTGTTTAAGCCTGTAAAGGATCTCCACTCTAGCCTCGACAGTGGAGGATAGAAGTTGTATGTGACTATGGTAGGAGAGGGAAGTGTCTAATGTGATTCTGAGACATTTAAAACATGAAACTTGTTCTAGAGGGGGAGCCATGAGGGTTTTTTTACTAGTAGGGACATATGACTGTGTGGGCTTTGTCGGTGCGCAAAGATCATGGACTTAGTTTTTTGGTAATTGATAATAAGGCGGTGTTCAGTGCACCAAGATTCTAGCTCCGTAAAGAAGTCCTGCAGGGCTAGTTGGAGAGAGCTAGGCCGAGAGTGTTTCCAGAACACTACAGCATCATCAGTGTACAGTAGCAGGCGACCACTGCAAGACTTGGGGACAGAGTTTAAAAAGAGGGTGAACAGTAAGAGGCCGAGTATGGACCCCTTCGGGACACCAGAGCATACTCGTTTGCATGAGGAGAGGATTGTGTTGATCTTGACTTGTTGTGACCAGCCTGAGAGGTAGTCTTTGAACCAGGCGGTGACCTCATGAACAAAGTTGAGTTGAGGAAGGACACGGAGCAGTAGCTCGTGACTGACCATGTCAAATGCCTTGGTCAGATCCACGTAAATAGCCCCAGCCGTGGAGCCTTGGTCTAGGGCCTCATGGATGAATAAGGTGAGTTCAGTGACGGTACTGTGGCCTCTCTGGAAAGCATGCTGTTCTCAGCAAAATAGGTTGTGTTTAGTTAGGTGGTCAGTAAGCTGGTCCGGTACTATCTTTTCAAGTGCTTTGCAGGGGTAGTAGTATCAATATTGGTCTATAGCTGCTTGTGACTGTGGGGTCGCCGCTCTTCAAAATAGGGGCGATTATGGCTCTCTTCCAGGCTGAGGGGAATTGACTAAGGCATAGTGACAGGTTGAGAATTTTTGTAAGATGAGGTAGTTTCACATCCAGGGTCAGCCGAATGAGTTTGAGATCAAGGGAGTCATTGTTATATCAAGCATTAGCCAGGGCTTTGGAGGTGTAGCATTTTGCCTCGGAGCAGGATACGACTCTTAATCTAAAGGGTCCAATGTGATGTCAGAACGACAGTACATCTTTTCTGACCTTTGAAAAGTCCTACAAGATTTGAAAAGCCACCGATTTCTATCTATAATAAGCTCTAACCACATACTATAATGCATATAATAACCCTGTACTACTTATGCAGCGCATAAGTAATTCAAACTTACTATAAGCATTAAGGCATATAGGTGTCCCCCTAGAGCTTAGCCAGTTGGGCGCATCCTTATAGAGCTGGCCATAGGAGATTCTGGGTGAAGTAGTTGTCTGTAATGGCCATTGGAGGGTTGCATGATCAACCAGATAAAAAGAAATACTGCAGTGAGTGAGTAAGTTTTATATATATATATATATATATATATATATATATATATATATATATATATATATAAATATATATAAAACACTTTGCAAATTTGAAATTGGGACCTATAGGCCCCGCTGTTTTTTCTTGGGAGATGGGAGTTCCCCTTTCATGGCATTTTAGAGCACTGTAATTTTTTCTGGTCTTGTAAGATGCCAACCAGTTTGAAGCTGCTTTAGCTTTTTTAGATTTCAAATATTTGAAAAGGGGTGCCTTTTCTGATAGGTATCCTCTGGCTTCCATCAGTATTGTCTTCTTTTTCTGTTCAGATGGCTGTGTATCACCCATATGAACTGGCATGCAACTAGCACTGCTCCTTGACCTTGTGGGCAATTGGTATTCAAACACAGGGTATTAAATAAGACCAAGAAGTTTCCCACATGAAAGTGTGAATCAACTGTGAAAATGGATAGCACCTGGAAAAGATTAGCAAAATGAAAAATGCGTTATTTTTACTGTATTTTGAATGGGTAAACTTGAATAAAAACATAATTTAGCAGTCTATTGGTATACAATTCAGAAAATGATTAGCATTGCCCTATGACGATATACACAGCATTTTGCTCTGCTACACCAGCAGTTTAATACCCTGCAAACAGCTGAGAATGTTGATGAAAACCTGGACTAGCCATATTAAAAGGTAAGTTCCTTTGAATAATTTCAACTCTAAATACTATAAGGATTCAAAATGAGGAAAAGACCTCATAAGACCGGAAAGGTAATCTAAAATGGAACGAAAAGATACAGTTGAAACGTTTTACCTTAACATGCACTGCTGCTTTAAGAGACCCTGGAGAAGGAGATAAACTGCTGGGCTGTCACTAGTATTGGGGAGCCACACTAATTACAAACATAAAATATTATTTATAAATGTATGTTTGGACTAAACAGTGTTGCCCAGCAGAATGTAAGGACGTCAGAATGCAAACTACAAAGAGAGGCAATAAAATAATCCAAACTAATATGAACAGCTTCCTAAACATCTAAAATATGACAATGATTTCAATCCTAAAATTGGATTGCTTCTTATATAATACAATTTGGGCAGTTTTGTTCAAAATTACTACAATAAGGTTGAACACAGCCAATGCTGAGTTTCATATTGCTACCACTAGAGTTCCCGTTTAGAAGTCTTCTGAGTGACGGGCTGGTTAGTGTCCATCATGGCCTCCACAGCCCTTATAAATAAAAAATATATACATACACACGTAGAACAAAATCAAGTTTTCACATTTAAAAGAAAAATAAACAATCATTGTACTCCAACGTTCGTGTTAAGAAAAAAAGTTGTAAAGTCAACTGAGTCCACAGCCTTTAAGGTTGTTTTTTTTTTAAATTTAAAGATAATAATTTTAAAAGAAAATAAAGAAAATGTGATAGTTCTGCTCCGAATTCCGTTTCGCAGCACTGCTAAGGCATGCCCCTGCCTTGAGTACTGCTGCTAGAGTTGCATTGTGGGATGTTGAGTGACAGGGTCGCCATTTTCCCTAGACTCTCTCAGTTTGCTCTACAATCTCATTGTGCAGGAGAGTAAATTTCCTGGCTGGCATAAAGAACAGAAAAAAGGTAAGAAATAATCGCCGAAATAATCCGCGAATTTCGTTCAGGGCACCTGTCGGCCTCCATGAAACTTTCCACTAACACCTCCTTTAATTTTTTGGTCGTTTTCAACTTTTTTATCCGTTTTTATTTCGTCTGAAAAAAGCCAGAAATAAAAGAAGAACAGAAAACCGTCCCGACCAACACGGAGACGAAAAAATCCTAACAGCTTGTCAGCCTTCCTCTGCGGCCTGACAGAAAAATCGCTGTTGGCTTCCGACTCACTCTAAAAAGGTTATTTGGTTCCGGAAACGGTGCCGAGCCTGGTTTTTGTTAACGTTGCGTGTGTCCTACTGTCCGAGGAGGGCGGAATGGCTCGCTGTATCCCCGTAATCCCGTCTCCCGTTTCCCTCGGTCGCTGTGCATTCTCTGTTCTCCATGAGCGATGAGGGTTGGTCTTACTCGATTGCGCTATGACGGCCGACGGCCATAGACTGCGCTCTACACAGACTGGCTGCTTGAGCCCCGGCCCCCTCCTTCACGCTGGTTGGCTGGTTCGAGTACGCGGGTTTTTCCTCCGTGGCGCTCGTTGGGCAATTTATGTGCCTATCATGTTTAATACTCTCCGAGGGAGAAGGCGTTTAGCTCGCTGTGGAGTTTAGAGACAATAGAAAGGACCCACCCACCGAGCTGTAAATCCCGCCTTATTATTTTCCTTCTAAGTAGGGATTGGCTACTGAGGATCATATTTCAGTCGCTGTTGTCTCTGTTTGCATAATATATACGGCGGCATTCTTCGGTTGTCTCATCCAGAAAAAAAGTTAAATGTAAAGTATGCAGGTGACTGTCGGATGCAGTGTGTTCTGGGAGCTGTAGTGTTTTGGGGATCCGTGAGCTTTGGTTCAAGTAGGCCAATTGTGTACACACAAACTAGAACAGTTTCATTGCTTCCATTGCTGCTTTACAAGCGCTAAAAGTGCTCGAATTATTTGTCGTATTGCAAAGGATGGAAAAAAAAGTTCAGATGGGCATCGGTGGCTTCTAAGTGATCTGGAGTTGGAAGTCATTGACCGTATAAAGGGAGAACGAGGAAATTGAAAACAAACGAAACGCCGTTGGATTAAGCCCTTCGTAACTCTCCTTCCCACTCAATTGAAACAGCTACGTCTTGTTCCGTACCCCACTCGCTCCCGCAGTCTAACTTAGTATAGCTGCAACTCACCCTTGCACTTATATGTGCGCTATTTCCACCCTCTTTGCCCATACCCGTTCCCTCATGTGTTCAGTCTACCTAATTTCACAATATGTGTGACACTGTGCCATCTAAAATCTATTTGTACTACTAAGTCTTTTGCGCGAGTGCTGATTTTCTACTTATCGCCAAACTATGTGATTTATGTATTACGCTGTAAACTGTGTATATTTGAAAATGTACTTTATCCCGTGTTCTGCCTCCCCCTGGTCGCACCTGGAAATGAGCTCGGCTCAGTGTACCTTTCCCGGTCACCAAATGTTTTCTAAAATAAAATATGGCCATTTTAACTGCAACTCTGAAATATGTTGGGTTATCATGGCCATTTATAACTAAAGTGCCCTACAGAATGTGTGACCATGGCTCAATTGGTAGCAATCTCTCCTGACCTCTTGAGGCCACCATGGAGGGGGCTAGCCTGAATTTGGTGGGCATTAGAGTCATGGTGCACTGTCATGACAAGAATATGGCCAACCAGGCTACTTTGTTAAGGAGAGACAGGGAAGGGAGTAGAGGTTGTACCATATGTGAGGGGGAATAAAGGCTGCAGAAATAGAGGGGCACCTGGAGGAAAAGGAAGGTCTGGATGTGCTGCGGGTCGTCATGGAGACAGGAGCTGCTGCCTCTATCCATATGTTGGTTGTATACAGACAGACACGTGAGGAAGACATCAGGATGGCAAATAAGATGGTTCTGCTAGTTGAGGACTTCAGTGTGCCAGATGTGGATTGGAGCCTTATAGCTGCAGCTTTGGCAAGGAACAGGGCAATCCTTGACTCCTTACAAGGGGCTTTTCTCAGGCAGCTAGCCACTGAACCTGCTAGCTATAGGGTAGTGTTGGATCTAGTGCTTACAAACAGGAACAGCACTGCAGATGTCACAGTGGGCAGTCTCCTAGGTACCTTTGATCACTACACTGTGGTTTAAAAGAAGAGCAGAGGCAAACCACATGAGGACAAGGGTCCTGGACTTCAAGAGCGTGGATTTTAAAGAAATGGCAGACTGTCTCAGAAATTGCCGGGGATAATTGAGATCATAATTAAGGCAACCAACCTCTGCATAAATGGAATGAGTAAAAGTGAGTGTGATGTCAGATTACGATTCCTTCCATTAGGGGGTACAAGAAAAATTATTTACCAGCTCATAGCTCACATTCAGGTAAGGGAGGTCACTGTTAGGATTGTAAGTGCCAACCAAATATCAGGAATGGTGTTCTTTGAAAATGTGAAACTAAGCTTGCTTACCCTTAGCTCAAAAATGACTAAAAGCAGAAACCTGAACCCTTCCGGTTTGTTAGATTTAAGGACAGGGGTGTTGCTTTGCTATTGGTTTAAATATAAAAAGAGGAGATTTTAAATTGGTAACAAAATTAGATTCCGTTTTTGCACATGCACAGTTCCATTTTCTGCAAAAGTTTAAGATTTTTGTGTGTGAAAACAATGGTGCTGTTTTTGTGAGTTGAGGTACACTTTTGTCAGGTAAGACCTTCGTTTTCTAGAGCTTTGTGGAATATGGAATTTGGCTGGTGGAATGGCAGTTTGCCTTCTGAGATACTTTCAGAGATTGTTTTTTAATTCCGTGGCATTCTAAAAAGCATTTTTATGTAAACCAGTATGCTGTGGATCACGTAATCCACATAGTAGTATTCTGCAGTTTGCGAAATTAATCTGGGATTTAGTGCAGTTAAACAGTGGAATACGATTCCTCAGTTAACATTCTGCTGTCAGAATTCTGCTTCCAATGGACTTCTGTGAAATTAGAATTTCTGAAATTCTGTTGTATGTGGAATTTGAATGTTCTGCAGTGCGCTACTGTTTTAATAAATCTATGCAGTCACAACAACAGTGAGAATCAGTTTTCACAGAAGATAATTTCTGCTCACTGTGTCCTATAAAACGTCTGTGAGCTCAGTTGTGTAACTTGTGTGGTCGACAGAGTGTGGTGTTAGAATGTTCTACTTTTGTTTTTTAGAACAAATGTATTTTTTAAAATTGTAAAGAAAATAAATGTGCTGTTTCGAGAGATTCCATGTCTGCTTTTGTAACACTGCGGTTATGAAATTATGGTCCCCAGAACGGTTGTGTGATTGTGCCCCCCTAGCCCCATATGCAAAGCTAGCTAGTATGGCGATCTCAAAAAGAAAATACATTGGGGATAAAAAACACTACCACGTTAACTGCTATGAAGTGTAGATACAGGACGATGTCAGACACATTAGCTGCCACAAAATAATCTATGGGCCCAGATCGGTGTCAGATGCATTAGCTGCTACAAAGTAAGGTATAGGCCCAGGACAGTGTGAGACGCATTAGCTGCCTACAGAGGGTAGGCTCAGGACAGTGGCAGACTGTTAGCTGCTGCAAAATAGGCTATATATCTAGGACATTGAACCGGAATTATGTGCCTGGTCTATGGCGGACAGCATATGTAATTCCTATTCACAAAAAAAGGACCCAGAAATCTTTGGGGAAATTATAGACCCATCAGTCTAACTTCATCATTGTGTAAAGTCCTGGAAAGCTTAATTAAGGACTTGCTTACTTCTGTCCTGCAAGATATTGACTCAGAACAACATGGTTTCAAAAAGGGTAGAAGTTGCTTGACCAATTTGTTGTGCTTCTATGAGATTGTTAGCCTTCAATTAGATATTAGACTTCCATATGATGTTGTTTATTTAGACTTTAGTAAGGCATTCGACCTCTTTCCTCACTGGGCCTTATTGAAGAAATTGTATCTGTTTAATATCAATCCAGTGCTGGTCATATGGATTGCTAACTGGTTAAATAAGCGAACACAGACAGTTCTTATAAATGGCCAACTTTCATGCCTAGGATCTATTACAAGTGGCGTACCGCAGGGTTCTGTCCTGGGCCCTTGCCTTTTTTAGCTATTTATAAAGGATATTTCTAAGAGTTGTTTTTCAAACACCATCAAATACGCGGACGATATTAAGATTGGGGGTTCATGTGCAGATTCTGATCAAATAAAATCAATACAGAGTGATTTGGTTAACATTTCTTTAAGGATCTCTAATTGGGATATGAAATTAAATCATACAAAATGTAAGATTTTGCATTTTGGGGCACACAACCCCATGCATATGTGTATATCCTAGATAACAAGGCACTAGTCAGTTCATAGATAGAAAAGGACCTGGGAGTTATTGTATCTAACAATTTTCTTCCAGATTCACAGAGTAATGCAGTTATACGGAGGGCAAATAGTGTTATTTGGGCTATTAAGATAAATTTTAAATCGAGGGATCAGCAAGTGTTAATGCCACTTTATAGAGCTTACATCCGTCCACATTTGGATTTTTCATCACAGTTTTGGTGCCCCTGTAAGAAACAGGACATTTTGAAATTGGAAAGAGTTCAAAGGGGAGTTACTAAATTAGTAAAAGGATTGAAGGTTGTGCCATACGAACTCAGACTGCATTCACTTAATTTGATGTCATTATTCACTAGAAGATTAAGAGGAGATGTCCTCTTGATGTATGATATTATCAAGGATCCTCAGTTATTGGTATATCTGGGTTTCTCCTTTAAAGAAGATGCATTTAATCTTAGAGGTCACCCGTTGCAGATGCAGCAGAAACGTATCAACAATTTGACACGAAAGTATTTCTATTCACTGCGCGTTGTTAAACCTTGGAATGCATTGCTAATTGAAGTCATTGTTAGCAGCACTAAAATCACTTTAAAAAATCGGTTGGATACATTTATTCTATCACACCCTACTCTAAATTATTATTAATAAATAGGAGCAATTATGAGCCTCACCACTGCCCTAGCTCCTGATTTGTCGTAGTATGAATCTTAGAATGACAGTGTAAGGCACATTAGCAGCTACAAAGTATAGGCCCATGACTGTGCTAGACACATTCACTGCTACAAACTTCGTTATGGGTCCAGGGACAGTGTCAGGCAGGTCAGCTGCATTGTGGGCCATACACAAAGTAAGCTGGTGCTATACCCAAAGACCACTACAGGTCTGTGGCACTAACTGGTGGGGCAGCTGCTTTATGTATGGCCTACAGCTGACCTGTCAGATCCTGTGTTGTCCTTTGTCATGGGTAAGTAGGTTGTGGGGTCAACACCCCCACTGCTGTGCATTCACAGCCGCTAAGGGGCTCTTACTTTTTTGTGCTTTAATAAACCCTAACCTGTGCATTCATTTTTTTTTTTTTTTTTACTTATTTATTTTATTTACCAGTCATATTGTCGACGGGGAAAGCAGGGCTAGGCAATTCTGCCCATTTTCAGCCTCATCCCGGTGGGGGTGGTGGGGGATACAGATGGCAACCAACTGAAATTGAACCACAGTAAGCTGGTGGTGGTAGTATTTTAGCGAATGGGGCAAAGTTGGCTAGGCACCAGGGATAATTACCCTACTGTTTTTGAGAAGTGCCATGGTATCTTTAACATTCACGTGATCAGCCACCAGAACAGGCAGATGGGACCTCAGTTTAGTGTCTCATCTGAAAGATAGCACTTCCGGAGTAACATAGAGACATAGAATTTGACGGCAGATAAGGACTGCTTGGCCCGCCTAGCCTGCCCATTTCCCTACCTAACGGATAAGCTGCAGATCCTAGTTAACCAACAGCCTACTTCCTCCTACCCCCCACTAGAATTGCCTTATGTCTGTCCCATGCCTTCTTGAATTCCCCCACTGTTTTTGACTCTACGACCGCCTCAGGAAGGTTGTTCCATGTATCCACAATCCTCTCTGTGAAGAAATACTTCCTCACATTACCTCTGAGCCGTCCCCCCTCTATCTTCAAATTGTGCTCCCTTGCTTTTGCACATATCTTTTTCTGAAAGATGCTACCCTCTTGGACTTTGTTGATTCCCTTGAGGTATTTGAAAGTTTCTATCATATCCCCCTTCCTCCTTTCCTCGAGGCTATACATCTTTAGTTCCTTTAGTCTTTCTTCATATGTCTTCTGATGCAGACCATTCATCACTTTGGTTGCCCTTCTCTGGACAACCTCCACCCTGTCTATGTCTTTGCGGAGATGGGGTCTCCAGAACTGTACACAGTACTCTAGATGTGGTCTTACCAACTGTCTGTACAGAGGGTCAACAACTTCCTGTTTTCTACTGGCGATGCCTCTCCCCTGTGCATCCCAGTATCCCCCCAGCCCTCCTTACTGCCTTCTCACATTGCTGGCCCACCTTTAGGTCATCTGATATGACTACCCCCAGGTCCCTTTCCATTTTTTTTTGTTGTCAGTAACTCACCCCCCATTGTGTACTCTTCCCCTGGGTTTTTGTTTCCCAGGTGCATTACTTTGCACTTATTTGCATTTAATCTAAGCTGCCATACATTTGACCATTCCTCCAACCTTGCCAAGTCCCTTTTCATCCTTTCCATCCCACTTTGTGTATCAACCCTGTTGCAGATCTTTGTGTCATCTGCAAAGAGACATACTTTCCCTTCCAGTCCCTCTGCAATGTCACTTATAAAGACATTAAAAAGGACCGGCCCCCAGTACTGAACCCTGTGGTACCCCACTAGTAACCCTCCTTTCTTCACTGTGGACTCCATTTACTATTACCCGCTGTGTCCTGTTGTCCAACCAGTGTTTTACCCAGGCTACCACCCTAGGACCCACTCCCAGGCTGGCTAATTTGTTTATTAATCTTTTGTGTGGGACTGTGTCAAATGCCTTGCTAAAGTCTAAATAGGCCATGTCCACAGCCCCTCCCTGGTCTACTGCTTTGGTCACCCAGTCAAATAAATCAATTAGATTTGTCTGACATGACCTTCCCGCTGTGAATCCGTGCTGCCTTGGGTCCTGTGCCCCACTGGCCTCTAGGTACTCAACAGTTCTTTCCTTCAGAAGTGATTCCATCATTTTCCCTACCACTGAGTCCAAACTGACAGGTCTGCCATTTCCTGCCTCTGTCTTGCTCCCACTTTTGTGAAGGGGAATCATATCCGCCCTCCTCCAGTCCTCAGGTACCACCCCATCCTCCCATGATTTATTAAAAATGGTAGTCAGTGGTGTTACTAGTTCTTCCCTTAGTTCTTTTAAAATTCTTGGGTGAATCCCATCAGGTCCCATTGCTTTATCCACCTTCAGTTTTAAGAGTTCCTTCAGAACCCTTTCTTCTGTGAAAGGACTAATATCAACCCCCTATCCAGAGTGCTTCTATTGACCGGATTAGGTATTTCTCACTTTTCCATTGTGAATACTGAGCAGAAGTATTTGCTCAGTATCCCTGCTTTTTCACTGTCGCTGTCTGCCCAACCACTTTCCTCTTTGTTCAGCCTCAGTATCCCTGCCTTAGTGTTTCTTTGCTCCCTAATGTACCTATTAAAGGTTTTATCCCCCTTCTTAACCGAGTTGGCTATCTTTTCCTCTGTTTGGGCCTTTGCTATTCTGACTGCCTTACCTGCTTCCTTCTGCTTTAACAGGTACAGTTCTCTGTCCTGCTCCTTCTGTGTTTCCTTATACTTCCTGAATGCTATCTTTTTTTTCCCTTACCTTCCCCGCCACGTTTCTTGAGAACCATAGTGTTTTTTTCTTTCGTTTTGATTTATTTGCTTCACACAAAGACTTGTTGCCTCTGTGATGGTGGTTTTGATGTTTCCCCATTGTTGTTCCACCCCACCTTCTTTCCTGTTTGCTAGTACTTTTCTGAGGCACTCTCCCATTTTGTCAAAATCAGCCCTCCTGAAGTCCAGTACCTTCACTTTTGTGTGGCTTGACTCTACAGCTAAGTTTATCGTGAACCACACTGTTTGGTGGTCACTTGTTCCCAGATGGCTACCTACCTCAAGATCAGAGATCCTCTCCATCCCCATTTGAGAGTACCAGGTCTAAGACTGCCCTCTCCCGAGTGGAGTGCAGCATCCCCTCTATGATGGACTATCGGTGTCAGGTTTGGGATTTTACTCCAAGTACCTGGTGTAGGGCTTGAACCCACAACCTTCTGATCTTCCAGTTTCAGAGGTGAGTGTGCAACCTGCTGAGCCATGGACACTGCTAGAAATAATGTGACCTACTGGTAATTGAACCCAGGCCCCCAGAGCACCATCCTGGCACTCTAACCACTGAGTTACAGGCAATGAATGTGTGTGTATACATACATACATACATATATATACACACACTAACATGGACTGCTACTTTAAAGCAGCAGTGCAACAAAAATGTTTTTCCAGAAAGCTAGTTTCAGCTTCAATCGATTAAAAACATTAGTATATCTATCCAAAATACTTTTCTAGGTACCTCAGGTGCTGCCCTTCATGAGTTTTTATTTTTCTCGACCATAACCCTTGCCATGTCTGCAATGCTGTTTCTAAGCCAAATGTGGCAGCCACATTTTTTTCTTGAGGAAAAACTACATTAAGACCTGTCTGTATGTTAGCTCTTAGTTGTTTATGATCCAGTGTTTTCTAATTATGTAACCCTCTGTTTATGTTGGTGGTGTTGTTACAGCTTGAACTGCTTATGAACTTCCTATTTTTATTATGTTGTGTTTGCATACATGTAAATAATTCTAGGTTGCCCCTGAGAAAGGGACTCTCAGTCTCAGCGGGACTACCCGGTCAACAAAATTCAAAAAATAAATAAACATTTATAAAGTACTCACATTTTGGTGGAACTAGAACATTTTACCACCAAATGAAACTGGAAGATGCATGGAAACTTTTATAGTGAAAAACGGTAGGGTCTCATTTTTTGCCCAGTTTCACTTCATTGGTGCTTTAATGTATCCATAGCCATTTTGTTCTTCAAAAATAGTCCTTGAGACTCCAGAACACCTTTCATCTGAAACTCTGATATTTGTTGGCAGACTGCTTTCTTTTTCTTTCTCCAGTGTCAACTGTTCATCATTAAATTGATACGCCATGGCTCGTACCAAGCAGACCGCTCGTAAATCCACTGGTGGAAAAGCTCCTCGAAAGCAACTTGCCACAAAAGCTGCACGCAAGAGTGCGCCTTCTACTGGTGGAGTAAAGAAACCACATCGCTACAGGTAGTGCTTCTTAGTAAAGATGATAACTTACTTAAAACGAAAAACAGAATTAATATGCCAAAAAAAAAATTGCTGACTGCTGACTTACAGTGAAGCAAATTATGTGGGGTGGAATTTCCGATGCATCAAAACTAAGAGTACAGCTACCATGTGCTGAAGCTGTGGCACATATATTCAAATGGTTTGCATTTGCAAAACTATGGCATCATATGCTGAACGGGTAGTAGCAGCTTTTAGCTTGCTTTTATTTATCTTACTTTGTATTTATTCTGGAAGTGCACTAGAAAAAGGAATTGCCTATTTTCTGGCATAACCTGGGAGGTTACAGTGAGGTAGAAAAAATAGTTTTACAATACAAATACAAGGAAGCAGGGTTTTGCGATACACAATACAAATACAAGGAAGCAGGAATTCCATGCAAGTCAGCAGATACAGGACAATGCATATTACAAGAAAATGAGGTATATCAATGTCAGATCACGTGGGCAGGATACAAGGAGTTAATTTAGCATGGCATATTTGAAATGAGAAGCTGCCCCAGTGTCTCTGCAGCAGAGCCCGTCTGGGTATACATGCAATTTGCAGCATAATTGATCTTTGCTCCCTACCAGGCTGCAGAGGTAGAAGCTTTTTTTGGTGCTAGCATGCCCAGTGTGTGCATTTATCCATCTTCCCCAGCTGAACTTCTAGGTGGCAGTATTGCAGCAGGAAATGCAAGCCACCATTCCCAGAAGATAACATTCTCTGGAGTGCTTGATCCTTCTGCTGCCAGCATAGCTGGCATCCCAGCACCAAGCAGTAGGTATCCCAACAAGGATTTTAACCTCTATTTAGTATGTAATTTTTTTTAATTTCTGATGATGGCACATTGCTTTATAATACAGGTTTAAAACAGTCTGTCATTTCATTGCACAGCTTCTTCCAATATATTTGTATGGCCACCGCTTCACTGTGTGACCTTTAGCAAATCACTTAACTTCCCTGTGCTTCAGTCATCTTAGCTGCAAACATGAGGTATGAGTAGGACCCAGCCGGAAACAAGGTGGTGCACCTCAGTGAAGCAATGCTGTAAGTTAATAGGGCCTCCAGGGAGTGTCTCTTATCATATAAGAGACTGTGTGTGTGTGTGTGTGTGTGTGTGTGTGTGTGTGTGTGTGTGTGGTCTGGCCGAGAGGACCGGGAAGCAATGATGAGCATGTCTGGTTCCCTAAACCCTACGAGAAGAGTATCTTATGCCATAAGAGACCAGCTGTGATGTCACTATTGCTTAACTGCATCCTGGATTTAAGCTGGTAGCTTTTCACTACTTGAGGAACCTCATTCTATACCTTTTACTCTTTTTGTCAGGCCTGGTACTGTTGCTTTGCGTGAGATCAGAAGATACCAAAAGTCCACAGAGTTACTGATCCGCAAGCTGCCATTCCAGCGTTTGGTTCGTGAGATCGCTCAGGACTTCAAAACAGACCTTAGGTTCCAGAGTGCTGCTATTGGTGCTCTGCAGGTACGTGGCTTCTGGCAGGAGTTTCATCATTAGCTCAGCTGTATCATTGACCCCTCCCCTCAACAATTTATTTACTCCAGAATAAAAAAAGAGATCACATCTGTAACAGGGTTCCCCCCTTCTAAAACCATACTGCTGTAGAATTGTGTTAGTTTTTAAACACTCATTTTCTTTTACAGGTGCACAGCATATCAGGTAAAGTGAACAAAAGTTTATGAAATGGGATGACATTATTCTAAATCTTAATCAGTCTTGTAATTACATTTTGAGCTATGGGAGATAAGGGCCAAGCCCACTTTGGCGCTATGGGAGCAAGCCCGTGTGTCCCATATAAAAATAACTCCAAAATGTTCATCTAATTGCCATACATTTGTGGAGTGTTAATGAAAAAAATGTATGTAGCCTGGCTTAGAGGCACGGGCATAGTGCATTGCACTCCCATCATGGTGACCATGGTTTGCTGAGCGAAGCTGTCCTCCCTGAACTGGTGGAGTCATGGGAATGCTATGGAGACAGCACTCGCAGGCTATAGGAAGGAGGATAACTAGAGCCCTCTGCACTAGTGCCTCCTACTGGCAGTGTGTTGGCCTTGATGTGGAAGACCACACGACGTACCCTGTATCCCACTCTGGTAGGCTGGAGTAGCAGTAGCATATAGGGTGGTGGGTGGGAGAAAAAAAATCCCCTAGGTGCTCAGTGGTGGCCAGCCCTCTTCCCCCATGTCTGCCGCAACTGCCTCTCCTCCTGGCTTCAGCTGTATTCGTGGGTGACCTGTCCAGTTGACCTGCTTTCCACAAGGAGTCAACAAGCTCTTGGAATCTTCACATAGGTCTGTCCGTGGAAGATGGTGGAGCTGGACCAGTGGCTGGATCAGAGCAAGTAAGGCCGAAGCAGCTCGACAAAGGTAGAGGATCAGGCCTAGTGACAGGGAAGAAAAGTTTGAATAAAAAAATTAAAAGAAAAACTGTACATATAGCACTGACTACAATAAGGATGTTCTTCTGTACTTATTTTAAAGAGAGACTCCAGGCAACAGCAAAGCAGTCACAGCTGGAATCAAGTGAAACACAAACATTTGCAAAATCTTTAAATCTGAAGCACCTTATTCATTATTACTAAGGGCATCTGCAGAAAATAAAATCTTTTTCCTTTCCTGTTCTCCCGGTGTTTATTCTTGATTGGAAGTCATAATCCTCTGCTTGATGATTGTTATATCAAAAACTGAGGATCGGAACTTCAGTGAGGGAATAAGTATGTCGAGAGATGTATTTGTCCTTAGCAGTGTTAAATGGCTTGCAGTTCAATCAGGAGCAGGGTTCACGCTTAACTTTTTATTTGCCGTTGTCCAGCATGGAAAGTGGTCATGGTGGCATGGAGGAAGCATGTGGTGGGCTAGTGGTTTATGGGTCCTGAGGGGGAGTTGTGCATCAGTGAAGAGAGAAAAAACCCAAATAAATACAGTACGAAAAGCTAAATGTGATGTCGATTTGTTGGTGCAGCAATAGCGCTACTGCTTGTGACACCAGCGACCCGGGTTCGGAAGGAAGTCTGAGTCATTGGAGGCTGGCCTGGAAGAGGAGGATCGAGTGTTCCATAGGATGCTGTCCTCTGGGGAGGGAGGGCAGCCAGCTGCGGTGCTCGACTGCCGCCTGGGTGACTACAGGTGGCAGTACGTCCAAAGAGGCTCGATGGGAGGGGAGACGCTGGCACATGATGTGCACCATGTTTATGTGCATGCTTGTGTCATGCCCAGGCCAAGTGTCTCATGGGAAGGGGGAAAAAATGGAGGAAAGAGCAGTAGGCCCAGGGCAGAATGATGGACTAACCCTATGAAGGCCCCACACTGATGACATGGCAAGCTTCCCCAGAACCAGATCCTGTGTAGCGGCACACTACCGGGGTAAGCGTTCACTATCGGTGACTGGCTGAGGCTTTGTAACTTGTATTCTACAATAAATTCTCAAGATTTTTTTTGTCGAAAAAAAAACGGACTCTGTTTTCTCATTGGTGTGCAAACTCTGCAAGCAGGTCTGTGTAGTGGCAGTTGGATAGTTGGGGGTCCTGTCACGCCTACCATGGGGCAAACTGTGGGTGGCAGATAGGGAACTCAGGTAAGATCACAAGATGCCAGGAGATGGTGCTGGGGGGGTCCAAATGGAGGTACAGGCCTACCAGGAGGAGGCCAAGAAATGAAGGCTAAATGTGCTTGTCATACTGTTTCAGTTTCTTGAAAAAGAAATCATGAAAGTTTGTGACTTAAGTGACATATTCAGTCTCTCACATCCATCATCAAACAGGCAGAGCTAGGCCTGCGGTTATAAGTGATGATGGGGGAAGTTGCCACACTTCTCTTCGTGGAGAAATTAGCAAAGTTTCCACACTTCATGTAGGCTTTGCTTCCTGCTTACATAATGTCCGCAGCGTACAGAACTTCACCTGCATGGTCTGTAGTCAGAAGGGACTCTGGGTCCATTAGGTGGGCACTAGATGAAGACCACAAAGACAACAGCATGGTACAAAATTGAGACTGCAAAACAGCGCTATCAATAACAGCACCCAACCAAAACAGCAAACGTAACAATAAAGCCAATGGTAGTGGTCCACAAACACACCCACCTCTACTATAGCTAACAAAAAAAAAACCCAGTAATTTGAGTTTTTTGGGGGTTCTTCCCCCACACACGCTGACACAGGGTTTGCCCCCCCGGAAATTAATATAATCAACTCCATGGGGGTGGAACTCTGGGAAGGGAGTAACTTGGGGTTACATCGGGTGAGGGGACAACCAAAAAATAAACCTGGTGCATGGGAAGGGGGGGGACGGAAAATGTAACAATCAGGAATCCTAGTCTCCAGGTCTCCACCACTGTAGCCGCTTGTGCCTCAGCCGTCTCCACCACGGGAGCAGCTCGAACAGGCATCACGCTCCTAGCCTGCTGGCCACTTCTTTCCCTCTGTTGACAGTTACAGGGGCAGTGGTAGCTGACTTCCGATATGCTATCCTGTTGCTGTCAAGGCAGGTGCGATTTCTGAAGCACAATTTTGGCAGCGCTGTATTGGAACTCGCTATTTCACCCAGTACGATCAGGTACCCCCCAGCGCCCAGGCAAGAATGAATAAAGTATGTTGTGCAGACATTTATAGTGTATTTTGGAATGCGGTTATCTATAAATATCTTAAGCGTTTCTAACCTCTGGTATGCTGCACTGCGATCGTCTGTTCTAGCTGTTATGCTGCACTAGATATGGAACTAGTGCAGCTTAACAGTTTAGAACTATAGTTGCGTGCAGCCTGACATTCGGATAAATCCCAATTTGCAAGCATAGCAGCACCGGTCCTATCTAAAGAAATGTCGGACAGCTTCAGTATTTATTTTCTAAGGAAAACTATGTGGTCTTCTGACCAAAATACACTATAAAAAAACAATTGATGTTGTCCCATCAGTAGCGAGTTGGGCTACCACGTCTCGTGGTTGCCGTGGCAACTTAACTTCTCGAGCTTTACTGTCAAGGTTAATGATGCCGCCACGGCAACCACTGGACGTGGTAACCAGCTTGTTACCGATGGGATGACATTGAGTATTCTCTATATTAATTCATAGGGATTCTCCACCCACAGCTACCCAGGGAAACCTGTTATTCCCGTAGTAAACAGAAATGTGTCCAGGCTTTCCCTGAAGTCCCGTACTGTCTACTTCCCCACAGTCTCCATTGGTAGGCTTTTCCATAGGTTCGCCACCTCTGGGAGAAGTGCCTTCTACTGTTACCCCTGAATTCAGCACCTCTGAGCTTCAGGGTGTTTCCCCATGTATTGCAGAAGCACACTAGATCAAATGAATCTGTTTTGTGATCTTGTTGATAATTTTAAGTATGCATATTTATTTAACTTTTGTTTACCGGGTAAGTACACTAGACAAGTATTATGCCTATTTTCAGGAACGACCCAGGAGAATACAACATAGGGATACAGAAAATTGTACAGAAAGGATGCAAGTACATCATGACAATATAACACCATACAGGATGAAGTACATCATGACAATAAAAATAGCATATAGGAGTAATAACATTGTCCAAAGGAGTGGTAGGTCATAATATAACTTAATAGTTTGGCACCCCCGAGGTGAGTAGGTCACAGACAACTTTTAACAAGTCATCAACACATTTGAGACATATAAGTTAAGGCAAGACCAGGGTACATAGGTGTAGACAGTTTTGCCCAGGACCAGGGTACATAGTTGTAGACAAAAATTATGCCCACAGTCAAGTACCTGGGTAATTGATAGAATCATGGGAACAGCAAGAAGTTTCAAGCAGCTTCTGTAGAAGGCAGCTTGAGTCAGGTTTGATAACAGGTGATAATTACTCTAGGGAGGCTTGGGGCAGTCACACACTGAGGCTAGTTTCAGGAAACCCCACAGGGAATTACGAAAGCTCTGATAGGAGGGGACCGAGCGAATATCACCGGGAAGGGAGTTCCAGAGTCTGGGCGCACTTACGGCAAAGTCCCGATCCCCTGTGAAGGTACGGGTGGAGGGGACTTTGAGCGTCCATGAGTTCTGGGACCTAAGATGGTAGGGAGTAGCGTCCATTTGTGGCAGAAGCAGGGCTAGCCTCTGGGGGATGCCAGTTCTGACCACTTTCCCCGTGATTCACCCCACACCGAAGTCAAGGTATCTGGCTGGAGAGAGCCAGCAAAGTTTATCATATAGCTCACATCGATGGGTGAGACGGGGGGCAGCCAGAGCAAAACGACAGATGTTGTTATGTGCCGTGTGCCACCGAGTGAGATGAGTCTTGGGGGAGCGAGCAAATAGGTGCAGACCATAGCTGAGGGAGGGAAGAAGTACACCTCTTGCAAGGGCAAGTCTGGCCGCCGGTGTAAGGTTGTACTTGGCCCTATAGGCCAGACCCAGCTTGCAGTTCACTGCCCTGCAGATGTTAAGGATATGCCTCCCCATGTCAAGTTGGGGGTCAAGTGTGACCCCTAGGTATTTGATGGAGTTCACTACTGGTAGTGAGGGTCTGTCAGTGACTGAGATCATGTCCTCTCCGAGCCTCCTTTTCTCCAGGGTGAACTTGTTTGCTATACTGTATGTCAGCCACTGAAAGGGGCTTCCATGGAACTAAGTTATTAAAAAAGGTAGCGCATCTGTTAATTAATGACTCTACATAGTGGTTCTCCAAATAAGGCTGATGGTTACTGTCTGGCTGTAACCATCAATGTACAATAGCAGTACACTAGCTCTGTTAAATACTCTGGGCCTGATTCTCAAAGCCCTTAAAATGAAGCAAGGTGCCTGCATCAAACTAAATGACGCAAGTGGCACCTTGCGTCAAACAGTGCACCCTGAGCTATTCTGAAAAGCAGCCTGCATGAAACGCAGGCTGCACAGACCAAGGGGGACTTGCATCACAAAGCTGGTTACGGCTTGGCACTAGGGGGCATGCGGCAGATGTAGGCTGCCACATCCTCTATATCGTGATTCTCAGAACTGTCCCAGAGGGCAAATGTCTCAGTATCGTTAGACCAGCCGGTGCTGATCTAAGGGTACTTAGAATATGTCCCTCTGGGACAGTTGAGCAATTTGCAGCAATGTGCCAGGGTCCCTCCTTCCCAGCCCTGATACCCCGTTATGTTTACCGTAAACTCCCAGGTGGTCTAGTGGCCTCCCCTAGACCAGGGAAGGTGTTTTTTTTTTTTTGTTGTTTTTTTTATTATATTTGCAGCCAACATCGGGGATTGGGGCCACTAGACCACCAGGGCAGGGATTTTATTTATTTTACCAGGGGATGGGGGGGACGGGGGGACTGCTAGCGTTTGCTGCATGGAGCTTGCGGAAAACCCCTCCTGTGCACCATGTGTTTGTTGCGTGGGAGAGGTTGCCGCAAGTGTGGGGACTTGGTCACTGGGACCCTTTCTGTACCAGAATCTGGTGCAGGGTCCCTGGCGCACTGCGCTTCGGCACAAGCTGCTGTTTGCCGCAGCTTGCGCCAGTCTAATTCCTCTTTGAGAATCGTGCCCTCCATGTCTGGATGGGTATGAGTACTTTTATTTTAACAGTGTGACTTTCGCCTGTAAAAGTGAAATTCTTTCTACCATTATTACGTTTGAAATGAACAAGAATCCTAACAAGTTATAGTTTTACTGCTCAGTAAGGCCAAGCATAGTATAGTAACATCCTGTATTAATGAAGCATGCCGTCATTCTATAAAAACTAAACTGAAAACAGCAGCAGCACAGATCTAATTTCTAAGTTGTAAAAGCAAACTTTAGGGTGTGCTGATTTATATGTAAGCAGTGATCCATGATACAGTGTGTGGTAAGACAGATCTTGCTTACCATGTGCCCCAGTTGTATTGTGAAACATGAGGCACAGTCAGATGCCTTTAACCACCTTGCAAGTGTGGTAAAATAAGTCTTACTTCACAACTTGGAGTAGGTTATTGCACTTATAAAATGGCAAGATGTTTTATTTGTTAGAAGACAGTTGCTAATTTAATTGACCGTCAGCTGTGCATTATGATAAAGTGTACTGCATGGTCATGTGATATGGTTCAGTCAATCAGATCTTTTCACAATGTTTAATAATTCCCAAGAACAGTATGCTCTGCTGTGCGCTGTCAATCTGATCCAGTCCCTGTTGCGGCCTGCCATGTAAAAGATGACTGTTCATGGGTGACGCAGTTTTCTTGCAGTTTATCAAACTTGTGACTGATTTTTATTAGTCTGTCTTTGCTCCCAAGTAGCCAAACAGCTATTTTTTCCTCTGAAGAGGATCCTGCTATGATGGCTAAAGCATCAAGAAATTTAATCCAGAAGCTGGTATGTGTAACCTCTCATGTTAAACCCTGCTTCTCCTGGGGATCGTTGCCACTGCAAGTTTTAGAAATCTTGCAGAAGGTTTGTCTTTCACTTGTAAGGTACATAATACCACTGCCTCTCCATCCAAAGGTTGCGCTGCAAATTCTTGAAATTTGCTGTAGAAAATGAGTCTGGTAGTTTCTGCCGTCTGTAGGCACACACTGCAGGACTTTTTCTGGGTTTGCTAGATATACATGATGTTGGATTTTGAGAATGTTAACCTGTTTAGCTAGTGTGCGGATATTCAGAGTGGACTGTCAGGAAGGCTACATGTTTACCAAAATGCTGTACAATGATCACACTTCTAAGACAAGGAGTCACCATACAATATATTTCTTTGAATAGAGGTAGGAAAGACAATAGAGTGCACTGGAGAAATGTCATGTTTCTAATTTTTGTTTTGCTTTCTATTTAGGAGGCCAGTGAGGCTTACTTGGTGGGGCTCTTTGAGGACACCAACCTGTGTGCTATTCACGCCAAGAGAGTCACCATCATGCCCAAAGACATCCAGCTGGCTCGCCGTATCCGTGGAGAGCGTGCTTAAAATGAGACATAACCAGTAACTTTTAAGAATACTCTATTAGGGCAGACTAGTTTTCCTACTTCTGTTTGTAGTGGCTAGACCATAATGTGTGTGTATAATCCAGATTAGTAGTTTTAAGAGAAAAGTGAGCAACTTCTGTACTTGTATATCAAAATAAGATCTTTGTTGAAAAATTAGGTAACTTTTTTGATGGTGTTTTTTTGTACAATTTCTTTATTTTTTTTCATAACAAAAATCAAGAAAAGGGGAAATGTTTTTACAGTACACTTGGTTTTGTAACAAACTCTTCAATACATCAAAGCAGCAAAGAGCCTTTGCTCTAAATTTTTTTCAGTCTGTGTAAGATATATTCATAAAGATCACTATGCATTATTTTCCCATTTTATTTGATATATTTTTTTCTTTGTTCCTAGAGCAGGTATGATATTATAATTTTTGTTTTCTATTTCGATTTCAGTGTCTTGGATGTTTGAATCTGATCTTTGTAATTTTCAAGTTTCTGATTATGAGGTGGTAATAAATTGATGTTAAAATACGTATTCCTTGCATCTGTGTTTTGTGTATTGAGTATAAATGAGCCTGCAGTGAACAGATTCTGTATTTCAGAGTTCAGAGCACACAGTATTGGGGAAATAAAAAAAACTGTATAATGATTAACAGAGGACTGACGTGACCAGTCTCTTCCCTGTAAGGGTCTGGTTAAGGTAGGTGAGAGTCTGGTGAAAGGGGAGGGTGCTAAACATCCAAACTCTCTGCTGCAGAGTTCCTAATTGGACTTACTATGTCATTTGTATTGTCCTTAACATTTATACAGCACCTTTACAGGCATCTCGGAAGTGCTTTACAGTCAACACTCAACACTGAACAGATCATTGACATGCAGCCATCTTGGGGGTGAATTGTGGCAGCCATTCTGTGCCAGTACAGTAGTAACATAGTGATTTAGAGTCAGAAGGGAATGCAACCATATATGTATGCACATGGGTGTGGTGCTAGGAAACTACAAGAGCAAGCAAAGAGAGACGTTTCCTGAATGCACTAACCTGCAAGCAGGGACGCCAGACATCCTCTTTCAATATATTACATTTATTTAGATGCACACAGGCTCCAGCCTGACATGTTTTGGACTGTTAGTTCTTTATCAAAGGCTAAATACTGAAGTTACAAAAAACATTATATATGGTAGAAAAAGAACATGTGATCCCTAAACACCTAGAAGAATCGTGAAATGTGATTGGTTAACAACCTTACATATATTCTAATAACTTTAATGAGATTTAAAACAATAAAGTGATACTTCACATAAAGTGCTTAAGTACAAGGAGACTTTACCACCTAGATAATTGTTTAAAAACCAAGGTGGAAGGGGTGGGGAGAAGGGAAAGGGGAGGAGACACAAATAAAATGGAAAGGTGGAAAAGGGAGGAAGGGAAGTAAAGCTGACAAAGGTGAAGATCGGAAAAAAAGACACACATAAAACACACATTAAATACCTCCACATGAGCTCCAAAACATATTCAGTCAATTTCAGACAAATATAAGCCATATAATAAATTCAGTGCAATTGAGATGAATGGAAGAACCAAAGCATCTATTACAACCAAACCATAAGAACAGGACTGCAATATAAGTTCACAGCTAAAATCTAACTATAACAAAGCCACTCCTGTTAAGAACTGGTGTCATGGATCTGCCCAATTTCATCACAATATCACAGATTATTTTCTTCTCATTTTCAAATATGGACATATATCCGAATGTGTGTTCAGGCCTGGCTTCTTAGTTTCATTCAGAGTAATAATCCAGAAGTTTTCCCTGGTCAGCATGATGTTTTCAAAGTCTCCTCCCCCAGGGTTTTTGTATACTCTGTCAATAGCTGTTAACAGAAAGTGGTGTTGTGAAGGGTCTCAGGATGTATTTACATGTAGGGCTGTAGCATGTGTGATATCCTTCCTTTCTGTGGCCCTAATGTATTCTCCTACCCTTGTTTTGAAGCACCTACTTGTTTTCCCTACATAGAACACTTTGCAACTACAAGTTGCCAGATAAATAATGCCCTCAGCGTCACAAGTGATGCATTGTTTAACATAATTCTCTCTGTGTTGCAACTTGTGAAGTTTTAGTAGTGGAAACATAGGCACATGCTACTGAATTAGAGGGAGTGCCTTCCGGCTCTCCTATAGACTAACTTACTTGCTCAGTCTCGTGTACACGGCTTTAACCGAGACCTTCAGAGACTGGCAGTCTTTCCAAATCATCCACTAATTGGGCTAGGTCAGGATAAAGTTTATTTGGAGTGGCAACACAGAGGGTTGGAAGAGTGACCCCATGTCATGATTTAGACCACCTGCCACACTTAACTTATCTGACACCTGACTGACCAAGACTATTTGATCTCAGTCCAGGAAAGTGCTGTGTTCATTAAAGTCTAATGTTTTCTTATGAACATGAGTATTTGTCAGTGGACAATGAGTCTTTCCTAGTTCTTCAAATATTCTTATATTTACTTTAAAACCATCTGCGTGCCTGTGCCTGGGACAATCATATATCTTACACCAATGTTTTCTATCAGAATCAATGATGCACCAACCCAAATATTTATGTAGTAATTCTGGACATAGCAAATCTGTACGGTTAACCATATGAATATAACCTGGAACTGTTATCTTAAGGGTACCAGCATGGCTAATAAAGCAGAAGTCTAGATCTGACTTAGTTTTTAGTTTACTATTTTCTAAGTCAAGTGCCTAAATTTTACTATATTAAAGACACAAGTGAAGTCAGGATTCATGGTTAAAAATGTTTTTACTTTTAATATTAATATTCAGAATTTACAAGGCAGTTTTGGCATTTATATGAATAAGCAGTTACAATTTAAAATGTGAGTAAATTTTTCTGAACAGCAGTGCAAAGCGGAACATAATTTGTCGCAAGTCAAAAGTCACTGCAATAAAAGAAATAAAAAATAAATGCAGGCATAATGTCAGCCTCAGGTCCTATGCCTGAGGTGAAGGTAACAAACTCACCCACCAGTACCAGCTGATGTCCAGCTGAGATCCTGAGAGTTGAGGTGACTCTTGGTTCTCCCTCTGAGACTCCTTACCTTGACCTGAATTCTTTGGATTTATATACTCTGTGAGGGCAGAGAAATAGGAGGGCCAGATGCTTTGATAGCTTTTTGGTCTTAGCAGGTTTTACAGACCGGGTGACCACTAATTAATTATCAGATGTTGAAAGCTATCAGTAACCCAAGGACATCTGACTGATATTGAAAATTATTTGGGCTGTAACCATGGCCTGACATCATGGTGTTTGTGTCAGAGATGGCCGGGTAACTTTCCCAGATATTTAAAAATAAAACTATGCTCTCAAGCAGGGCAAACAGCTTGAGAAAGATCACACTTTAGACAGAGGTGTGAACAGCTGGCCATAATTGTGGTCAGTTGTTTACTCCGGCAGGACAAGGTTGACTGCTCATGTGGTCAGTAATTCACCCAATAGGACAGGGCTGACTGCTTGTGACTGCTCAGGCGGTCAGGTATTCACCCACTAGGACAGGGTTGACTGCTCGCTAAACTCTTTTATGGCTAGACTGGGCAGGTAAGAATATACTGCCTGTGGTTATCAGTGGAAAAGTACCCACCAGGTGTCTGAAGTTGAGAAGGTCACACTCAGAACTCATGAAGACACAGCAAGTAAGGAAGTCTACCCTCAGTACTTAACTCTGCTTAAAGTTATAAGAAAAATAAAAATTTAGGTCCATGCAGAAATAATGTGCCAGATTATAAATTGTTAATCAATTAATACAGAATCAAACACACTAAAATCCATTAGTGAATATCAGGTCATAAATTGTTGATTAATCAATACAGAATCAACCACACTAAAACTCATTACTGATTATTATTTTGAAAAAAAAAAAAAAAAGCAGATGCCCAAACATTGCTGGCATTGCTATATTTTTAACGTCTGCTGGGTGGAATGTTTGCAGCAATCTGTCTAGCCACCATGCTCCCTTGTTCTGGATTCATTTTTTCTCTGACTGGGGGCAATGGGGCAGGCAATCCCAACCATGGGGTATGAAAGTTCAGTGACATAGGTAAGTTTGGTAGAACAGGTAAATGCAGTGGGCCAGGCAAGGCCAGACCCAGCAAGGGGCGAGCCTGAGGTGGCACCGTGGCAGGTTCTGTGGTAGGGTAGACCAGTTTTGTGGAATGGACAAATCTAATGGGACAGGTGGATCCAGTGGCAGAGGCAGACCTGGTGGAGTCTGCAAAATGGGATTGCATGCAGAGCACTACACATCTTTTGCATTTAAAACAGCCAACATATTGTGGTAACCAACTATTGGTTTTCCTATCTGTAAAATGGCTATGCACCAAAATAGCCCTCAAAGTGGGTGCTTTTCTATAACACATTCTAATGGGTAAATCCTGACCGCGCCATTGTCAGTGGCACAGAGTCATTGGCAGAGCCCCTTTCACAATTTTGTGACTTTTATTTGAAACCTTTGGCGTCTGCCTTGCCCTCCTTCCTGAAGGACACTAAGGAGGTTTTGGATATTCTACCCACCATACATTTAGAAAAGTACATGCTGCTTATCCCCTGTGATATAGAAGCCCTGTATACCAACAATTTTTTATGTTAATGCATCACTTGTGACGCTGAGGGCATTATTTATCTGGCAACTTGTAGTTGCAAAGCCTTCTATGTAGGGAAAATGAGTAGGTGCTTCAAATCAAGGGTAGGAGAACACATTAGGGTCATACAAAGGAAGGATATCGCATATGCTACAGCCCTACATGTAAATACCTCCTTAGACCCTTCACACCACTTTATGTTCATGGCTATTGACAGAGTATGCAGAAACCGGGGGTGGGCTTTGAAAACCTCACGCTGATCAGGGAAAACTTCTGGATTATTACTCCGAATGCTACTAAGAAGCCAGGCCTGAACACACATTTGGATATACGCCCATATCTGAAAAAGAGGAGAAAATAATCTGTGATACTGTGATGAAATTGGGCAGATCCATGACACCAGGTTTTAACAGGAGTGGCTTTGTTATAGTTAGATTTTAGCTGTGAACTTATATTGCAGCCCTGTTCTTATGGTTTGGTTGTAATAGATGCTTTGGTTCTTCCATCCATCTTAATTGCACTGAATTTATGATGTGGCTCATTTGTCTGAAATTGAATATGTTTTGGAGCTCATGTGGAGGTATTTAATATGTGTTTCATATGTGTCTTTTTTCCAGTCTTCACCTTTGTCAGCTTTCTTTCCTTCCCTCCCTTTTCCCCCTTTCCGTTTTATTTGTGTGTCCTCCCCCTTCCCTTCTTCCCCCTCTTCCTATTACCTTGGTTTTTAAGCAATTATCTAGGTGGTAAAGTCTCCTTGTACTTAAGCACTTCATGTGAAGTATCATCACGTTATTGTTTTTAGTCTCATTAAAGTTATTAGAATATATGTAAGGTTTTTAACCAATCACATTTCACGATTCTTCCAGGTGCTTACGGGTCACATATTCTTTTTCTACCGTATATAAGGGTTGTTGTAACTTAAATAGTTAGCCTTTGATGAAGAGCTAACAGTCAGAAACATGTCAGGCTGGAGCCTATGTGCATCTGAATAAATGTGATTTTTTATATTGAAAGAGGATGTCTGGTGTCCCTGCTTGCAGGTTAGTGTGTGCAGGAAACTTTTCTCTTTACAGGGTCAGAAGGGACTCTAGGTCAATCATGTCCATCCCCCTGTTTCACAAGCGGGGATGACACAAGAATGCTGTGCAACTACTACATAACAGCATTCCATTCTCTGACCAGATACAAACTGATAAATACTAAACCAAGTTAGCCTGATATTTGATTAATGAATGAGGGAATTTGGCCAAGACATCAGGGAAATTCTTCGTCTCTTTTTGAGAAGTGTCTTGCAATCTTAAACGCCATCCTGAACCACCACCAGAGCAGGCAGAAAGGATCTCAGTTTAATGTCTCATCTGAAAGATGCACCTTTGAGATGTCTATCATACATCACCATGCTTTCTGTATTGCTCCGCATTGACAGTGGGGATAGTGAATACATGTGGGTTATATGCATCCTTACCAGGGGATAAGTGGTACAGTCTAAATGTTTAGACTGCCCCAGCAACAGTGGAATCCTAGGGACCTGAACATTCCAAACTGAGACTCTTAGCCAGTCTGAAGTACCACTTCTTAGGGGAAAACAACATTTTGAAGAACTTTCTGAAGAATTATTGGACTTTGTCATTTTTACAAATTTTTAGTAACCGTAGGTTAGGTTGGAGCTACCTGGTGACAGGAAGCACCCCGGAATCTAAAATATGCCTGTTGAGCTTTACCTCTCAAACTGAATAACCTGCCTAATTCTTACCTAAGCCTAAAATAAAACCTGGATGAGGACCACTTGTTACTGGTGGGGTGTGAGAAATATATATACATTAGGGGATAATGCTAACCAGTTCCAGAAATGCATAGTAGTAGACTGCTAACCATTTTTTAGTAAGTCCATGGCACACTAGACAAAATGAATAAAAACAATATAGTTTTTTAAATTTTGCTAATCATTCTGTGTTAAATGCTATGCAATTTCTTGCGATGAACTGATCAATTTTTTTGGCTGATTTAATACACATGTTTATTTAAAATATATTAGGGTTGACTTACGGTTCTGCCTCCTCTGGTGATGGTTGCATAGCGCACTCGCTCTCACGTACCCCAAGCAAAGAATACCTCCATCAGGTCTGATAAAAAATATTTTGGGCTGAAATCGACATGTTTTTAGGTAGCAAGGAGGTACTTACAGCAGAGAAGAGCAGCATTTGGCAGTGGGCGAAGCAGATGGAAATGGGGGATGGCTGCGACTCAGAGGCTTCAGATTGCAGTGTCAGCAAAGGCCTAACAGCTGAAACACCACGTCGAGCTCTAACCATATCCGTATAGAAGAGTAGCAAGGCAAAAGCTAAAAAAAAAAACAAAAAAAAAACTAGATACCATATATCAAGAACTGATCTCCTTCCGGGCCAAAATTAAAAACTTATATGGTGAACTATGTTGGGATGTGATGCAACTTGAACAGCGAGTTGATGACCTAGAAAGGCAGGGTACAGGCACAGAAAATTGGGTAGATGATCTAGAGGCAGAGGTACAAATGTTAAAGAGAACAGTGCGAGCAAATGGAAGCATGGCAGGAGGACTCAGAGAACCGTAAGAGGAGAAAAAATATACGGATTTACAGCATTTTGGAAGGATCAGAGGGAGGCAATGTTAAGGAATTCGTAGACGCATTGCTACATACTGCATTGGAGTTACCTAAAGACCTAAACCTACAGTTCGAGAGGGTCCACAGAGCGTTAGCGCCTAAATCAGCTAATCCAAAAGTGCCCCTGAGTCTATCGTTGCAAAATTCAACAACTATGCCACCAAAGAAAATGTTCTCCTTACAGCATGGCATAAGCAAAAAGTATTCTATGGATAGACACGTTTTTACATCGATCAGGATTATGCCCCCAAAACAATGCGTCTCAGAAAAGAATACTTTCCATTACTGCCTGTGTTAAAAGCAGCTGGGCATAAATTCTCTACCCCATACCCTGCCCGATTTGTAGTACATCTGCCTGAGGGAAAGAGGGAGTTTACCACAGCATTGGAAGCCAGACTGGAACTTTCTAAATTGGGGCTGAAATTTCCAGACAAACCGCTGGAGCAGCGAGATCTCTCCATGTGGCCTTCACGTTGGCAATCTACCCAAAACAAACAGAAGAGGCAACAGAACAACCTTGGAGAAGTGCAGAAAGCCCTGGCTGTGTACCACAGAAATGACCCTGTTGCAGCGACCTGAAGGGAAGAGACGTTTGCAATCTTATGGACATTTCATGCCATAAACCAGGTGGGTGCTTACGGGGGTGGGGGTACTCTCGATAGAGAGTTTTCCTCTTTTTCCTCTGGATCCCTTCCTTGGTGGCTCGACTCTAGACTAAGAGCGGTCTCTCTAATTTTGGGCCCGTATTAAGCCACTTGTCGGTCGTTCGGGGAGGAGACCAGGGCCACCTCCCCCCCACTTAGCCATTAAATAAGGCCTATTAGGCTTACTGCACTATTATTTGAGAAGTAGGGGAACAACAGACATTTAATTTGTTCTTGCTCTTTCAAGGCACTAATAACTTCAGAGACTTACTACAGACTCTTGCTGCATTTTATGTTTTATAATCTGGGACTATACTGGTAACTGAGCAAGACTTTCTTTAGAGTCCCCCTTGTCATCTGTTCCCCATTCTAATAAGGCTTTTTCTTTTTTTTAGCCCACATGGCAATTATGAAGTAATGGTATTGGGAGAGTGGTGAGAATTTTTTTATGGTATGCCCCTACTTTTTAGGATACACTTACTGGGTATCCTGGAGGCCACAGCCAGTTGTGACCTGTGACTACCTTTATCTTCAGGAAGAGCTGAACAAAAACATGGGGTTCTTCATGAGGGTTCAGGGAGGAACGTCTATTCCTCCCCACTTATTGAAGTCACTGATCCAAGCAATGACAAGGTTTTATTAATCAATGTAATTTATAGTGTAAATAGTTTTGTTATATTGAAAGTCAGGCTGTTCACTGACTTACAGTTATATGTAAGACTAAGATTACAAGATGTATGGAATATCTGGGAAATGCACGATCATATCGTGCAATGCAAACAGAAGAGTAATAATTATGAAATACAGGATACTGTTAGAAATGCAGCTTTGACTGGGCAGGCAATCTGACCTTACTGCAGAAGATGCCCATTAAAGCCCAGATTTCATTAAGAGGCCTTTCCCTTACAAGCCAGTACAGGAGATGGCCATATGTGCAGCCAGGGCAGGGAATGTCGGATGCTGTCTTGTCCGTCAGAGGGAGCTTCTTTTTTCGATTAATCAGTCATGATGTATCCTTCGATAAAGTTTTTATCATTGAACATTAATGGTATTAATAACATTATTAAGTGCTCTAGACTGCAGCAATACCTACGTCAGCAGAGGGTGGATCTTGTTTTTTTACAAGAGACACAATTGTCTCCTTCAGAACATCAGAAACTTTCTGCTGGCCACAGGTACACTGTAATAGCTTCTTCCAGTAAGACCAGCAAGTGCAGGGGCACTGCTATATTGATTCCTGCTGGAACGCCCTTTCTGAATGAAGCTGAGAGGATTGACTCTAATGGTTATTTCACTGTTGCTCAAGGATGTCTCTATAACTCAGTTGTTACGTTGGTGAGTGTATATTTTCCCCCAGGGGCCCCCCTGGTTCACATGAAAAGGATTTTCAACCAGCTTTTGGATATACAGCAGGGTATAATTATAATAGGGGGAGAATTTAATGTCACTCTATTCCCCCACCTGGATGCCTCTCATCCCCATAAGCATTGGACTAGCCCTTCCCAGAAATATCTCAAAGCCCAGTTGCCTATACTGGGTTTGACAGATGTATGGTGTCAATTTTTTTTCTGCAAAAGGAGGTTTTACTCATTTTTCCCCCCAGACATCATACCTCCTCTTGCCTAGACTACTTTTTTCTCTCTACAGAGCATGTTGCAAAAATGAGAGACATTAGGCTAGGAGCTCGTCTCCTATCTGATCATACCCCAATTATATTAAAATTAGACACTGCAGCACTTGGGAAGACTACCGTTTGGAGGTTGAACACCTCAATCCTGAAAGACCCAGAGTTTAAGACAACTTCCCCAGATAATTCGAGAAAATCAATCCCCAGAGATTTACCCAGCAGTGTTGTGGGGTACGGTTAAGGCTGTGCTTAGGGGTGAGATAATTTTGTATACAACCCGACAGAGGAGAATTAGGGAAGCCAGATACAGACAGTTGCAAGATAGGCTAGTAGAACTTTAAAAAGCCAGAGAGGAAGGGCATATAATTCAGCCTACAGAATTGCGGAAAGTGCAGGCTGAGCTGCAAAAAATCCTAGACTTCAAGGTACAGGCTGTACTTTTATATACTAAAAGCACTTTTTATGAGGGAGGACCCAGGGGATCTAGGCACTTAGCCAGACGAACCAGAATGTTCAAGCAGAAAGCTACAATCACTGCAATTAAGGATCCTAGATCTGGTAACCTTCTTCACTGAGGCCCAGAGATAGAACAAGCTTTTCAAAAATGTTATACAGAATTATATTCTGAAAAACATCCACCCAAGAGATTAGAACGTTTCTGAGTAAGCTACGCATTCCTAAGCTTTCTGCGATACAATAAGCCTCATTATTGAGTCCAGTCACTAGACAGGAAATCCAGCTGGCTATTAAAAAACTAAAACCATGAAATCACCAGGACCTGATGGCTACTCTGCCGAGTGGTACAAGGCTTTTTCCCCTTTATTAAGCCCCTTGCTGTTACAGGTTTTCCAAGATGTTCAGAATGGTGAACCACCCCCAGACTCCTGTCATCATGCTGTGCTTTCAGCTATACCAAAACCAGGAAGGGACCCCAATCCCCAGAATCATACAGACCTATATCTGTACTCAATTGTGATTGTAAGATATACATGTCCATATGGGCCCATATATTGCCAGAAGTAATTCATATGGACCAGTCAGGCTTCTTACGACAGAGGCAAACAGTGGATAATACTCTCAGAACATTCCACCTGTTGGACCATATGACCAGTAGTTCTCTTCCTTCAGTATTAGCGAGTTTAGATGCCTTCAAGGCTTTTGATAGGGTCTGTTGAGATTTTTGTTGAAGGTCATGGAGGCTTTTGGATTCCCAGAGCAATTTGTTACATGGCTTAGTCACATATATTCAGCCCCCAAAGCCTTTTTAAAAATAAATGGAGCAATTTCCATCCCGATTCCCTTAGAGTGGGGCACCCATCAGGGATGCCCTCTCTCCCCACTACTATTTGCAGTTTATATTGAACCTTTAGCTCTGGCGGTCCAGCAATCGGACGATGTAAAGGGGGTAAACGCGGGAGAGGATACCTTCACAATAGCCCTATATGCAGACGATGTTCTACTGTCTTTATCAGACCCAGAACCTTCTCTTCGAGCCCTCTGGAAAATTATTTCTTACTTTTCATTAATTTCAGGATACAAGATAAATTCTACAGAAACAGAGGTTTTGACTTTTTGCTTTTCCCCTTCTCTATCGCTTCGAGTTTATTTACCTTTTAAGTGGCGATGGACAATCTGAAATATCTGGGTATACAGTTACAGTACCTCAAAATGTTGATCACACTGTCCTGATAAATTATGAACCTGTCACTCGGACAATAGAGAATGACCTTCATACTTGGTCCCAGCTACGTCTTTCCTTTTATTCAAGGATTGAATTTATTCAAATGAATATATTGCCCAGACAACTGTATTTGTTCCAAACCATTCCTGTCTCCCCCCCCTATATGATTGAATAGGGCCTTAGCTCGATTCATCTGGGCTGGCAGGAAACATCGCATTTGATGGTCCATCCTACAGCTCCCAAGAGACAAGGGAGGGTAGGGAGTACCTGATCTGGGTAAATATGCACAAGCAGCTACCCTGGCTAGGATACTGGGGTGGATTGATCCAAATTATAGAATACCTTGGAAAAAGCTAGATATTACACTAAATCATATTCAGGATATTACAAATGTTCTATTTAAACCAGGGGAGCCCCTCCCAGGGCGGAATGCTTATCACAGGGGAATGCAAAGCAGTATGACAGTCTGGGACAAGCTTACAGCCTTTTAGGAACTTACCCCAGTCTTTTATTTTCTACGACAACTTAGGTTAGAGACAAGGAATCTTCAGGTCCCCCTAACTGAGACTTTAAATGGCTGGCATAATAGACGCCTAACTTTCATTTTCCAGATATTAGATAACCAGGGTATGTTACCCTTTTCCACATTAAGAGATGCCTATGGGCTACTGTCAGATACAATTGTAGCTTATCAGCAGATACAAGCCTACCTGTCGAATAAGGCTCCTCAGTGGAACTGCCTTCCATCCCCATCCCCTCAATTATTGATAGTTATTATATCTTCCACAAAGGGAATAACCCCCCCCCCACACACACACACACACCTGATTGGAACACTGTATAAGGGATTGCAGGAGGTTACTAGAGATTCAACTTTGGGGGTCCTGGCTGCTTAGATTCGGGAATTATTAGTACCGGTCTCAGAAGACCTCTGGTTTAAATATATCAGGTTATCTCGTGGAATATCTGTAATATCATACTGGCGGGAATTTGCCTGGAAAGTCAGGCTTAGATTTTTTAATACACCAGCTAAACTGGTGAAATTTACAGATGGCCCAGTAGGAAGCTGCTGGAGATCTAGTGGGGAAAAGATGGCTGGACATGTACACATCTTCTGGTCATGCCCAGTGCTCTGACCTTTTTGGGGAGAGGTGGCGGAAACCCTGGGGGAGTTGGTGGGAGAGGAGGCTGTCCTTACTCCTGAAATGGTGTTGCTTTCAATACCTCCCATAGGCCTCCGTATTCTGAGGGGCCATCTCTTGATTACTTATGTATTGATAGCTAAGAAAGCAATCACCAGACTATGGGGCCGTATCTTCCCTCTGACCAGAAGGGAATGGTTAACAGCCATGAAGGAAGTATACTATCTGGAAAGACTGTCAGCTAGCCATTTAAACAAAAAAGATAAATTTGACCTCCAATGGAGGAAATGGGTCCTCTATATGTCAGTACAAGATCCTCATTTTATCCCATAATGAGTGACCAGAGAAGTAACCTGATGTCGAGAAAGGTGAGGGGGAGAGAGAGATTTAGGGCGAAGACTTATCATTTTAGTACTAGTATACAAGGATCCCTATCAGGATGGATTTATCTATGGCTGTATATGAATTATGATCTCGTGCCCATAACTGTAATGCACTGTGTGCTGCTTGAGTTGTGCTTGATTGCATTATGTGATCTCTATTATGTACTGTATCTCACAAGTCTCTTACATATTTCAAAACAAATAAAAATATAATTAAAAAAAAATATATATATATATTAGGGTTGAGTGCATACTTCTATGTTCAACCCAAAAGTTTGTACCTTAATAGCTTCACAACAGTTCAACAGATTTACATGAACGTTTGCATAAATAATCTCTTGGGGGTAGGTCTCTTGCCATGGTGAATCTTGTGTGAATCCGTTGTGCGGTTTCTGAGATACAGAGTGTCAAAAATCCCTACATTTACTTGTTTTTGCTGTTTCTTTGTCCACCTGCGTCTCAAAAACTATTTTAGGTTGTGGTCTGAAATTTTCAGGATAGAAAGCCTTTGCCTCACAGATGTCCCTTTTGAAGGTTTGGTGAAAAAATAATAATCCATTCTAAAGTTATTAAATGCCAAAGTTTGCCATTATTTCCTATGGGAAAAGTTAGATGTTCCGCATGGAAATAGTGTTTTTTTATAGGAGCTACTGTATTGTTGCAGGGAGCCTAACATATTTTTGCAGAGGGCTCCTGTGTCTGCCATCTTGTTTTTCAGTTAGTGAGAGAGATAAAGAAAACACAGAAAAATGAATGGATTTTAAAAAACAAAACATCAGAACCTAGCTAAACAGGACCTGTTTAACTACATTCTGATGTTTGTTTGTTTTTTGGCAAGAAACACCTTTTCTGGGCACCTGAAATCCTGGGTGCCAAGCTTAACGAGAGGACTGCTTCTCCCGCATTCTCTGTATGAGAACAGCAGGATTTTCTTGACTTCTGCATCCGCCGCTGGCCTCGTGCTGCTGGCTGCAGTTTCAGCTGTGAGCGCAGTTTCCCTGGTGTCTAGTGGAACCCCCCCACCCACTGACTTAAGCTTTTTACATGGTTGAGAAAGTGCGGTATAATTTTTTTCAATCAGTAAGGAGGTTTAGGCAGCATTATACTTTTATTAGCAAAACAGGAACTTTCTTTCCCAGTAAAGTGCAGTGTGTTTCATTCCAGTTAGGGAACAACTGAATTGCTGTCTCACTGTATAAACAGCATGTAAATTTGAAAGATCGGGAGTGACAAACATGGGCACTTATATGCAGAACCTGTCAGAGCTGGGAGCTCACAAGAAAGAGAATGATGTGGTTGAGAGATTTGTATTAGCTCCATTTCTGGGATGAGAACTCATTTCAGGAAATGTACAGCATCTGTAGTACTGTGCTTTCTAAATAATTTTATAGATCCATGCAGTATACAGCTATACCAGCAACATTTCTTTCTCTCACTGTTGGAATACTTCCGTCTTAGATGAAGATTGTGCTAAAACATGCCTTATTAATGAGTGTATTTCTGTATGTGACCCCTATCCCGGGTGTCTAGTGGCACCCCCCCTTCCATATGTTTCCCTGGTGTGTAGTGGCACCCCCCACCCTCTGATTTTCATTGTTTCTATTTATTTATTTATATTATCTGACACCAGGATGCCCAGCCCCAGATGTCAGATGTCCCCCCCCCGCAATCCCTGTGTTATTTGCTGACATCGAGGGCCCAATCCCTGTGTCGGCACTAGAAGCCCCTCCCAGCAGTGTGGGACACTGGGGAGCCCACTCCCAGTGTCCTGAAATATTGATTTTGTTTTTACCTGTAAAGAAGAAAACCGTCCCCTGATGTCTTTTTTTACCTGAAAAAAATGGTCCCTCATCGTTCCCGCCTTCCCCCTCCTCCCACTGAGCACCCACCACCCCACACCCCTCTTACCCTATACTGACCTCCAGAGGTCGAGGCTGTCATGTTCTGTGGACTGGGACATGTCTGCACTCTTTCAAAGCCGAATCGCAAACTTGAGAAATCAAGGTAAGTGACGTGTAGTGTATTTCAATGTTGTTTTGAACTTATGCTCATAACTTTGCCATTTTTAGACCAAATTTTCAACATGGGCTTCTGGGACCCCACCTCATGAACACTGATTCTGTCATTTTGCTAATTGGGCCTGGAAGGTGTTTTCGTGGTCGCTGCACGAAATCACCTTTTAGAATGAATAATGAAATTTCACCACCGGTGTTCATGAGGTGGGGTCCCAAAAAGGCCATGTTGAAAATTCGGTGAAAAGATTCCTAAAACTGGGCGCGGTATTAGCGTTCGTTGACATTTTTCTATGCACGTGCATTACTTTGGTAATTTTAAATATTTTTAGTCCAGATTTTCAACATAGTCATTTTTTCACACCAACTCATGAACAGTACAACTGTCATTTTTCACATCCTGCCCGAAATGTGTTTTCGCATATGTGGCATGGAATGACATTTTGGCACGGATATTAAAATTTTCACTTATGGGGTTTATGAGGTGGGGCCATAAGAAGACTACATTCTAAACTTGGGGGCAAAATATGAAAAAATGCTAAAGTTATTCCAATTCATTACAATTTCGCTGCGTCCATTCATAACTTCAGAAATTGTAATTTTGACCCCAGATTTTCAACATAGCCATCTTATTACATGACCTGATGTATGTCACAGCCGTCATTTTTCAAATCCTGTCCCAAAATGTGTTTTTGCACCTGTGGCGCAGAATGGCATTGTAGTTGCACAGAATTATGTTTTGGCATGGATTCAAACATTTTCTGTACTGGGTTACATGAGGTGCAGTAATAAGATGGCTACACTGACAATTTGGTCAATGTTGTCCTATAAATGGAAGCGTAGGGTCTGGTGCTTCCACAGCAACATACATATACGCATCTATGGAGGAATAGGAGCGCAGGGCCCTCCACAGACAAATAAGGATGTGACTATACTATCTGAAAAAGTAAGGAAATTCATTGCTAAAAACTTTGTTAGTGCATCGGTTAGGGTTGTGACTAAAACAACAAAAGTAGGGAAATGTGTTAGGGTTCCCAACCCTAACACCCCACCCCCACCCAGCAGACACTGACAGGCATTGGGAGGGGGGATGCCTTGAGGTTGTCAGCCCCAGTATTGGGGTAATAGTTCACTTTTTGTGAGTGCTGTAGAACCTCAGCAAGTGAAGTGAATCTGAAAATAATGAATGAGGGAGTTGTGGCTGCATTCAGAGCTGCAAAGGAAATAGGAAACCAACATTTGCATTTTTAAGGTTAGGATTTTTTTGGGGGGGGGGCTTTATATGGTGCTCAAAAGGTTTGTAATCAACCTAGGGAACTTGGCAGGTATTTACCATTTTGTTTTACTGGTATAAACCCATTAATAAAAGCCTCCATTAGAGAATTGGTAGGAAAGAAAAAAATACTCACCTTAGTAATTATGTTTCTTCTAATGGAATCTTGCTGTATTCTCACTATTGCAGTTAGCCCTAGCACTCGAACTGCCCCGGAGAGTAGAGGGTTAATTTTCTATGCAGAGCATAGAACGTTGAGCTCGAGCTCGGTTCAAACCTCTGTCTGCTACACTTTGAAGCGCAAATGTCAGATTCTTACGAGCTAATACAAACTACTATGTGGAAATTGTAACATTTTTACTAGCCAAATGGCAACCAAATATTTTGGATCCCCAAAATACTCAAGTCAAGAAATCCAAAATCAAAAACCAGGTAGTGAACAACTTAAGACTGTTAAATTAATAATATAACCCACTCCCCCTCTCTGAAAGGAGGGAGTACCCAAATGCACCCCTGGGTTGCAACACTGCACCTGCCAGCCCACTTCCCAAAAACAGGTTCTGAGAGGGGAGGGAGGGAGGTCAGAATAGAGCAAGACTCCATTGGAAGAAACATAATTACTAAGGTGAGTAATTTTTTCTTCAAACAACATGAAGTCCTGCTGTATTCTGACTATTGCAGACTACCAAGCAGTACCTCCATGGAGGAGGGAATCAAACCTACCTTGGGAATAGGCTTTGCAGTACTGCTGTACCAAACCGAACATCAATCCTAGCCTGGATGTCCAGGGAGTAATGCTTGGTAAATGTATGGACTGTTTTCCAGGTGCTGCTTTACATATCTCTAGCAAAGGAATATCCCTGGCCGCAGCCTGGGAAGCAGCTGTACCTCTAGTCGAATGAGCCCTCAGGCCTGAGGGATGTATTTGCCTAGCTTCTCATAGCAGAATTGAATACAAGAGACAATCCACCTGACAATAGTTCTCTTAGTGGCAGGTTTGCCCTTCCCCATTTCCTCATGAGTGAGAAACAACTGAAGGGAGTCAAACCTGTGAACCTTAGTACGCTCAATGTAGTAACTAAGGGCTCTTTTAACATCCAAACTGTGTAAACCTCTTTCTCCTGAAGAAGAATGATCAATGAAGAACACAGGGAGATACACAGATTGGTTTAGATGAAAATCTGAAACCACTTTAGATAAAAACTTCTTATTAGTTCTAAGGACCACCTTATCTCTATGGAATGAGATAAAATAAGGCTCAAATGGCAAAGCTTGCAATTCACTGATGCACCTGGCAGAGGTAATAGCTACTAGGAACACAGTTTTCCAAGTCAAGTACTTAACCTCTGCTAAAGACAAAGGCTCAAAAGGGGGTTGCATAAGTTGAGCAATGCAAACATTAAGATCCCAAGCAGGGGTAGGATCCCTAAAGGGGTGATTGGTATGAAGCAGTCCCTTGAAAAATTTACAGAATACAGGGTGAGATGACAGTGAAGAAAGCTTTCCCGCTGACAGAAAAGCAGAAACAGCTGACAAATGTACTTTGAGAGTAGCTGGTCTGAGGCCTAGGCCATTAAGATGAACCATATAATCCAGAACTGTAGACAATTCAGCAGTGTCTGGGGATATATGCTTCTTGGAACACCAAATGCTGAATCTTTTACATTTGGAGTTGTAAGTTTTTCTGGTGGCAGGCTTTCGAGAGGCTTTGAGAAAATCCAGAACCCCTTGGGACAGATGCAAATCTGAATACTCTAACTCTTCAAGAGCCATGCCTTGAGATTGAGCGGCTGAAGATTGGGGTACCAAATCCTTCCCTGAGAGGATACGAACATACGAAATTTGCCAGCAGATAAAGGCCTAGAGGCCTATCAAGTCTGCTTGAATGTGCAGCTAGCATCCCTTATTCTGCAGCTGCCCCTCCCTTCCACCCTTCCCCTTCATTAACACTCCCCCTTTTCCTGTCCCATCCTCATTTGAAGCAGTCCACTGTTCTACTGCATACCACTTCTGCAGGTAACGCATTCCACCCAGCCACCACCCTCTCTGTAAAAAAGTGTCTCCTCATCTCCCTCCTGAACCTTCCTCGCTCCAGTCTCATATCATGGCCCCTGGTGCCCCCCCCTTACTTTGAACAGCCCCTCTGTACCCGTCTTGTTTATTCCTTTCATGTATTTAAAGGTTTCAGTCATGTCACCCCTCTCTCCTCTCCTTCAGTGAGTACATGTTCAACTCCTTCAAACTCCTCTCGTATGATAAGTCCCCCAGCCCCTTGATCATCTTTGTCGCCTCCTGCGCTGCACCCCCTCCAGTAACTTAATGTCCCTCTTCAGATATGGACGCCAGTACTGCACGCAGTACTCCAGGTGTGGTCTAACTAATGACCTATACAGTGGCAGAATCACCTCCTCCCTCCTCGAGGATATACCCCTTGCAATACAACCCAAATTTTTGGCCTTGCAGCTGCCTTCCTACATTGTGCCAAGTTGTTCATTGACCCTGTAATGAGCACACCCAGATCCTTCTCCTCTGTCTGGGCTAGCTGCACTCCCCTAGCTGGTAACTCCTCCTTGGATTCTTCATCCCAAAATGCAGCACCTCTTGACTTTTGGCATTAAACCCCAGTTGCCAGGTGTCTGACCAGGTTTCAAGCTTTGCCAGATCATCCTGCAACCCTGCCACCCCCTAGGTCATCCACCACACGCACCAACCTTGGTATCATCAGCAAACAGACTGATCTTGGTCTTGATGTCCCAGATATGTCTGCAATGAATAACCCAAACAACACTGGTCCCAACAGGCCCTGTGGGACACCCACTGTCACTGCCCTTGGGTGTGAGAGCTCCCCACCTACCACCACCCTCTGTTGCCTTCCCTGCAGCCAGTTTCCTACCCATCTCACCAGCTTTGCACCCGCCCCTGTGCCTACTAACTTCCTTCCCAGCCTTCCATGTGTCACCGAGTCGAATGCCTTACTGAAGTCCAGATACAGGACATCCACTGCATGGCCCCTGTCCAGCTGCCTAGTTACCCAGTCATAGAACTCGACCAGGTTGGTTTGGCAGGATCTGCCATGTATGAAGCCATGTTGTCTGCTGTCCTGTAGTCCTTGGCCTCTAGGAGGGCCACCAGCCTCTCCTTCAGGATAGTCTCCATTAGCTTACCCATGATGGATGTGAGGCTCACTGGTCTGTAGTTTCCCAGTTCATCCTTGGGGCCACTCTTGTGAGGCACCACATGAGCCATCCTCCAGTCCTGAGGCACACACCCAATGTAGTGAGGCATTAAATAGGTCTGCCAAAGGTCCTGCAAGGACCTCTGCCAGCTCCTTCAGTACCCTGGGGTGGATGCCATCTGGGCCTGGCGCCTTGTCCACCCTTAGTGCCTTCAAACCCTCTCGAACTCTGCCCTCCATGATTTCCCCATCTGTCACCACTTCCCACCCTGCTTCTGACATTTCTCCCACCTTGGGTGTCCCTCCCCCTTCTCTTTAGTAAATACTGAGTAGAAGTACTCATTTAGTGCTTCCGCCTTATCGTACCCTGCTTCCACCCAACCCCACTCCTTCCTAATCCTTACTATGTGGTCCTTACAGCTCCTTTTCTCCCTAATGTACTTAAAGAAGTCCTTCTCCCCCTTCTTAATGCCTTGTGCCAGCCTGAGTTCCTTAGATGCTTTGGCTCCCCTTACTGCCCTTGTCACCTCCTTCGATTCTGTCAAGTACTCCTCTCTGTCCTCCCCTCCTGTTTCTTGTACTTCCTAAAGGCAGCCTTTTTTCTCCTTACCTTTCCATGACCTCCTTGCTCAACCAGCTCGGTTTCTTAGCCCTAGCCTTCTTGCTCTGGGCTTTGCAGCAGGTTTTGGTTGCCTCCACTATCCCCAGCTTTATGAGCTCCCACCTCTGGTTAGTATCCATACTAGATTGAATTCTGGCCAGGTACCCTTTTACCACTTCCCCCATCCTCCCAAAGTCAGCCCTCCTGAAGTCCAGCACTCTTGTGCCAGATTCCACTCCTTCCTTGCCCATATCCAATGTGAGCCATACTGAGTGGTGGTCACTCCTCGACAGCGGTTCCTCCACTGTAAGTTCTCTCACAAAGTCCCCATTTGCCAGCACAAGGTCAAGGGTATTCCCTAACCTGGTTGGTTCACTGACCATTTGCAGCAGGAAGCTGTCCTGGAAGGCATCCAGCAGTACCTGCTCCCTTCTGTTCCTGGTTGCTGGGGTGCTCCAGTCCACTCCTGGCATGTTGAAGTCCCCCACAGTCACCACACTGCCCTTCTCGCAGGTCCTCCTGATCTGTCCCGCTAGTTCCCTGTCTAACTCCTCCGTCTGAAATGGTGGCCTGTACACCACTCCCATTCTAAGAATCCTATTCTTGGAATCCTGGATTTGCACCCAAAGTGACTCTACTACCCTCCCCTTCCTCCCTTACACACTTCAGTCCTTCCTTCACATATAGTGCCACCCCCTCCTTTCCCAATCACCTGTCCCTACGAAATAACCTGTACCCTGGTACAGACAGGTCCCAGTCATTATATTGGTGGCCCATGTTTCCGTGATGGCTGCAATGTCCACCTCTCCTCTGCCATGAGAACCTGTAACTCTGCAGTTTTCCTCCCAAGGCTCCTAGCATTAAGGGTAACCACCTTCCACCCTTTTCCCCCCTCCTATCCTGCCCTCCTTTCCTAGCATCACCAGTAGTACTTGACATTTGTCCTTTGTCACTGTTAGGGGGGGTAAGCTCATATGATTTCCCAACCTGTGGCCTCTGCATATCTCTTCCCCAACTGCCACCCCCCACTCCTAGTTTAAATTCCCAACTTCCTCTATATAGTCTTCCATCCTCTGTTTCAACACTTTCTTTCCCTCCACACTCAAGTGTAGTCTGTCCTTGGCATAGAGACTACTGTCCTCCCAGGTCCCTCCCCCCCCCCAACAGCCCATACCCTTTTAGCACAACACCAGGTTCTTAGCCATCCGTTAAATTCCTCTGTTCTCAGCTTTCTTGTTGTGCTTGCCTTTGGCACCAGAAATATCTCAGAAAAAGTTACTGATCTTCCTGCCCCTCACATAATTGTGCTAGTTCTTCAAACCTCCTCTGACTGTATCTACTGTCTTGTCAGCCAGGTCGTTTGTCCCAAGATGTATAATTAAATGAGGCTTGTCCCTACCCCTTCTAGCATATTTCAGAGAACAGACTGTCCCACCCTTCCGCTGTCATTCCTGGCATGGCCTCCACCCAAATGCGACTATGTCTCTCCCTTGCTACCCCACCTAACTCCTCTTAGTATTGGTCCCCAGCACTAAGATTCCACCCCTCTTACTCCCTGCTTGCTTCCATTCATCTCCCTCTCTCATTTCCAGCTCATCTTCTTCCTCATGCACATTATTTCCCCCTTTTACCCCTGTTGCAATTCTCCAAGCAGAACTTCCCCCCGCTCCAGTTTGGTCCAGGCATTTATCAATTACTCCTCTAATTTCATCATTTCTCTCCTCCACTTTCTTCCTCTCTAGCAGTGCACAGCTGTTTTCTGAAGACCCTTCACAAATGCCTGCTCCCTCTCTCTTCATAGTAACCTGTTCTCTCCTTTCCACTCCATGACTTTTGCCACTTCTTCGCCTCCCCTCACAAGTCCCTATCTCCTCCTTCCATTTGTCTTTTGTCTCCTGACCTGGTTTCCCCAGCAATCGTTCTTCCTGGCCTGGGCCACTTTGTCTCTGCTTCCCTTCTTCTGATCCTCTCCTCACCACTGTTGACTTAAATCGCCCTCCCTCATCTTCCCTTCTTCCTCCCTCCAGTATTGGGCTAAACCCACCCCAATCTGCCTTGCCTGTCTTAGTTCCTCCTCTGACCCTCAATCTCCTTTCCAAGTTTTTCTATGTGGTTGCACACTAAACATCCTCCCACACTCCAGGCAATGTTTAGAAAGATTGGTGCACATGAGTTGTTGCAGCCTACCACCCTACCCATTGCTGTCGCGGCTCACCGGGCGACCCCCCACCCTTCCAGATGCAGGATAAGCCAACACTCCCCCAAGTCTCCCTTCCCCCCCGTGTTAACAGGTTGTAATTCCTGGGAAGAGACAGGGGAAGATGGACTGCTAGGGACAGCAACAGGGGTACCAAGGCTGCCTGGCCCAGTCTGGAGCAATCAGAATCACTTTGCAAGGTTGTGACCTTACCTTGACCAGCACCTTGAACAGTAGAGGAAAGGGACAGAAGGCATATATAAATTTCCCTTCCCAGTTCAAAATCAGAGCATCCAGAGGGACTGAGCCCAATACTGGGGGTCTGCAACAAAACAGAGGAAGCTGGTGATTGTCTGGGGCTGCAAAGAGATCTATCTCTGGAGTGCCACACCTTGAAAAAATCACTTTCAACACCAGAGGGTCCAGGGACCCTTTGTGAGGCCCTGGGAGATCCTGCTCAATGCATCTGCTAGCACATTGTCCTTCATTGGAAGGTGGACTGCTGTCAGAGAGGTCTGCAGAGAATAAGCTAGGGACCACAATTTCATGGCTTCCGTGCACAAGGCCATGGACCGAGTGCCTCCCTGCTTGTTCATGTACCACATGGTGGTGGTGTTATCTGTCCTGACTTGAACCACCTTGTTCTGCACTGACTGAGAGAAAGCTTGCAGGGCCAGAAAGACTGCCCTGAGTTCCAAGAGATTGATATGAAGAAGGGATTCCTGAGGGGACCACAGACAATAGAGAAGCATCCGTGGTTAGGACCACAGAGTGAGACCGAGTGACGAATGGGACTTCTTGCCTGCGGTTGCCCTGATCCTGCCACCATTGGAGAGACTGGATCAGAGTCTGGGTCACTGGAAGTAGTTTGGTTAGAGAATCTTTCTCCTGAGACCAAAAGGCCCTCAGGTGAAACTGAATGTCCCTCATCTGAAATCTGGCCCCTTGGACCACTGCTGCAGAAGCTGCCATATGGCCCAGAAGTTGAAGGAAGTGCCTTGCTGGCTGAGAGACCAGAAGGTGGAATGAAGAAGCCAGCTCTACAATATCCCTTGCTCTGTCCGGGGGAAGAAAAGCTCTTGCTTTGACTGTATCCAAGTCTGCCCCATGAAGGTGAGGAGCTGTATAGGCTCGAGAACTGACTTGGGAAGATTGAGAAGGAATCCTAGGGAAGTGAGCACTTGCTGAGTCACTTGAAGGTCTGACTTGACTTGGTCTGGGGACTGTCCCACAATGATCCTGTCATCCAGTTATGGAAATATGGAAATATTTTTCCTTCTTAAAAAGGCCACTACTACTACAAGGCATTTTGTGAATACACTTGAAGCTGATGTCAGGCCGAAGGGCATAGCTTTGAACTGATATTGGCCTGAAAGCAATTCAAACCTGAGGTACTTTCTGTGGGAGCACCTGATAGGAATGTGAAAGCAGGCCTCTTCTAAGTCCAGGGAGGCTACCCTGTCCCCTGGCCTTAGAGAGGGAAGGATTATTCCCAGAGTCACCATTTTGAATTATGGTTTTAAAAGATGTTTGTTCAGGTATTTTAAGTCTAGGATGGGTCGCCACTCCCCTGTCTTTTTTGGGGGTAAGGAAGTACCTGGAGTACAGACATTTGCCCCTGTGCAATGTAGGAACTCTCTCTACAGCCTTTAGAGCCAGTAGAGATGAAACCTCTGCCTCTAGGGTAGTGGTTTCGGAGATGCTTGCAGGTGGAAAAGATCTGGCCCTCAGCTTTGGAAATTTCTTGAAGCTGAGAACCAGCCCCTGGCTTACCACCTCCAGGACCCACTTGTCTGAGGTAACAGACATCTAGTCCTGGATGAAGTAAGCCAGTCTGCCTCCTACAGGAATGGGGGAGTTGACCCGGGCTGAAACATCAGGGTGTCTGCTTGGCAGGAGCCTTAGGTTGAGGGATGGATGCAGCCCTGCTAATCCCTTTTCTGCCTCTCCCTCTGAAGAACCCCCTCTGAGAAAAGGGAGAAGAGACCTGTGCTTGGTAGAAAGGCATATGAAAAGGCCTGCCCCTAGCCTGCTGCCTTTGAGGAGTTGCCTGCCTTTCCTTGGCCTGTGCACACCTATAGGTGGTCCTATACTCATCCATCTTTTTCATGTATTTCTCTGTCTGCTCCCCAAACAGAGAATTACCCAGCACAGGGAAATCCATGGCCTTTGCCTGGGTGTCCTGTGAGAGACTAGTACATCTGAGCCAAGTCATTCTTCGAAGAGCCACAAATGTATTCATGACTCTAGAGAACACATCATTGGAGTCCACAGCAGCATGGAACTGTACCTTAGATGCCTCAGTCCCATCAGCAGCCACCTCCTCCAGCTCCGAGGCTAGCTGGGGGGAGGCCTGCTTAGCCAGTGCCAGTACGGTGTCCCACCTGGACTTCTGGTACCTGGCTGCATAGGCCATATAATTAGCCTGCCTGAGTCCCAAGGCAGATGCCATGTACTGTTTCTTAGCCATGGCATCCAGCTTCCTAGAATCTTTATCTGGGGGGTGTGAAGCCAAGAGTATATTAGCCTTATCACAGGCTGCAGCCTGCATAACCCCAGCATGGCTGCATTGTTGATACAAGTACTCTGTACCAGAACCTGATAAGGTGTAATTTTGTCCATCCTTCTGTCGTAGTGGAGGTACAGAATTTAGAGTTTTAAAATCTTGTGTGTCTGTTTCCCAAAAGACTTATGAAGGGAATAGACAGTCTCGTGGACTCTGGGATGTCCATCATCGCCACATAATCAGGTTCCTCTTGTTCCTCTACAGGTTCTTCCACAGGGAGCTGGAGGGTTTCTGCCACTTTTCTGTAAAACATGTAGTGGGAAGGGGACTCAGAAAACCTAGGAGGGAGAAACACCAGAAGACCTGTCTGGGGAGATGTCTGGTTCAATGGGCTCAACCAGACCTCCCACACCATCGTTATTGTCATCATCATAATCTTTATCCCCCTCCAAATCCAGTTCATAGAAATCTTCAGGGGCATAATCTTGAACCGGAGGAACCGACCGAACCGAGCGCCTGCCAGAAGGAGCAGGATCAGACGGAACTGGACGAAGCAATTATACAATCCTTATCACATTGACAATCTCTTTGACAGTCGGAAAATGGGTCTCTGGAACCGAACCAGATGATTTTTCTATTCTTTTTCTTGTTGTAAGAACCGATCCCTCAGGATCGGCTCTCCTCTTGCCCAAAGAAGTATCGCCCTGGTCAGAGGGCACTCCCTCAGGTTCGGTCGGAACCAAACCAGGCTGGCCATCCGGGTCAGCGGACTTCACAGCCTCCTTATCCCTGAGCCTACCTAATCTTTTCTCCAGGGTAGACTTAGGGAAATTTTTACAGATTTGGCAGTCTGAATTGAGGTGGTCAAACCTCAGACAATAAACACAGGTGGTGTGGGGATCAGCCTTAGCAAAGATCTCCCCACACACACTGCAGTGTTGAAACCCAGTGGGCCCGGTTTTTCTTTTGGGTTTCTCAGACATAGCCATCCTAACCACAAACTTACCCTTTTTATGGCAAACAACCAAGCAAGACACCTTATCGGTTTCTAACCGTGTCACGGGTATTGGAAAAAACCATAAGAAAGTGCAGTTTTTTTTAAATCGATAAGGACCAGTAACCACACTCTAAGTTTAAAAACAAAGACAGAATATATAAATCACTAAATGACTGGTTCAGCTGAACCGGTCGAAAATTTTTTTTTTACAATTTCCACAAGTTTACTATGTCTAGTTCACTACCTAGTACTTACTGTACCACAGACAGAGATCTGAACCGAAACTTGCGAAAAATTATCGGTAAAACCGAGGACTTTAACCGACTTACAAACCGTGAGCAAAGGAGAAATTTCCGGAGTGTCCGTTCAGTTAGGTGGAGTAAAGAATCTGACAGTTGCGCTTCAAAGTGCAGCAGACAGAGGTTTGAACCGAGCTTGAGCTCAACGTTCTATGCTCTGCATAGAAAATTAACCCTCCACTCTCCGGGGCAGTTTGAGTGCTGGGACTAACTGCAATAGTCTGAATACAGCAAGACTTCATGTTGTTTGAAGACCGAGTTCTGTCATTTTGCAAGTGATAGACTGTGTGTACTATTCTGACAGGACATGGAGGAAAATGATGTCTTTATTGTTTGAAATCAGCACTCATCCAAGATTCCACTGGCTGGTTTGAAAAAGTCTGATGAATTATTTCTAAAACCATCAAATAAGGCAAACAAAATAGGATTCATACTAATTGAAAGTTCTGAACTTTATATGTAACAAGTTAGACCTAGTTGGGCCTGCCTGCCTGCCGGCGCAGTAGTATCACTACCGCATGTGATGCCAGTGACCCGGGTTCAGGATTGAGCCTGGAGCACTGGAGGGCCATCCAAGATGGGGAGACTGAGCATCCACAGGACCACTCATCTCCCCTTGGGGGGGGTAAAGCCCAATGCTGGACTGACCTCTTGTAGAAGCCGGGGGTACAGTAGCTTGGTGCCACAACAGTATGGGGAGGAGCGTGGTTGCCAGTGTGAGCCTTGATGTCATGGCGCAACCACGTCTCCGCAGAAAAACAGAAAAAGCCCCATGGCTGTGCCAGGAGATGGGCCCCAGTATCGCGGTAAGGACGAATGGGCCACCCGACAAGTTGAATGCTGGCTGGAGGGGATAAGTTGGGGGTCCTCCTCCTACCCCACTGGGGGGTTAACCAAGGCTGAGGTGAGCCCTCTGTGCAGCCACCGGGTTTACCTTGGGAACCCTGAGGAAAGGTACAGACATGGAGAAGAGGGGGCATAAATAGCAAATAAAAAAAAATAGACCTAGTTGTCCTCATGGTAGGCAAACAGTACATTTTTAAAGTATTGCATTTGATCTTTAAGCATCATGATACCAGTTATGGATTACTAAGTATGGATGTTTCTGGGCATGGCACAGGGTCTGCTGGGCTGCGATGTGTATATTGGGACATGAGCAAGAGTGGCCTTGTGCTTTGACAGCACATGAGTGTTGTCTTGCCCCCCCCCCAGTTATTTGGCAATCAAATACAGATAACAACCTAAATGGAAAGTTTTAACTATTTTGTCTCTTAACTATGGTAGACTAGTACTGTGGCCTACCTTACTGCAGTATTGTTAAAAGGGGTGTGTGGGGGGGTAGGGTGCAGCTTGGCTGATGCTCCAGCTGACATACAATGGGTCACTATAAATGGTGGGAGCCCAGTAAGGCATGAAGCAACATTGGAGCTAGTGGAACCCTTGAAGGGGGTTTGAAAAGCTACTGTTTTTTGGTAATAGTGTTATCTGTTTTTTCCTCAAAATAACTGGAATTATTATTTATTTTTTTTACTAATCCTGGTGTCTTTGAAGATTAATTGTGGTCTACAGTATAAAATGTTACTTTTAGGTTTAGGTTTATTATCAGGACATTGGTCACATCTATTCCCAGTCCACATGTCTGTTTAAAAAATCCAAGCCTGAATTCCAAATATGATTCACTTTAAATAGGCCCTGCAGAGAACAAAACAAAGCTATATGTATTGGGTGTATCAAAATTGCTGCTGAGAGTTGAAATCCCATACCTTGTAGGTAATCCGTGCATTTACTAACTTAAGAAAAAGCACAGCCTGTACTTCCATAGGCAGAGTCTTCCCTTGGTGCAGGGCCCAGAGGACCCTGCACATATGCATTTGTTCACAGAGGTCCCTTCTGGATTTGTGTGAATAAGGATACTATTCTGCTAGCTCAAAAACAAAGGTGATTCTTTGCAAAAAACTTTGTTAATGCACCAGTTAGGTTAGGGTTCTACTTAATGCCACAAAAGGAGGGAAATGTGATGTTAGTATTTCCAACCCTAACTCCCCACCCACCAAGCAGCAAAAAGACAAGACCACACAAGTAACCACAGACAGCCATCATCTGGTAAGACAAACAACATACAACTGTTTCCAGATGACACAAGTTGAACCCTAATTAGTGCATTAACAAAATATTTTGCAAAGAATCTTAGAATATAAACAGACCCAATATTACCTATTCCCAGACTTCAGCCACTAAATCCAACAGTGCAGACAACAATTTCTCACACCAGCAGTATGTGCTGGAAACAGGCGCTCAATTATTTTTGCTTCCACCAGCCAAAGTGAAGACTGAAAGATGGAAAAGTGAATCCACCAGCCAAAGTGAAGACTGTGAAATATGGAAAAATGAATATCTTTTTTGACGTTGACAAGATTGTGGAGTATTTAAAGGGACACTGTCAGCCCTTTACTTAGGTTTTTGGCTGGTATTCAGAAACGTGCCTTTAGTGCCTGCAGCAGTCCATCTTTTGCCACAATACAGAAAGCAACAATGTAGTCTACATAAAAATAATTACTTTAACAAATTTTAGTAAAAAGCGAAACCCTGCTGGTCCACTCCTGTTGTCTGCGTGCCAATCCCGAAGTGCAGTCACATTTGTAAATGATGCTGAAGCACTGGAAGGCTTGTGTGGGACTATTCTACCTGAGTTCAGCTAAATATATTTTCTAGTAGTCAAAAGAAAGCTGAACTTGGGAAGGTGTTTCTCTGTTTGAAATGGGAGCTAAAACTTTGTTAAACCACGGTCTGAAACTTGAGTATATATACAGTATATATATATATATATATACACAAACATATATATATATATAAAAATAAAACATATAATATAGCCCTATACATGTATACCAGCCAGCAATGATAATCTAAGTATGTTTAGGTGGCCCCTCGATCCTATTAGTATCTCCATAGAGTGCCTTCAGCCCCGTTCCCTACTTCACATCATCATTATTCTGGTTTTAGAGGTGGGGCTGCAGCATTCGATGGTCACTCAGCTTGAACATGGAAGTTACAAACCGGGCTTTACAGAGGCTATAATGTTTTTCTGTAAGTTATCAAAAAAGGTGAAATATGTCTGAGATAGCTCCTGGGACAGGCAACTCCATTGTATGGGTTGCCTGCCAGGATCATGTCAGTTGCTCTTTAAGGTTTTCTTTTTTGGGACTATATGGCAAAAATGTGGACTGGCTAACTGACTCAGTTGGACTGTTCAAGTCCATAAGGTTCCAGTATGGCTGGGGCAGTCGAAAAGTTTAGACTGTACCACTAATCGCCTGAAAAGGGTGCACATTATCCATATGTATTAATTATTCCCGGGGTCAGTACTGGAGATAACAGAAAGAACACTACTAAGTTTAAATGAATTTCACCTGTTACAAAGGCAGCTAGTCTGGGCTCTTCTGATCATCAAGTTCTGACTTTTGGTATATATTTACAAACATTACTTCCTGAATTTACACCACTTTACCTTTACTAACCCGATTCAGCAATGTGCTTTAGAACAACATCAAGGATTGCTGAATCGGATTAGTAAAGGTAAAGTGGTGTTAACACTGAAGATAATGTTTGTGACTATAGACCAAATGACAGACTTTAATGATTAGAAGATCCCAAACTATCTGCCTTTATTACTGTAACAAAAAATGTATTGTGCTGGCTATCATCACTTTGTACTGCTCTGGCGGGAGATAATGAACCAAATCCTGGCTCCTCTGCTCCCAGTATGCAGGCACCTCTGTCTGGTCAATTGTAAAAAGCCTTAATAGTGTCCATCTAAATATCAGGAGTCTTTTTAGCTTATTTAGATGTGTTTGCTGCCTGGGTAGCTTATTACAGTCTTGGCATGGTTTGCCTGACTGAGATTTGGCTTAAATCTGTGATACCTGACTCTGCCTGTTCCCTCCAAGGTTTTAATTTTATCAAACTTGACCAACCTGGTAAGAAACATGGTGGCATATTGCTTCTATACTATCAGTAATCTAAATGTCTCCCTCATAAAACATTTGTACCCCTTTTCCCTAGCCCATGAGTTCCTGCACTCACGGCTCCTTTTGGATGATACTAAAAAATTCCACTTGGTTTGTGCCTATACTCTTTCTGCTGATGGTCTAAGTGGCCTGTCCTATTTACTAGACAATATTAGCCAAAAGATTGGCTCAAATGAGCTATTGGTTATGGGTGACTTTAACCTAAACTGGGTTGGAAAAAATTCCAAGTAATGTGAACCTCTTATTTTTGGTACTACCAGATTCTGTACTTCTGATGGGCAGCACACTCTCCTTGATTGGGTCATGACAAACAGGGCTGAGAGGATTCTAGTATTCTGAACCTTTCCTCATGCTATTTCTGACTACCATATATCTCTACTTACTGTGTCTGGAGAGTTTCTACAGAAATCTCTTCGAAGATCATTCTTCTCAGAGACCTATCCAAGTCTGATCCTGGCTTCTTCCATGGTGACCTTGCATTTACTGACTGGTCCCCTTTTTTGCTTGCTGTGGATGCCTCAGTTGCCCTGCCTAACTATCTTTTCTTCGCTGCAGGATAAGCATGCCCCATTCATTAAAAGGAGAGTCAGGGGTACTGTCACTAAATGGCTTCACAGTGATCTGTTAGCTATTATGAAATCCAGAGATAGATGTTGGGCTTGATTCAAGACCACCCAAGCACTGTCTGACCTTATGGAGTACAGGTGTCTCAGAAATGCTTGTAAGAAATCAACTGCTCAACCAAGAGTGAATTCTGTAGATCCTCCTTATTGGCAGGAGTTTCTGATGTAATATTAAAAGTGTAGTTGGTGGCTCTCTTAATTACCAAACCAATGATATGCTCATTGATGGGGTTAATTGTAATAACCCTAGTACAAAAGCAAATGCATTTAATAAACAATTCTCTGCCCTCTCTGCCCTCACCTCCTTGTTTTCAGATCTTGCTTTACTGGATGAGGTAATGCCCTTCTCCCTTGTCCCATGGCCACCCCACTCCGCCTTCTACCTAAAAAATATTACATTAGGTGTGATTGGTAGACAGTTGGTTAGTCTCTCCCCTTATACCAGTTCTGGTCATGACAGTATGGAGACAAAGCTTATCTGCCTGGGTGTCCCCTTTCTGTCCTTACCTATCTCATACGTCATTAATGCATCTTTGCTTACTAGTATAGTGCCTGACATCTGGAAGGTAGCTAGGGTTGTCCCAATCTTTAAGCTAGGGGACCGAAAATGTACTGAAAACTATCACCTCATAGCCATTTTGTCATCATCAGCAAGCTCTTGGAGAAAAATGATTTCTTCTAACCTCAGGGATTCTTCAATATGTTTAACTCTAGCAGGCAGCCTCCTGGATTGCACTGCCCTGGAAATGAATGGAGCTTTATGCAACTAGTGGAACACCTATTGGCTCATGCCACCATTCAAACCTGCTGCCATTACCAACTGCTGCATTCTATAATGCTCAGATTTCATTCTCCCCCTGCCGTGTTGGACGCCTTGGAGACTGCTCCTCAGCGTGACTGAGAACAATTTATTTTCCAAAAAAAAGAGTATTAACTTTTATTTACTTCATTTCTGCTGCCCTTTGTAGTTTTAGTAGAGGTTTTAGTTAGTTTACGGTATTTTTCTTGGTTCCTCACCAGTTCCTGGACACCGCTGGGGAACCGATTGGTTAGTCTTATTTAGTGCTAAAATTCTTTAATTTTTTAAGCTTATATACCTAAGCTGTGTTTCTCTTACTAGGTTTATTCTCACTGTGTTATTTAGTTAAATTTGTGTTTTTTCTCGATTGAGGAACCGACCGCTAGAACTTTTCATTACCACTATGCGGTGTGTTTGACTGGTTTCAGCTCGGTTTAGAAACCAATTTGGGTTTTATTTTGTGTACTAATTACAGTGGTAATGTCAAAAAAGCCTAAAAAGAAAACTGGGATGACCAGATTTAAAAATTGTACTAAGTATAAGGAAGTTTTTGCAAGAGCAGATGAAAACAACTTGTGTTTATTTTGCCTCGGGACTGAACACTTCGAGGTAGATTGCGAGATTTGCAAAACATTTCCTAAAAAGACAATTGAAAAACACCTTAGGTGTTTTAAGGAAAAAATGTCTTTAACTCTGGTTCTGGATCTGACTGCAGAATCAAAGGAGAAGTCTAAGGATGCTGATTCAAACACCCCTGAAAATGGTGAGACCTCCAGACTAAAAAGACCGAGTGAACCAGTGAAGGATTCAGTTCCTTTAAAAAAGCTAGATAAAAATATTGGTTCCCCGGTTGGAAAAACAATGGGGCTCCCAGTATCACAGCCAAGTATGCCTACGGCTGATCAGGTAGCACAGGATTTACAGATTTTAAAAGCCTTGCAAATAGGGTTGACTGGTTCAGCAGCAACTGATTGTTGCCGGTCCATCAGTTTCAGGCTTGGGCTCCTCTGCTTAGAGTACAGTAATGTTTGATCCCTCTTGAGGAATATGGAAAGGATGATGATGAGGAGGAAGCAACTGAACCAGAGATTTCACTGGAGCAGGGGTTTAAATCCCCACCAAGGGTTTCTGAGGACTATTCCTCACATTTTACTTTTGTGAGGCAGATGGTGGTGGCATTAGGCCTTATGTCATATGAACTTGAACAGGATGAGGAGGGATTACAATTCCTGGAAATGATGGGGTTAACACCCACAAAAAAGATCCCGTTACCTATTAATAAATTCTTGAAAAAACAGGCAGTAAATTCCATACCACCTGTAGATAAAAAGGCCAGCAAGAAGTACCAGTTAGACCACCTGGGCTCTGAGTTTTTATTATCCCACCCAGACCTAGAAGGGGTAGTTCAGGCAGCTGCTTGTGATAAGGTCAAGGTACCTCTGGCCACCCATTCACCTAAAAAGGATTCCAGAAAATTGGATGGAATGGCAAAGAAAGGGTACTTGGCAGCTTCCCTGGGCATCAGAGAAACTAACTACATGGCTTATGCAGCCCAGTATCAGAAGACCCTCTGGACTTCTGTTATGGCCATAGCAGACAAGACTGTACCAGCTCTTGCAGCTGACCTTATGAAAACTGCAAAGTGTGGTTTGGAAGCCACAACATATCAGTTCTACATGGCTGTGGATGTAAATGATAATGCAGCCAGGTGGATGGCCTTAACTATCACCTTGAGGAGGTTTGCCTGGCTTAGGACAACCAGCCTCACACAAAACACTCAGAATAAGGCTATGGATTTCCCTGTAAGGAACCATTCCATTTTCGGCAGTAAGACAGGAATATATGAAAAAAGTGGATGAATACAAGTCCACTTATAAGAGTAACTCTGAAAAAAAAAAGGTCTAAATTTCCTATAGGCCATGTAGAAGGGGAGTTAGAGGTAGGGGTTATAACAGACCCTTTTTCCAGGCACAGGCTACCTCTGGGTACCAACAAGGAGGTTACTTCAGGGGTAGAGGTCACAGAGGCTCCAAAAGAGGGGACTAATCCTCTCAGACTGCCGCACAAGGAAAGCAGAACCCCTGATGTAACAGTCAGGGTCACCTCCTTGATCCCAGTCAGGGGCAGACTGACCCACTATTTCCAAAACTAGAAAACCATCACCACAGACAAGTGAGTGCTGGAAGTAGTGGGTTATGGATTAGCCCCCAGTTTCAAAACCTTCCCCAAATTGAGACCAAGGTATTTCAGTTCCCCAAATCCATCAGAGAGGGCAGTACTAGAAAAAGAAGTGTCCACTCTGCTGGCATCAAAGGCAGTAGAACCAGTCCCTTCCTCTCAAAAGGGAAGTGGTTTCTACTCCATATACTTCCTAACCTCAAAGAAAAATGGGGAGTGGTGACCCATTTTAGATCTGAGAGCTTTAAACAAGCATTTTACAAAGCCAAAGTTACTGATGGTAACCTTGGCAATGATTCTTCCAACATTACAACAAGGAGACTGGATGGCATCACTGGACTTAAAGGATGCTTATTTTCACATTCCCATAAGGGAATCACACAGAACGTACCTAAGGTTCAGACTACCTTCAGGTCATTACCAGTTCACAGCTCTGCCTTTCAGCCTAACCTCTGCTCCCAAGGCATTCACAAAATGTCTGGCAGTAGTAGTGACCCACCTAAGGAGGCAGGGCATATCAGTGTTTCCATACCTGGATGGCTGGCTAGTCATGGGGCAATCCCCTCAACATGTAAGAAAACCTCTCAGAATCACCCAGGAGACATTGGAGTCTCTGGGATTCCTCATAAATGTCCAAAAGTCTGTATTACAGCCTGTCCAGGTTCTACACTTTATAGAAACAGAATTGGATACCCTACAGGGATGAGCTTTTCTCCCTCAGGACTGTGTGAATGACATCCTGCACATTACGGGATCTTTTACCCTAAGCAAACCATGGCCAGCAAGACATTTCCTGCAGTTGCTGGGACACATGGCTGCAGCCACAGGTACAGTGCAAGGCTGCAGATTCCAAATGAGGGACATCCAGTTCCATCTCAGGGCACACTGTTGCCAAAGAAAGGACTCTCTCTCAAAGCTGGTGCCTGTATCAAGGCCCTTGCTACAGTCCTTTCAGTGGTGGCAGGACAGAGACAACCTAAGGGTTGGAATTCCATTCAAAAAGGAATCTCCTCCCCTAGTGCTCAACAGATGTCTCACTTCTGGGGTGGGGAACACATCTGGAGGAACATGCAGTGCATGGCACTTGGTCTCCCACAGAGTCACTACTGCACATAAATCTCCTGGAGCTCAGGGCAGTGCTCTTAGCACTGCAATCCTTCACATCCCTGATAAGTGACAAAGTAGTACAAGTCAAAACAGACAATACCACCACAGTGTATTACATCAACAAGCAGGTAGGAACAAGGTCCAACCTGCTGTGTACAGAAGCAATGAAGATTTGGAGTCTAGCATATTCCTTACAAGTATCCCTAGTGGCTCTCCACCTGCCAGGAAAGGGCTCAGTGGGCGGGTGGGGAGGGAGTACCACTAGACCACCAGGAATATTGCACATAATTATTATTTTTATTACAAATGCCCGCAATCGGGCAGACAGCGGTCCACTGGACCAACAGGGATATTGGAAGATGTCTTCTTTTTTTACAAATGCTCAAAATCAGGCAGATAGCAGTCCACTGGACCACCAGGGATACTGGACAGTTTCATCTTTTTTTTTTTTTTTTTATAAATGCCCGCAATCAGGCAGACAGCGGTCCACTGGACCACCAGGTATATTGGAAGATTTCTTCTTTTTTTTACAAATGCCCGCGATCGGGCAGACAGCGGTCCACTGGACCACCAGGGATATTGGACGTAATTCTTCTATTTTATTACAAATGCCCACGATCGGGCAGTCAGCAGTCCATTGGACCACCAGGGGTTATAGAGATGTTATATTTTTACTTAGCCCACGATCGGGCTGTGGAGCACATTGCCGACTGCAGGGGGCATCGGTCCCGACAGCTGCTGCCTGGCAGGGGGCCAGGCACAAGTCATTGGGGATCAGTGCACCTGCATGCAAATGGGGCTATAATGATGTGCAAATGGCCCCATGTGTGCCTTGCATACATTATGGCCCATTTGCGTGTCAAGTTTTGAATATCGCGGTTGCTGTGCATAGCGCAATGGAACTTGCGCTAGCGCATCCCCATGCTCCACTCTGGCCACTTGCACTGGCGCAGTGCCACCGTGCCATGCACACTGTGGGTGGCCGGTGCGATATTCAATGATGCTGTGCCATGGCGCAGCTCCATTGAATATCGCTCAGTCCACACCCCTGCGCAGCCAAGTTGCGTTGCGTCCAAGCTTTCGCCACAGCCAGGCACAGTTTGAATATCTGGGCCTATGTGTACAATGTGTGTTTTTTCAATTTATGCAATGATAAGTAGTAATTTATGGTTAAAAGTAAAAGATCCCCATTTGGAATTGCTAATCAACTTCGGTCAATTGCTAGTCATTTTTAATTTTGATTAGTAAAGGCCACTAATCAAGTCTACAACACTAATTTACGCCTTGCTTTTGTAATTGTTGTATGTTTATGTATACTTAGTTCAGCACCCATTTTACTGGTCATTGATTTGTACTTTGAGGCCCAGATATTCAAACTGCGCCCAAAATGTGCGCAACAGCAGGAGCAAGCACAAGTCAATTGCGCATATGCGCAACAGACGCGATATTCAAACATGGAGCAAAACAAATTGCGCAAGCAGCCAACGTCTGAATATTGCACAAACTGCGCCATAGCGCAACCAGGAAGGGGAAGCTGAGCAGAAAGGTTGCGCCATAGCGCAACAAGGCTAGCCCAGCTGAGCAGTCCAGAGGTGCCATAGCGCAAGCAGAGCCCCCCCCCCAGCAGAGCAATGGAACTGCACAACCAGGGAGGCAGGCTGGGGCCCACCACCAGCCATGCCACACATGGGCACAGGAACACACTGCAGAACCAACAAGACACCTGCACACCCCAAGCACAACATCACTGGGGGTGGTACGGATGATCTACTGGCCCATGGGGACAAGCCAACAAAGCACAGCAGGGCCATGACGCCCCAGCACAACCACTGGCAGGCTGAGACTGCCACACACAGGGGGTTGACAACCACAGTGCACATCAGCCCCCCGTATGCACAGCACACCCTGCACCGTGACCCCAAGACACCACCCATGTGCAGTGACTGGCACTGCAGGAAACACCATGCATCCCCCCCGGCACACATCAACCTCGTGTAGCAGAGAACCATACAAGCCAGACCCACCCTGTGCACCCAGCAGTGGGCGGCAGCAGATGGCAAGACCAACAGAAAGTCACTGCCACACTGGAGACACCTCCCTATGCACACATGCACACACACACACACACACACACATACCCAGGACCATACCACCCCAGATGGCATGCACACCACTGCAACTGAGCAACCATAGCCAGCTGCAAATCAGAGACCACCACAGTATTCATATCAAAATATATAAATATTAATAAAATGGAAAGTACAAAATGAACAACAAAACTATTTACAAGAGGGGGGTAGGGGTACAAGGTAGAGGTGGGCAAGGGTGAGGGATGAACAACTTGGAGAGGAAGGCAGGGTGGGAGGGATGGGTGGGAAGTGGGAAGGGGAGCCGGCCTAAGGCCTAGCAGGCTGGTCCTCCGCTGCCTGGTGCCGTCTTGCTTGGCTGTGCCTCCTCCGTAGCCCATGGTGCTGTATATCCTGGAGGATGTTCCGGTTCTCCAGGGACACCTGGGTCAGCTGGTGCAGTGCCTGCTCAATTCTGCAGAGCACAATGAGGCCTAGGAAAAGGGAACACAGTCAATGACTGTGACTGACCACAACCCTGAACACCACCCAACCTGCAAGCCATATAGCCCAATGTCCCGCACCTGTGATGGTATGCACCCACCCACAGTAACCATGCACATGACAAGCCCAACCAGGCGGCACCAGCTATGTGCACCACTGCACACACACACACTGCCCACGTCCATCACAGCACTAACAAGGCTGTCAAGTGACGTGGCAATGTGGTGCGTTGCCAGTTCCACAGCCATGTGCCCAGTGCATGCATGGACCACCAGTGATGCACACACAGACGTGCAGTGACACTGGACAGTGATGAATGTCGCCTGTGTCGTGCATGGTTGTGTTGTGCATGGCTGGTGGTCATGGCCACCCCCTCCAGCATGCAATAGCATCCATGATGTAATGATACTCACACTCTGCAAGCAGCTGTGGCTGCTGCTGTGGCCCACCCCTCGCAGCACCACCGTCTGCCACCGGGGCCCTGCCACGGCCCTCCTCATCCCGTGCCTGCATCCTCTCTGCCCGGCCTGTGGGAGACAAATGTTGAGAAGAACATCAGTGTGACTCCACAGCAGACTGCCCCCTGCCCCAGTGAGTGTGCCTGCCCACACAGCCAGACCCATGCATCTCACACCTGCACACACTGACACAGCCAACCATGGCAGAGCCATCACCCATGCACAGCCACCAAAACACACTCACACCCCTACGGAGAATACAGGTGCATAGATGGTACACCCACTTGGCCTAGGCACTACGCCCCTCCTGGCACGTGACCGTAGTCTGTGTAGCAAATCCAGCTCCCTCCTGCGGAGGTCACTGTACCTGTGCCGGCACTGCTCAGCAGACCGGCGCTGCCCTGTGACCCCCACCAGGTCATTGGCCACCTGCAGCCAGTCCTGGGTTCGAGCCATGGTGAGGGGCTGCTCCCCATACAGGGCCCCATAGTGGGGCTCTGCCAGGGCCACCAGGTTGGCCACCTCCACCAGGCTCCACTGGAGTGCCCTCCTGAGTGCCATTGTTGTAACTTTACAGCAGGCAATATGGCACCTCGCAGCGCGGCAACCCCACGTGGAAATCTTGCGCAATAGACCACCATAGGTCCCAATGGCGCTGTTCATACAGCGCCGTTGGTTCACATAGCGCTGTCACCAGACAGCTCAATAGGGCTGTACACATGGCAGCCGAAATGCGCTAGGGGCCAAAGGTCGGACACCAGGTCAGGGGTCTATGACGCAAGGCCACGCACAGCGCCATATGACGTCTACGCATCCTGCGTGACCGACCACCTGCGTGCCAATGCCACAGTGGACTATTGCGCAGTAGTGCCACAGCGCCATATGGTGCCCATTGCTGTAGCGCCACTGGCACAATGGTGACCATGGCCTGAATTGCCGATCACACACAGCACGTCATCAGCGCGGCAGATGCCTGCGTAAGCTACATGGGCATGCGCAATGCAGTGTACCACACAGTCACAGATCTGCGCCATTGGCTCAGCTGGTTCAACCGTATTGCGAAAAGCGCGATAGTGCGATATTCAGCCGACACATGCAAATCATCTGATCAGCCACTCAAAGGTGCAGTGGCGCGATTTAGTCTCATTACAGTTGCTCCTCTAATTTGCATGCATTGTGCTATAAATGTGCGACATTGGGCTGCGCTGGCCAGATTCGGTTACTGCAGGTGAGAGGTGGGTTGCATGCTGTGGGATGTTCTGGACAATGGGCATGGGATAGCGCTGTAGACTGCACAGTGACAGGTGTCCACTTCCACCCATACAGATCGCCATGACCGAGCAGAGCCAAGGTGAGGGTGAGGATGGTGGGCGAAGGAGGAGGAGGCCCAACTTCACCACGACAGAGACAGAGGCCCTCTTCCAGGCCTACCTGGAGGAGGAGTCACTACTGAGTGGACGGCGGGGCACCCCTCAGGGCTGTGCGGCTGCATGGGAGGGGGTAGCTCAGGCAGTGAACCTGCATGGAAGCCACCAGCGCTCCGTGCAGGAATGCAAAAAGAAGATTGGGAAAGACCGCAGGAGGGTGAAGGAGAAGGTGGCACCCTCAGGGCGGCACGTGCTGGCATTGGCGGGGGCCAGCCAGCGGTGGTGGAGCTGACCCCAGCTGAGGACCGACTGGCTGCATCAATGCAGCGCAGTGCTATTGAGGGTGTACCAGGAAGTGGATTCCAGACAGGTGGAAGCCCATTACTGCACAGTATGACATGGTGGTGGTGTTGGGGGGGAGAAGGTTGTTCACATGCACTCACATGTCCTCTCTTTCTGTTACAGATCCAGGTCGTCTTCAGGAGACGGTGGTGGTGGGACCAGGCAGTGAGGATGACCTGCTGGACATGGAGGAGGGTCCATCCACCTCTGTCACCAGCCAGCATGCACTGCACCAGCATGCACGCTGGGCTGCCAACTCTGGTGTCGGTGAGTCTGGTGTGGAGAGTGCACAGCCTGTGTCTCAGCAGTCTGGCATGCAAGCATGCCAGCACGCTGTGACTGTGGGTAGCACGACCTGCACCATTGATGATGCAAGGACTGCAATGGGCAGTGACATGTGTGTCCCATGAAGGACACACAGCAGGCCAGCACGCGCCCCTGGGCCTAGCTGGTTCCAACATGTGTGCCAGCATGTCGGCATAGTCCCAGGCTGTGCCTGTCACCACTGGTGGGGCAGCACCGGTGGCTGAGCAGGTGTCTGGCACTGTTGCGGCCACAGCAGTAGCGAGTGGTCCCTGGGGCACAGCAGTTGGAGGGGCAGCAGCATCAGTCATCCACCAGGTCTGGGGGTACAGTGTTCAGTGGTGGCACATGCCCGCCGCCCTTTGATATGCCCATTCCTGGTCCTGGTGAACAGTGCCCACCCTCAAAGAGTGTTGAGCATCAGGACCTTCCACACCCTGGGGGACAGGATGCTGTTGTGGCAGAGTACCCACTTGAAGAGCACACCCGCCTGCTGCGGAAATCAGTACAGCAGCAAAGGCGGGTTGCAATGTCTGTGGAAGCACTGTGTGCGGCTGTGGAGCGGCACAGCAGGGAATGTGCTCTGGACCGTGCAGAGATGGTCCACATGCGGATGGATGTGACCGCCGCCATTGACAGGCAGACCCAGGCATTGGTCGCTGTCGTGGCTGCATTGGGCACACATGCAGGTGCTCCTGTACCGTGCACCCCACACAGTATGCTCTCCACTCCCCGTTCCTGGCGTCGTGTGACGCCAAGCCTGTCGATGCCAGGTTCTGCTGTGGGCATCCCAAGCACCCCTGGTGCAGGTATGTTTGGCATCCTACAGACTCCACTGCGGACAAGGTCGCGATCGCGCAGTGGGACCCCTGGTGGTCCATCGGTGCCACCCCATGTGGCCCCTGCTCAGCCTGCCAGTGCTGTTGGGTCACGGCGGGGCCGCCCACGCATCCGTGGTGGCTGTGGAACGGTGCAACATGACTGACTTGTCTCCCAGTGCGGGCCCTGTCTGGTGCTGCCCTGTGTGCACTGTGCGGCATGGTGGGCAGTGCACTGGTGGGTGCCCTGCCCATCACGCCGACATACGGACCACCTGCACACCATTCCCACCGCTGTCCACAGGTGCGTGTGCATGATGATGCCTGCATTGTACTGTACACCAAGGTGCAAGGGTGCCCAGCATCTGACACACGTGCTTGACAAGTACAGGTGGTGGGTGTGGTCTGTGGATCTGTGTGTTTGCCATGTCTGTTCCTGCTCTGCTGTGCATCTGCCCATGTACGCTTTGTGCCTGGTGTGTTTGTGTGTGTGTGTCTCCATTTGACTGTTCACCCCTCCCTGATGGTGTGTTGGTGTGCCTGGTCCCTTCAACCCCTTGCCGTCAGGCACCACTGGTGTGTTACTCTGTGTGCCTGTGGGTTGCGCCAGACAGTGTTGCTGCACATGGCCCTTGACTTACCTGTGTTGTGCAAAATGCTCCTCCGTGATTGGTGTCCTGGTGCAGCTGGGCCTGCGGATCAGTCGAGGTCCCGCCGTCAAGGGGTTGCTCATCACCATCAACACGGCACAGCTGGCGTCCCCATCGCTGTCCCCTCTTCAACCTGTACGGCTATCCCACAGTCATTGGCCATGTTGTGCAGGATACAACAGGCCAGAATATCCCACAAGCCTTTGAGGGGCTGTACTGAAGGCACCACCGGAGGTTCTCAGGCATCGGAAGCGTGCCTTGAGCATCCCAAACACCCGCTCGATGATGTTGCGTGTGCGGCATGTGCCTCATTATAGCGTTGCTGCGATGGGGTGATGGGGCGCCGGTATGGTGTGAGCAGCCAGGGACGGAGTGGGTATCCGCTGTCACCTGTGTGGAGATAGTGGAGATCAGTCTCATGTTCAGGTCCATATTGCCCATATCCCTGTGTGCCACTACCATGGCACCTGTGGCATTCCCACCCTTGCCCCGAGTTTGCATTTCCTACATGCGTACTCACCCACTAGATGGCCTGTGGGGATGTCCCCACTCTCGAATCGATGACACAGTGCGGACTGATGCCATATGAAGGCAGCATGTGCTCCGCCAAGGTGTGTGGCACAGACATTGATTATACGCCCAGTGGCATCACACACACCACCTGGCAGTTGACACTGGGGAAACCCTTTCTATTCCTGTATGCGGCCCCATCGGGGCCAGGTGGCATGCGAATGGCCACATGGATGCAGTCTATGGCCCCTAGCACGCCAGGCATACGTGCTACCCTGTGGAACACCTGCATGTTTGCTGTACGCTCTGCCGCGGTGCTGAGGAAATGGATGTGCTCCTCAGCATGTGGCAGCAGTGCGCTGAGGAATTGGGTGAGGTTGCGTGACATGGCCAACTGTGTGATGCCTGTGGTGTCCCCTGTTGGCCTCTGGAAGGTGCCTGTGGCGAGCAAGCACATGCAGGCTGTCACCTTGGTCTCCACTGACAGAGCATGACTCCGTTGTGAGGGTGCCTGCATCACATCACTGCACAGCTCACAGAGCCACCTCAGTATTGCCCTGTTCAGGTGGTACCGGCCCACGATCTCTACATCTGTGTACAGCTCAAAGCTGATGCTGGCACGGTGCTGCCTGTTGGGGGCGTACCGCCGATGGGCCCATCCACGGCCACGTCCCACTGCACCTTGCATTCTCACCCCCCTCATTACAGCTTCCATGTGGAAGCTGCCACTGTCCATCTCCCTGGCTTGTGACCTCCTGGCTGATGTTGCTCTGTTACCCCCACTGTCCTGACTGCTACTTCCACTGCACCAGGCACCCCCGCTGGCCTCTGCAGTCTATGGCCCACACTGCTTCCCTTGCCTGCCCTGGCCTGTCACTGACTGTCTTTCTGTCTCTCTCTTCCCCACTTGGCATCCCTGTGGCGTTCTTACGCCTGTTCCTTGAGTCTTTTTATTTTGGCTCATTTCCGCTGGTGTGCAACTTCCAGCTGTTCCGCTGTTGCGCATTGTGCGAGTCTTTGGATATCGCATTGCGCTCGTCATGCATGGATCCACCCCCTTTGGTTGCGCATGCCGTCATTTGCATTGCGCTGTTGCTCAGCATGTTTTCGGTGGCGCAACTGCCTCCTGCTGAATATCGCAGAATGGCGCACTTTTGGACTTGCGCAGGCGCAACCCTATTGCGCATGGCACAACCCTTTTGAATATCTGGGCCTGAATGTCATTTGTCTTTTCAGTGTTCTTAGTGTCTTGATTTCTAATCAAGTTCAATAAAGTTTATTTAATTAAAAAAAGAATAGTTTAGTTAGAGGGTCTTATTGCAGGCTCCAATGGATCTGAGCTTTATAGAATGCAGCAGTTAGTAAGAGCAGGAGGTCGGAATGGTGGCATGAGTCAATAGGTGTTTCACTGTTTGCATAAAGTTCCATTAATCTCTGGGGCACTGCAATCCATGAGGCTGACTGCTAGTTAATCATATTGAAGAATACCTTGAAAGAAACAAGATTACTTGGGTGAGTATTTTTTTCTTCTCAACTGAATACCTTTATTTATTTATTTAGTTTTTGTTGACCAAGTAAGTGCAGTAGACAAATCCTGCCTGTTTTCAGGCACAACCTGGGGAAGGGGGATACAGATGAATGCCAACTGACCTTGAACCAGATTAAGCTGTTGGTGGTATTTTTAGTGAATGAGGGAAATTTGGTCAGGGCACCGGGGAAATTCCCCTACTCTGCTTCCTGTGAGCAGGGGGGACCCATTTTCCTGCGGGACCAAGATTGCTGCCTCTGGACTTGCTGTGGAGGACATGGAGGTGTTGGAGGCAGGGGGGTTGGTCTCCTCCCTGCCTCTGGATTGCGAGAGACCTCATTGATTCTTCCTCAAGCGTCTTCTAATGGATCTAAGTTACATGCATCTCCTAGTTCATTTCCTTCCTCAGAAACCTCGATGAATCAAAGTAAGCAAACAATTGTTTCTTCCCAGTCTGTTCCTATACTGCAACAGCTAGCATCTGCTAACGAGTATCTACATAATACTTAATGTTTACGACCTACAGATGTGGACGCTTTGCTATTACTTGAGGAAACACGCTATCTTACAAAGAAACAGGAGCCTTTAGTACTTAAGAACTCAGCTTTGCAGCTGCCTACTGATTCTGACTCACTGTTGCAGACTGCTGCGTCAGACACCCGAAAGACATCCTTGACATTTCCGCATTCCAGTGCGGTCTGTTCGATGATTTCTTCTGCTCCTGCTGCTGAAACTTCTCCTGAAAACCTTGCTGTTTCCCCTGATCTTCTTCCATGAACCTCTGCATCTGACTTGCCCCCTGCAGAGGTTGTTCTTCTGGGAGACTGGTCAGTTGACTCTGCTCTTGTTGTGGCAGGGTGGGAGAGGGATCCAGTTGTTGGTACCTGGCGCTCTGGTCCTTCCCCTGTTTGGATCACCCCTGCAGACGCCCCAGCTGTTTCTCCTATGCAAGACCAGTTGGACTTCACACTTACACCTGCTTTGTGCTTAACACAGAATCCAATTCTCAATTTACCATTTTCCACTTCTCCTGCAGCTCCGTTTTTGGACTCCGACCCTCTTCACCGAAGTTTACCACCCCAGGGTCCTGGTCTACCACCTCAACGGACTGAACGACCAACTTCTCTTGCTTCTACATCTACTAAAATGTATGCATCTTGTTTTTCTGTTCCCACCCAACATGCTAAGAGAGACAATCCTGTCAGATCACAGTATTTGGGGGGTTTACCTGAAATGCCTGACAGGGTTTTTGTTGGGCACACTTTGCTTAAAGACTCCATGAAATTTGCTGCTTATGATATCCATGCATTAATACATGTTTCTAATGAGTCCCATTTTGATATAAGTTTTAAAACCTTAAGAGGTTTAGAGAAATTTTGGTCCCAATTTCATCTGTTGAAAAACACCCCTTTACGGTCACCTTTGAGTGCAATTCTTTTAACGAAACCTGCACAAAAGACTGTTACTATTCTGTTTAGAATTGAAGGTGTTAATTTGAATGATATTACAGTTTGGCTGAAACAAAGATGTACAGTGCTCTCTGATCCTGAAGCTATTTTTGATTCGGAAAATTTGTGGATGGGAGGGTGGAAGGTTAGGGTTATGCTCCGGACTACTGATACTGGTATTCAACACCTACCCAATAGTTTTCTGTTAGGCAGGGATAGGGGAGTTTTGTTCTATTCTGGACAACCTAAAGCCTGTTATAAGTGCGGTTCCACCTCTCCACCTCTAGCAGCATTTGTGACACTATTAAATGTACTGTTTGTGGTGGTCTTGGTCATGCAGGCTCACAGTGTACTGAAGAACCTCTCTGTGTTTTATGTGAAGACCTGGGACATACTTTTCAGCAATGTTCCTGGGCTGCCCATAATTCTCCTACTTCAGCTGATGAAGAGGAGAATTGGCTTATTATTACAGTGGCCCAATGCTCTAACATTAAGGGTCCCTCTTCTTTTACTTCTACAGTTGCCTCCCTCCCCCCTTCTACTACTTTTGCTGAATCACATAGTGTTGTTTCCACTGCCACTGTAGTAACTGCTGGGGAGGATTTGACTGAGCCTGTTCCACAACCTGTTACATTTTCTCTACCTCCCCACCCTCCTCCTTCCCCAGTTCTTCCTAGTTGTTCTACTTCAGGTGGCTCTTCTATGGGACCCCCTCCAGCTCCATTAGAAACAATGGAACCTTCCCCTTCTGACCCTTTTACTACACCTTCTAGAATTATAAGGGGTTCAAGAAAGTTTGGTTCACCTTCCTCTAAGGCTCAGAGGGTAGAGACTCTCCCTTTGACAAATAAATATGAATTGCTGCAACATACTTCTGAAAACACAGACTCTGACTCTTCTTCTGTCCAGTCCTCTCACCCTGAACTTACTACAGATACTGAAGTCCATATCGACAATGTGGGGTCCCAAAAAAGGAAAGCCAAGACCAAGACAAAACATAAAGAATGTACCCCGAGGAAGGGTAGACAGAGGTGATTACTGTGCATATGTCTACTTCTTTTGCAATACATACTGTTAATGTTAACAGTATAAAAAAACAACATAAGAGGGATTCAGTTTTTTCGTTTTTGTCTTGCCTTACTGCTGGTCTCAAACTTCTACAAGATGTTAGATTCTATTCTTTCCCTGAAATTTCTAGGGCCCAAAAATCCTGGCATTTAGACCCCTCATATTGGTCATTTGGACAGGAGACATGTTCTGGGGTGGGTATTTTGTTTCATCTTCCTAATGTCTCTATTATTAAGATTCTAGATTTATGCCTTGGCAGAGTATTATTGATAGACTTTAGGTTCCTTTCTATCCATTTTCAGATTACCAATATTTATGCCCCACAAACCAAGTCACTTAGAATTGAACTCTTGAAAGTGGTTCGACCGTATCTTTACACCTCTATGCACATCATTTTTGGTGGTGATTTCAATTGTGGGTTATCCACTAAGGACAGGTCCTCGGTCTCAAAAACCACAAAATTATTTTGTGGTGCCACTTTTCTCAAAAATCTTTTATTTTCTGCAAAACTGAAGGATGCTTATCTTTCTCTCACCCAGACACATACCTTTACCTTTCATAAAGGCTCTTTAGCTACCCGGATAGATTTTTTTTTGTGTCCTCCTTTTTACAAACTTCCATTGCTGAAGTACAGGTGGCTGAATTTTCAGATCATGATTTGCTTACCATTTTCCTTGGTCCTAAGAATGTTGCTACTTTTGGTCCCTTATTGGAGAATTATCTGTTGTTAACACTTCTTAAATCTTTTTTTCAAAAAAGAAAATCAGTGTTTTTTCTTTATGATGATCCTTGGTGGTGGTGGTTAGATATGAAGAGGGATTTGACAAAATTACTGAAATCCTTTAGCAAAACTCATCATGAAGATTGTTATTTCACATACCATAGGACATGACATCAGCTGCAAAAACTCCTTACCCTTTTGTATACCACTGGCCAGGATTTTTCTTCACAAATTAGTACCCTGAAAAAATCTTTAATGGAATACCACTCCAAAAAATATGCTTCAATGCAACGACGTCAATGTTTTAGTATAAAAGGTGCCTATGATGTGATCTGCCCATTTGCACATTTTTCCAAACAGATTACGGGGAGAACCATGGATACTATTGTAACTGAAGCTGGTCATACAATTACTGATTCTAGGCTTATCCAAAATTATGTGGCTGAGTATACTCAAAACTTATTCAGTTCATTCCCTATATGTCTACATGATATATTGACCTTCCTTAGTCCCATTTCTGTTCCTGATGTGCAACAATCAGTATCTGATATGCTTGCTTGTGATATTCAGGCACGAGAAGTAGTTGAGGTCATCACAACTCTGCGATCTGGAGTATCTCCAGGCTTGGATGGCCTTCCGAATGAGCTTTATAAATTGCTTAATATTGAGTTGAGCGTGGAATTGGCCGCAGTTTATAACTTCCTTTTAAAAGCTCATACTTTGCCATTAGAATTTAATACGGGTAGTACCTTCTATATCCATAAGAAAGGAGACAGAAAATGATTAACTAATTGGAGGCCTCTTAGCCTATTGATACGGACTTTAAAATTTTAACTAAAATTCTTGCTCTCCTTCTAGCAAAGCTGGCCCCTCTTGTTATTTTGGAAGCTCAATCTAGTAATGTTCCAGGCAGAAGTATACATAATCATGTCCTTTTATTACGAGAATTGGTGGAACATGGCAATTCAAATAGATTAACAGGCCTCCTGTATTCATTGGATCAAAGACAGGCATTTGATTCGGTGAGTCATGACTTTTTATGGCAGGTTTTGAGACATTCTAGGGTTCCTGTGACTACTCTCTCCTGGTTACGCTTATTATATTCTACAGCCACTTCTATCCTTCTTGTTAATGGCTGGAAGGGTCCTTTGATACCTTTAAAGAGAAGTCTTAGACAAGGGTGCCCACTCAGTCCCCTTTTGTATATCTTGTTTTTGGATCCCTTACTTCACACCATTAATACGGCACACAGTGTTAGGCCTATTTTTTCCTTACCACTTCTGTTTTAGCCTATGCTGATGACATGAGTTTAATAGTAGCTGATGTTCCTTTGGCAGATGCATCTCTCCATCTCTGTAAGTCCTTTGGTCTTGTTTCAGGAGCATCCCTGAACTTGGAGAAATGTGTCGGTCGATGGCTTGGATCTCAGCTGTCAAATGATGTAATAGTTTCCAGTATTGCACTTTGTGACACCCCTATTATGATTTTGGGCGTTCTGTTTGGCTCAGGTCCTTTAGACATTCTCAACTGTACTCCCAAACTGGACCTAGTGCAGGCCAAAGTTTCTCTTTGGAACACCTGGAAACTCAGTACAAAAAAGGTTTACTTGATAAAGTCTCACTTGCTCCCAATGTTTTTGTTTTTGGCTTATGTTTTCCCCCTCCCTGTGTTTTGGAAACCAAACTTCTGAGTATATTTTTTCAGGCCTTATGGGGCAGCCACCTGAATCCCATTAAGCGTTTCATTACCTGCTTACCTTTCAAGGAAGGTGGTCTTAATATGATACACCCATTATTTTTTTATAATAGTTTATTTTTTGTGACTAATCTTAAACCACTTTTGGTTAATTATGATGTGGGATGGGAATTTTATTTTTTTCAATCCTGTCAACCCTGGTTTCATCTTTGGGACCTTAACACTTTGAGACAGGTTAAGCATGTATCGTCTACCCCTTCTTATCTTCGCGATACCTTTTGCCATTTAAAACAATGGAAGATTACTAGCCATATGATTATGACTCAAAATAGGAAAGCCATTTATAATGTTTTGATAGATACCACTTGTGCAGACCTTGTAATTTTTCCCAAATGTCCCCCTACTTCCTTACCTGCTTTATACACACTGTTAAAGAATCCTCACATCCCCCAGAAGATGTGGGATCTACATTGGCTTAGTTGTCATGAACGGAACAATATTAAGGCAAATCATAAACATAAACAGCTGAATGAAAGATTGTGTTCCAGACCTTTATGTGTAAATCAGGATGAAACAATACACCACCTGTTTTTTCTTTGTTCCTATATCACTGGTTTTTGGTTATTTTTAGCGAACAGATGGAAGGAACCTTTATTTACTTCTGTTACTTATGAGATGTTATTGTATGGTAGGTTTCCAGCAACCTGGAAAAAGTGGAATATTGACACTCTAAACTTATTGTTTACCATCATTAAATGGCATTTATGGACTGCACGCTGTCTTTTCACCTTGCAGCAAAAAGATTTGTCATCTGGATCATTGTTTGTTTTATGGAAATGCTTACCATGGGTGACTGTTTCTGATTTTCCTGTTACATGAGTCTTTTGTATTTATTTTTGTCAATGTGATTTTGGTTTGTAGTTTTCTTTGTCAATAAAAATTTCCCCTACTCTTTGGTAGGGGGCGCTGTCCGTACAGAGTGTGCGATCAGTCCTGTTGCAGCTAGAGGAGTGGAAGGATGTCTGCGGTGAGAGCTCCTCGACAAGTGTGTAGAACATGAATAGTGAGGAGTGACCGCCAGATTTGCGAAGAAACCTAATTATGGAGCCGGTTTTATAGCCGGTATTGGAAGAGGCCTTGGTGCTGGTAGTTGTTGCACATACTTGTGTGAATGCTCCCCAAACTTCTGCTCTGACTTCGGATTTCTTGCAAGATGAGAAAAAATGGAAATGCATGCAGGAGTTGGTGTCTTCACCGGAATACTCCACATCGAAGCTTTTTCTGGCAATTGGGTGAGAACAAGGAACATCCAAGCAGGAAGTTGCTGTTGCATCAGGCATTCCTTCGGGGAACTTCCCAGAGATACGGCCTGGTGAGGACGGCTGGACGGCTGAGGAGGTGCTCCTTAGTGTGGGCTGGGCTTGGCGCACAGACGGCAAGTGGGTAGTGGCATCAGATACTCCCACAGTAGATGGTGGGCCAGGTGTTTTACATCCAGAACTGCCATGGATGGATTGGGCGGCAGATTACCTACTGAAACCCTGAGAGTTGACCGACAAGCTGCCAAAATTCTGACTGCAGGTACCCCTTCTTATTCCCCTCTACTTTCTAATTCTAAGTCTACGTCAGACTGCCCACTGGTTAAAAAGACTAATACGGTGAACCATTCCGCTTCTGATATAGCTCCTTCTACTGAAGCGGCCCCCCAAAAAACTTATGCAGACTTATTTAAAAAAACGGTTGAAATGGCTAAAAGGAGATTTCCGATTCACCTTCATTATGTAGGGGGTATGGACGATTTACCAGATCATTTTTCTGTGGGGAAGGTTCTTTTAAAGCAGTCTTTGGGATTTACACCTAGTGAGGTTTATGCCCTCATTCACGCCCCAGGAAAATATCATTTTGACATTAGCTTTAGGACTGCTACAATTCTTGAAAGATTTTGGACAAAATATTCTACTTTAAAAACTAATAATTTATGGGTGCACTTTCAGGTTATTCCCCTCACAAAACAATCTTTTCGTATTATTACTGTTTTGTTTTGTAATGAGGGGGTAAACATTACAGCTATTTTGCAATGGCTTGAAAAAAAATGTGACATTCAAGGGACTTCTGATCCTATTTTAGACTCTGATGGATTTTGGAATGGGGGATGGAGTATCAAGGTGAAATTGTTCTCTGTTGATAATGACTTTAATCATCTCCCAAATTGTTTCTTTCTCGGTCGTGATAAAGGTTTTATTTTTTACCCTGGTCAGCCTAGAAGATGTCATAGGTGTGGATCCTTACGACATATAAGTTCTGCTTATGACAAAATTCAATGTTTCCATTGTGGAGAATTAGGGCATTCAGGGTTAGAGTGTATTAATACTCCCAATTGTAATTTTTGTGATGAACCTGGGCATAATTTTGTAGACTGTCCATTGGCATCCCATAATACTGATGATGCAGACTTTGCAGTACAGGATTTGTATCTTTCTATGGCTCACTCTGGCTGTGGGCCCCTGGACCCCAAACCTCCTAGAGCAACAAGGCCTGGGGTTTCTGCTGTACCTCCACCTCCACCTGTTTCGCCCACAATAATCCCCGATCCTATTACGTCAGTAGGCCTTATAGGGGTTGAGCCTGTTGCTCCCTCTATTAGAAATATGACAACTGATGGTGCCATGGCACCTCCCCCCCATATTTGACTGTTCCACATCTGACTTCGGTGAGCAGAGGCCTCTGTCTGGGGAAGTTGGAACATCAGAAGATCCAGTTCAAACAACTTGAAGTCTTGCTGTATTCTGACAAGTGCAGTTAGCCTCAGCCTTTAAACTGCCCTGGAGAACAAAGGGTTAACATTTCTATGCAGAGCATAGAATGCTGAGCTGGAGCTTGGTTGATGTCTCTGTCTGTTTCCCTTTGATCGCTAACCATCAGATTCTTTACTCTGCCTCACTGAACAGTCGCTCCGAAGATTTCTCCTGCAGCTCGGTTCAAAAGTCGGTTTAAGTGTCATTTTTTCATCGGTTTCTAACTGAAAAAAGTTTTCTGCATAACTCGGTTCAGTCTCTGTCTGTGGTATTGTGAGTACTAGATAGTTTTGTACTGTGTTTCTGTGTGGAACTTGTAAAAAGTGTGGATCGATTTGGCCGAACCGATCATTTGTTTAAATTCTTGTGTAAAATTTTAGTGTGTGGTTACTGGTTCTTATCGGTTCTAAAAAAAACATGTTTTGAAATGTTTTTTTCTAACACCCGTGACACGGTTAGGAACCGATAAGAGAGTCTTGCCTGGCAGTTGCTGAAAAAAGGGTAAGTGTGGTTAGGTTGGCCATGTCTGAGAAACCCAAGAAAAAATACGGGCCCACTGGGCTTCAACACTGCAGTGAGTGTGGGGAGGTCTTTGCTAAGGCCGATTCCCACACCACCTGTGTTTATTGTCTGGAGTTCGACCACCTCGATTCAGACTGCCAAATTTGCAAGAATTTTCCCAAATCTACCCTGGAAAAGAGATTAGGTAGATGGAGGGAAAAGGAGGTCGAGAAGTCCGCTGACTCGGATGGCCAGCCCGGTTCGGTTCCGACCGAACCAGAAAGAGTGCCCTCTGACCAGGGCGATACTTCTTTGGGCAAAAGGAGAGCCGATCCCGAGGGGTCGGTTCCGACAAAAAGAAACACAAAGAAAAATAGTCCAGTTCTGATCCAGAAGTCTATGTTCCGACCGCCGAAGAAATAGCCAGAGTGATTCAGATTGTGGAATCGCTTCGCCCAGTTCCGACCGATCCGACACCTTTTGGCAGGGGCTCGGTTCAGTCGGTTCCCCTGATTCATGATTATACTTTGGAAAAATTTTATGAACCAGAGTTTGAGGAGGAAGGGGAATTTGATGATGATGATGATGGTGATGGTGAAAGTCTAGATGTGCCTGTGGAACCAGATATCTCCCCAGATACACCTTCAGGTGTATTCCCTCCTAGGCTTTCTGAGTCCCCTTCCCACTTTATTTTCTACAGAAAGGTGGCTGAGACCCTCCAGCTTCCTATGGAAGAGGCAATGGAGGATCAGGAGGAGCCTGATTATGTAGAAATGATGGACATCCCAGAGTCCAGGAGACTGTCTATTCCCCTCCACAAATCTTTTGGGAAACAGACACAAAAAATTCTGAAGTCTTCCAATTCTATACCTCCTGTGGACAGAAGAATGGGCAAGAGGTATACACTCTCAGGCTCAGAAACAGAGTTGTTATGCCACCAATGCAGCCATCTTGGGGTTCTGCAGGCTGCTGCCTGTGATGAGGCAAGCATTCCCTTGGCTTCACACCCCCCAGACAAAGACTCTAGGAAGGTTGATGCCATGGCAAAAAAGCTGTACATGGCATCTTCCCTGGGACTCAGACAGGCAAATTATATGGCCTATACAGCCAGGTACCAGAAGTCCAGGTAGGACACTGTACTGGCACTGGCTAAACAGGCCTCCCCCGAGCTAGCCAAGGAGCTGGAGGCGGTGGCTGCAGATGAGATTGAGGCATCTAAAGTTCAGTTTCATGCTGCTGTAGACTCTAATGATGTGTCATCAAGAGTCATGGCTACATCTGTGGCTCTTTGGAGAATGGCTTGGCTCAGATGTACTAGCCTCTCACAGGATACCCAGGCTAAAGCCATGGATTTTCCTGTAGTGGGTCATTCTCTGGGGAGCAGACAGAGAATTACATGAAGAAAATGGATGAGTACAGGACCACATACAGGAGTGCTCAGGCCAAGGAGAGGCAGGCAACTCTTCAAAGGCAGCAGTCTAGGGGCAGACCTTTTCAAAGGCCTTTTTACCAAGCATAGTCCTCTTCTTCCCTTTCACAGAGGGGGTTCTTCAGAGGGAGAGGCAGAAGGAGGATGAGCAGGGCTGCATCCACTCCTCAGCCTAAAGCCCCTGCCAAGCAGACACCCTGATGGGCCTGCCCATGTCAACTCTCCTATTCCAGTAGGGGGCAGACTGGCTTACTTTGTCCAGGACTGGATGTCTATTACATTAGACAAGTGGGTCCTGGAAGTGGTAAGCCAGGGACTGGTTCTCAGCTTCAAGAAATTTCCAAAGATGAGAGCCAGATCTTTTCCACCTGCAAATCTCTCTGAAACCCTTGCCCTAGAGGCAGAGGTTTCTTCTCTTCTGGCCTTAAGAGCTATAGAGAGAGAGTACCTACCCTACACTGGGGCAAAGGACTGTACTCCAGGTACTTCCTGACCCCAAAAAAGACAGGGGAGTGGTGACCCATCCTAGACCTAAGATATCTAAACAAACATCTTTTAAAACCAAAGTTCAAGATGGTAACTCTGGGAATAATCCTTCCCCTCTCTAAAGCCAGGAGACTGGTTAGCCTCCCTGGACCTCAAAGATGCCTACTTTCACATTCCCATCAGGTGCTGTCACAGAAAGTACCTCAGGTTCGAGTTGCCCTCAGGCCACTATCAGTTCAGAGCAATGCCCTTTGGCCTAACCTCAGCCCCACGGGTTTTCACAAAGTGCCTGGCAGTAGTAGTTGCCTTTCTAAGAAGGCAAAAGATTTCCATTTTTCCATATCTGGACAATTGGCTAATAGTGGTCCAGTCTCCAGACCAAGTCAACTCTCACTTGCAAGTGACCCAGCAAGTGCTCACTTCTCTAGGATTTCTTCTCAGCCTTTCCAAGTCAGTTCTCGAACCAGTCCAGCTTCTTACTTTTATAGGGGCAGAACTGGACACAGTCAGAGCAAGAGCCTTTCTCCCTCTAGAAAGGGCAAGGGCTCTTATGGAACTAGCCTGTTTCGTCAGCCTTCAGGTATCTCGACCAGCAAGGCATTTCCTCCAGCTCTTGGGCCACATGGCAGCTTCAAAAGCAGTGGTGCAAGGGGCAAGATTCCAGATGAGGGATATTTAGTTCCATCTGAGAGCTTTTTGGTCTCAGAGGAAAGATTCCCTTACCAAACTGAACCCAGTGACACTGACCTTGATCCAAGCCCTCCAATAGTGTCAGGATCAGAACAATTTAAGTAAGGTGTTCCTTTTGCCACTCAGCCTTGTTCAGTGGTCCTTACCACGGACACTTCTCTTCTGGGCTGGGGACCCATCTGGGGGCCCTCACTGCCCAGGGGCTGTGGTCCCCCCAAGAATCCCTTCTCCATATCAATCTCCTAGAGCTCAGGGCAGTATTTCTGGCCCTGAAAGCTTTCTCTCAATCAGTACAGAGCAAGGTAGTTCAGGTCAGAATGGACAACACCACCACCATGTGGTACATCAACAAGCAGGGAGGTACTCGGTCCACAGCCTTGTGCACGGAAACCATGAAGTTGTGGTCCCTGGCTTATTCCCTGCAAACCTCTCTGGCAGCAGTTCACTTTCCAGGGAAGGACAATGTGCTAGCAGATGCACTGAGCAGGATCTCTCAGGGCCATCATGAATGGTCCATGGACCCTCAAGTGTTGAAAGTGATTTTTTCAAGGTGGGGCACTCCAGAGATAGATCTCTTTGCAGCTCCAGACAATCACCAACTCCCCTCTCTTTTGTTGCAGACCTCCAGTCTTGGGCTCAGTCCCCCTGGATGCCCTGATTCTGAATTGGGAAGGGAAGTTTCTGTATGCCTTCCCTCCCTTCCCATTCCTGTTCAAAGTTTTAGTCAAAATAAGGTCTCAACCTTGCAAAGTGATTCTGATTGCTCCAGATTGGGCCAGACAGCCTTGGTACCCCCTGTTGCTGTCCCTAGCAGTCCATCTTCCCATGTCTCTTCCCAGGAATTACAACCTGTTAACATCCTCTCAGGGGAGGATTTGGTACCCCAATCTCCAGTCTCTCAATCTCAAGGCATGGCTCTTGAAGAGTTAGAGTTTGCAGATCTGCATCTTTCCCAAGGGGTTCTGGATATTCTCAAAGCTTCTCAAAAGCCCTCCACCAGAAAGACTTACAACTCCCCAAATGGAAGAGATTCAGCATTTGGTGTTCTAAGAAGCATATTTCTCCAGATTCTGCTGGATCGCCTACTGTTCTGGATTATATGGTCCATCTTAATGGGCTAGGCTTCAGACCTGCTATTCTTAAGGTACACTTGTCAGCTGTTTCTGCGTTTCTCTCTGTGGGGAAGTCTTCCTCACTATCTTCTCACCATGTGTTCTGTAAATTTTTTAAAGGATTGCTTCACACCAATCCTTCTTTTAGAGACCCTGCCCCTGCCTGGGATTTGAATGTTTGCATTGCTCAACTTATGCAACCCCCTTTTTGAGCCTATGTCCTCAGCAGAGCTTAAGTGCTTGACTTGGAAAACTGTGTTCTTGGTAGCCATTACCTCTGCCAGGCGTATCAGTGAATTGCAAGCCCTATCAGTGGAACCTGATTTTATCTCCTTTCATAGGGATAAAGTGGTCCATAGACACAATAGAAGGTTCTTGCCCAAAGTGGTTTCAGACTTCCATTTAAACCAGTCTATGTCTCTTCCTGTTTTCTTCACTGATCATTCTTCCTCAAGAGAGAGGAGGCTACACAGTTTAGATGTTAAACTAGCCCTTAGTTACTACATAGAGTGTACCAAGGGTCACAGGTTTGACTTCCTCCAGTTGTTCCTCACATATGGAAAAGTAGGAAAGGGCAAACCTGGCACCAAGAGATCTATTGCTAGGTGGATCGTGTCTTGTATACAATTCTGCTATGAAAAACTGGGAAAAAATCCACCCTCAGGCCTGAGGGCTCATTCTACAAGAGGTACAGCTGCTTCCCTGGCTTCTGCCAGGGATATCCCTCTGTTAGAAATTTGTCAAGAAGCCACTTGGAAAACAGTCCATGCCTTTACCAAGCATTACTCTCTGGATATCCAGGCTAGGAGTGATGCTCTGTTTGGCACAGCAGTACTTCAGAGCCTATTCCCAAAGTAGGTTCTGTCCCTCCTCCATGGAAGTACTGCTTGGTAGTCTGCACTTGTCAGAATACAGCAAGACTTCTAGTTGTTTGAAGAAAAAAATTACTCACCTTAGTAATTATGTTTCTTCTATTGGAGTCTTGCTGTATTCTGACCTCCCTCCCTGCCTCCCATCTCAGAACCTGTTTTTGGGAAGGGTGGGCAGGTGCAGTGTTGCACCTCAGGGGTGCTTTTTTTACACCCTCTTCTTGTATGGGTATTTATTTTGTTATATTCCTGTTTGATTTGGGTTTTGAGTTTTGGGTTTCCTGACTTGAGTCTTCTTTTGGTAGTCCAAAACATTTTGTTGCCAGTTGGCTATTAACAATTTTGTTTTACAATTTCCACATAGAATACTATTAGAGTGTTGCTTGTAAGAATCTGACAGTTAGCGTTCAAAGGGAAACAGACAGAGACATCAACCAAGCTCGAGCTCAGCATTCTATGCTCTGCATAGAAATGTTAACTCTTTGTTCTCCGGGGCAGTTTAAAAGCTGGGGCTAACTGCACTTGTCAGAATACAGCAAGACTCCAATAGAAGAAACATAATTACTAAGGTGAGTAATTTGTTTCTTTTGGTTCTTCCCCTTTCAAATAAATTTGATGCCCTACCTGTTGAAAGTGTTTTGGAGGATTTAGACTCTAATGAGGCCTCCAGGACATCTTCACAGGTTGATCCTTGTTCTGATGTAGTTCATAAACCATGGCCTCTGAGTATTGCTAAAGTTAAAAAGAAATCATTGGGTAGTAGGCCAGATACTAGAAAAAGTACTCGAAAGAAATTAACAATGTCTTCCCTTATCCTTTTCCTTTTTAATTTATGGGTTGTGTACTCCGTATTGCCTCATTGAATGTTGACAGCATCAGATTGTAAAAAAAATGTTTAGCTATGTTTGTTTTTTTATGAATTCTGATTTGGATTTAATTTGCTTTCAAGATATGAGGCTTTATTCCCAAATTGATTTTGATACCACTTCCTAGGCCTGGTTAAGGGGGGCATGTTATTGGTCAGGAGATGGGGGGATAGTTGCTTGCTCTGGCATAGGTATTTTTTTTTTTGTGTGAATATTTCGGTTACTCAGGTAGTGGACCTTGAGCCCGGTAATGTACTCATTTTGGATGTTACTATTCAGGCTACTGATTTTAGTTTAATAAATATTTATGGTCCACAGTTGAAATCTGATCATATAGCCTTGTTAAAAAAGGTTCAGCCTTATTTATTTACCAGACGTAATGTGCTATTTGGAGGTGATTTTAATATTACTAGGTCATTTAAGGACCGTGGCACTCAAGGTTCAAAGTTATATTGTGATACACAGTGAATGATTTGTTACATCTTTCAGGTATCCAGGATGCTTGGGAAACTGTTAGTACTGCTCCGCTATACACTTATTTTTCTGGGTCAGGGAAATCTAGAATTGACTATTGGTTTATATCCCCTCACTTACATTGTTGTGCTCATCAATTAATCCCTATGGCGACTTCAGATCATGTGTTACTGAAAGTTACATTGTCTGATTTTCCAGCCTTTTCCAAGGGCCCAGGCTATTGAAAATTTATTTTTTCTTTGTTGGAGATTCCTGAGGTAAAAGAAGGTTTTGATGCATTGTTGATAGCTCGTCATTTGGTTTATTTTCTTTATGACTCCTCCCTTTTGTGGTGGTCAGATACAAAATTGGATATTATTACTTATTTTAAGATCATTGATAAACCTTTGAGGTCCTTTAATCGCACCTCCTATTTTGAATTACGGCGTCAGTTGACCCGATTATATTCTCAATTAAATACAGGTGCAAAGGTGTCTCATGAGGTCATTAGTACTTTGAAAAATAATATGGTAAATGCCCAGTATGATAGACATAAGTCCCTCGAGGTAGAGCAAAAATTTGGTACTTCTGGTCTACAAGGCTCTTGTAATCCCTTTGAGGCTTGTGCAACTAACAGGAGAAATAAAGACATGAGACAGCTTGAAATAGGTTCAGGGGAATTTGTTGATACCCAAAGAGACATTCTTTTGGAGCTGGATACACTTTTACAAAACCTTTTTAAGGCAGATCCTACGGTATCTTATACTAGGAGTTACACTAGGAGGTATAGACATACAGAGAGCCAAAGGCCCATTAGAGTATGTCTTCAGCCAGGCTGGTATGTTCCATGTTTGTCTTAACAGGATTGAATCAAGTTTATGTTTAAAGATTATATGATCTGTATTGTCTAACAAAGAATCTGGTAATGAGTTCCACAAGGTTGTTATTCTCTGAGTAAAATAGGATCTCCTTTTATTATTTTTAGGGTATATTAGAGATAATTGATATCTGTGACTTCTTAAATTACAATTATGTTTATTATAAGATAGATTTAGTTGTGTTAGTAACTCTTCCTTCCTACATATTTTATGCATAAAAAGCACATCTCCTCTTTTTCAGCTCTGCTTCATGGAATACATCTCTAATTCATCCAGTCTTTCTTCATAGCTCATAATTGATATGTTTTCCACCATTTTGATAACCCTCCGCTGTACCACCTCCATTCTATTTACATCCCTCCTCAAGTATGGATTCCACAAAGGGGAGCAGTAATCCAAATGAGGCCTCACATAGTCCATATAAAGTGGAATAATGCATTTTCTATTTCTGGACGTAAAGCTTCTTTTTATGCAACCTAGTAGCCTGTTTGTTTTGTTAATGATGTTATTATAATGTGCTTGAAATGTTAGGTCCGGGTCTATTATAACACCTAAGTCTTTTTGCTGATTTGCAGATTTTATTATTTGTCCTTTTAATGTGTATTTATAATGTAGATTATTTTTTCCAAAATACATAACAACGCATTTCTCACTACTGAAGGTCATTTGATTTTTTTCAGCCCATAATTCAGTTTTTTTTTAGGTCATTTACAAATTCTTGGTAATCTTCCTAGTATCAACCTGGGCTGTTAATTTAGTATCATCAGCAAATTTTATAGCTAAACTGTTTAAATTTGATATTATATCAGATATAAATATATTAAATAGAATCGGTTCCAAAACTGATCCTTGAGGCACCCCACTCATCACCAATCTCATGCCCGATACGTGACCTCTTATACGAATGCATTGAGTACGATTTTTTAGCCATTCTTCTACCCATTTTATGATCTGGTTGTCAATACCAAGTTTAACCATTTTTTCTATTAGGAGTCCATGTGGCACTTTATCAAATGCCTTACTGAGGTCTAGATAAATTACATCAATAACTTTGTTGTTTTCTATACATTTACTTATATATTCATAGAAAACCATGTTACTTGTTAGACAAGATCTGTTTTTTCAAAAGCCGTGCTGAGACTTGTCTTCTAATCCTTTTACTTGTAGGTAACTTTCAATCCTGGTTTTTAATATTGATTTGAACATTTTACCTACTATACTTGTTAAACTAATAGGTCTGTAATTTGAAATTTGTGATCGATTTCCCTTTTTAAAAATAGGTGTGACAATTGCTGTTTTCCAGTCCTTTGGGACATGCCCTGTATTTAATGACATGTTAAAAAGTTTATGTAGTGGGTTTATGATCCATTCCTTACTTTCCTTTAGTAACCTAGGATGTATCCTATCTGGACCAGGTGATTTGTTTATGTTTAGTTTGTTTAGGTTATCCATAATCTCTTGTTTAGTTATCTCATTTATAGTATCTTTTGGAATTATAGTGACTATTGATGGATATGATTTAGTATTAAAAACTGAACAAAAATATTTATTAAATTCGTCTGTACTATCTTGAAGTGATATTTCACTATTATCTATGACTAGTGGGCCTATATTTCTGGAGTTTTTTTTTTTATTATTTATATAAGAATAGAAACTTTTTCCACCGTCCTTAATATATGCAAGCTTTGTTTCAAATTTTTTTTCTCTATTCTAATTTTAGATTTGCATCTTTTTAATGAAATCTTATATTTCCAAATATTATAATCTCTACTGTCTCTTATCATAGCTCTATACAGTCTACGCTTTTGTTTAATTAAAGTTATAATTGCCGGAGTCATCCAAGATGGAATTGTACCTCTTTTATTGTACAAGGTTCAATTTGGTATATATTTATGTTCTAAGTTTATAATTTTATTTTTAATTTTATTCCATAATGCATTACAGGAATTTATATTGTTGTCCCATTTCCAATTTGATAGTTTCTGTTTAATCTTAACAAAATTTGCTCTGTTATAATTTTTAACTATTGTTTTACCCATTACTGGTTTAAAACATGTAAAATTACTAAAGGTAATTATGATATGACCACTACACAGTAAAGGAGGTTTGACCATTATATTAGTTATTTTATTTGGGCATGTCTGTTAATACTAGATCCAGAATATTATTGTTTCAGGTGTGCTGATTTATTACTTGGTATAATCCATTTGTTGTGCATGTGTCCACAAACAGAGTTTCATTATTGTTACTGCCAATGTTTTCTTTCCAATTAATTCCTGGAAAGTTAAAGTCCCCAATTAATATTGTTTCGTTGTAATTTGACTTATCATTTATACTAGTTATTATTTCCTGGTTTACTGTTAAATTAGAGTCTGGTGGCCTGTAACATAGACCAATGAGTAATTTTGGTATATTATCACTTAATATTTCTACCCATATGATTTCACTTAATGTACTGTCGATTAGATCCACAATTTGTTTTGATTTTATGTTTTCATTAATAAATAATGCCACGCCTCCTCCTCCTTTTTTATCCTTTCTATTTTTATAATATGTTGTATATCCCGATATGTTGTTATACCACTCAGAACTTTCGTTCCACCGTGTTTCAGTTACAGCGGCTATATCTATTTCTTCATTATTTAAAATATATTGAAATTCGGTCATTTTAGCACCATGTAGACTCCTTGCATTTGTTAGTAGAAAGTTTAGACCTGTTTTCAGTATACGTTTACTTTATTTCTTATTTATCTGTTTGAATGATTTTGGATTTAGTATCTCTAGTCTATTCTGAAAACGGTGTTCCCTATTCCCTCTTCCTATTAGTTTTTTGATATATTAATTGCATCATAAATGTTACACCCCAGCAGTCTTGAACCATGTTTATTTAGGTGTAGCCCATCATAACCATATACCTAATTTTTGTTCTCAAATTTCTCCCAGGTTTTAATGCAAGAGATATTATTTGTCAAACACCACCTGCGCAGTCAGTTGTTAAAGGATTTGATGTTTCTCATTCTATAGTGGCTTGCCCTAGGCACTGGTAAAATTTCTGAAATAATGGAAGTTGCATTATGATCTTGGATACATTTAATGGGATTTTCCATATCAGAAATAATATCTTGTGTATCCTGCTTCCCGAAGTTAATTGTTCCAACGTGTAATGCAACAGTTTTTTTCCCACTCACATTTTTCAATATCCCTGGAATCGCATTGGTAATGTCTTTTATCAATGCCCCACTGTAACTACAACTAGTTACATTTTCTTTATTTCCTCTTGTTGTGTATCTATCTGTATACTTTATTACTGAGTCCCCCAAGATGAATAATTGTTCCAGCTGATCATGGTCTAAATTTAATTCCATATGAATTTCTGGTAACTTCTGTTCTTTATTTGATTCTAATTGGCTTTCCAATAATGGATGTATACCTAATGGAGCTGTTATTGCTATATCTGTCATGATGACAGTACTAAAAGAAGAGTTTTTGGTAGTGTGTGTTTCTATGCTAATTTGCAGTTTGTCTAAAGATTTGGGTACCATTGTCGCTTTCTGTATTTCTGGAGACTCCTTATTAATCGTGTTTACTTGTTTATGAATTAAATCAGTTGGTGGTATGATGTCCCCATCAGTTAATGTAGACAGAGGGTCAAAACTATTTAATAGTGGTACTGTAAAACATTCAGATTTCCTGCCTTTCTTTTTTAAGGGGTCTTCTAGTTTGGACCTCATACCATTCATTGTCAGGGTTATCTTGAATGTCCATTTCTCTAGGTCTTTTTTTAGATGTATTGGTATTTTGACTGTTTATGGAGGGTACTGACTGGGCTATTTGTTGTTGTAATGCTATGTTGTATGTTTCCAGTGTGCTAGTTTCTTTTGTATTGTTTGTCTCATTCTCACTGGATATATCGTCACATTCGTCATTAACCATTTTCGTTATTAATTTCTGTTGGCTGATTTCTAGGGCCTTTAACCTTGTACTAAATAATGATAGTTCAATACTCATTTCTGCATTCTGTTTACACTTTAAGCAGATAAATGGAGAGTCAATTACAGGTATTTCTGAAAACAAGTACATGTCTCATTCAATGCACTGTGTCCCTGCTTTACCTTCAAGAATTATATTTCTGTCCATTTTTTGTTCCCAAAGTATAGACCAAAATAGAAACAGTGATCAAATTTACCTCTGAATATGATCAGGTAGTGTTTAGTCCATTTGTCTCGTGAACTATCTAGCCTATGCGAGATTACTGTTTTGCTGAGTGATTTTGTGCTTTATTTCATGCCCCAAAATGCTTAACAATGCTTAACATGCATTACACGTACAGCCACACGTGTCTCTGCATGCGTCGCCACGTGTCCTGCTCGCAAGAGGGCTTGCTTTTAACTGTGCTATGACCCGGAAGTCCAGTCTGGGGTCACAATCTCACTCGTGATGTAATCGCATTTTAAATCAAATAAATGCAGTTGTAAGTGTATAAGGCACCACTTTAGACAATCCCCAGTAAAGATGTTACCATAAAATAAAAAAGTTCAACAGTATTTGAAATCTGTAGTCCTCGAGACTATGCTGAGAGACTACAGTTTCCACTCTTCCTGGTCAGGTGACTCTTGAACCCAGGACTCCAAGTAAAAACAAACAAACTTTTAAAACAGAAGCTCAGGCAATTTTGTCAATATAAATGGTATATCTCACACACTGATAACCTGTAAATAGATAAAGCAAGTTTTTAAGCGATCTCTTGTTAAAATTGAGGATTGGTTAGGTACGTGTACACTTCCATATCTTCCTGATTTCCTTGGCACTCCATTGTGTAGTCCAATTACTGAACAAAAATTGACTTCTGTAATTTTGGCTCTTCCAAAAAATAAATCCCCTGGATATGATCGTATAACTAATGAATTATATCCTGTTATATATAAAGTTCTGAAACAAGAACTGTTATCTTTATACAATACCATTTTGGATACTGGTTCTGTCCCTGTCCATTTTAATCAGGGCTTAGTTATTTTTTTGTATAAATCAGGGCCAAAAGAGGATCTCAGGAATTGGAGGCCTATTACTCTGTTGAATTCAGACAGTAAGATTCTGTCAAAAATACTGTGTAATAGGTTAACGGCAGTACTACCGTTTGTGGTTGGTCCATATCAAATTTGCTCAGTTCCAGGATGAAAATTACCGATGCTTTAATTTTGATTCGAGAGGTTATGGAAAAGAGTTTTTCGGGTGAACTTACTGGATTCCTACTTAGTTTCGATCAGTTGAAAGCATTTGACAGGGTGTCACATCAATATATTTGGAAATGTTTGTCTAAATTAGGATTCCATTCACTGTTTATTACATGGCTGCAGTGTTATTATGAGTCTACAACTATAGTCCCGTTTGTTAATAGTTGGGTGGGTAAATATCGAAATCATTCCCGTGGAGTTAAACAAGGTTGTCCATTTAGCCCTCTTTTATATATTTTAACCTTGGAACCTTTATTATGTTATCTTAATAATAACAAAGCTATTAGAGGTCTCTCACTGCATAGTGATATGGTAGAATTAATATCAATAGCATATGCCGATGATTTATGTGTCTTTTTAGCAGATAATCAATCCAGTGTGGCAACAGATGCTTTAATGCTGAAATTCATGGACAGTACAGGGGCAAGAATAAACAAGATAAAAAGTAAGTGTATTTTCCTTGTTCTGGGGGATTGCCCTTATTCTTCTGTTATGGGAGTTCCAGTAGCCAAAGAAGCTGTGCATATCTTAGGTATTTATTTTGGAATTCCTGATGGTGCATTGTTTAATTGGACTAGACTGCTTCAAGAGGCAAAGTATAGAGTTACTAGATGGAACATTTGGAAAACGTCCAAGTTAAAACGTGTATTTATGATTAAAACTTTTCTGTTTGGGCATTTTTTATATGTGGCCTCTATTTATTCTATTCCAAAATGCATGGAAACTTCTCTTCTGGCACTTTTTTTCAGTGCAGTATGGGGCAGCTGTTTGAACCCTATTAAAAGAGGTGTTTTGTACCTTCCAAGAAAACAAGGGGGATTGTTAATGGTTAATCCAATTTCTTTCTTTTTTTCTGTATTTGTCTATGTTAATTTAAAGCTTTTACTTAGTCATCTCCCCAACCTCTGGGACCCATGGGTATTAGACAGCAATTCTCCATGGTTATTGAATTGGAAATCCGTTGCCCTATTGCCAAACGGACACATATTCAGTCTTTTCCCCCTTTACTTTTTGGAGTGTTTTAGCAAACTAAAGTTGTGGCAAGTTACTAGGCTTTTGATTACTACCTGTAGGTGAAAATAATTTTATTACACGATTCAAGCAAGGTTTTTTTATCAGTACCCTCACTATATTGAGAGACCTCCTTCCGATTTACAGTTTATTCGATTAACGTTGACTACTTCCCGTATTCCTCCTGCTGTGTCGGATGTTACTTGGTTGGGGGTTCACGGTAAACTTAATGTAAAGGGTAACTTGACACATAAGAGGATTAAGGAGAGGGTCTGCCCTCGATCCCAGATCTGTTCAACTATAGTTGAATTGATGGGTCATTTATTTTTTACATGTCCTTATATTCAGCAATTTTGGTCTATATGGGATTCCTATTGGTCATTTTCGAATTTTACTCATCTTACTTCCGAGAGTCTGTTGCTTGGTATACTACCACTTTCTTGGCATTGTTATGACACTTCCACTGTTCACTGTATATTAAGTCATGTTAAATATTATGCCTGGCAAACTAGATGTCAGTGGTCCTTATACCAATATTTTATTTCTCCTGAACAACTTTTTCAGAATGTTCTTCTTGCTCTCAGACATTATAAATAATGAAAGACAGTTCAATTAACTGTTCCAGTGTATAATGCTAGATGGAAACATTTACATTGATTGGACACTGGCTGATTTTTTTTTCCACATTATATTATGGGGCATTGGGATTTGACTTACGTTGGGATGGGGAGTTTTATATAAATATGGAGTATTTCGTATCATATTGACTTTTTTTGTTTTGTTTTGTTTTTATGTTTCTTTCCTTATGATTTTGTATGATGTAATACATTTTGTCTATTTTGTTTTGAGTTTTATTTAAAAGCTCTCCCCCCTCTCTTTTAGAGAGGATGGGTTGGGGTTATTAGCAGCTATAGCTTAGTTCTGTTTATGGTTTATGTTTATTGTTATATTTTTATGGTTTTGATTTCTCTCTTTTTTTTTATTTTGTATGATGTAATACACTTTTGTATAATATATTTTAAGTTTTGAAAAAAAATTCCCCTACTCTTTTAGTGTGGGGGGGGTCAGCATTTATTAATAAGTTTTGGGACTATGGAAATGAATTTTTGTATTGAATGTATGATGTACTACTTATTTATGTTTACGTTTAGTTTTGTATAATGATTTTGTGTGATGTAACACTATTATGTATATATTTTACTTTCAAGTTTTAATAAAAATTTCCCCTACTCTTTTCGATAAGTGCCATGGGATCTTTAACATCCACCTGAACTACCACCAATCCAGGCAGATGGGACCTCAGTTTAACATCTCATCTGAAAGACGGCATCTCAGAAGTGCAGCACCCCTCTCATGCTGCACTACAGTGTCAGTACTGAGATATTAACCCAAGTGCCAGATGTGGGAACTGAACCCACAGCCCTCTGATTTCCCAGCCTCAGAGGTGAGTGTGCTACCTACTGAGCCACTGACACTGCTCACAAACATGACCTACTGTCCCCAGCACATCATGGATTCCAGAGTGGGAAAGCACCTCTACTGCCTTTGCTAAGGTCACCTCTGATATCATGGGGGCCATAGATCAGAGTAAGTTAAATGGAGCAGTCTTTGTTGATCTCTCCAAAGCTTTTAATTCAAGTTCAAGTTTATTGCAGGAAAACTCCATTGAGCAAGCTCATTCATAAGGAGGTCCTAAAACATTTACACAGTCAGGAGACAGCGTAAAAGAGGCAACATATAAACAGCAAAAATGAAACAGTATACACATAAGATTAAAATGCATCAATTCATATATGTACATCATAACAAAATGAGGTATAGTAAGGTTCATATATTACCAAGTGCTCAATTACGACAGTGCAGGGTGGGGATTATTAGCATAAGATAGTGGTAGGTAGAAAATGTGCGGACTGTACCAAGACAGGAGAGCGTAGTTAAGTAAGAGTAGTTAAGTAGAAAATGTGGGGACTGTACCAAGACAGGAGAGAGCAGTCAAGTGAGAGGGAGGGGTTAAAAATAACAGGAGAAGGTAGTAGAATAAGATGGAAGGGTAGCTAATGAGTGGTAACAGGAGGACGAGGATTAATGAGAGTAGGGGAAAGAGGATATAAAGATGGCAAGGACAGGAGAAGTTTTTGAGAATAACTGAATGGTTTCATGTCCTGTCGAGCACTGATTCAAGGTGGATGTTCATAAGGAAATAAGGGCAGGGAAGAGGCTTAAAAGCAGCTACAAATATCTTTTAATTTGGATGCAGTTAGCTCTTTGAAGAAATTAACCGAGATCACACTGGATAGTTTCAGGGTGGATTGGAGTCAGTTCCAGATTGTTGGAAGAGCATATGAAATAGCACATTTACCAAAGGTGATGCGAGTCCTAGGCACGTCAAGGAAGACGAAGTCAGATTTCCTGAGAGATTATGCACAGTGGGAAATACTGATGAGAGATGTGAGGTAGCTCAGCAATTTGTTCAGAAGTAACTTGAGGGTCCAAATACCAGCATGAAGCACATGTCTAGTGGTAAGTGATGTCCAGCCAATAGCTGCATAAAGGTCACAGTGGTGGGTTCAGTAGGGGGATTTGGTGATGAACCACAGGGTGCGGTGGTAAAGTACGTCCAACTTGTTTAGGTTTGAGATTGCAGAGGAGCTGTAAATTAGGTCCCCATAATCAAGTAAAGGAAGAAATGTGGCCTGCACAAGCCTAATTCTAGTTTCAGTCAGAAAGAGGGACTTGTTTCTGAAAAAGAAACCTGACCTAGCTTTTAGCCTTCTGGAGAGGTCCTCAAGGTGATCATTGAAAGAGAGTTTGTTATCTAGCCAAATGCCAAGATATTTAAATTTGGGGACAACTTCCAAGGGTTCGCCTAGCGAGGTAGTAATAAAGTCCTTCGGTAGACCGGGGGGGTAGATGAGTTACTAAGAATAAAAATCATAGCCTTAGTTTTGTTAGCATTAAGAAGAAGCTTAGCATTAATGAGGTTAGTTTCCAGCTGAGCAAAGTCTGCTTGCAGTGCGTCCTTTACTTCAGACAACGTAGAGTCAGAAGTGTACAATACTGTGTCATCTGCAAAGAAATGTAGGTTGGATTTGGTAATATGAGAGTCAAGATTTTTGATGTACAAGGAGAAGAGGATAGGACCTAGGATGGAGCCTTGTGGGACTCCCCTGGCAATCGACAAGGAAGCTGAGTATAAACCATTGGCTTTAACTTTCTGAGTCCTTCCTTTGAGGTAGCTGGTGAACCACTGGACAGTGGAGGAAATGGCATCTAGTTTAGGAAGGCTGGTGATTAGGAAGTTGTGGTCAACGATGTTGAAAGCTTTACTTAGATCTAGGAAGATTGCACCAGTGACATTTTTGGTATCCATAGCAGAGATCCAGTCACTGGTAACTTTAGCCAGTGCTGTGATAGTGCTGTGCTTAGGGTGGAAGCCAGATTGAGCTGAGTTCAAAAGTGAGAAGGTTTCAATATGAAGTTTTAATTGATTGTACATCAGTTTTTTGAAAACTTTAGCGAGAATAGGCAAAATTGAGATAGGCCTGTAATAATTTAGGTCGCATGGGTCTCCTGATTTGAATAAGGGAAGGATGTGGGTGGATTTCCAATGGGATGGAACTGTGGCAGAGGAGATGGAGAGATTGAGAATATGTAGAATGGGGGCCGTGAGATAGGCATAACCAAGTTTTAGGAAAAGAGGTTCAAGACCATCATCCCCAGTGCTTTTCTTGGTATCAAGGTTAAGTAGCAAGTCTTCTACTTCCTTGTAGTTAAGTGAACGCAGCTGGAAAGGACAATTCGAGGTGTGGGGAGTAAGGCTAGTGCTGGCTTGATTAATCCCTTGGCCTGCATAAGGCGAGGAGTCAAAGGCTAGGCCAGCTGTGACAAAATGGGAATTGAGTTCTAAGATTTGAGAATTATCTTCAATAATCCTGCCATTGGTAAGGATCTTGGCTGGAATGGAGGGGGTGCTTGGCCGTCCTTCAATAGATTTAAGTGTCCTCCAAATTTTGTGTGAATTTCCTTTGGCCTGTTCTAGTGTGGAAACATAGTAGTTTGCTTTGGCAGTGCGGATGCTTTTTATACACGCATTTCTAAAAGCTCTGAACACCTGCCAATCTGCATGGCTCTTGGTACGCCTGGCCTGAGCCCAGGACTTGTCCCTGTTAGTGAGTGCAGCCTTGAGACTTGGAGTAAACCAGGGGTGTGTAGTGCAGCAATCCCTGACCTTGATAAAGGGGGCATGCTTATTTGCCAGTGCAATAAGGTTGTTGTTGAGAACAGAGACAGCCTCATCAACTGATTTGACAAGATAGAGAGCTTGCCATCTAACCTTGCCTAAGTCAGACAGGTAATTTCCTGCCTGAAATTTATGAAAGGACCATTTAGTTATGAACTTAGGCTGGTGTTGATTCTTGGCATGCTATCTTATGCATACAACAACCCCATGATCGCTCATATCATTGTGGAACACTGCGGAGCATAGGATTTTATGCTGATGAGTGGTTAATATGAAATCTAGGAGTGAACTGTTGGCGGGGTTCAATGTATTATTCCTTGTTGGTTCGCTAACAAGCTGTACTAGGCCACACTCATCACAGAGAGATTTCAGACTGTGTGATTTCAGGGAAAACCAGTCCATATTGATTTGGCAAGATAGAGATCTTGCCATCTAACCTTGCCTAAGTCAGACAGGTAATTTCCTGCCTGAAATTTATGAAACAACCGTTTAGTTATGAACTTAGGCTAGTGTTGATTCTTGGCATGCGATCTTATGCATACAACAACCCCATGATCGCTCATATCATTGTGGAACACTGCAGAGCATAGGATTTTATGCTGATGAGTGGTTAATATGACATCTAGGAGTGAACTGTTGGCGGGGTTCAATGTATTATTCCATGTTGGTTCTCTAACAAGCTGTACTAGGCCACACTCATCACAGAGAGATTTCAGACTGTGTGATTTTGGGGAAAGCCAGTCCATATTGAAATCTCCAAGTATTATTGTCTCAGAATTGGCAGCCATGATTAGAGATTTAAGTACATTGAGGATATCAGTACCAGCAGCTGGGAGCCTGTAGCCACCTATAATAGTGATGTATTCCGTGGAGGGAAGGTGAAGCTTCAGGGATACAATCTCATATTCCTTCTGTTTAGATTTACAGGAGATATCACTAACTGTGAACTTGGTTTTTGAATAGACAACAACACCACTCCCCCTGGATTCCCTATCTGCCCCGAATAGTTTGTAGCATGGTAGGGTAATGTGTTGATCAGTAGTGGCCTTTTTGAGCCAAATCTCCGTAATAATGATAAGATCTGGTTCTGTATGAGCAGCCCATGCTTGGAGTTGATCAAATTTTTTAGTCAAGCTTAGTATATTGACCAGCATCATTTTAAGCCCGGGAGCAGCTGTGAATTCTGTCGGAGAGGAAAGTTGTAATGGGGGGGGCCAGAATTTAACTCCACATTACCTGAGCAGAGTAGGAGTAGAAGTAGCAATTTCCTTAAGGAGCTCAGTATAGATGTAATCACTTTTTTTCTTTGTGACTGCCCCCTGGGCATTGCCAGGTGTGTAAGTTTGGTGCTGGGGAAAAAAGGCTGACACGAAAGTATAATGATGGAGAGTGCTTGGATAGTCATAGACGAAGGGAGTAAAAATGGAAAGGGGCAGAGGGGAGAGTGTAGTAAGAGGGATGGGCGCAGTGTGTAGGGGCAGTATGTATTGGGAAGGGAAATTCCGGGGCTGGCCTATGGCCTGGCACTTCATTCCATAGTGTTATACTATTTACTGATAATACCAAGAAGAAGAAAACATAAGCCATAGCTCCTGAAGAGGTTAAAATAGAAACAGAAGGTGGAGGTTTGCTGGGGAGCAACGGTGGAGTGAGAGATACTGGGGCAGCTAGGATAGGTAGTAGCTAGAAGGCCCTGTAATTCGTACTTGTGGTTGGAGGTATACAAGGTACGAGTAAACCAATGGGACAATCAGAGCACAAGGAGGGAGGAGCAAGACTGTATTTAAAGAAGGCCTGGGAGGGGGACGGGGTGGAAGAAAATGTTCATCAGTTAGTGGGAGATAGTAGGGAAAAAAACAGCTGAAGTCTATGGCCAAGGTGCACTAATCGTTGAAGACTAGTGGAGCAGGCAGGCCAATCAGTGTCTGCTTGCACGAGCACCGCACCAATCGGAATCATCCAGCTGGGATGGCTCCAAACATGAATTCAGTGGCCGTACCTGAGGGCTGGACCCGCTTCCAGTGGTCCGGTGTTTGGCAGGGGCTTGAGCGTGAAGCCTAACAACGGTGGTTGGAGAGATGGCTGGGGTGCACCGCCCGCATTGAATAGCGCCGCTCAGGCGCGAGTCCCTGAGGGCTGGACCTGCTCCCAGTGGTCTGGTGTTCGGCAGGGGCTTGAGCGTGAAGCCTAACAATGGTGGTTGGAGAGGACCATAAACTTATCTGTACCAAATTATGCTCCTTTGGGCTGTCTGACCATACAAGAGCTTGGTTTGTTAACTATCTACATGGTAGACAACAACTGGTCAAATATAATAGAACGCTCTCACAACTGACTCCTCTCTCAATTGATGTCTCCAAGGGCTCAGTCTTGGATCCCAACCTATTTTGCTTGTTAATGACCTCCCGCAGGTGCCTGCTCAGTGCAGTTTCACCCTTCACAGATGACCTGGTACTCTTGGCTAACTCTCAGAATATCAAGGTCTTTAACTCCCAACTGAATGATGACTTCCAATCCTGGCTTCCTGCAAATAGGTTAGTCCTCAACCTAAAGAAAACGCAAATCATGCTTTTTGGCCCTCGGGCTAAAATGAGGTCTTGTGCTGAGCTTCTAGTTGTGACAAGTGTAGAGGGTTCGTCCTTTACTACTGCCTACTTCTGTAAGTACCTTGGAGTTACCCTTGACCCCTAGCTGGGTCTCTCTCTCTCTCTCTCTCTCTCTCTCTGCATCTCTCTAATGTGTGCAGGGTAGTTAACAGCAAGATTAGCATGTCTTACAGGGCCAAACACTTCCTCACTCCTACAGCAAGTCTTGTCCTTGCTAAGAGAGTGCTCCTATCCTCCCTAAATTATGGGTCCCTTTCACCAATGTTGCTAAGTCCCTCTTGTCAGAGTGGGACATAGTTTGTGTTAACGCCTTTCATTTTCCCTCTCAGCAGGCCACCTCACACATCATTGTGAGCTTTATGACAAGCTTGGATGGCTATCCCATGCAAATAGCTGTGCTTTTGACCTAGGATGTTTTGTTGACAAGGTGCTCAGGACTGCCACCCTTCCTGTCCTAACTGAGCAGCTAAGAGTTACCAATCTGGGCTATCCCCTAAAATCTAATGACATGTCTCAGCTTGCTGTCCCAAAAACTTGCACTTCCATGGGAGATCAGGCCCTTGCTGTGTGCATACTCAGGCTTTGGAACTCCTTCCCACTATCTGTTCATGATGCCTGCTCTCATTACCTTTTTAGAAGGTCTTGATGTAATCACCATACCTCTCAACTGTACCAGATTATGAGGAACGTTCCTCATTTTACTTCACAAAAGCTCCCTGTTCCACATTGTGAGGACTTGCCCCACATTCAGTGTTAACATTTTAAACCAAAAATCTATAGTAAATGATGCAAAAAATATACTATTCAATTAATAACAGACTTTCTGAACATAAATGCAAACATTTTAACAGTGTTCTGAGCTTCTTAGGTAAACATTTTGCTTATTTGTTCCACATGTTGAGAGGCAGTGTTCCACATTTGGGGGACAAAAGGTTGAGAGGTATGGTAATCACATGAAAGATAACTCAACCCGCACTTGCACGGGTTGACTGGTTTTCCCTTTATAGTGTTTGTTGGTTGACGTTTTTCCCTGGTCTACTTTATGGATCTGGCTGTACTCCTCCTGCTACATGCAACTACTTTACTTTACATAATGCACTGTTGCTACTTGCTGTTACTGCATCACATCCTATTGGTTACTTCTCTGTGCTTTGGCTGTACATTTTTGTATTATGTACTGTACCTTGATGTTATCTCTTGTATCCAATCATGCTCTTGTTTTCATCTTATGTACTGTATTCACTTGTTTGTACTATCCTTATTATAACCTGCCAAGTCTTACTTGAAAATAGGCATTTAATTTTCAATAAAAACTAAATTAATAATCATTAATATAGGCCCTTGTGTTACAACTGGTCACCACAGAGAGTCTGGAAATAGAATTTAGTCTGGTCTGTGCTTTACCAAAACTACAAGGATTGAAGAGATGGAGAAGGGTAGAAGACAGTGAGATAAAGAGAAGGATGATGTGAAAGGGAGGTACAGAAAAACTAAGTGATGCTTAAACAGGAAGTCAAAGGGAGGGGAATGTGGGAGAGAGACAGCTGCAAATAGGAAAAGTAGAAAGCTGAAACAGACAAAAAGAAAAGTGGAAGAATTTGTCAGATCAACAAAAAGAAAAAGCATTTGTCGACGCTGAATATGTTTGCCTGCATGCTTTTATAGACAAGTTATAATACTGAAACTTTCACGATTGGGAAATGAAGAGGCTTAAACATAACGTGTTTTCTTGGAGTGTGACCATGAATTTTCAAGATAGTAGTTTTTATTACCATAGCATAGGAACATGGCAGGTGTGATTTATGAAATGCCACCTGAACATGATTTTGGGAACACCTCAAAGCCAAGTTTTGGAGGGGGGTTTGAATATGATGTCTGCCATGTTCATTAGAAGGGGTAAAAATGTGTCAGTTCAAAAAGTAAAAAATGGCAACATTATGAGTAAACTTTGAAAAGTGGCAGCGCTTATTCATCACATTGTTGTTTTGGTGTGATTTTTGACCTCAAATGTTAAAGAGAAACAGTTCTGGTAATTTTAGAACTCCTTCCAAAATAACAGGAAGCTCCCTGATCTTCACGGAAGCTCCTCTGCACCAAAAACAGCTTTTGTAATTATGCCCCCTAGGAAAGGGAAGGGATCATAAGTTGCCCCCGAGGGGCTAGCAGCATGATCCCTTTCCACTTCCCTATTGCTTTTTGCCCTAGCAATTGAGCCTCTGGCAATTAGTATAAAAAGTGACCCTAGGATTACAGGTGTATTGGGGGGGGGAGGGGCGTACAGAATAAAATAACTCTATATGCAGATGACATGTTATTGTATGTCAGGAACCCAGGGGCATCTGTCCCACCATTGTTGGAGCTGATTACCCAATTTGCGGTATTTTTTTTTAAATTTATTTAGTTTTTGTTGACTGGGTAAATGCACTAGACAAATCCTGCCTATTTTCAGGCACGACCCGGGGGAGGAGGATACAGATGAATGCCAACTGACCTTGAACCAGATTAAGCTGTTGGTGGTATTTTTTTTTTTTTCATGAATGGGGGAAATTTGGCCAGGGCACTGGGGAAATTCCCCTGCTCTTTTCAAGAAGTGCCATGGGATCTTTAACATCCACCTTAACTACCACCAGAACAGGCAGATGGGACCTCGGTTTAACATCTTATCCGAAGGACGGCACGTTAGGAGTGCAGCACCCCACTCATGCTGCACTACAGTGTTAGTATTGGGATATTAACCCAAGTGCCTTGTGTGGGGATAGAACCCACAGCCTACTGATCTTCCAGCCTCAGAGGCGAGTGTGCTACCTGCTGAGCCACTGACACTGACTGAGCTCTTTTCATAGTATAAAATCAATGTAGCAAAGACGGAAGTGGTTGTTTGGGGAAAACCTGAGGATGATGGCAGTGGGGAAACGTGAGGTTTGAGGAGAGTGACAAACTCCTTTAAATATTTGGGAATTCATGTGGGTAAGGATCTGAGCTCCCTCTATAGGTTGAATTTTGCACCAGTAATAAAACAAATAGAGGAGGACCTACAAAGGTGGAGGGAGATATGGATTTCGTGGATGTGGAGAATCAATGTCTTAAAGATGAACATTCTTCCGAGGGTCCTGCACTTGATGCAGATGATACATCTGGGTCCAAGTAATTTGGATACTGGAAGGTTAGAGAGGGTATTCTCAGGCTTCCTGTGGAAAGGAAAAAGACCAAGGGCAAGCCTTAAATGACTTCAGGTAGATAAGGGCAGGGGTGGCTTGAATTTTCATAACCTCCGAATATATCATCTGGCAGCTCAGGCTAAGTTTGTTTGTGACTGGGTACGTAAACCTGAGGCGGCCAGCTGGCTGGGGTTGGAGGAGTTTACCTCACAAGGTAGACTTTTGGCTTATTTGTGTGTGGAGGGTCTCAATAAATATCAGAGGGGTTCGGATAAGCACCCGCTGGTGGAATATGTTCTTGCAGCCTGGGTGAAAATAAAAAAGCGTGTGGGGGCCCTACAAGATAAAACATTGTTATTACTAGTGGTGGACAATCCGGCCTTCCTGGCAGGTATGGAGGACAGGGAATTTAAAAGATGGGAGGAAGGAGATATTAAATGCCTCAGAGATTTTTATGTTAGGGACCAACTAGCATCAATGGAGGAGATAAGCAGGGTCTGGAACTGCCCATGGGACGATTATATAGGTTGCCGCAGGTAAGGGCCTATATTAGGGGACAAGGCAGAGAGAGAGCCTCGGAGTCACCTATGTCTCAAATGGAACATTTGGTGCTACAGGCGAGAAAGGAGATGAAGGGGACGATAGGTGGGGTGGTCAGAATGGGGAGAACTTTGTTGCCAGACTATACACAAAATGTCAGAGGGTGCTGGATAGTGGATCTAGGAAGAGACATTACTGAGGAGAACTGGAACAAAATGTTAAAAATGAACAGAGGACTATTAGTATGTAATAAATTTCAGGAATCTGCTTAGAAGTTTTTTGCATGGGCTGTATTGCCCCCCAGTCATGGTCCACAAGTTTAATCCAGTGATCTCCCTAGTGTGTGGGAGATGTAACAGAGACCTAGGAATGTATGTGCAATATTTTTGGAGCTGCCCAAAACTGGCTCACTTCTGGGGGGAGGTGGCGAGGGATATAGGTGGAATGCTGGGAAGGAGGCTGGAGGTAGACCCTCTCACTATGCTGTTTGGACTAGAGGTCACTGGGCAAATGGACTGGGAACCCCTGCCCAGATGGTGGAGGGTTCTACAGGTGCTAGCAAGGCAATGTATTCTAAACACATGGGTATCGGCAATCACCCCAATGCTGGCACAGTGGAGATCCCTGGCTATTCACACCATAGCCCTCAAAAGACTGTCCTTTACTTTTAAGAGTAGAGAGGAGATATTCTGAAGGGAATGGGGCCCGTTGTTGGACCCCTTCTCCCTGGAAGAAGTGCAGATACTCAGGGAGGGTGTTTGACCAGCAAAGGTGCTTAAGGTAGAGGGTAAGGGAATTGGTATGGATGGGTGAAATATTGGGTCTAGGCGAGGGACTTACCCCTCTGAGGCTTAATGGTGAGGGGAAGAACACGACTGCCATGCTGCGTACATGGATGAATAAGGTATATCTTAGGGATGTCTATGTATGTCTTGTCAATTGTTGAGTGTGTTGTTTCAGTGTGAAATATGTTAAAACCAATGGAGTGATTATTAATGTCCAATTTGATGTATGCCAAACAGAATCTATCCCAAAAAAAAAATAAAGTCATCGAAGTGGACCTGTCCTAGCACTTATCCCTGAGGTATCCCGTTGGTTACCTTCCCTTCCTCTGAGCAAACTCTGTTTACCACTACCCTCTGTGTTCTATCTGCTAGCCAGTTTCTTAACCAGGTTACCATCTTATTACCCACCCCAAATTCCCAAACTTGCTTATCTGTCTTCTATGTGGAATGGTGTTAAATGCCTTGCTGAAATCCAGGTAGGCCATGTCCACCGCTCTCCCCGATCCAACTCCTTGGTCACCCAATCAAAGAAATCTATCAGATTTGTTTGGCATGACCTTCCCTCTGTGAAACCATGCTGCCTTAGATCCTGCAATCTGTTGGATACAAGATAATCCACAGTCCTTTCCTTTAGTAGTGACTCCATTAATTTACCCACCACCAATGTCAGGCTTGCCAGCCATTGCCTGCCTCTTCCCTGCTACAATGTTTGTGAAGTGGGACTACCTCTGCTCTTCTCCAGTACCCCGGCAACATGCAGGTCTCCAGTGACCTGTTAAGTAGGTCTGTCAGAGGTGCAACCAGTCCCTCCCTCAGCACCCTTGGATGTACCCCATCTGGCCCCATAGCTTTGTCCACCTTCAGGTTAGAGAGCGCTTCCCAGACTTTCTCTTCAGCAAACACACTAGTGTCTGTCTCCTTCCCCTCAAAGCACCTGGTGCCTTTTCATGATCCCTCCCCTTCCCTTCCCCTTCTACTGTGAATACTGAGCAGAAGCATTTGTTCAGGATGTTTGCCTCTTCTTGATCCTTCTCCATACAGTCACCCCCTCCCTCTTTAACCTTACTATCCTTCCCTTTGTCTTCATTTTCTCAGTAATATACCTAAAAAATGTCCCCTTTTGAAACTGCCTGAGTTATTCTTGCCTCAGTTTGTGCCTTTGAGCTCATTACTGCTTTTATTGCCTCCCTCTGTTTCCTCAGATACTCCTTCCTAGCCTCCTCTCTCTGGGTCTCCTTATGCTTTCTGAATGATACATTTTTAGCCTTTACCTTTTCTGCTACCTCATTTGAAAACCATAGTGGGCTCCTCTTTCTTTTACTTTTGCTTACCTGCTTGACACAGAGGTTTATTACCCTTATTATAACCTCTTTTACTCTGACCCACTTTTTCTCCATCCCTCCCCAGGTCCTCTCCCCCTGACAGGTCATTCCTGAAGCATACTCCCATTTTAGTAAAATCAGTTCTTCTGAAGTCCGGGGCTTGTGCCTTTGTGTGGTTGGATTCTGCATTTGTTCTTATTTTGAACCAAACTGTATGATGATCACTGGTCCCCAGATGGCTTCTCACCTTGACATCTGCTACTGTCCCTGTTAGTAAGCACCCGGTCCAGTATTGCCCCATCATGTGTGGGTTCACTGACTAGCTGCATGAGGAATGCCACCTGCGGGGAGTCCAGGATGTCCCTGCTTCTAGCTGAAGCTGCTGCAGGGAGGCTGCAATCTACATCTTGTAGACTGAAGTCCCTCACCAACGCCTCTCCTTTTTCAGCCATCCTGCCATTTTTTTTCTAACATTTCCTTATCTAAGTCCTCCCACTGTGTCACAGGCCTGTAGATCACCCCTATCCAAACACAGACTCCAGTTCCTGACTGAAGAATGACCCACACCACCTCTGCCGCTCCCTGAAGTCCCTGTATTTCTGTTGCTTTTATGCTTTCCTTCACATAAAGCACCACTACCCCTCCTGATGATTGAGTCCCCAACCAGAAGTTGTTTCCTCTTTCTATGGGGTCCTCTTCCATTCACCTTGTGACCACATGCTGGAAGGGCCCATACATCCTCCCCAGTTGCTACCACAGGTGTCCCTTAGCAGTCCCGCTTTGTCAAAGTGGTGTAGGAATTTTGTAGTGGAACCGGTTGTGGTTGAGGAATGTGCCTGTGACCCCCCAACCTTCCAGAACCCACCACCCCTCCCTGTTCAAGCCCACTGTAGTGTAGCCGCTCCTTCTATCCAGCATCTTTGGAGGTAACAGTGATGGACTTGGTGGTTCCTGGGTGGGGGAGAAGGTCACCCTACTCCTGGTCAGTGCAACCCTGAGTCTAGTGACCTCCTCTTGACTTGCAGCCAACGCAGTCTCAAGTCTTGATACCCTCTCCGCCAACCCAGAGAAGTTACCTTTCCTTTATTTCAGGTGCTGACACTGGGGATTGGGCACCGCTCTGTCAGTGTGTTGTTTGACGATACTGGAGGTGGGCACCCTGGTGTCTCATGGTGTTGGGGGTTATGTTCAAGGAAGGGTGGAGATGGACACTTTTCCAGTGGCGGGTTTGGTCAGTCAAGCATTGGACATTAAAGAAGAAAAAGGGGGAACCACAGACTTCTCCGGTGGTGTGCTGGATATTCGAGGAGTGAGCTATCACTGATGATGACGTGGCTGAGCTGTCTGCTTGCAGTTTCCTTCACAAGAAAAGATGCAGATGCAGTGTGATAGGTGTGGCTGCATGCTTTCAAATACAAGACGTTTCCACCCATCAGCCTGCTTAGAAGTGTAATCATCAGCCTTTTGAGCATCGGGCTTTGACTCACATGCCTCCTGCAGCACACACCTCCACAGCCCCTACACTGCTGGAGCGGTGCTAAAGAGGTCTAGGGGGTGATTGCAGGCTTCAGGGCACTGACTTCCTGAAATGTGTATTTTGTTCCAGGCAGCTGAGGATATGGCAGTTGGTACACAGACTGCCATGTCCTATGATCCCCTGCTCCTGTGGATCAGGGGATTCATTGTGGGGCCCAGTCAAGGATTCCAATTGGAAAGCTATGGTCCAGCCCATGTCCATCCCACCAGTCTGCCCCACCCCTGGCATGAAGCTATGCGGCTGCACTCTGGCAACCCAGGGCCTGCCCAGGTAGAGGTGCATACCAGCCCCTACCAGCATGTACTGGGTCTATTAGTGTATATGGCTCATTTACATATATATTTACAGAAATACATCTATCGGTTATAACAAGTATGAAAAAGGCAAAATTTAGTCAGAACAAACAAATACAGTGCACTCAAATTAAGAGATAACTTCAAAATGTAAATTTATTAGAGGTTGGAATTAGCTGCTTGAGAGCGCAGAAGTACCAAGGTGTTTGTGTGTAAAAAGGCTTAGTCAGAGTGGGAAAGTGCTGACAGTTCTATAGATAAGGTATTTTGGAGGTTTTATATCATGCATTGATGCAGTTACTGTCTCTTTAAGAAACTGGTATTCAGACAGATATATGTTGGCATTTCCCTACCCCTGGCAAGACATTTTTACATACAGAGCATGATGGTACTTCTGTATTCTTGGGCAACTAATTCATCCTGCAATAACTGTCCATTTTAAAGTTGAAGTAAGGGGCTGAGAACAAGATCAAGGGACAGATGGAAAACAGGCAGAAAAAGAAAACGTACAACAACACAAGGAGGGGGAGGCAGGAACTCTGGAACATGAATGTCAGGAGCTTAGTACACAAGATTTGTGACCTACAGGTACTGGTGGCAGAGGCCCAGTTAGCCTAGGTGGCTGTGACAGGGACATGAACTGCTCAACACCATGACTGGAAACTATCCATCCAGGGTACACTGTCTTCAAAAGGGATAGGAGGCAGGGGAAAGGGTGAGGAGTAGTCTTGTACTTGAAGGAGTGTATTAGGGCTACAGAAGACAAAGACATGGAGGGGATCACCCTTTCCCCTGCCTCCTATCCCTTTTGAAGACAGTGTACCCTGGATGGATAGTTTCCAGTCATGGTGTTGAGCAGTTCATGTCCCTGTCACAGCCACCTAGGCTAACTGAGCCTCTGCCACCAGTACCTGTAGGTCACAAATCTTGCATACTAAGCTCCTGACATTCATGTTCCAGAGTTCCTGCCTCCCTCTCCTTGTGTTGTTGTCTTTTAACAGGGCCGTGAAGATTCAAGCTGCCTACCGGGTCGCCCCCTCCACCCCCCGAGGCGCGGTCTCCTACCGAGGACTACTGTACCAATCTGCAGGGCCATGAGGATTCAAGCTGCCTACTGGGTCACCGCTGCTGCACCCCCCACACCCCCCGAGGCGCGGTCTCCTACCGAGGACTACTGTACCAATCTGCAGGTAACTACAGTCTTGAGGGTTTACCTGCTGTAAAGAAGCTGGTTCCAACTTGCTTTCTCCTAAGACTCTGCATTATCCAACTTGCGGCTGTGCTTGCCGGTGGTTCTTGCTGCTCCTGCCATTGTTGCGGTGAAGTTGCCACGTCACCTTTGTCTGTCCACGCTGCCCCATGCGGCCCTCACCTTTAAGAGCACTAGCCCAGCCGGCTTCGCCGGCTGCGCCCCACCGCCCCCACCACCACCCTTGATGGAGCAGTGTATATATAGCTGCAGCTAGCATCACATGCTGAAATTTATCCTATCAGCCCTGTTTACCATCTGCAGGCTATAGCTGCCTGCCACTAGAGGGCTTTTTCTCCTTCCCTTTCTCTCTTCTCTCTCTCTCTCCCCTTAGCGCGATCCCTGGAAGTCTCCCCACTGATTGGCCCTAGGCACCTTCTCCTCTCCTCTCCCCTTTCGTGGGTTACTTGAGCCAGGTTCCCCCCCAGGTTTACTGCTGTTTGTTCTATAAGGTACTGGGCTCTCAGTGTGCCTACATAACCTCATAGCCCTCCCTCGACTCCCTTACCCCAGACCCTCTTCTTACTCTCAGGTTGCTGGACACTGTGCCTTGGGCTCTGCCAGGCTCCTAATCTGACAAACAGTTCATTTGGTCTCCCTGGACTCCTCTCAAGCCCGGGTAATCCCGCAGCTTAGCTGTACCAGACCATGGCTCCTCCCATGCTGCCGGTCTCCTCACCCCTCTACTCTGGGCATCCAGTCCCCCCGCCCTTACACAAGCAGCCCCCCATCTGGCTGCTGAAAAAAGGCCTAAAATAGCACATTTAAATATCCGGAGTATCCTACACAACCTGGCGGAACTGACTGCCTGGGTGTCCCTGTATGAGCCTGACATCCTGGGACTCTCAGAAACCTGGATGAAGCCTGGCACCTGACTTGTGGCATTCCTGGATACAGCCTAATCAGGCGGGACAGGGCTGGAAACAAACATGGGGGAGTACTCTTGTACTTCAGGGCGCACCTAAATGTATCCCTGCTATCCCTATCCCAGTCCAACCCCTCTGGTTGTGAATTCATTCACTCCCTTTTGCTTCTCGGGAACTCCAAAAAGTTGCACCTTGCCTGTGCCTATAACCCTCCCAAGGGTGGGTTACCTGGACTCTCCTTCCTGCTTGACCACTTAAAAGGCATTGTTGGGTCAAATGAGGTCCTTATCCTGGGGGATCTCAACCTCAACTGGTTGGGGCCGGATATCAAGCAATTTGAGCCACTTCTGTCCTGCCTTGCCCTTTGTCAGACCATCTCCGGACCCACTCGTATCTCCACCCGGGGGGACAAGGGCTCGCTGATCAACTGGTTACTGAGTAATCATCCGGATAAAATCCTGCAATCCGGTACTCTCCAGGACGCGATCTCTGACCACTCCCCATCTACTGCGTTTGGGGATCCACTACCCCAAACATTCCTAGCAGATTGATTCAGGTCAGGGATTATTCCAAACTTATCCCTGACGAATACCTGGATGACCTGCGTTGTACTGACTGGGCCAGGGTACTTAGCACCAGTATTCCCTTCCATTGCTTTAGACCACTTCCTATCGATTCTCATCCCCCTGCAGGACAAGCACACTCCCCTCACTAAAAGAAGGGTTAGGGGCACTGTCACCAAGTGGCTGCACGGTGGACTACTTGCTCTCATGAAACAGAGAGACAAGTGCTGGATCAAATACAAAATTTCTGGTGACCCACGAGATCTCCTTGAATATCGACGACAGAGGAACACTTGTAAGGCTGCCATACGCGCTGCCAAGAGTGAGTTCTGTAAATCTGCCTTGCTCAAGTCGGTGTACAACCCCCGGAGTTTCTGGAAAAACATTAAAAGCTTGGTGGGTGTGTCCGCCAAGCACTCGGACGTTGACATGAACTTAGAGGGGGTCAACTGCAACAACCCCTTGACAATCGCCTCAGCGTTCAACCGCCTGTTCTCTGAACTGCCGGCCCCCCTCACCTTCTCTCCCCCCACTAGGGACCCTCAGGTCCTCTCTCCCCCCTTGGCCTCCTTTTTACCTGAGGCAAGTCTCGCCAGTGAAACTCTAACCTCCCAGCCGGGCTCTCTTCACCATTCGGGGCGGGTTTCGATCTCCTAGAACCTAAGCTTCTGAGTCTAGGGGCGCCCTACCTTGCTCGGCCGATTTCCCACATTTTCAACTCTTCCCTCACCTCCGGAACAGTACCTGAGATATGGAAGGTGGCTAAGGTTGTCCCAGTGTTTAAGCACGGGGACCCCAAGGATTTAAATAACTACCGCCCCATCGCTATACTCCCCGCTATCAGCAAGGTACTTGAGAAAGCAGCAGCTGGCCACATCTCCCACTACCTGCAGGAGTATGCAGTTCTCTCTCCTGCTCAGCATGGCTTCAGGAAGGGGCACAGTACCTCCACCGCTCTTGCCATGGTCACCTCCCTGGTCAGAGCTGCCACCGACACAGGAAAACTGACTGGGGCCATCTTTGTCGACCTCTCAAAGGCCTTTGACCGAGTTGACCATAATCTCCTTCTCTCCACCCTACTTGGGCAAGGCTTCTCCCCCCGAGCACTGGAATGGTTCACCAGCTACCTTGAGGGGAGACAACAATACTCCTGTTTTAACCATGCCCTCTCGGGCCTCTCCCCAGTTAAATGTGGAGTACCCCAAGGGTCTGTTCTCGGGCCCATTCTGTTCTCCCTCTATGTAAATAAACTCCCCTCAGTCACAACCTTCGGATCTACCACTCTATATGCGGATGATCTTGTATTACTATCTAGCGCCCGGAACTCCGCTACCATCAACTCCCAACTCAATTCGGATTTTGGGCAGATCCAAGGCTGGCTCTTGGGACGTAAGCTTACTGTTAATCTTGACAAAACACACGCCATGGTATTTGGGTTGGCGGCAAAAATTGCTTTGTGCCTCTCCCCCCTCACCATATCTGGGGAGAACGGCTATCCCCTGCCTGTCTTGAACTCCGCCAGGTATCTAGGAGTGACCCTTGACCCCCAGCTTGACTTCACCGAGCATATCCGAAACATTTGCTATGCGTCAAACTGTAAGCTTGGCCTAGCCTATAGGGCCAAGGACTGCCTCACTCCTGCCGCCCGGCTCACCATAGCCAAGGGGATCCTCCTACCTACGCTCTGTTATGGGTTTTTTGGGTTCGCGCCTGTCCCGAAGATCTCCCTAGCAAAATGGGACACAGCATATAACAATGTCTGCCACTTTGCCCTCTCGGCTCATCGCCTTTCGCATCGGTGTGCCCTCTATGCCCACCTGGAGTGGCTTCCCCCTGACAAACACCAAGCTTTTGTTTTTGGTAGCATGGTGACAGCATTGTCCATACTGCTTGCCCCTGCACTTGCCTCCCTTACTACCCTGCACTCTGGCCTATCAGCTTAGGCCTAGCTCGGCTCACGCCTGCAAAGTCCCCAGGACCTGCTCCCTCACTGGGGATCAGGCCTTCTCTGTCTTCGCCCCCAGATTTTGGAACTCCATTCCTTCCCCTGTGCATGCTGCCCCTTCACATTCTGGCTTCAAAATGTACCTCTGGAAATTCCTCAAAGGGACCTCCTCCTGCCCATGTGGAAACGTTGTAACCCCAGGCTGCCTGACTCCTCTTCCACCTCGTTGGGCTCGGCCCCAACCTCTTCTACTCCTCTGCACCTATTCGCCCCCCCTGCCCCTCCGTTCCCCCCGGGTGCACCCTCTTCCCCCACCATGCTGTCTCAGATCCCCACCCTTGTGGCTCCTGAGGGGGTCCCCTCGCCATCTCCAGACCCGCCCACTGGGGCCGGTCCCTGGACCGTCCAGTCCCTCCCCTGCTGCAGTGCTTTCCCCTGCCTAGTGGTTCCCCCTGGTTCTAGCCCTATATTGCCCACTGCTAATTCTTGCTTCCTACCCCTTCCCACTACTGCTTCATTATGCACTTTCGCTTTTGAGCCTGTAGTCGCTCTCTAGTTTGTTGATCAGAATATGTATTATTGTCCTTATGCTGTTCCCACCTGTGTGTGGGTGAGATTGTTCCTTGTCTATACATTGTGCTGTCTACTGTACCCCATCCTGGCCCACTTGTAGTTGCGGGCCTGTATGTCACCCTGCAATGTACTATTGTTCTTATGTACTGTAACCTCCCGGGTCGCACCTGAAAATAGGCACTTGTTGTCTAGTGTGCTTACCTGGTTAACAAAAACAAATAAATAAATAAATATGGAAGTACAGTGGGTACAGGTAGTCATGGATGGTGAGGACTGTCAGGGGTGGAGTGACATATAGACTGCAATCTCTACAGGAAGAAGCTGACAAGCAGGTGGGAGAGGTAATAAAGAAGATTGCGAAACAAGCTGAGCTGCTGCTAATGGAGGACTTCAACATGCCAGATGTGGACAGGAGTATTCTAGAAGCAGTGAGTCCAAGAAACCAGAAGCTGATAGAGGCCCTACAGAATACATTCTTGGTACAACAGGTGGAGGAACCTACAAGAGAGGGAGCCATTCTGGATTTGGTCCTCACAAACAGGGATAACATTAAATAGGAACAGCACTGGAGAGGTCAGAGTAAGGGAACCCCTAGAAACTGGCGATCATCTGACCTTTTAGCTTGACATTAAACTAGAGCCAGAATGCAAGCACTCACAAACTAAGGTTGTAGAATTTAGAAAGGTGGATTTTGGTAGAATTAGGGAACTGGTTTGCAAGAAGCAGGTGTGGGGATGGGGTGGTGGCAGTGCAGGTAGATAGCAAATAGTGGTTGATTGAAAAAGGGCTGTTTGAAGCAATGAGTCTGTTTTACAGTAGTAGCAAAAAACAGGCGAGGAATAAACGTAGTCTGGTACATAAAGGAGATGGAAGAGACAGTGAGGGGTAAAGGAAGGATTTCAAAAAATACAAGGCCAAGCATTCAGATGAAAACAGGAAAGTGTGCCAGAAAAGATGAGAGAGAGCAACAAGAGTGTTAGGAGGACAAGGTTGGAAGCAGAGGTGAGGATATTGGATGGATAAAGAAGGAGGATAAGGCATTATTCTGCTAGATTAGGAGAAATGCAGATCTAAAGGGGGTATAGTTAGACTGAAGATAGGGGAAGGGTGGGTGGAGGAGGATAAGGGTAAGTGGAACTACTAAGTGAGCATTTTTGCTCAGTATTTCTTGTAGAGGACAATGGGCCACTACCTGAATGTGGTCTCAAGGCCAAAAGGATAGGTGGGGAGGGTTATGTAAAATGGAGCTGGTCACTAAAGAGAGGGTGCTGTGGGGTCTAAGCACTCAGAAAATTGACAAATCAGTGGAACCAGGTGGGTTGCACTCTAGAGTGCTAAAAAGAAATATGTCAGAATATGGTTATCCCACTGGCAGACCTCTTCAGTTGTTCACCAGAAACAGTACTGGTGCCAGTTTATGAGAGGGCAACTTATATTGTACCCCTGCACAAGACTGGGAGCAAGGATGAACCAGGGAACTATAGACCAGTAATTCTTACATCTATAGTGGGCAAGTTGAGGCCATTATTGAGAGGATGATGGAGTCTTTGGACACTAGTGGATTCCAGGAGAGAAAAAACAGCATGGATTCACCATGGGAATGTTGTGTCAGATAAACCTGATTGATTTTTTGACTGGGTCATGAAGGCAACAGACAAAAGAGGCAATGGAAATACCGTATCTGGATTTTAGCAAAGCCTTCAACTCTGTCCTGCATGGCAGAATGGTTAAAAAATTGGAGGATCAGAGGTGGGGAACAAGATTTCAGGATGGATCAGGAACTGGGTGGGAGAACACAGAGTAGTCTTAGAAGGGAACTTCTCAGAGGTAAGGGAAGTCACCAGTAGGGCTACCCAGGGGTCAGTTTTAGGCCCAGTACTTTTCAACATCTTTATGTGTGACATAAGGGAAAGGGTTCAAGGGGAAGATGTGCCTATTTGCCAATGACACAAAAATCTATGGTAGAGTAGACAGTGAAAAGGGGTCAGAACATTGAAGGAAGATCTAAAGGATCTAAAGTTAAGGGTCTGGCAACTAAATTTCAATTAAAAAAAGTGCAAAGTTATGCACATAGGTGTCAGGAACCCAAAGACAGAATACATAATGGGAGATGTAGTGTTAGAAAAAACAACAGAGGAGAGGGATCTCTGGGTCTTAATAGTAAACAACTAAAAACAGTCAGTGCAGTGCAACAGAGCAGTGGAGAGGGAAATAGGATGCTGGGGTGCAGAGGCAGAGGGATCAGCAGCAGAAGGAAGGAGGTAGTCCTGTTCCTGTATAAATCTCTGGGTGGCTGCATTCGGAGTACTGCCTGCAGTTTCGTAATCTGCACTTGAAAGAGGATTTGGATAGGGTTGAGGTGGTGTAGAGGAGAGCAACAGAAATGGTTCAGAAGCAGCAAGAGAAGTCCTACATGGAGAGGTTCAAGGACCTCAACATGTATACATTTGAGACCAGGAGGGTGAGGGAAACATGACTGAAACTTTCAAGTTTCTTCATGGGATAAACAAGGTAGACACATGGGAATGGTTCACAGTGTGCAGAAATATGGGCACAAGGGGGAACTCAAAGATGCTGATAGGAAAGTGATTCAGAAAGGACATCAGAAAGTATTTAGATTGGATGGTGGACAAAAGCAACTGGCTGCCATAGGGGTTGGTCTGCGCCATATCAATGGAGGGATTCAAGTGAGGCTGGGACAGGCATATGAGGCTGGTGAAGATGGTGGGGGGGGTGACATGGGATGAGGGGCAGTGAATGATAGAAGGGGGTGACTGAGTGACCATTAGGGCATTTGCATCTCACTATAGACAGGACCTGGCAGACTAGATGGGCCAGTGGGCCTTTCTTTGCTGTGAATTTTTCTATTTCCAAAAGTTGTCTTTCAACCTGATTGCATCGTATATGTGTTTGTTTCAACGAGTGGTAGTTCACCACAGCAGCACATGGTGGTTTTCTGAGTGAGTTCTGTCTGTGTGTGCTTTTGAAATTTAGTTGGAGATCATAGTGTGGTAATAAAAGTCTCACATTTTATGAAAATACGAGCATACGAACTTGCCAACAGAAATAGGCCATAATGGTCTATCAAGTCTGCTCGAGTGTGCAGCTCAGTTTAGATCCCTGGGGCTGCCCCCCCCCCCCTTCCCTACTCTTCTTGGGGTCATCCACCCCCCACACCCCCTTCCCCTTCTCAGTACTGATTCTGCCTGTTCTAATTTTCATTTTCACCCTGTCCCATCCCCTTGAAACTGCCTACTGTATTTGTCGCAACTGCCTCCTCCGGTAACTCATTCCACCCTGTCACCATCCTTTCAGTAAAAAAGTGTCTCCTCATTTCCTTCTTAAATCTACATCCCACCAGTTTTAGGCTATGCCCCTTGTAGTACCCTCCTTTCTTAAATTGAAGATGCCCTCTGATCCAAACCTGTTTATACCTTTAAGGTACTTGACGGTTTCTATCATGTCCCCCCCCCCCCTCTTCTGTCCTCCAGGGAGTACATGTTGAGCTCCCTCAGCCTCTCCTCATATGTTTTGTCCCCATGCCCTGGATACTCTTGGTTACCCTCCGCTGGACCCCTCCAGTAGACTGATACCCGTTTTCAGATAACGGAACCAGAACTGAACACAGTACTCCAGGTGTGGTCTCACCAGAGACCTGTACAGTGGCAGAATAACTTTCTCCCGCTAGAGGTGATTCCTCTGATGATGCAGCCCAGCATTTTATTTGCTTTGGCTACTGCCTTAAGTCACTGTGCAGAGTGCTTCATGTCACCATTGACCAACACTCCAAGATCCATTCCTCCTCTGAGATGGTCATCTGTACTCCACCCAGCCAGTAGCTGGTCCCTGGGTTCCTGGCTCTCAGGTGCATGACCTTGCATTTCTTGGCATTGAATCCTAACTGCCAGATGCCTGACCATTTCTCTAGTCTAGCCAGATCTTCCTTTAATTCTTGTCTCCCCTCCACTGTGTCCACCCTCCCACAGAGCTTGGTATCATCTGCAAAGAGGCAGATCTTACTTTTGACCCCCTTTGCTATGTCACCAATAAAGATGTACTGAGCCCTGTGAGACCCCGCTTGTTACAGGTCTAAGTCTGGAAAGATCCCCCCTACCACCACTCTCTGGTTCCTGTCCCTCAGCCTGCTGTTGACCCACCCCAGCAGTTTGTCCCTTATTCCCAGGTCCCTCAGTTTGCTGATCAGCCTGCCATGTGGCACTGAATTGAACACCTTGCTGAAGTCCAGGTACAGGATGTCCACCGCATGCCCCCGTCCAGTGTCCTTGTAACCCAGTCAAAGAAGTCTATCATGTTGGTTTGACAGGCTCTCCCCCTGACAAATCTATGCTGCCTATCATCTTTGAGACCATTTACCTCAGGGAAGGACACCAGCCGTTCCTTTAGAATGGTCTCTATCAACTTGACCACTATGGAGGTTAGGCTGACTGGCCTGTAGTTACCCGGCTCATCCCTGGGGCCACTCTTGTGGAGTTGTACCACTTGTGCTGCCCTCCAGTCCTGTGGCACATACCCCTTCTCCAGTGAGGTGTTAAACAGGTCCGTCAGGGGGACTGTTAGCACCCCTGACAGCTTCCTCAGGACCCTCAGGTGTACTCCATCTGGGCCAGGTGCCTTGTCCACCTGTAGTTCCCTCAGTCCACTTAAGATCCTGTCAACCCCAGTCTCCCCATCATATTCCTTCCCACCCCTAAGGCTCCCACCAAGCATCCCCTGTGGCACAGGCCTGTCCTGTTCCCTAGTGAAGGCAGAGCAAAAGTACTCATTTAGTGCCTCTGCCAGATCTTCACCCTTTTCTACCCATCTCCTTTCTCTCTTTATTCTCACAATCCCATCCATTCTGGATCTTCGCTCCTTTTTTTTTTTTATACTTACATTTTTATTGAAATATTTTTAGGATCTGGTACATAGTAACTTATCACAGAGTCAAACATCGGTAGTCTCTACATAGTGTTTACATATTATATATGAAAAAGCAGTATCCCCTTTCCTCGAGCCACATATACATGTACAAATGGTCTTATTTAGTGATATTCCTTTAAAAATCTATGGTTTTATACATATGATTTAATTGAGGACACGCTAGAAAGGAGGATAGGGGTCTATAAGTATTGATAATGAGAGCGAAGTATGAAGTAGAGAGGAAGACGAGAAGGGGGAAGGGAGAAAGGCAGAAGTAAATACCCAAAAAAGTATCTTGCTGGTGTGGAGAGGCAGAGCCAAGGGGGGAAAAAACCCTCAGTCCCGTGCCCCCCAGCCTTTAGCTCATAGCCTGTCGTTTGTGTAAGACTGGCCTCGTGTGCACAGCCCCAACTCCGGTCTTATTCAAGTCACTCAAATTCCATCTCCCCCCCCCTCTATGATCAAGGCCTTGGCTCATCAGCTCAAGGGACTAAGTCTGGTCTGTGTATTGAAACTTTCAGAAAACTTGTAATTTAGCCATCATTGTTTCCATCCCTTAAATCTCATAGATTAAATCCTCCCATTGTTTCAGTAAGGGAGGATCTGGCTTCAGCCAATTTCTGGAGATGGACTTCCTGGCCACTGGGAACATAACTGAGGCTAGGTATATCTTGTTTTTGTTAAAATTTGAGGGGGAAGTGTAGTATATTGCCAATTCGGGGGTTAATGGGGCCAGTTCTGGAAAGAGGTCCCCTAATGCTTGTGAGACTCCCTCCCAAAACTGGGAGAAGGTGGGGCAGGACCAAAACACGTAGGAATATGTGGATACTTCTGTCATACATCCCTGCCAGGAGGAGGAATTTCGGGTGGTCAGAAGCTTCACTGTTATTTGTGGTGTTCTAAAAAATCGAGCTGCCACCTTCCAACTAAACTCTCACCAATAGTATGACCCCATAACTCTATGTTGTCATCTCCATATCCAAAGCCAATCCCGCGGCGTAAGTACAGTTACTAATTCTGACTCCCACGTCTCCTGAACCCTCTCCCAGAGGAGTCTGGTGGTTAACATCTCCACTTGATAGAAGCGTGATATTAAATGTCCAAGGGGAGTTGTCCCTTGTATGGATATTAAAAATGTTATTAAAGGTGAAATATCCAATGAAGTTATCTTTAGCCTAGGGTGGTGTCATGTAAATCTCGTATTTGCAGGTATCTGAACCAGTCTCCCCATGGAAGGTGGAACTCTGCTTATAGCTGAGTAAAGGATTTAAAATCTCCCTGGGTGTAAAATTGGTAGGTATTATACAGACTGTGTTTGCCCCATGTTCTAAACCCTGTATCCAACTTCCCCCGGGGTAAAGGTGGGATTCCATGCTGGGATACCCATCCACATTACTCCCTTCTTATTTCTAGGTGTCTTCAGATACTGCATCCAGCCCCAAAGATAACTCTTGGTATAAATTGATTTCTCAGGGCATGAAGTCCCAGGCACCGGGGGCTGAAATATAGTCGACTTATCTAGGGGGAGGGAAGAGATCATCCTTTCCACTTCTACCCATTGGGGTTCCCAGTCCTTAGGGTCCATCCATTCCATTAGATGGGTCAGTAGTGTTGCCAGGGCATATCCCGACCAGCATGGGAGTGCCAGACCTCCCCTTTCCTTTGGTATCTGAAGCCTGCTAAGGGAGGTGGGGGGCCTACCTCCCTGCCACAGATAACGACACAATCCTATTCCATCTTCTCTCCTCCCCTCTAGAAAAAAATAAAGGGACCGTCTGCATTAAGTATAGGAGTCGGGGCAAGAGATTCATTTGGATAGATTGGATATGGTTAAGAAGGGTCATTGGTAACTGTACCCATGTTTTTAATTCTTGGTGTACTTGGGTATATAACTTACTATAATTCAATGGGATTATCGGTTTGGGTTCCGCTGATATGTCTATTCCAAGATATTTAATGGATTTACAATGCCATTTATATTGGTGACTGCTTTGTAGGGTTATTGAGGGTGGATCACCTATATAGAATATTTCTGTTTTTTGTGTATTTATTTTGTACCCCGTTAGATTTTCTGTTCTCTTTAAACCTTGTTCTAGTATCAGAAAAGAGGTATCAGGGTCTGTGACATAAAGCAAAAGATCGTCTGCATACAATGCAACTTTATGTTCCCAGTCTGCTATCTCATATCCCAGTATCTCCTCATGTTGCCTAAAATATTGTGCGATTGGTTCAGCATATAGTGCGAAAAGGTAAGGGGACAGTGGGCATCCCTGTCTCGTTCCTCGTGAAAGAGAGAATCTGGAGGAGTAAGATCGATTAATTTTAACTATAGCTTGTGGGTCAGAATATACCCCCATAATATTATTAATAAAGCCTTTGGGGAAGTCAAATTTAGCTAAAATTCTCTGTAGAAAGCCCCAGGAAACCCTATCAAATGCCTTTTGGGCATCTAAGCTAAGGATTAACAGTGGGTTATGGTTCAGGGTAGCATGCTTTATTAAAAAAAGGGTTCTTTTTATGTTGTTTGCTGTTTGGCATGTGAGAATAAACCCTGACTGGTCTGGATGGACTAAGGGTGGCATTATGCTATCCAGGCGATGTGTTAAGATTTCAGTGTAGATCTTATAGTCCTGGTTCAACACCAAGATAGGACGGGAGGAGTTGCATAAATGTGCAGGCTTGTTAGGTTTTAAAATTGCAGATATTGTGGCCTGTGACCACGAATGTGGGTATTCAGCCTTTAAATGGCTTTCTTGCATTGCCCTTGTCAAAGGGTCTTTAACCCATTTCCACGCTATTTTATAAAATTCTGCCCCATAGCTGTCGGGGCCCGGGCTCTTTCCATTTTTAAGCTTTGTAGTTATTGCCTGTATTTCTTGCTGAGTGATAGGCTGCGTAAGGGGTAGGACCTGTGCTTCTGACAGACGAGGGAGGTTTAGAGATGAAAGAAAGAAAGAAATCCATTTCCTCTCCAGATTGGGGGGGGGGGGTCTGCTGTATATAATTTGGTATAATATGTTTTGAAAGCATGGAGAATGTTAGATGTAGTGTAGCACATCTGACCCGTCTTTGGATCCCTTATCTTAGTCACCGTGGTTTTTTGTGTTTGTTCTCGAAGGCGGTGGGCCAGCAGCCGAGAGGCCCAGGCTCTCCTTCGTAGTATCTTTGGCAGAGCCAGAGTAGTGCCTGTTCCATTTTAGCTGTTAGTATCTTCTGTCTGGCATTCCATGTGGCACTTATCTGTTCTAAAAGGGTATCGTCTCCCTGTATATGTGCAGTCTGTAAGAAGGCCAATTGATCCTGTAATTCCCTAAGCCGGGCTTCCATCCAATGCTTTTTCTGTGTTGTGTATGCCACTATATGTCCTCTGAGGACAACTTTAATGGTGTCCCACAGTAATTGAGGGGATGTCTGAGGAGAGATATTATCTCTCACAATCTCCGGTATTTTATTTTCCAAGAGTGATTTAAACTCTGGGTCTTGGAGGAGTGAGATATTAATTCTCCAATATGTGTTTTTCCTCTCTGCCTGACTCTCAAGCTCTAAGCTGATAGGGGCATGGTCTGAAAGATAGATGTTATGGATACTAACTGATCTGTCTACATGTTCACTGCTTATGCAGAAGTAGTCAAGGCGTGAATAACAATTATGGGCATGTGAGTAAAATGTGAATTTCCTGGCCGAAGGGTATACATGTCTCCATGTATCTATTAATTCAGTTTCTTTCAGAAGTCTCCTCAAATGGCATTGGCCTGTTGTGAGAGGATGCGCTCTAGAGGCCGATGAGTCAAATTTGGGGTTCAGGAGACAATTATAGTCTCCTCCTACCACTAAAGTTCCTTTTTATGTGAGAGTATTGTATCCTTCAGCCACTGAATTGTCAAGGCATCACTACCTGGGGGTATATAAATATTAGCTAATCTTCTCTCCTTAATGTACCAGAAGAAGTCCTTTTCCCCTTCCTTAATCCCCTACGCCAGTCTCAGTTCTTTCACAGCCTTGGCTGCCCGGACCTCTCTCCCTGCCTCTCTAGTTTCCTCTGCGTAAACCTCTTTGTCCTCCTCCCTCAAACATAGAAACATAGATGTTGATGGTAGATAAGGACCGCAAGGCCCATCCAGTCTGCCCATTTTTTCTGCCTTATGAATGTGCCATAGGCCTTTACTCTGTCAACGGCCTATCTATTCATACTCATCTGTATTGCTCCCTTATGCCTATCCCATGCTTGTTTGAAGCCCTGCACTGTATTTATATCCACCACTTTCTGAGGTAGGCCATTCCATGCATCCACTACCCTTTCTGTGAAAAAGAACTTCCTCACATTACCCCTTAATCGGCCTCCCTCTAAGCTCTTGCTGTGTCCTCTTGTCCTGCTGTTTTTCTTATATTGAAACATGTTAGAATCTTTCACCTTGTTAATGCCCTTAAGATGTTTGAATGTTTTGATCATATCATCTCTCTGCAGCCAGTCTGCAGGTGAGAGCTGCATAGAAAACAACGAACGGCTGCTAAAACTGACTGAATTCACTGCTGTTACCTCTGGGCAGCTACATCAATTTGGGACAGTGACTGTATGTTTTACTTCTACTTGCACTGTGTTTTCTGGAGGTCGGGGTAACTGCCAACAGCTGGGGCTGATTCTTCTATTTAAGCCCATGCCACCCGCGGTCGCGAGCGCCGTGGCGCAAGCGCCACTCGGTGAGAAAAATAAAATAAAAACTTTACCAGGTTTAGGTAAGAACATTTTTAAGTATCGTAGTAATATTTTATTTAAATCATGCACTTATTATGTGTCATGGGGGGTGGGTATTGATGAGAATGTGGCTAATTAGACTTCAGTTGTTAGATGTAAATTGTAATAATATAAGTAAAGGTGCTGTATTTATGACTATGGGGGGCATGTACAAGGTCACCAACATTTGCTTAGGAGGCGGAATCCATTTACAAACTCACTAAAATTACATTTAAGACCTCTAAAAATTAAAAAAGGATATTTTGATTTGGTGAATTATAAAACTGTGAGTTTGTTTTGCTCTGTCCTAATACAATGTGGTGATGTGGAAAAAAATCCAGGGCCTAAACAACAATCTGGGATAACAATTATTCATGAAAATGTTAGAAATCTTGTACGAAACATGGATGAATATAGGGTTTGGGTTACTGGAATGTCTAATGATATTCTTGCTATTTCTGAGACTTGGCTGAATTCTGGTATTCTTAATGAGGAGGTGGATTTAGCAGGGCATAGATTGATAAGGCAGGATAGGGGGAAGGGGGGCTACTGCTTTACTTGAAGAATATGTTAGGTCCATACCAAACATTACTTGCTAAAAATGTGGAAGGGATTGACTGCTTGGTCATAAGGTTGTTAAAATCAAAACTGATAGTGGGAGTTTTTTATGCTCCACCAAAGACTAAAATAAGTACATTTGACATCCTGGCTGACATCTTATTAGAAATACTGAAAGACCAGAGTGTGTTGTTAACTGAAGATTTTAATGCAGATTGGGGACATAATAGAGGTAAAAAACTTAAATCTAGTTTTGAAGTACTGGGACTACAACAATTGATTTACCAACCAATAAGAAGCCTTAATAGAACTACTGGATCTATATTAGATTTATTTTTCGTTTCACAAGATTTGAAGGTTGAGGGATGTAAAGTACTTCCCCTGAACCTGGGGGATCATAATCCTATTCGATATCATTTGTTTTTACAAAAAATTTGGGGTAGTGGAAATTATGAATTTTGGGTATGCGATTTAAGGCGATTTAATGCATCATCATTTAGGGACAGTCTTAAAAACTTTGATTGGTCTAGAGTATTCTTGATTCCTGACTTGAACTTGGCTATTGAAGAATTTACGGATTCTTTTTTACATATAGTTCAAATTCATGCTCCAAAAATAAAAAAGAGTAACAATATTAAAAGTCCATTGTGGCTTAATGAGAAATTAAACACTCATTTACGCATTAGGAATAGAATATGGAAAACAGCTAAGAAAACAAAATTAGAGGGTGATTGGGATCTTTTTAAATGATGGTGGAATAAATGTAAACAATTAGTAGTTCTAGCTAAAAAAAGATTTTATCAGAACTCATTCAGTAATCTGCATGATCCAAATAAAGTTTGGAAGGTTATCTCTGATTTAAAAAGCCCAGTAAAAACTCGAACTTCTATTAATTTAATAATGGGAGAAAATTTGATAGATAACCCTTTAAAGGTGGCTGATTTGTTAAATCATTATTTTAAAGACTTATCAGTTTTGGAGATACCAAAACTTGGGATTGTTGATCCTAAACATACACATTCTGTTATTTCCACAGTAAATAATAAGGGATTTAAACTAAAAAGTATTAAGGTACAGGATGTAGCCAAAGAATTAAAGAACTTGAAAATATCAAAGCGAGCAGATACAGATGGTATTGATCCCATTTGATATTATAGCCCCTATAATTACATATTTTTATAATTGGAGTATACATTCTTCTCTTGTTCCTGATCATTGGAAAATAGGTGAAATCATTCCTATTCATAAGGGTGGTGACCTTACAGCTCCCTCCAACTACAGACCTATTACTTTGCTCCCAGTTTTGTCAAAGGTATTGGAAAAGCTGATAAACAATCAGCTTGGACATTACCTTGACCAAATGGGGTTATTAACTAATTGTCAGCATGGATTTAGAGAAGGTAGGTCCACAAATACCGCTCTACTTGACTTTGGTAATTTGGTGGCAACATCACTGAACCAGGGCAGGTATACTGGGGCGGTATTTGTGGACCTAAATAAAGCCTTTGACTTAGTTCACCATGAAACCCTTCTGCATAGATTGCAGAATATTGGGATGCAACAGGAAACCTTGCAATGGTTTAGATCTTACTTATCAAACCATAAGCAAAGGGTGGTCTGTGGTGCCGCTGTCTCGGGTCTCCTGGATCTACATCGAGGTGTACCTCAGGGCTCTATTTTAGACCCTGTGTTATTTAACATCTATATAAATAGTCTTGTAAATCATGTAACTAGTACTGATGTCAGACTTTACGCGGATGACATAGTACTGGTTGCATCTGCAGGCGATCCCGGAGACCTGAGACAACGGCTCCAAACAGATTTTTCCAATATTGAGACTTGGATAAGAGACTCTGGTCTCTTAATGAGTACTGGGAAGACGCAGAGTATGATTTTTTCTGTGGGATCACATGCAAAAAGGATCTCACTGATCTTCAGACTAAGTTTTTGGATGGGACTGTGGTTCAGAAAGTATATACTTACAAATATTTGGGGGTTCTTGTTGACTATCATTTTTCTTTTTCTGAACATATTCTGTCACAGATAAAAAAAGTGAACCAAAGACTGGGAGCTCTAAGAAGGGTGTCAGGGTGTTTGACTAAAGAAATTAAGACCAAATTGGTAAGACAATTGTTGTTGCCCGTACTTGATTATGGATTCCCATTATATATGCATTCCTATCAAAAAATGTTAAATAAATTAGACCAGACTTACTACAGATTGGGGAATTACATCGTAAAAAATAAATTCCAAGTTCACCAATGTTTAGTTTATCAGGAACTTGATTGGTTACATCTGATAGCTTGAAGAAAGTATCTATGGTTAGTGATATGTCATGGTTTAATTCATTCTAAAACACATTCTTTAAATCATTTAATATGTTTGAATTCTAACTCATCATATTTAGATATGTTAAGGAAAACAACTAGAAAAGTGCCCACGATTCGAATCATAAATCGGATGGGGGATATAGTTCTCCAGAATAGTTTAGCAAAGACTTGCAATGAATTATCATTCTATATAATGGAGATTTCTGATTTGCACATGTTTAAACTTGAATTATATGACTATTTAAATGTTTGTTGTAGTTGTTTTTAGGTTAAATGTGATTTTGTATTGTGTGTATTTATTTATTGTTTTGTCTTGTTGATGTAATTATGCTTTACAGGAATTTGTTGTAAATGGGGATTTAATTCTCCAACAAACTAACCTCTATAAAAATAAACTTTTAAACAAACAAACAAACCTCCCTCCCTCCTTTGCTTCGGAGTATCAATACTGAGCTCCATTAATCTGTCCTCTATGTTTTCTGATGCAGTCCCTGCACCATTTTGGTTGCCCTTCTCTGGACTGCCTCCATTTTGTTAATGTCCTTATGCAGGTGCGGCCTCCAGTACTGCATGCAGTACTCCAGATGGGAACTAACCAGTGTCTTGTAAAGAGGGATTATTACCTCCCTCTTATGACTTGTGATACCCCTACTAATACACATGAACATCCCTCTAGCCTCACCTACTGCTTTAGTGGTCTGCTTGGATGATTTCAGGTCATCTGTGATGATGCCCAAGTCTCTTTCTTCCCTTGTGATTGCCAAAAACTCCCCTCCCAACCTATAGGTAACGTCAGGATTACTCTTCCCTGTGTGCATGATCTTGCACTTTGTGTTAAACCCCAGCTGCCACTCTTCTGACCATTTTGCCAGTTTATCCAGGTCTCTTCTCATTCTGCCCACCCCATCTGGGTCATTTACTATGTTGCAGATCTTGGTGTAATCTGCAAATAGACAAACCTTACCCTCCAGTCCATCTGCTATGTCACTGATGAAGATATTGAAGAGGACTGGCCCCAGAACTGATCCCTGAGGTATCTCACTTGTGACTTGCATCTCTTCTGACTATGTACCATTTACCAGTACTCTCTGTTTTCTGCCCGCCAACCAGTTTGCCACCCAGTTGACCAACCTCTGACCCACCCTGAGCCTACCCAGCTTATTAATCAATCATCTATGTGGAACAGTATAGAAAGCTTTGCTGAAGTCAAGGTAGGTGACATCAACTGCACCCCCTTAGTCCACCACTCTGGTTACCCAGTTAAAGAAACCTCAAGGTACACTTGTACCTCAGGAAGGCAGTCCACTTTTCATTCACTTTCCCTGCCACCTTCCTGCTAAACAAACTAAGTCTGTTGGTCCTGGAGCTATTTTTATGAGCTTTCATGCAGGTGCCTGTGGCCTCAATTAACCCCATCTTAATGATGGACCATTTCTGATCTGCATCCATCTCTGATCTGAGCTTTGCCAGGTGCCCCTCTAGTATGTTACTCATTTTATCGAAGTCCACCTTCTTTCTTTTTCCCCCAACTATGTTTCTTCTCCCCAGCTCTGGAACTCTCTCTGGCCACTCCGCTCACCTGATCTGCTCTACTGCCCACTGTGGACCCTGCCTTCTTCAAAGTCGTTACTTTCTCTCTGAACTCCGGGCAGCTATGGGCCCGAGGAGACCGAATGGGCAGAGGCAGGGAACCAGCATTCGGCATGTGGCAGAGCGGCACTGGGAGGGCCGTCACCTATCCGGGCTGGAGGTTTTTTTTCGTAGTTGTCCCTGAGCTACCTCCCGCCCCAAGCATGGCGTCCCCCTGTTGCCATGGCACATGGAAGCCCTGCCGGCATATTCCACGCTCACCCCAATATGTGGTCTGCATCCTGCAGCACCCCCGCTCTCCACCGGGGGTCACTGGGATGCCGGACAACCCATAGCCCTCCCCCGGGAGAGGAGAACAACCCATCAGATGCTCAATCCTCTCCCTCCCCTGCTGACCCCTAGCACCCAAGCTCGCTTCTGAACTCGGGTCACCGGTGTGGTACGAGGTGTGGTGTCCAGCGCCTCAACCCTCAGCACCATGGGGCCGGCCTGAAGTCCACTTTCTTGAAGTCCACTACTCTCGTTTTGGACTTGGCTACTTCTTTCCCATGCTGATGTAAAACCACACTGTATGGTGGACACTTCCTGCAAGGGGATCCCTCACTTCTACCTCCTGGACATGCTCCCTATCTCTGAAAACACTAGGTCTAGAATGGCCCCTTTCCTTGTTGGTTGTGTGACTCCCTGTGTCAGGAAACACCCCATGATAGCTTTCAGGAGGAGCTTCTCCCTGTAACAGGAGGTAGCCATGGTGCTCCAGTCTACTGCAGGTAGATTGAAGTCTCCTACTGTTACAATGTTTTCTCTCCCTCCTAATCTGGTCCCCTAGCTCCCTGTTCAACTCTATGCCCTGTGAAGGTGGTCTGTACACCACCCCCAAATGAATCCTTCCCCCACTGGTGTTCTGGAGCACTACCCATATGGCTTCTGCCGAGCCCTCCTCCCCCTCCTTCCTGGTGCACATTATCCCTTCCCTTATGTACAATGCCACTCCACCTCCCCATCCCTTTCTTCTGTCCTTCCTGAGCAATTGGTACCCTGGGATCTTGAGATCCCACTAATGGTACTGGGTTGCCCATGTCTCTGTGATGGCTGCTATGTCCACCTCCCCTTCTGCCATCATTGCCTGCAGGTATGCTGCTTTGTTGGCTAGACTCCTTGCAGTCAAAGATACCACCTTTCAGCATGACCCCTTTCCCTCTTTGCTCCTCGCCATCCTTTTGTGTCTCTTTTCCTCCCCTGACCCTACTATCCCCTCCCTGTGTCCCCTCCCTTCCTTTTGACTTCATTCTAGGGGGGAAGGTCTGGAGCCCTGCTCACCTGGTACTGAATGCCTTGCCCTCTGCTGCCCCCCCTTCAGTTTAAATTCAGCTTGCCTGTCAGGTATCTCTCCGGTTTATCTTTCCGGACCCTTGTGCCCTCCTTGCTTAGATACAGCCTGTCTGGTGAATAAAGGTCCTTAAGTTCCCAAGTCTTACCCCACTTTCCCACCAGTCTGTACCCATTTGCCTCACATCTTCCCCTCAGCCATGAGACAAATTCCTCTATCCTCAGCTTTCTAACAGTACTGGCCCTCAGGACTGGCAGTAAATCAGAGAAAGCTACTGATTTCCCTACCCCCTACGATCTTACCCAGCTCCTTGAACCTTTCCTGCACCACCTTCACCTTGCATCCTGTCAGATCATTGGTGCCCAGGTGGACCACAGTGTAAGGTTTCCCCTGTTCCTGCCCCACACACTTTGGTATAATTGCTCCCACCCTCCCTGCTGTCATGCCTGACATACACTCCACCCTCCTGTTGCTTTTCCTTGTATGCTTGTTTCCCTGTCGTACTCCATTCAGTACTGAGTCTCCCACTAGTACAACCTTCCCCCCCTTTCTGCCTCTCCCTCTCATGATGCCTGCCCTTTTGGCCCTCCCTTTCATATTTCTCTTTGCTTTGATCAACCCCCAGTGCCTCACTTCTTCCCTTAACCCCAGCTTCCACCTTCCCCTTGCATACCCCCTGCTTAGCCTCCCCCATGGTCCGCCCTTCTCCCCCCTTTGGCTTTCCCTCTTGTAGATGCCTTTTTCTTGCCCGTGCAGCCCACCTCCCTATCTCCCCTGCCCATGCTTATCTTGTCCTCCACTCCTCTTGGCTCGCCAGCCTTACTGTCACTGGTTCCTTTCCTGACCTCTGTCCTTCCCCTTCTGTCCTATCCCCCACTGCTATAATTGGTCTCTGCCCCTCCCTGATCTCCCTTCCCTTCCTCTGATCATCCAGACTATGCAATACTGTGAACCTGATTAAGGTCCTTTTCACCTTGTCCGAAATGCCCACTGTTTCCCTTCCCTGCTGTCCCTTGAGTGACTTGGGTCAGGATGGGGGGGTAGAGTGGGGTGGTGGGTATCTGGCTACTGGGGTGGGAGGACCACTAGACTACCAAGGAAGTGGTCTGTGCTATTGATTTAAAAGTGATCAGGAAGGGGGAACACCACTGAACTAATGGGGTAGTGGATATCTTTCATATTGTATGGTGATCAGGGATTAGGGAGGGTGGACACCACTGTATTACCAAGGTAGTGGACATCTTTCATATTGTATAGTGATCGGGGATTGGAGAGGGGGGACATCACTGGATTACTGGGGGAAGTGGACATCTTTACTATTTTACAGTGATCAGGGAAGGGGCTACTAAACTACCAGGGACAGGGGGACCCCATATTTTACTCAATGGCTGTTTGGGTCTTGTGGGGGGGGGCACTACACTACCTGGGTGACTGGGAATATATATTCTAATACGGGTGATCGGGGCTTATGGGGAGTGCACTATACTACCTGGGTGATAGGGAATATATATTCTAATACAGTCGATCGGGTCTTGTGGGGAGTGCACTACACTACCTGGGTGACAGGGAATATATATATTCTAAAACAGGCGATCAGGGCTTGGGAGGGACTAGACTACCAGGGTGTTGACTGGGATGTTATTTTATTGTACATGGGGCAATCTGGGATTGGGGCTTGTGGGGGGAGGACTGTGTACCCAGCCCTAGACTGCATGGGGCACCAGCCTGCCACACGCATAGTTAGCATAGGGTTTGAAAAACATATTTTTGCACTGGTGCAGCCAGCCATGTATTTGCCAGGAGGATTTCAAATATTGTGATGTGTGGCATATAATGGGGACCCCTCATTTCCATGAATTAGCCATCATATTGTCTTGTAGCAGCGCAGCTCGGGCTCAGGGGTACATTGGTGGCCTTTAAATATGGCCACGCCCCCGATGGCCTGCCCAAGTCCTGAGATCACATCTCGTCTGAATATGTGGGCCTAAATAACTTTAAGGGAAATGTCCACGTACAGTTGGGCCCCCCTCCATGTGAAGTGGGGCCCGATTAGCAGATGCAGTAGGAAAAATCAAAAGTAAACTTACTTGGTGATTATTCATTTTAAATTGTATCTGGTTGATCCTGTGCCCTCCATGTCCTGGCATTTTAGGATGAAGAGCCCTCCCCGGTGCACCCACAAGTGCCCGCGACTGTTCCCGTGATGACGTTTCAGATGGGGAGCAGTCGGGGTCATCTATAGACCTAATACAGGGCTCCTTTTTAAAATAGCTCCGGTTTGGAGCCTGGACATTCCTGTGCATTTCTAATACCAAGTACTGGCTGACAGGTACCCTGACAGTTGGTAATTGGTCTCGGTGTAGCCCGGACACACACAGATTCTAAACTGGAGCTATTTGAAGATTTGGCAGTATAGCAATCTGCATTGCCATATCTTCAGATAGCTCTGGTATGGTAACTATATTATATGAACTTGTGCATGGTGGCTGGTAGCCAGGGTAGTTTCTCTTTCTCTGGCTGACTTGTCCTGATTGGATTCTGTCAGAAAATTTATTTTTATTGTTCAAGAATTAATACCTTCACTTGGACAGTACCATTGCTTTTATTAATGGGCTATCATGCCTAATTTGTTTCCACAGTTTCTTAACTTCATAGCACTTGTGACTAGTGCAGTCGTTAACTGTTATGATAATGTGTGCTGCAGCAATGGTTATGGTAGGAATCGTGGTCCTTTCTCTCCTATAATCCTTTTATTAAGGATAGAAAACTTCAATCCCACAGATGTGGAAGGTTTACACTTACCTTACATGTTAGACATATATTAGAAATGTTCTCATTCTTGGCAGATTTGATAATACGTAACAATACTGTATTTCCATAAGTCCATAGGAGTATACCCTCCATATATGGTAACTTAATCTGGCGTGAGACTATTTTCCTGCCATTACATATTGAATATATGTGCCGTGATATTCTGTATAATTCCAGATTCAAGCTTGTATTGAACTTGTCTTAAATACAATAAAATATAAGTTTAAAAACAAAAAAGAATGAGCAATTCAGAATGGCCAGATGCTGCAACGAGGGACACGTTCAATAAAAAAAAGAGTCAAACAGCAGTTTGCCTCAAAGCAGGCATCAAGGACTGGGAGACAACAGAAAACAACTGGAAGCTGCAACAAGGGACAAACTTTTTTAAAGAAGGGCAGGGAAAAATAAACATAAAAAACGAAACTCTTCTTTGCTCCCAGTCCTCAGAGCAGGCAGCGGGGACTGGAGAATAACAAGACACACACAATCACTGCTCCCCCTAGTAAAGTCTAGCAGAAGAACTATTTTGTCTTTAAAATCAAAACTTTTGTCATGTTCTTGGTTTTTTTTTATTGATCTTTTTTTCATTTGTTAAAACTACCAATTATCCATTTTATAAGCACAATAAGACACTTCAGGGTGGACATGGTGCTGAGATAACTGCCCTCCTTCGTGCTCTAAGGTGGTGGCGGGTCTCACTACTCCCCTGGGCAGGCGATTATCTCAGCTTAAGGCCTGCCCTGTGTGTCTTATTGCTTGTATGAGGGGGCGATCCTGAAAATCCATCTCTCCACAGTCTTTGTACCTGAAATACTGGAATCATTATTAAAGGCTCTTCCCTGCAGTAATATTAGTTATAAATGTTAGAGTTCCATGGTTTGTAAAGATATTTAGATGCTTAGACTGTAGTGCATTATTTATACTAATGACACTGTATAGTATTTATGCTACACTAGTTTTGTGTCCCACATCCACTTTATTACTGAGTGTGGGTATTTAAGTAGAGGTCATTGAATAGACAGAGTTGTGACCTCTGTTGTTTGATTTACCCAAACTGAATTTAATTCTTTAGATACTCCCTTTTTAGGGCTGCAGTGGGCGTAGCCCTGCAGACCTTCTGCGATAGATTGGAAAAGGGAGACTTTTCTGACTGAACAACAGTGTGGAGTTGAACAGCAGTCACCTCCGCATGAAGCACTCCACTCTGTCCATTAGTAGTCAGAGTGCACTATTTTTCATATACTGTGGTCATGATGAAACACAACACAGTCTGCTGTGTCCAAGATGGCCACCAAACTGCACTGCGCATGCACAAGTAGCCATGCATGCGCAATGCAGGTTGGTGTCTTGTTTTATTTTTATATTGTTTTCCATCCTGCCCACCCGACCCTCTCGCAGAACCCCCTCCCATTAACATAACAGTGACATTGGGGGTACCAAATCCCTCAGTGTTGAGATCCCCAATCCTGTTTATTTTGTGACCCCCTCCACTACCGCAAGTGTGTGGTTATTTGTGTATGTGTGTTTTTTTTAAATCACCCACCTGACCCTCCCTCCTAGCACCCACCATCCCACTCCCTCCCTGGAAGTGCTACAGTGACACTGGGGTGCCCATTCCTCCAGTACAGGAATTCTCATTCTTTTATTTATTTATTTTTAAACCTGTAAAATTTATTTTTTCAAAAATCACCCACCCGACCTTTCTTCTCAGCACCCACCACTCCACTCCTCCCTTGGAAATGTTACAGTGACACTGAGGGGTGCACAATCCTCCAGTGCAGGAATCCTTGGTCCACTTTTTTTTTAACCTGTAAAAAGAAAACCATCCATTGATGTCTTTTGTGGTCATTAGACTCCCCCATCTGACCTTCCCACTCAGCAGCCCGCACCCCTCCCAAGCCCTTACTTGCCCATCAGGGGTCCAACGCTGTAATTCTCTCTGGACTGCAGACATGTCTTCACTCTTCAAAGCTGGACTGTGAACTGAAGAAACAGGTACTATGCGGTTCAATGGGTATTTCAATGGTGTTTTAAACTTAGTGGCATAACTTGGCCATTTTTGCATATTTTTGGCCCAAATTTTCAACATGCCTTTTTTTGGGATCCCACCTCACAAACAATTGCACTGACATTAAGCAAATCTATCACGAAAGTTGATTTCATGGTCCATGCATGAAATCGCCTTTTGGGCAGGAGCCGAAACTTTTCTCTGTCCCTGTTCATGAGGTGGGGTCAAAAAAAGGCTATGTTGAAAATTTGGTATAAAAATATAAAAAAAAAAAAAAAAAAAAGTTATGAGCCTACACTGAATTCTGTGAATGCAGGCTCGTAACTATGGTAATTTTCAATATTTTTACCCTAAATTTACAACATAACTATATCTTTACAGCACCTCGTGAATGTGACAGCTGTCATTTTTCAAATCATGCCCAAACTGTTTTTTTTATATCCCAAAAGGTAATTTCATGGTCCCTGCACGAAATCACCTTTCGGACAAGAGTTGAAAATGTTCTCTGCCCTTGTTCATGAGGCAGGGTCATAAGATGGCTATGTTCTAAATTTGATGTAAAAATATTAAAAAAAAATAAATTATGAGGCTATATTGAATTTTGCAAACGCAGGCTTGTAAGCTTGGTAATAGTCAATATTTGCACACCAGATTTTCAACATAGCCTTTTCTTTACAGCACCTCATGAATGTGACAGCTGTAATTTTTTAACTCCTGCCCAAAATGTGTTTTTGCATCCTGAAGGGTGATTTTGCATTCTCTGAGCAAAATCACCTTTAAGTCAGGAGCTGAACGTTTTCTCTGCCTGTCCTCATGAGGCAGGGGCAAAACAAGGCTATGTTGTAAATGTGGTGTAAAAATATCACAAGACAACAAATTTATGAGCCTACATTACATTTTGCGAACCCAAGCTCATAACTTTGGTAATTTTCAATATGTTTACCCCCAAATTCCTTAGCTGCAGTCCTATCTGCCCTAGCCAGAATTTGTTGTATTGGAATTACTATTTTAGGATACTTATAGCAGCAGTGCATGATAGTGGTGAAATGTTGACTTACACTTCTCATTCTGTTTTAGAGTGCCCCTTATTTCCTTACTTTTATGACACCCTTTTTCCGTGCTTTGAGTCTGCTTTACCACTTTCTTTTACAATGAAATACTATAATAAAAGTAGTGTTCTTTTAATAGGGCTCAGACCAAGTTTTCATCAGTATTCTCAGTTGTTTCTGAACACTCATAGTGTAACATCACTTTTCTTGTGAATATAATGAACTATCCTGCAGCAGACACTGCTCCCTGACATTATAGGACAACAGGTGTACACGAACAGCTCAGAATACTGATGAATACCTGGTCTGAACCATATTAAAAAGATTGTAACTATTATCACTGCACTGTGTTCCATTTTATTCAGAGACTGTGTGAGTTCATGTTGCTAGAGTGTGATGCTGCTAAACCCCTTATTGACTTTGGGAATTAACTAAGCCTGCTGGTGTATGACTTGTCACAGTATTGGGGTGCATTTTAATGCCGTGGAGATTTTATTATTTAGCACTTCCGGTTTGAGTCCCTGCTGAACTGCTGTTTACGAAGTGATTACTTGTGTGCTGCTGAAAAAGGGACCTAAAGTGTACTGTTCAGAGTATTTGTGCTGTCCTTCCAAGAGTGGAGCCAATTAATTAAGTACAGCTGCTGCCACTTCAGTAATTGCACCCTGCTCATACCCTGTTGCTAGATACTGACTAGCTTCTTCTGCCTGTTGCTAGCTGCACCCTCTCCCCCCGATTGGTGGTGGCAACCCAGCCTGTGGCGTTGAGATATTTAAAGATCTCACTTGCCAAATGCAGTGGCGTTTGTGCGGTGCAGGTGCAGCAAGTGCAATAAGTGCAGGCAGTCTAAGGGAGTCCGAGGGAAATAGGGGAGTGGGAGTGTTTGATTGTAATACTGTCGGTGCTGTAAATATGTTATGTTAATAATGTGGGACGCTAAGTGTTTACCTATTTGGGTGTGTATTCTTTGGGGGTTGGTATATGTGGATCTTATTGAATTATATAGGTTTGGCACTGGGAACACTGCCTCATATGAGACAAGTGATTTTTGCTTTTCAAATTGCTTAGTTGTTGATGTTGTTGTTATTGACTCATGGCAAGTGTAGTTGAGTAGCCCTATGCCCATAAGACAATGAGGGAATAGAGGTTACTTTACTTGTTTGCACTATGGCATGTTACTTTGTTCTAAATTGGGCAACTGTGTTTCAACCACCTTTTAGTTGTTAGTTTCTGATGATGTTGGATCGAATCCAGGACCTTGCTCTTTGGATTCTATGTCTTCTTCTCAAGCATCGTCTTTGAATAATTGTCTGAAATCCTGTCATGGATTTAAAATTATCCATTTGAATGTTCGTAATTTAATCCCTAAGATTGCTGAAATCAAACAGCTTATTGCTCTGTATCTGCCTGATATTGTTGTTTTATCAGAAACGTGGTTGAAGCGGGGGGTGCCGGATAATGTGTGTCATATTGGGGGTTATAAAATTATTAGGGTAGACCGTAAAGGCCGAAAAAAGGGTGGTGGGGTCTTGATTTGTTATAGGGATCATTTAGAAATTAATTTTTTAAGGTCTAGTGAGGATTTGGATTGTGATACTGATTGGTTGTTTTTACAATTTGTTCTTGGAGGAAAGAAGAAGTTAAATGTGGGCTGTTTGCATAATCCCCCTCAATGTGGTCTTCAAGGGCTTAAACATTTCTTGGATGTTTGTGAAGTTTATTTAAAGCAGAGTGATTCTGTTGTTGTTGGAGATATGAATTTGAATTGGAGGGCTAATGACACAATGGGGCTCGAATCTCTTCTTCTCTCTTACGGACTAACTCAGTGTATAAATGTGCCTACCCATCTCAATCCCATCTCACAGAATCATTCTCTGTTGGATTGGGTCTTGACTAATAGAGTGGGGAGGGTAGGGGCCTCTGGTGTCTTGGCAGATTCCGTAAGCGACCAAGTGGCCACCTTTTGTGTCCTATATTTTCGTTGTCTTAAACCCCCTCATTCTGTGTTTCAGACTAGATCATTTAAAAGGATAGATTATTTCCTGTTATATTCTTCTTTGAGATTAATTGATTGGTCATTTCTTGAATGTAGTCCAGATGTGGACACGGCACTAGATTTTTTTTGCAGCCAACTTCTTCCCATTCAGGAATCCCTTTCCCCTTTGCGGACCATTAGGTGTAGAGGTTCTCCTACTGGATGGTTTGGTCAGAGCATTAAGAAATTAATTAAGGAGTGGGATAGTGCTTGGACTAAATTTAAATTATCTCCCAGTATAGTTTCAATGGATCTCTACCATGAACTTTAGAATTTAGTCTCTCAAACTGTTAGAAATGCTAAAAAAGCTTATTTCAGGGATCGCTTTGAAGATAGCCGGACAGATCCAAAGAAGTTTTGGAATAACGTTAATTCTTTACTTTCTCCTAAATCAAAATCTGACATCCAGAAATTAAATGTTGACAACAAAGAAATTGGTGACTTGCCCAAAATTGTTAAATTGTTGAATTCTAAATTTTCAGATCTTTCTAAGTTTAGATCTTTTTTCCCTCAGGCTGGTAATACTAAATCCTTTTCCTCTGTTCCTTTGGTAGATGGACCCAGGTTTTTGTTTAAGAAAGTAACATCAAATGAAGTTTTTCATCTTCTGCAGTCTCTCCCAAATAAGGGGACTGACTGTGGTGAAGGGTTGGATGCCCGCTTCTTAAAATTGGCTATCCCCTTTATTACGGATCCCCTTTGCTATATTTTTAATATGTCATTGGCTACAGGTGTTTTTCCCCTGTCCTGGAAGAAAGCTAAGGTGGTTCCAGTTCCAAAAGAGAGCTGTGCTACTTCCATGGATGATTATAGGCCAATATCAATACTGAATCCCCTTAGCAAACTACTTGAGCATTTAGTGGCTAAGCAAATTGATGCTTATTTGGTTACCCATGATTTGTTGTCAAGGCAACAGCATGGGTTCCGTAAGCACTTTGATATGGGCATGGCCTTGGTTGGGTTCACGAACACCGTCCTACGTGGGTTTGTGAAGGGTTTGATGACTGGGTGGTGTTCGTGGATCTAACCAAGGCTTTTTATTTGATTGATCATGGTTGGCCTACACAAAATTGAAAGATCTGGGGTTTTCTGATGTCACTGTTTCTTGGTTCTATGACTATCTGAATAACAGGTGTCAATTTTTTCAAGTAGGTTCTGTGGTTTCTGATGTCTTGCTAATTAGTTGTGGTGTGCCTCAGGGGTCCAATTTGGGACCCTTGTTATTTTCTATTTTTATTAATCAGCTTCCTGGAGTTTGTAAGTTTAGTGAATCACTGGTTTATGCAGTTGATCTTGTAATTTGTGGTCAGTCAAATTCTGTGTCTGAACTTTCTTGTTCCCTAGGAAAGGATTTTGGTGCTGTATGTTCTTGGCTTACTTTAAATGCTATGGTTTTGAACTCAGCTAAAGCAAAAGTTATGTTATTTGGCACACAGTTTATTTTGGTAGACACCCCGGAACTGAGGATATCTGATTTTTGGGGTGGTCTGCTTGAACAAGTGTCTCAATTTAAGTATTTGGGCACACTATTGGATCTCAGTTTGACCTTTTCACCTCAGATTCAATCAATGGTTAAGAAAGTAAATCAAAGAATAGGGGTGTTATACAAATTCAAGTCATTCTTCTCACAAGCAACTAGATTAGCAATTGCTATTGGTTCTTTTCTTCCATATCTTGATTATAGTTCTTGTTTATATTATAACATAGGTACAAAAGAAATGCAAGCACTAACTGTGGCCTATAATAATATTTGTAGATTTATTTTAGGAGCCCCCAATAGGACACATCGGTGTAATCTTTATTCTCCGTTGGGGTGGTTTTTCCCTAGTTGCAGAATAGAATATTTTGTTGGCTGTCTGATGTATAAATGTTTTTACTTTGGCTCTCTTTTTCCTCTTTCTGATCTTGTTGTAATGAGAGAATTGCTTCCCAGCCTGAAGTCGACTGATGGCCCCCTATATTTTGTCCCCAAGTCTTGGTTTAGATTAAGCTCTAGAGCTTTTTCAATAGCAGCACCATTGTATTGGAATTCACTCCCACTTGATGTTAGGATTGCTCCCTCTGTTTTAACTTTTAAACAAAGATTAAAAAGTTATTTATTTCATAAATCTGTTTGTAACTGCAATTTGTAATTTGTATTTTTTGGTTTTGTGTTGCTGTTGATTGTATTTGTGTATTTTTGTATGTTTTTTTGTCTGGGTCGGGCCTGAAAAGGGACCTTTGGTCCAGTGCCTTTACCCGGTTACCAAAGAATAAATCAAATGAAATGAAAAAAATGCTCCTTTTTATTATTTCAGATGTGAAAAAAAGTGCTAAAGCAGACTCAAAATTGGGAAAGACAGGTATCATACATATCCAGAGGTAGAAACAGACTCTTTTGACCTTTCTGAGTATTACAGTAATTGATGATGTCACAAAAACCCACAATAATGTAACAACCTTCTCCCGTCAGCAGAGGGACAGGGCTTGTTTTCTTGAATGCCAGACCACAAAGCTCATAGATTGGTAGAGCTTCCAACATCAAATAGGTGGAGTTTAGAATGCCAGTTGGGTCATGGCATGAGAGGTGTCAAGATGGCAGAGTGATAGGAAGCTACAGGTGTGCCTTCGGGGCACCCTTGTCTCAGGTTGCTTCCTAAGCCACCAAGGAGGCAAGGGCCCCCTCACTTGCAATAGCTTTCTGTGGAGCTAGTGTGTGAGAACAGCAGAACTCATTGTCTAGTCATTTGGTAGCCTCCAGGGACTCACAACAGGGCAGTGGTGATGACTCTGGGGATTTGGAGTCTGAAGGCCAATTAGAGTAGATAACCGTTAATTGTGGTGGGAGTGTATGGGAGCCACCAGGAGGGTGTAAGTATCCTAAGGGGCTGCCCCTCATGGGAAGTCTTTGGCAGCCTTGCAGGTGCTCACCTTTTTAAGGGACACTTTTGGCCCTGTGTCCAAGAGATGTGGGCAGTTGAGCTAAAGATGGTGAGAAATCTTGTGCCAGAGACTGAGCTGCTAAAACATGCAGGAGATGGACCTACTACTTGTATAGGAAATCCAAAGCTAGGATTTTGGAGATCCGCTTCAGGCAGAGGGTCTCAGAAAACTGTCAGCTGCTCCTAGAGGGCAGGCTGAGGTACGTGCTGCTGTACAGCACACCATCATGTGAGATTAAGGACCTGGTTGTTGTGAGGTGCCCAGAGCAAGGGTGGCTGTTAGACAGTAGTGTCTGAGTGAAAGTCCCTATAGCAGTGTTGCCTTCTGTATACCAGCTAAACTGACACTGCGGTGTCAAGTTAGTATATGAGAGAGTGAACCCAAAGTGTAAAGCAATGTGGGGGATCTGTTAAATATAGAAAGAGTTATAAAGGCTCTGTCCCAAAGTATAATCTCACCCACTGGTGAATTTCAAGGGATAAGAGGAGTCATGGGGCTCCTATGAGAGATGACTAGAGGGTAAAAACTATCTTAAGGGACACTAAGGTTATGAAATGCTTGTGATCATAATCTAACCTGTCTCTCAGTGCCAACAAGAGAGTGCTTCAGGGACTGTGTTCCTGTGTGTGTAACTGTAAATATGTTAGTAAGCACGGCAACTTACCAAGTAGCAGAATGGTATATTTCTGTTCTGACAGGGAAGGGCTGCAGAGCAGTTACCACCTACTTCTAGGGCTGTGCCCAACCCCTTGTCTCTGCCTGACACAGAGAGAGGGTCATCACATGGTATCTGTCACCCAATTGACAGATCAATGACAGCAGCCATAACTGATTGGGATTCTTGGACTGCATACCACCGAGTCTGGGAAGTGAGGGGGATCAGAGAAAGAGCAAAGCAGAAAGGGGACTGTACAGTAAGAACAACTGATCTGGACATTTGTCTATGCCGCCTAAGATGTTCCTGTTGAATGAAGCACTCAGGTTTAGAGACATGCCAGTGGGGGTCTATCAACATATTGCAGTTTGGAAGCAGTTGAGCAGTTGAACAGTTGACATTTTGTATGTATTTAACTTTTTTGTATAGTTCCTATACAATTCTGTGTATTGTAGATGGCATAGAAACTGCGCAGAGGTTTATTCATTCCTTTAGCCACCTTTGTATATCACGAGGAGTAGGCACCTTTTTCCAGTCAGAAGGTATTGATCCTCAGCTGCTGTACGAGGAATTATCTTCCACTGTTACTATGAACTGAATAACATATCACCAAGGCAACTATCAGTGTGGTTGGCTGTTTGTGTTTGTCTCTGTCAGTAGTTTAGTTTTTGTGGTTTTTCATGTGTTTCTGCTTGGAGGAACTAGACCATTCTTGGACATAACATCTATGAACATTTCCTGGACTAAGAAACTACAAAACATCACCACCAGGTATTGGCATTCTCATCATAAATCAACTTTTTTGGAAGACATCAAAAAGCAAAAGTAAGGTCAGTAAATCTTTTATACAAGCTTCTGGGTTGTGGAGTGCTGCATTGAATCCACATTTCCGTCTGACTTTCTTAAAGGATGTGTGCTTGTCTTTGAGGTCTATTCACAACTGTTTTGGAGAACAAACGGAAGATTCTAACAAAATATTTTTACATCCTGCATATGCCCTAGGCCAACGTTCATCACCTTCAGGTATTTAACATATTCTGGGTCTTTGATCTACAGTATCAATCAGTTTTCTGGTCCTCAGTAGCTCACCATGAGTCACTCTGGAACACTCACCATTGCTACAGTAAACATTTGCAGTCTCCTGCAAAAACTGGCAACTCATAGATTGGGAGGACGAATCCTGCTTCTGATACTGCTATTATGCTTACATAGGGTATCTATTTCTGTTCCAATCAACAACCACCATGGAGAGAATACCTCACAACGATTTTACTTTCTCCAACCAAATTGCCATAACACATGTGCATGCCTACACCACCCTTATCCTTCTGATGGGTTGTACCTACAACTCGTTTCGTATGCTCAGAAAATACAAAATGACACAACTGGTTCATCTCCCATTCCACACTATTAAACTGTGGTTTCTCCTACTCCTCATCATCCTATTGTCAGGGGATGTAGAACTTAACCCTGGCCCCACTGTCCACCACTCTCCCACTGACCTATTGGCTGTCTCAGGAAAAGGACTTCTCATTGTCCATATGAATATTAGGAGCAGTACCAGGCACTTTGCTGATCTTGAGGCATGGACGAAAGTGTACAATCCTGACCTACTCTGCCTATCTGAAACATGGCTTAAGCCTCACTTTCCAGACTCCTTATGTTCCTTGCTCAATTACTCCTTGATACAGAGAGATAGGCCTTCCCCAAAACGTGTGGGGGGGGGGTCGCTCTCCTCTATAAAAACCATCTTGATGTTATGGTCTGCCCATCCACCAGTTCCCCCTCAGTCTGTGAGTCCCTACACACAACCATTACCCTTGGTGCAAAAAAACTCCACATTATCTGCGCCTACAACCCGCCCACTGGAGGTATCACAGGTCTTCAGGATTTACTTAATCAAACCGCCACAAACGGCAAGCAAAACGAGGTCATAATCTTAGGTGACTTTAACCTAAACTGTCTGGGACCAACTCACAGCACACTGCTGACACTAACGCAGAGCTATAACCTGCACCAGATCTTAACTGAACGCATTAGAACCACCCCTTCTCTAACTACCTCCACCCTCATAGACTGGGTACTGGTGAATCGCCTTGACCATGTGCAAACTGCAGGCATCTTGGCAGATGCTATCACAGACCACTCCCCCACTTTCTGTGTATGGAGCTCAGAGACTGCTCCCCCACCCCCTCCACGCTACATCACAGTTACCAACTTTGCCAAACTGGACATGGAAGCTTTCCTCTATGAGGTATCCTGTATGGACTGGTCTGACATCTATCACTCCCATGATGTTCAAATAGCCCTTGATATCTTCATTGATAATTTCACAGCACTTCAGGATAAACATGCCCCGAAAGTCACCAGAAGAGTCAGGGGTAAACAAACAAGATGGCTACACAAGGACCTGCTGGCTAACCTGCACACATGGGACAAACTCTGGAAGAAGTATAAAGTGTCCAGACTACCAGAAGATTACAATACCTACAGGGCCTCTCAGAGCGCCTGTAAAAAACAAATTAGAACAGCAAAGAGTATCTACTGGAAGGAACTACTCACAAACTCTGCTGGTGACCCTAGAAAATTCTGGACACACATCAAGACCTTTCTTGGGGCTACCCAGTCATCGACCCCAGAGGATATGATCCTAAATGGTGTGCATTGCAACAACTCAAACACTATAGCAAATGCCTTTAGCAGACTATTCACGGACCTGTCTCAGTACACCTCGTTCTTCACTTCACCTCCCACAGCATTTCAGCCTTACTGCACACCCCAGAGATCTGCATCTGGTGCTGACCACTGCCAACTAACTACTAACCCCCTTTTCCACTTTAAAGCTATATCTAGATATGAGGTCCAAAGGCTATTGCAAAACATATCCGACAACACTAACCCTGGCTCAGATTCATTCGAGCCATGACTCCTGAAGCTTGTGGCACCATTAATTGCCTCGCCACTGGCCAAGATTTTCACTCTGTCTCTCTCTTGGCCTTGTCCCAGATCTCTGGAAGATTGCCCGAGTTATGCCTATCCTTAAAAAAGGAGACCCAAAGGATATCAACAACTACAGGCCGATAGCCATCCTCTCTGTGCTAAGCAAGCTACTGGAGAAGCTTGTTGCAACCCAAACCATTGACTATCTCACAAAGAACAACCTTCTCTCAGACACTCAGCATGGTTTCAGAAAAGGACACAGTACCTCAACTGCTCTTCTCAAATTCTCCACCGATGTACTCTGCAACATGGACAAAGGCCTACTCACTGGAGCAGTATTTATCAATCTTACCAAAGCTTTCAATCTTGTTGATCATCCCCTGCTTCTCTCAATCCTGCATAGACTTAACTTCTCATCCTCAGTAGTTGACTGGTTTAACACCTACCTATCAAATAGATTACAACTTGTTAAATTCGGCTCCACTCTCTCGGATGTGACCAGCACTGACATCGGAGTACCCCAGGGCTCCATCCTGGGACCCCTTCTTTTCTCGCTATACATCAACAACATAGATTATGCCATACTCTCCTGCTCAGCTATCCTATACGCTGATGATCTCGTCCTCTACTCCAGCACTGACAAAGTTAACATCATTAACAAAAACCTCTCCTCGGATTTCAGGAATGTGCAAACATGGCTAAATGCTAATAAGCTCATCCTCAACACAAAAGAGACCCAAGCCATGCTATTTGGCACTGCCCCCAAACTCAGGACCTGTAAGGAACACCTCCTAGTCCATGACTCTGGGGGGGGGTCTCTCATCGACTGTGTCACATCCTTCAAATACCTGGGAGTCCTCCTTGATAAATCCCTTGATTTCAGTCTGCACATCCAATCAACCTGTAAAGCAACAAATGCCAAACTTGGAATTGCCTATAAGACTTGTCACCTGCTAACACCATCCGCCAACTTGGCAATTGCCAGGGGTATTCTGCTTCCAGCACTGACATATGGTGTCTCCACTTTTGTTAATGCCCATAAGACTGCTCTCCATAAATGGGATGTCACGTATAATAACATATGTCGGTATGCCTCCTCTTCCCATCGTCTCAAGCACCACTGCACACTGTACAGCGACCTAGGCTGGCTCTCCCCAACTGCCTACTGACTGTACTCCCTAGGGACCCTCACAGACTCTGTAATCCGTAACCAAACCCCCTCCTCCCTTGCAGCTCTACTTGTACCACAGACACCTGCCCACGGACTACGGTCGGCAAACAAATTTCCTACTTACACTCCAGGTGTTTTACTTCAAAAGGCTCTGGAGCATTTCACTGCACCACCCCAGCCACACTGAACTCCTCCTCCTGCCCTGAGGCAGGCTAACTCCCACAATCTTCAAAAAGAACTATATCGCCACCTATCCCAGGACCCTGCACATGCTTTGATCCCACTTAATGCCTCACAGCTAACCACCCTATCTGACCTAAGACACTGTTACACTTCTAAACAAGCTTTGCTATAAAATGTCTTTATAGCTGCCACTTAGCCTAGTTTCAGTTGTTATTTGCATGTACTAATGTCACTTTTGTCATCTCTGCATAGCTATACTGTATGTATTATCTCGAGTACTGTCTGACTTGATCTGTATTCTAACCTACCAGTACTATATACTATGTACCTGTACTATATGCTATGTATTGTATAATCTTATCTCATTTTATGTATGTATTCTTCTGGGTCGTGCCTGAAAATAGTCAACTTTGGCTAATGCACCTAACCCGGTTAACAAAAACTAAATAAATTAATTCTAAAAGAAAGTACCATTAAACACTGTCAGCACTTTTTGTGTTAGTTGACACTAGAAACTGTTATACGGAAGTCCTTTTATTGATGTGCTGTTTGGAATTATATACACTGGACTGTATGCCTACTTTGAATTGTTACAGAACCCAGTTGTGCTTCTTCTTGCAGCAGTCTTCTATATCTCGACTGCAGATAGTTTTATAAAGTCCACAGGATGAACTATGAAGCACTGAAAAGACTGACATTCCAACATACTTGTGGCCGATTTATCACTTTAGAAAGTTGTTTCTAGTTTGTCTATTGACAGGGGGACTGTGCAGAGAGGGAACAGGAAAAGGCAGACATCCTGAACAAATACGTTTGTTCAGTGTTCACAGAGGAAAGAGATGGGGAGAAGCCACAAAAATGTAACAGGAACTTTGGGGGGAGGGAAGGAGGTGGACACTAGTCTGTTTTTGGAGGAGAGTGTCCTAAAGTTCCCCGATGCTGGACCTCTCAAGCGCAACATACCTTTAGCTGTAGAGCCCCTGCCTGGTTGAATGAACTACCCCCTGAAATCTTTTTTGGAACCCAAACTAGGTGCCTTCAAAACCAAGCTACATGGGCACCTGGTAACTCTTAGTAAATGTGACTGTCTCTGTTAATCTCTTGTGCTGGCCCTGCCTCCCTACACTCCCCCACTATGCTCCCTTCCCCTCCCTACTGCTATTTCCTCCCTCAACAATCTCCACCTTCCCTTATCTCCTCCCCTTCCCCCTCTCCCTCCCCCCTCCACCTTCCTTGGTATACCGTGTATAGGGCTCACCGCAAGTGAAGCCTACCAAAAGCAGCCACCCACTTGTGACACTCCCAGCAGCAAAGGTGTGTAGGGAGGGTGACTGGATGGGAGGGTTCATGACATGGCAATGGGATATCAATGATTTATACGCAGGCGTGGGGGGGTGGGACCGAGCACGCTGAAAGTGAGGAGCGGGAGGGTCAGGAGGGGTGGTGCCACAATTTACTGTCGAGCTGGTGTCATGGGGTGATGGAGTGGGTGCTGGCCTGGGGTGGTGGGGATGCAGGGTTCGAGACTCTGCACTGGTGCCTTTTGTTGCACCCGGCCCGAGACAGGGATTTTTTTATTTTTTACACAGAATGCCCCCTCGAATGACATGCACCCCCTTGGAGTTGAGAATCTTAATTTAGGGGGGTGCGGAGGGGCCAACCCGCCCCGGCATTAAGACAAAAATGCCATGTTTTCTGCCGCTTTACCAGGCGGCTGCAGTTACTGTCGCTAAATTGAATTTCTGATGTGCACATGACATAGGGACGTAATGCCGTTAGCAATCGCCTTATCACATGGAACCACCATCCTCCCCAGACCTTTCCTCTGTATCTTTCCCTCTCCCTCCCCCTCTCCCTCTCCACCTTTCTCCCCCCAGACCTTTCCTCTGTATCTCTTATATAAACTGTTAGTTTGACAAAGTCTGATTTGGACTGCGTTTCTTTTTTACTCTAATGTACTCTGATATGGCTATTTAATTATGCTAAACTGTTCCTCACAGGACACCAGTGTAACCTATGCATCTTCTATGTAGAATTCACCTTGTAATTTTTGTTGCTTTGATTTCTGCCCTCTGTTCTATTGCATACTGAGTTTTAATGCTCATTTCTTTGCCTATTGTTCGTACATTGTTTGCATCTCTTGATGTGGAACCTTTGTAAAAGAACCCCTGGTTCAAAGGTAATTGTAATCCTAGGTATGAAATAAATAAATAAATAAATAAAAATGAAGGTGGACAAAGCAATGGGACCAGACTGGCTCCACTCAAGGGTATTGAGAGAGCTCATGGAGGTACTGGTTACACCTCTGATGGCCCTATGTAACAGCTCAGTGGAAACAGGAGTGGTCCTGGAGAATTGGAGGAGGGAAGATGTAGTCCCACTTCACTAAAGTGGTAGCAGGGCAGAGGCTGGCAATTATAGGCCAGTCAGCCTAATTTTGGTGGTGGAAAAGTTAATGGAATCACTGCTGAAAGAAAGGATTGTGGAATATCTTGAATCCAGTGGGTTACAAAAACCTGAGGCAGCATGGATTCATGGAGGGGAGGTCATGTCAAACAAATCTGATGGAGTTCTTTGGCAGGGTGACCAAGGAACTAGATCAGGGTGGAGTGGTGAACATAACCTACCTAGATGTCAGTAAGGCATTTGACAGCGTTCCACATAGGAGACTAGTAAGCAAGCTGGATAGCTTATGAGTGTGTCCAAAGATGGTAAACTGGGTACGAAACTGGTTAAGGGACAGATGGCAGAGGGTGATGGCAAACGGAGTTCACTCAGATGAAGGGAGGGTGACCAGTGAGGTGCTTCAGGGATCAGTGCTGGGGCCAGTCCTCTTTAATGTCTTTATAAGTGACATTGCAGAAGGGAATGCCTACCTCTTGGCAGAAGATACCAAACTCTGCAAAAGGGTAGACACCTGGGGGGGGGGTTAAAAAGGATGAGCTGCAACTTGAGAAAACTTGAGGAGTGGTGAAGGGCATGACAGCTGGGCTTTAGTGTGAACTAGTTAAAAATAATGCATTTGGGTCATAGAAACCAGGGGGGGAGTACAAAATGGGGAGTGGTACTGATGACCACCAAGAAGGAGAGAGAGACCTAAGGATGATCATATCGGATGACCTAAAGGTAGCCAGGCAATGCAATAAGGCATTTGGGAAGGCAAGAGGGATGATGGGGTGCTTAAGGAGGGGTATCACCAGCAGAAGGAGGGAAGTGGTGTTGTCTCTGTATAGACTGCTCTGGAGACCACGGTCTCAATGCTCAAAGAGTGACGCAGGGCTTGTACCAAGCCCTGTGTCAAATCCTTTTTTGTGCAAATGTGCCAAACTCCTTTGATGCAACAGCACCCGATTTTAGTACATTGGGCACAGTTGCCATAGTTTCCTCAATTTACAGCAGCTTGTGTCAAACCTTTGGTGCAAGCCCCAACAAAAGGGTCCCCCAAATGGCACAAATTAGACCAGGAAAAGCTGGTTCAACTTGTGACATTTGACGCTCAGGATTGAAAAGCCCGATCGCCTGCCTGGAGACTGCCACAAGCCCATGTGCCAAGCAATCGGTGCACTAGGGGCTTGCGGCATTCTCAGGGCTTTTGAAAATCATGTTCCACATCTCAGAAAGGACATAGGCAGAGTGGAAGCGGTCCAGAGAAGGTCAACTAAAGTGGTGCAGGGTCTGCATCAGAAGCTCTATGAGGAGAGATTAAAGGACTTAAATATGTACACCCTGGAAGAGAGGAGAGAGAGGGGGGATACAAAAGTAACCGTAGTTTAACTGGGGGATGGAGATGGGAGAGGTTCTGTGCCTTCTAACAGAAGGAAGATTTAAAAGGTCAAGTTAGTTGGTGTCCTGAGGCGGAAGACCAGAGTAGCTGAAAGAGTGGAGTGACAGTAGTAGTAGTAGTAGTAGTAGAAGTAGCAGCAGTAGCAGTAGTAGTAGTAGTAGAAGTAGCAGCAGTAGTAGTAGTAGTAGCAGTAGCAGTAGTAGTAGTAGCAGTAGTAGTAGTAGTAGCAGTAGCAGTAGTAGTAGTAGCAGTAGTAGTAGCAGTAGCAGTAGTAGTAGCAGCAGTAGCAGTAGTAGTAGCAGTAGCAGTAGCAGTAGTAGTAGCAGTAGTAGTAGTAGCAGGCAGCAGTAGTGAGTAGCAGCAGTAGTAGTAGTAGCAGCAGTAGCAGTAGCATGAGTAGCAGTGGCAGTGGCAGCAGTAGTAGCAGTAGCAGTAGCAGTAGTAGTAGTACTAGCAGTAGTAGCAGTAGTAGCAGTAGTAGCAGCAGTAGCAGTAGTAGTAGTAGCAGCAGCAGTAGCAGTAGTAGCAGTAGTAGCAGTAGTAGTAGTAGTAGCAGTAGTAGAAGTTGCAGCAGTAGCAGTAGTAGTAGTAGCAGTCATAGTAGTAGCAGTAGCAGTATTAGCAGTAGCAGTAGCAGTAGCAGTTGTAGTAGTAGCAGTAGTAGTAGTTGTAGTAGTAATAGCAGTAGCAGTAGTAGTAGTAGCAGCAGTAGCAGTAGTAGTAGTAGTAGTAATAGTAGCAGTAGCAGTAGTAGTAGTAGCAGTATTAGCAGTAGCAGTAGCAGCAGTAGTAGTAGTAGTAGTAGTAGTAGTACAGTTTATTAATTTCGGGCACCCTTCCCCATAGGCTCAGGGCGCCCTTACAAAATATAAAACAAACAGCGTTAGGAACATAAACTCATAATACAATACATAGAAAATCAGTAAGTATAACCCTTTAAAATTTCATACAGGACAATTCCTAAGCTGTCTAGGGACTTAAATAAATTCCTCAGGCCCCAAAGGCCTGTTGGAAGAGGAATGTTTTAAGATGTTTTTTAAATACATCCAGGGAAGGAGCCTCCCGGAGGTATCCCGGCAACGAGATCCAGAGGACCGGGGTGGCCACCTCGAATGCCTGGTCTCTGGAAGATTTCAACCTAGCTCTGGGGACCTTCAGGAAGGCCTCCCCTGCTGATCTAAGAGAGTGACTCAGGGTGTAGAGATGCAGAAGCTCCTTCGGGTAGCTTGGACCCAACCCGTGTAGGGCCTTATAGGTCAAAAGACCTATTTTAAAGGTGCTGCGCCATTGCACTGGCAGCCAATGCAGTTCATGTAGCACCGGTGTAATATGACCGAACCTTGAATTTCCAGTCAACAACTGGGCTGCCGCATTCTGCAAAAGCTGTAGGTGCTGCATAGCACTTCCTCTGATCCCGAGGTAGAGTGCGTCACAGTAGTCAAGCCTCGAGGTGACAAACGCAAGTACCAGCGTGGCCAGGTCATTAGGGGGAATAAGGGATTTAATTAGGGTGATGTTCTGGAGATGGCAAAAACCAGTCCGGACAACAGCCGACACCTGAGCTTCAAGTGTCAGCTCATTGTCCAGAACAGCGCCCAAATTCTTCACCTTAGGGGAGGCCTCCAGTTTGGTTAGACCAATAAAAAGCCCCAACCTATCCGCAGAAGCCCCCACTCCCCCCTTTGACCCGGCTCAACCACCAGCACTTCAGTCTTCCCAGGGTTATGTCCCAAAGCACCTAACTTTACCTTAAAGGTATATTATCAATCAATCAATCAATCAAAATCTTTATTTAATCAGGCGAACATCATTGAGCGTAGCTCATTTACAAGATGGACCTGAGTGGTCAAGAAGTGCAAGTATTATTACATAGACAAGAAAAAACATAAACAGTAGTACAATGACATAAAGTGCTAATATATAACAATTTACATATATACAAGGCACATTAAAACCATTTAACCTGTAAGAAAAGGAGGCAATGGGTATAGCAGGCATAATATATAAATTATAGGTCCTAATTGGCTTTTATGAGTATATCAGGTGACTGGAAAAAAGAAGTAGAGCTAGCATAATGGAACACGGAAAAGGGGGTGGGGGTAGGTAGGGTCAGGGATTAGGCCTTGTTAAAGCAATTGCAGAGTTCTGGGAATACGTGTGGAGAATAATCTTTGAAGGATGTTAAAGGTAAGAGGCTATTTAGCTTCATGGTTTTTGAGTGAGTTCCATGCAACTGCTAGTGAGTAGCTGATATGCCCTCCCAAACCGGGTGCAGGCATTGGGGACCTTTAGAATGATAAGTTTGCTGATCCTTAGTTGTATGGCCTAGAAGTAATTCGGTAAAACAGTCTGTGATATAGGTGGGTAGTTTGCCTGATAAAGCTTTGAATATCCAAACTGCAGCATTCCTATTTCTTCTGTGTTGTAATGATGTCCAGTTAACTGCCTTATAAAGGGAGCAGTGATGGGTGCTGGAGGGAAGGTCAGTAATAAATCTGATGGACCTGTGATATAGGGTGTCCAGCTTATTTAAGAGGGGGAGTGAACAATGGCCATAGAGAAAGTCAGCATAGTCAATGAGGGATAGGAATGATGCCTGTATTAATCTTTTTTTGGAGTCTCTGTTGAGGTAGTGCTTTATTCTAAAAATAGACCAAGCCTTTGTCTCAGTTTTTTAGTAGCTCCTCAATATGGACAGAATAGTCAAGCTTGTTATCAATCCAGACTCCAAGGTATTTGAAGTTATCAACGAATTCCAGCTTCTCCAAGTAAGGTGGATAGTTGTAGGGTAGTGGGTGATGGGGTAGGGAGCAACTCTTTGTGGCAAAGAACATAGCTTTTGTTTTTTGGCATTTAGAAGTAGCTTTTATCCAGTAGATTGTGTTGCAGGATGGAGAATTCAGATTGTAGCAGTTCACAGGCTTTAGGTAATGAAGGATTGCTGACATATAATACAGTATCATCAGCAAACAGATGAATGTTGGATTGAGTGAGGTTGGCATCAATATTATTAATAAATGGCAAAGAGGATGGGGCCAAGAATAGAGCCTTGCGGTACACCTCTTAGCAGTGGTTTTAAGGTGGATAGGTAATTTCCATTTTTACCAGTTGTGACCTATCTGATAGGTAGCACTTGAACCAGTTGAGTGAGGGAGAATCCAGCCCTATTGATCCAAGGGAGGTGATTAATGATTCATGATCCACTGTGTCAAATACTTTACTCAAATCCAGGAACACAGCACAGGTACTGTTCTTCTTATCCATGGCAATCTGCCAATCGTTGGTTACTTTGGCTAGGGCCGAAATGGTGCTATGCCTTGATCTAAATCCTGATTGTGCTGAATTTAGGAGGTTATTGTTATCCAGGTAGTCCCTTAATTGTGAGTTTACTAACTTTTCGAGCATCTTGGATAGTACTGATAGGATGAAAATGGGCCTGTAATTAATGAGGTCCATGAGATCACCAGATTTAAGTAATGGAACTACTTGAGCTGTTTTCCAAGTGGAGGGAATGGATCCAGTGGTGAGGGAAAGATTGAAGAGATGAGTGAGGGGGGGGCAGATAAGATGTGTGATGCAATTTTAAGGAAATGGGGATCCAGGGAGTCTGTACCTGCACTCTTAGAAGTATCTAAATTAGAGAGGAGGTCTTCCACTTCTTTCAAGGATATTGGGTTGAAGGAAAAAGTTGATGTAGCCTTTTGTCCCACAGTGGATTGAAGGTTCAAGGAAGATCTCAGGAGATTTGCAGGTGATGAGTCAAATGCTAGGCCAGCTGTGGTGAAGTGGTCATTGAAGGTATTTAGGATTTCTTGTTTGCCGTAATTTCTGTATCATTGAGTAGCAGTTTGGAGGTTAAGGCAGGAGTAGAGTTTTGGCCCAGAATTCCTTTTATAGTTCCCAGAGTCTGGTTGGGTTATTATAGGAGCATCCAATTCAGCTCTATAATAGGCAGCTTTTGCAGTTCTTATTTGTTTTGTACATGAATTTCTTGCTTTTCTGAAATTTAGCCAGTCTCTGGTATCCTTTGTTTTTCTTGCCTTTGTCTCTGGTTAACAAGGCTGCTTTAAGATCAGTGGTGAACCAAGGGCAGGATCTTGCTTTAATTCTGATACTGGTGATTGGTGCATGAATATTGAGAGCATTAGTGATAATGTCCTTTAAGGTCTGGAGAGCTGTTTCAACTGAGGTTGTAAGGTAGAAATCTTGCCAGTATATTGTATTACTCAAGTCATGGAGGTATCCTGGGATGTTGAACTTCTTTTTTGACCTTTTGAAGACAAATTCTGCAGGGTTGGGTGGTTTGAGTGTAGATCTTATGCCAGCTATAGGACAATGATCACTTACATCATTTGGTAGTACTGCATGGAATATAAGTGAGGCTTGTTTACCAACATAATATCCAGGAGTGAGCTGTTGCTAGGGTTTTTTAGGTTAACCCTGGTTGGGTCTTTAATTAGTTGTGTAAAGCCATAGGTGTCACAAAAGGTTACCAATGGTGCAGATACATTAGATAGCCAGTTTAAATTCAAATCACCAAAGATGATGGTATCTTCAGGGCCTTGATTGATTATTGACCCCAGGTGAGATAGTAGTTTGAGGCCTGCAGAGGGGGGCCAATAGCAGCCAATCAATTTAAATGAAGACAAGTTAAGAAGGGATATTTTGATTGACAAACATTCAAATTCCTTTGGTTCGGATGTGTTGATGAGGCAGGTAGCAGAGATGGTGTCCTTAATATATATGGCCACCCCACCACCCCTGGAAGGGCGATCTGCTCTGAAGAGCTGATAGTTGGGAAGGTTTACAACACTGTCTTTTGTTGAAGGTCTGAGCCAAGATTCAGAGATGACCAGAAAGTCAGGCAGATTATGTGCCACCCACGCCTGTATTAAGGAGAATTTTTTAAGAGGCTGCAGGCATTGAAATGTAGGAAGCTTAGGCTACTTATGGAGGATAGATCAGCAGGGGAAAAGAAACTTTCAATGGGGCCAGGATTTATTTCAATAGTACCAATGCAGATCAGAAGGAAGAAGATTAATTTGAGGAGGGCACCAAGGGACAGGGATAGTGAGTGGTCAGAGCGTTTCCTCTTATTCCTGGGTGCCTGCTGTGTGATGGGAGACACATTAATATGAACATACGAAACCTGCCAGCAAAAATGGGCATCACAGTCTATCAAGTCTGCTCGGATGTGCAGCTAGCACCTTTATATTGCAGCTGCCCCTATCCCCATCCCCCAACTCACCTCCTGAAACTGCTCACTGTTGCTTACTCAGTCCCCCCCTTACCCTGTCCCATACCCTTTTGAAACTGCCCACCATCCTGCATGTCACCTCCTCCTCTGGCAGATTGTTCCATTTTGATACCACCCTCTCAGTGAAATAATGCCTCCTCATTTGTTTCCTGAATCTACTCCCTCCAATCTTAGCCCGTGCCCTCTTGTGTCCCTTCCCTTCCTTAGCTTAAACAACCCATCTGTGCCAGATTTGTTTCCCCTCTCAAGTATTTGAAAGTTTCAGTCATGTTCCCCGATCCCTCCTCTCTGCCGGGGTGTACAAACTCAAGTGTCTCAGCTTGTCTTCGTAGATTCTGCCTTCCATCCCTGTATCATCTTTGTTGCCCTATGGTGCACTGCCACGAGCAGTCTGATATCCTTCTTCCGGTATTAACGCCAGTACTGCTCGCAGAACTCCAAATGCGGCCTGACCAAGGACCTGTACAGGTGCAGGATCATATCCTTGTGACTGGACAAAAACTCCCACGCAATGCACCCCAGCATCTTGTTGGCCTTAGCCGCAGCCCTCCTGCACTGAGCAGAGTTGTTCATGCTCCCCATCACTATCACCCCTAGGTCCTTCTTCTCCTCAATGACAACCAACCGCACCCCACTCAACCAGTACTCCCTCTTTAGGTTCTTCGTCCCGAAGTGCATCACTTTGCACTTCTTTGCATTAAAACCCAATTGCCACCTTGCCAACTACTCTTCCAGTCTGGTTAGATTTCCCTGTAGCTCCTGCCACACCTCTATGTCATCCACAACTGCCCCCATCTTGGTGTTGTCTGCAAACAAACTGATCCTGCTCCAACCCCATGTGCGATATCTGATATGAACAGGCCAAACAACACCGGCCCCAGTACAGAGCCCTGCGGCACACTGCTGGTCACTGGTCTAGGAGATGAGAGTCCCCCCCCACAACCAACCATTGCAGTCTACCCTGCAGCCAGTTCATGATCCAGTTAGCCATCTTAGCCCTCACCCCAACATACTTCAGTTTTGCCCCCAGCTGCCCGTGAGGGACTGAATCAAAGGCCTTGCTGAAATCCAAATACAGGGCATCCACTGCATGACCCCTGTCCAGCTCTCTTGTTACCTAGTTGTAGTATTCTATTAGGTTGGTCTGGCATGATCTCCTGGAGACGTACCCATGCTGCTGCCTATCCTGGAGCTCATTGACCTCCAGGAAGGTTACCAGTCTCTCTTTCAAGATTGCTTCCATAAGTTTACCCACTGTGGAAGTGAGACTGACAGGCCTTTATTTACCTGGCTCATCCTTTGGGCCACCCTTGTGGATAGGCACCACATGAGCCAACCTCCAATCCTGCGGCATGTACCCCGTGTCCAGGGAGATGTTGAACAGGTCAGCCAGTGGCCCGGCCATCACTTCCGCTATCTCTCTCAACATCTTAGGGTGAATGTCATCAGAACCTGGTGCCTTATCTACCCTAAGTACCTTCAAACCATCAAATACCCTGCTTTCCAGAATTGTCCCATCAGTCACCTCTCCCCTGTCCCACTCCTCCCAGTCCATGGAGGTAGCAGACCGCTTACCTCTTTCATGAATGCAGAGCAGACGTACTAGCTCAGTACTTCTGCTTGTTCGGTCTCCTTCTTCACCCTCCCATCCTTCTTGATCTGGACTATCCGGTCCCTGTAGTTCCCTTTCTCCCTTATGTATCTGTAGAATTCTCCCCCCCCCCCGATACCCTTGGCCAGCCTTAGCTCTCTGGAGGCCTTGGCCTCTCTTGCTGACCTGTTTACGTCCTTGGACCTCTTTGCGTACAATTCCCTGTCCTCCTCCCTCCCTGTTGTTTTCAGTCTCCAAAAAGCAGCTCTTTTAGCCCTCACCCCCTCCAGCACTTTCCTGGTCATCCAGCATGGTTCCTTAGCCATGGTCCTCTTACTCAGACTCCTGGTGCAAGCTTCAGTAACCTCCCTCAGCCCAAACTTTATGATATCCCACTTCTGTTGTGCATCCTTCTCTGACCTAATTCCCTCTAGATGCCTCCTCTGTATCTCCCTCATCCTCCCAAAGTCCACCTGTCTGAAATCCACCACCCTTGTTGCAGACCCTACAGCCTCCCTGCTCATGCTGAGCGTGAACCACACCAAATGATGGTCACTCCCAGCAAGTGAGTCCTCCACCTGCAGCTCCCTCACCACCTCCTCATTTGATAGTACCAGGTCTAGTGTTTTACCTAGCTGGGTTGGCTAGCCGACTGTCTGCACCAGATGACTATCCTGAAACGCCTCCTGAATTACCTGTTCCCTGGCACTGAAGGTGGCTTGAGTTTCCCCAATCCACCCCAGGTAGATTGAGGTCCCCTGCAATCACCACACTCCCTTTACTACATACCCATTGAATCTGTTCTGCCAACTCCCTATCCAACTCCTTCGACTGTGCTGCTGGCCTATACACCACCCCTAGCCTTAGTTTCCTATCCCTAGAATCCAGGAACTGCATCCAAAATGCCTCCGCCCTCCCCTCCTCCTCCTCCCCTTAATCCATTGTGCATCTAAGCCCATCTTTTTCATAAATCACCACCCCCCCTTCCCTACCCCTCTGTCTTTCCTATAAACTCTGTGTCCAGTGATTGCCAGATCCCAGTCCTGGTGTTGCATGGCTCATGTCTCCATGATGGCCACAACATCCACCATCCTAATATTTAAGAGAGCCTGTAACTCAGCTACTTTGTTACTCAGGCTCCTCACATTCAGGGAGACCACCATCCATCCAGTTCCCACCTTCTCCCAGCCCCATGCCCCCTCTACCTGACCCATACTTCACTGCTCACCCTCGTTACCAACACTGCTGTCTTGGGGGGGTCAGCTCATTTGGCTCCCCAACCTGGTGGCCTTGCATGCTAGCTGCACACTTGCCTCTTCCCCTTCCTAGTTTAAAACCCCCTTGGAAGCTATGTATTCCTCCAGCTTCTGCTTCAAGAATCTCTGTCCAGCCCTACTCAAGTGCAATCTGTCCATTGCATATAGATCTCCATTGACCCACGTGTTCCCCCAATCTACCATCAGTCCATACCCATGAGAGCGACACCACCCACCCACCCAAGAGTTGAACTCCACGATCCTGTCCTTCCTTGCCCTGCTCACCCTGGGTACCAGTAGCACTTTCGAGAAGGCCACTGAGCTCCCATCCTCCATGCACAACCTCCCTAGTTCCTCAAATCTCTCCTAACCAGCTCCACCTGATTCTCTTCCAGGTCATTGGTGCCAACATCAACCACCACGTGAGGTTTTCCTCTTCCCCCCAACACACCTAAGCAAAGCTTGCCCTGCCCTGTCCGCTGTCAAGCCCGGTACGGCTTCCACCCATATCCAACTGTGCATTCACTCCTCCCTCCCCACCTTATCCCCTTTAGACTAGAGTTCCCTATCACTAGCACTCTGCCACCCTCTTCCCCACCTTTTGCCTGTAGCTGCCTACAGTCCCTGTCCCTCCCTTGAACGTCCACCTTTTCCTGCCCACCAGCACCTGGACCCTCCCCCCCACTCCTCCCCCATGCCTGCTGCCCCTTTCCTTGTGGGCAATGCACCATCTTCGATCCCCCACCTCGCCAAGTGCCAAGCCATCACGCCTTGACTGCATCCCTTCCCCGCTTTCCCTGGCCTGCCCTCCTCTCCCCTACACTCACCTGTTGTACCATCACCCCCCTCCCCATCTGGGCTGTTGTCCCCTGCATGCCCCAACCCTCACCACTGCCTGCCATACTCCTGAGAGCTCCATCATCCTCCTCCGCTACTGACGCCAACACCATTTAACTATTGCTTACTCCTACCCACTACTACTAGCATTGTCTCTGTCGTTACTCCGATTCAGCCCCAGATTGCAGCAAGGGTTCCATCTGTCCTCTCTGCCCACTCTAGTCCACACAAGCTTGGAATCCCTGTTTGCCCAAGGGGGTGCCCAACCTGCCCTAGCTCTACCCCTCTGTTCTCTTAGCCTTCTTACCTCCTGCACCAGCTGTTTGGCCTCTGCCTCCAGTGCACTCAGCCTGCAGCAATTTGGACATTCCCGTAGCTTCCACAATGTACCCCTCCAGACGGCTGCCCCACAGCCATTGCAGCTCACCAACCTGTGCCCCTGGATACCTGCCTGTCCCTCTGCCCCCTACACCAGCCCCCCTTCCCCTGGAACCAAACCCACCCCTCATGCCACCGTTCCCTGTCCTGTCATCCCAAACATCCCAGACCCCCTGTCAGTTCCATTGCCCCATACCACCCCCTTTCTCGTCCCCATAAATCCTGCCATACATGGTGTAGATGAACAACCCCCCTTAGCCTACCTTGGTGTGTTAGATATGGTCAATGATCATCAGTTAGAAACAATCCCTTACTCAAAACAGTTACGTACAGTTCATAGAACAATGCTCCTAAGATTACATAACCCCAGCCAATACACCTGCTTCAACACCCTCCTTGAAACTTAGGTTTTAAATTGTAACAGGTGGTGTGGGGGAACTAGGTCAGGAGCTTAATCTTGGGGTGAGTAGATTCAGGAAGCCCTGTGAATCAGAAAAAGAGATGTGCAAGAACAAGGGGACACAATTTGAAGATAGAGGGGGGATGGCTCAGAGGTAATGTGAGGAAGTATTTCTTCACAGAGAGTGTTTTAGATGCATGGAACAGCCTTCCTGAGGAGGTCATAGAGTCAAAAACAGTGGGGGAATTCAAGAATGCGTGGGACAGACATAAGGCAATTCTAGTGGGTGGTAGGAGGAAGTAGGCTGTTGGTTAACTAGGATCTGCAGCTTATCCGTTAGGTAGAGAAATGGGCAGACTAGGTGGGCCAAGCAGTCCTTAACTGCCATCAGATTCTATGCTTCTATGTTTCTATGAATCGGGTGCTTAACTGGGGTGGAGCTGAGAGAGGCTTAGGGCCTTCTAACAGAAAGAATATTTAAAATGTCAAGTTAGTTGAGGTCCTAAGGTAGAAGATCAGAGTTGCTGAAAGAGTGGAGTGACAGCACCTAGCTTTACCTTAAAAGTATATTAATATTCATTTATACTTCTCTTCCTTTTGAAAGTAGCAAGGTAAGTGGGGAGAAAAGATTTGTAAGCAGTGGTTGGGGCACTTTGAAACTTGGTAGGCAGTGACTGGGTTACCTTGAAACTTTGGTTTTAAATTGTAACAGGTGGTGTGGGAGAAACTAGGTCATGAACTTAATCTTTGGGTGAGTAGATTCAGGAAGCCCTGTAAATTAGGTGTTTAACTGAGGAATGGAGCTGAGAGAGGCTTAGTGTCTTCTAAAAAGTAATTACTACCCTTCCGCCTGGGGCTAGCTCCACTTTTATAGGCTCTAGGGGGTGATTGACAACAGATAGATACTTCCTGTGGAGGCAGGAAGGGAGGGTTCACCAGAACACATAAAAACAGGTCCAGCTACAGGGCACAAAGGCAACTAAGCAAGGATGTTTATCTATTGAAGGAAAGTAGAGAAGGGAGAAGAGAGAGAGGAAGAGAGAAGAGAGAGAGAGAGAGAGAGAGAGAGAGAGAAAGAAAATATCCTAAAGTAGGAAGGACACTTATAGACATGATGGGAGTGGTGCAGTGCAGTGGCTGTGGGGTTGCAGTCTTCAAGGATACTTTCTGGAGGCTGTGGTGGTGTCTCATCTGCAGGCACCTCTCTGGGCTTAGGGTGGAGGTTGCTCGTCTCCAGGCCAAGTTGGCCAGGATTTGGGGGACCACCTACCCCACCCAGGGACCACCAAGTTGGCCCCCGCAGCCTCAACTGTTGCCAAGGAAGAGGAGTGGCTGGATGACGGTAGACTTGAGAAGGGTGAGAGCAGTGGGGAAAAGACATATTTCTCCTACGGTTCCTATGCTGCTATGGCAGGGCGGGACTGTCTCAGAGAGGCACCTGCAGTGGTAACCAAGTAGGATGTGGGGGAGACCCCAGGGAGGAGGCAGAGGACCCCGGAGGAGGAGGAGGAGGAGGAAGTAACTCCTGGTGGGGGACTCTATCATCAGGGTGTAGACTTGGGGCCAGGAGGGGAGGGAGTGAGGGAGGTCAAGTGCCTACCCAGCGCCACAGCTTGGAGGAATGGACAGTGCATCCTAAGGATCGCTGGGGCAGCAGGATGGGAGGGTGAGCTAGACATCATTGTCCACCTGGGGACAAATGACCTGGGAAGTGGTGAGGCTAGGGTAGTGCAGGAGCAGTTCAGGGAGTTGGGGAGGGGTCTTGGACAGGTGGCACGCTCTGTAACCTTTTCAGATAAGTTACCCTTTGAGGGCAAGGGGGAGAACAGGGTACTCTGCACAAAAAGATTCAATGCATGGCTGAAGGATTGGTGTGGAGCGAAGGGATTTGGCTTCACTGGGGACAGGGGTTCCAACTAGAGGGATACAGGCCTGTACAGGGGTAATGGCCTGCATTTATCCAGGAGGGGAACCAGGATCCTCAGTGAGAGGTTTAAATGTTTCATCAGCAAGCTTTTAAACTATCCAAGGTGGGTAGTGGAAATAAGCTAGGTGAAGCAAGCAGCACCACCTCCCCCACAAAATGATATAGATGACAGACAGGACCTTAAGGTTGAGAAATCACCAAAGATAACTAAAACCAGAATAGGTTAACATGCAGAGAAACTGCAGAATGGGAGTAAGCACAAGAGGGGTATGGAAGAAAGACATGGGGATAGGAGGGGAGACAGTAAGAATTGAAAGGCCATGTGCACAAATGCCCGCAGTCTGGGAGACAAAATCCCAGACATAGTGTCCCTGATGACTGAGGCAGACCTGTACATTGTCGCTGTTACCAAGAGATGGTTCACTAGGAACCATGACTGGGATATGACAATACCAGGTTGCACTCTATTCGGGAGGGACAGGGTGGATAAAAAGGGAGGAGGAGTGGTATCTACGTCAGGGAAGGAATTAAGGCAACTGAGGTACAGGGGATGCAAGGAGAGGCAGAGGCACTGTGGCTCACCCTGGAGAAGGAAAATCGCACTGCCATTCACACTAGTGTAAACTACAGACCTCCCACACAAGGGGAAGAATTGGACAGGATACTTGTAGAAGCCATCCACAGAATGAGGACCCAGGGAGGTGAGGGAGACCCTTCTTCAGTGGGTCCCCCTCCCCCTGCAACGGACTGCTTGGACTGTGTTTTTCGCTGAACTTTGGACCCAAGGTCAAGGCACCGGCTTGCTGATTTTTGCTGGGTTGACATCAAGAAACTCCACAACTGTACCGGGACACTACAAAAAACGCACATCTCACCATAATCGGATTGCACCAAGGGGCTTATCTGCTGTAGCTCACTGGGGCTGCTCAGTTGTTTGGAGTAACTTTTTCCCGCCCAGCAGCCCTGTTCCCTTCTCCCATTAAACACCCTCTTGCTCCTCCCACTAGTTACTGGGGAGCCTATCGCATCTCTGCCTCCGCTGGACCAGGGCATTATTTCGCATAATTAAATTGCTATTTTAGGGCAGCTCCCTCTGACCTGACTTGTAGCAGTCAAACAGTATGCCTAGTCTTCTCTCCTGACTAGTTAAGGCTAAAATTGACTTACCTAGCTGTCTAGTTACTATCTAACAACCTATTGCACTGTTGACTGAAATCCTATAAGAATTACTAGGGTTATAATGTGCATGAAAAGCTATTCACAGTATTACTTGAGCTAGTAAAGCAATTCACTGTCCTTTTGAGCTAGCGCTTGTCAAGATATTTTAGAGCTAGTAAGTGCTAGCAAATTGTCTTACAGAGTTAGAGCCAGTGTAGCCACTAGGGGATGAACTAGCAGCATACTGTCTTCAGAATTATGTAACTTGTTATAAGCTATGAGGGGCTGTTAGCTAATTTGCCCTTTAGCAACCTACCTAGCCTAAAGTTTCGATCTTCTGCTTTGCTAATTGCCATTCTGTAACCTACCTAGCTTATTCCCTGCTAACCACTGGTGCTGCACTGATCCCTTGGGACTTCCCTGGCTTGCTGCCACCCTGCAACCTTTTGCCTTTGGCTGCTGCTCGAGTATCTCTGAGCTGCTGTGAAATAGGTCCATTGACTAGTAGTCTTGTGCTGCCTGGACCTGAGTCCCAGCCCAGTGTAAACTTAACCAAGGGCTGCGTTACTAGGCCATCCCTTATGCATAGTGCTAGGCTACTGCCCCAGTTCAGAACAACTCCTGGGCCGAGCTCCCCTCTGTGGCCAAACAAGATGCTGCCCCTGAGTGGTGGCTCTGTCCTTCTCGGTCTGATTTGGGGGCACAGACCAAAACCTGGACCACCGGCCGCCAAGCCCTCCTTCAAGTCCTCTTCCGCATAGCTATCCGCCAAGGGCATAAAACTTGTACACTTGAACGTTCGAAGTCTCCTACCTAACCTAGTGGAGCTAATGGCCTGGGTGGCACACAACAACCCGGATATTATGGGGGTCTCAGAAACCTGGCTAAAGTCCCACACCCCATACTCTGCTTGTGCCCTCCCGGGCTACAACCTTTTCAGGCAAGACAGAGTAGGGAACAAACGTGGGGGTGGAGTGCTCCTATACCATAAGACTCACTTAAACGTGACTGTCATAAGACACATCCCCCATACATCCCCTATCTGTGAGTTCTTACATGCCCTCCTCCTCCTACTAGGTAACACAAAAAAGGTACACCTGGTCTATGCCTACAGTCCTCCTAAAGGAGGAGTGCTAGGGCTCTCCTCTCTCCTTGACAGCCTTAGCGCCAAGGTTGGCACAAATGAGTTACTAGTCCTTGGCGACTTTAATCTAAACTGGCTGGGCTGCAATACCCAGTAATATGAGCCACTGCTGTCTGGCCTCGCCCTCAGCCAACTCATTATGGGACCCACAAGGCTCTCCTTCTGTGGGGATAAAGGATCCCTCATCGACTGGGTGCTGAGCAACAGACCCGATAATATTGTCTCCTCAGGAACTCTCCCTGATGTTATCTTGTATCACTCTCCCACCTACTATACATGAAGTATCTCCCCTCCCAAAATCCCCTGTAATGAGGGACTACTCAAAATAATATTGATAACTACCTTGCCGACATACGACAAATGGATTGGTCACGGGTCACTGCCACAAGTGACCCCTCAGGGGCCTTCGACAACTTTTTCGCTGTCTTTACTCCCCTGCAAAACAAACACACCCCTCTCACTAAAAGGAGGGTAAGGGGCACTGTCACCAAGTGGCTCCATGGTGACCTATTTTCCCTCATGAAGCAAAAGGACAAATGCTGGGCGAGATACAAGGTCTCCCACACCAGTACTGACTTCCTTGAGTATAGGCAGCTGAGAAACTCATGAGCCATCTGCTCTGCTAAAAGTGAATTCTGTCAATCTGCCCTGCTATCCTTGGCCAGGAACCTGAGGAGCTTCTGGCAAAACATCAAAAACATGGTTGGAGGGTCCGCCAGAGCCCAGGTCACCGACATGCACATTGGCGGGGTTAGCTGCAACAACCCCCTTACAGCTGCCAATGCATTCAACTCCCTGTGCACTGACCTACCCACTCTCCCCTCCCAGTCCCCAGACCCCCAAGGCTTGAGGCCCCTCCCCTAGTGGGATAACCCCCCCAGCCTTTCTTCTACTTAAAAGCTGTCTCCGTCTTGGAGACCCAGAAGCTCCTTGCTGGTCTGTCCCTTCACACTGGGGCTGGGCATGACAGCCTTGAGCCCAAACTGCTCCGTCTGGGGACATCCATCCTAGCCTGGCCCATCACCCATATCTTCAACAATTCCTTAATCTCAGGAACCATCCCGGACATATGGAAAGTGGCCAAAGTCATCCCGCTCTTCAAACAAGGTGACCCTAAAAATCTCAAGAACTACCGCCCTATAGCAATCATGTCTGTGATCAGCAAGCTTCTCGAAAAGGTGGTTGCCTCCCAGCTCACCCACTACCTACAGAGCTATGACCTACTCTCCCCAGCATAATGGCTTCAGAAAAGGGCACAGCACCTCCACTGCCCTAGCCGTGGTCACCTCCAAGATCAGGTCTGCTGCTGATCAAGGCAAACTGACTGGAGCCATCTTCATGGCTCTTTCGAAAGCCTTTGACTGGGTTGACCATGTGCTCCTGTTCTCCACTCTCTGGTCCCTTGGCCTCCCCCCCCGCCCATGCCTGGTTCACGAACTACCTCTCTGGCAGACAGCAATACACTAACTTCAACAAGGCCCTCTCTGAACCCTTTCCGGTGAACTGTCGGGTCCCCCAGGGATCCATTCTTGGGACCATTCTGTTTTCCCTCTTCATAAATGAACTGCCCATGGCCCTGCCCCATGGGTGCTCCACCCTGTACACTGATGACCTCATCATCCTGACCAGCTCCCAGGACATCTCTGTCATCAATTCCAGGCTAAACTCCAATTTCAACCTAATTCAAACCTGGCTAAAGGACCACAAGCTAACTATCAACTTTCAAAAGACCCAGGCCATGCTCCTTGGCTCCCTAGCCAAGATAAAAGCAGTCCCTGCCCCACTCAAAATCTCTGGAGCTGATGGTTCCCTCTTACAAGTTGCAGATGCTGTCAAATACCTGGGGGTAACACTTGACCCGCAACTGGACCTCACTCTGCATATTCGCAACACATATAAGGCTACAAACTGCAAACTGGGCCTGGCATGCAGAGCAAATAACTGCCTCACCTCGGCTGCAACGACTCACCCTAGCCAGGGGGTCCTCCTGCCCATGCTCTGCTATGGCTTGTCTCCTTTGCCCATGTCCCAAAAACCAGCCTCACAAAATGGGACACCGCATACAACAAGTATGTCATTTTGCGCTTTCTGCTCCTCGCCTTATGAACCAATGTGAGCTATACTCCTGGCTTGAGTGGCTCCCTCCAGAAGAGCACCACACCTTTGTCCTAGGCAACTTCATCAACAATATTGTCAGAACTGCCACCCTTTCTGCACTCGCCATGTCCTTCTTACCTGCAACCCCCTCCTACCACTTAAGATCCAGTGACTCTCAGGTCCTCCTGGCTCCAAGAACTCGCACCCAAATGGGTGATCGGGCCTTCACCGCTTATGCACCCAGGTTGTGGAACTCTTTCCTTGCACACTCTCACTCCTCCCCCTCCCATCCCTGCTTCAAAGCCTCCCTATGGGGCTTCCTCAAATCGGCCTCCTCCAGTCTCTGCACTTAATAAACCCTTCCCCTGCACCTTCAGCCCAGACCACTCTGGCTGGCTGACTAGTTAAACATGGCTCGACTGTTTAGGAGACGAGCCTCCTGTTACTGAATGCCCCCATCCTCTGGCGAGCATGTTACTATCTGATGTATTAAATGTACTGGATCCATTCTCGGCCCAACTGTTCATAGAAAGAGAAAGTGTACTTTTCTATTTTTATGTTTTCCTAGGTCTCCCTCCTACACATTGTTATTCTTGCTTAACCCATTAACCATATCCACCTGAGGGTATGGCTCCCCTGTATGCTGTTTACTGTCATCCTTGCTGTACCATGCTGTTATCCACCTTCTGTTCTGTAATGTATATGCCTGAAGTTCTTGTATGTACCCTGAAATGCCTGATGTTCTTGTATGTACCTTGTAATCTCCCAGGTTGCACCTGAAAATAGGCACTTGGCTGTCTAGTGTGCTCACCTGGTTAACAAAAGCAAATAAATAAATGGGAGGTGCTGCTGGTAAGAGACTTCAGTCTGCCGGATGTGGATTGGAGTAACCAGGCTGCAGCCTCAGCCAGGAACAGAGACATTCTGGAAGCCCTGCAGGGGGCATGCCTAAGACAGCTGGTAGTGGTGCCCACCCAAGAGGGAGCAACTTTGGACCTGGTACTCATCAAAGGGGACAGAATTACAGATGTAAAGGTGGGGAGCTATCTGGGATCAAGCGATTATAGTATTGTGTGGTTAAATATGAGAACAATTGAAGAGTCAAACCACATGAAAGAAAGGGTCCTGGATTTCAGGCATGCCAACTTTGCAAACATGGGGGAATATCTTAGAAAATCACTGGCAGAGAAGGAGAAAAGGGGGGTGGAGAAACAATGGGAGAATCTTAAGGGAGCCATAGCAGAGGCAACAAGCCATTGCAGGGTTTTAAATAATTGATTAGCAGTTTTTTTCTTGGGACAGTGCTAACTGTACAGAAAGTATTTATATAGGTTTTCTAGAAGTGTTATGTTTGTTAAACACAATTAGGCAAGTGCTATGCATTTTCACAATGTTTTAGCACTTTTATGAGCAAAATGCTAATCAATTTTTGGAGTTAAATAAAACCCTGCATTGGATTAGGAAAGTAAGCAAAACAAAGAGAAAGACAAAAAACACTATGGTTCTCAAAGGAAGTGGCCGAGAAGGTAAGGACGAAAAGGGTGACATTCAGGAGGTACAAGGAAACACAGAGGGAAGAAGACAGGGAACTGTACATGGAAAAGCAGAGGGAGGCAGGGAAAGCAGTCAGCAGCGCAAAGGTGCAAACAGAAGAAAAAATAACCCAGCAATAACAAAAGGGGACAAGAACCTTTTCAGGTATGCTAGTGAAAGAAAAAAAGACTAAGAGTGGGATTATGAGACTAAAAAGGGAAGGAGGGAAGTGTTCAGAGGGAAGCCAAGAAAAAGCAGAAATCCTGAACAAGTATTTTTGTTTTGTATTCACAGAAGAAGGGGAAGGGGAGGGACCAAAGTTAGGTGACGGAAGCACCACTGGGAGAGAGGTGGACACCAGTCCATTTAAGGAGGAGAGAGTCTTAAAGGAACTCGCTAATCTGAAAGTGAACAAGGCAATGGAGCCGGACCTGATACATCCCAGAATATTCAGAGAACTCAGGGAGGTGCTGGCAGCACCACTGACAGCCCTGTTCAACAGTTCGCTGGAAACAGGTGTGGTACCAAAGCACTGGAGGAGGGTGAATGTAGTCCCACTCCACGAAAGTCAAGTCAGCTTTATTTCTTTAGCGCCCAATCCCAGGGGTTCTGGGCGCTTTACATCGAGGTGAAGAGAAAAACAGTTTACAGACACAATAACATTTTAAAAGAGGGTCAGAAGATTGCCAGGCATACCATAAATAATAACCATATAAAGAATTTTAATCTAAAACTCAGTAATTTAAATTAATGGACATAAAATGCTACATTAAAATGATGTGCTTTAAGGCCCCACTTAAATACTTTCATGGAGGAAGCCTCCTTTACAGATCTTGGCAGAGAATTCCACGGTATGGGTCCTGCCACTTCAAAGGCACGGTTCCCCTGAGGTCTTTAACCATTCCCTAAGGACCGTAAGAAGGCCCTCTGTGGAGGAACATAATGAGCGCACCGGGCGGACAGGTGTCAGGAGGTCCGACAGGTAGCCAGGACCTGAGCCATATAGGGCCTTATATGTGAGCAACCCCATCTTGAAAGCAATCCTCATCTAATCGGCAGCCAGTACAACTCACGCAAAACTGGCAGTTCTGGGAGAGAAAAGTGGGAGTAGGGAGGAGGCTGGCAATTATAGGCCAGTCAGCCTGACCTCAGTGGGGGGTTAATAAAATCACTACTAAAAGAAAGTTTTGTGATATATCTCGAATCCAGTGGAGCACAGGATCTGAGGCTGCATGGTTTCACAGCAGGAAGATCTTGGCAAACAAATCTGATAGATTTCATTGACTGGGTGATTAGGGAGGTGGATCGGGGGGGGTGGTGGATGTGGCCCACCTGGATTTCAGCAAAGCCTTCAACATTGTCCCACACAGGAGGCTAGTAGAAGAAACCCAGGAAAAAATTACTATCTAGGGGGCAAACAATTAGCCATCATGAACCTAAAAATGGGACCTAGGGGGTCATAGTATCCAATGACCTAAAGGTAGGGAGACAAATGTGAGAAGGTGGCAAAGAAAGACAGTAACATCCTCAGTTGCATCGGAAGAGGGATGACAAGCAGAAAGTGCAAATTGATAATCCCACTTTACAGATCCTTGGTGAGGCCACACCTGGAATACTGTGTCCAGTTCTGGAGACCCCACCTTAAAAAGGATATAGACCATCTGGAAGCTGTGCAAAGAAGAGCTACAAAGATGGCTCAGGACCTCCATCATTAACCCTATGAGACAAGACTTAAAGAATTAAACATGTACTCCCTGGAACAGAGGAGAAACAGAGGAGACATGATAGAAACCTTTAATACCTAAAGGATATCAAATCAGAACCTCTTCCAAGAAAATAAGGAGGCATGTACTAGAGGCCACAACAGACGTCCAATGGAAGGGAGATTTCAGAACAACATTAGGAAGTTTTTCTTCACTGAAAGGGTGGTGGAGCCATGGAACAGGCTGCCGCAGGAGGTCATGGATGCCAAGACAGTTAAGAAGTTCAAAATTTCTTGGGACAGACAAAGTGGAATATTGAAAAAATGGAATATATTTGGGGGGAGTAGGTCAAATAATGAGCAGACTATGTGGTTCATACAGTCCACATTTGCCTTCATGTTCTTATGTTGTAAGCTGGGCAGCCTGGGAGTGAGACCCAGGGTGTCAAATTTAGTCAAAAATTGGCTGAACGCTAGTACACAGAGGGTGGTGGTGAATGGAGTTCAGTTTAAAGAGAGAGGGGTGATCAGTGGGGCTTGGACTAGTCCTCTTTAATGTCTTCATTAGCGACATTGCAGAGGGTCTGGAAGGGAAGGTGAGTCTCTTTACAGATGACACTAAAATCTGCAACAGGGTTGACACTCCAGGAGGTGTAGAGAAAATGAGAAGGGACCAAAGCAAGCTTGAGGAGCGGTTAAGGGTGTGGCAGCTAAGAGTCAGTGCTAAGAAGTGCAAGATCATGCACTTGGGGCACAGAAATGCAGGAGAGAAGTACCCGATGGGGGGGAGGTACTGATGGCCACCAAACAGGAAAGGGACCTGCAAGTAATCCTATCTAATGATTTAAAGGTTACCAAACAATGTGAAAAGGCTGTGAGGAGAGCCAGAGGAATGCTGGGGTGCATAGGGAGAGATATCTCCCAACAGAAGGAAGGAGGTGTTGATGCCACTGTATAGAACATTGGTGAGACCCCATCTAAAGTACTGTGACCACTTCTGGAGGCCGCATCTCTGGAAGGACATAGAAAGAGTAAAAGTGGTTCAGAGAAGGGCAACAAAAATGGTGGAGGGGCTGCACCAAAAGTCATATGAGGGGAGACTGGAGGATCTCAATATGTATTCCCTAGAGGAGAGGAGGGGGGATATGATAGAGACTTTCAAATACCTCAAGGGTGTAATAAGGTACAAGGGGGTAGCATCTTTCAAAAAGAAAGGATGTTCGGGAACAAGGGGCCATGATATAAAGACAGAGGGGGTAGACTTTGAGGTAATGTAAGAAAGTATTCTTTCACGGAAAGGGTGGTGGATCCATGGAATAGCCTCCCGGCAGAGGTTGTAGGGGAAAAATGGTAGGGGAATTCAAAAATGCATGGGACAGACATAAAGAAACTCTAGCGATAGGAAAGAGAGGGTAAGCTGCAGATCATTTATGATCTGTGGTATATGAAATAGGTAGGTAAAATGGGCAGACTAGGAGGGCCAAGTGGTCCTTATCTGCCATCAAATGTTGTGTTTCTGTGAGCCCTTTAAATACCTGATGGGGGTAAACAAGGCACAAGAGGAAGTATTTTTCAGAAAAAGGTTCTCAACACAAGGGGCATGATAAGAAGCTGGGGGGTAGATTCAGGAGAGATGTGAGGAAGTATATCTCCACTGAAAGGCAAGACAAGGCAAATTGTATTTATATAGCACCCTATCCAGGGGCTCATAGCACTGTACAAAGCATAATAAAACCCAAATAACAATAAAAACATCCTAACAGATAAAATCAGGTTTTCAGATAAAATTAAAAGTCTTCTTGAACAGAAATGTTTTTAAAGAGGCTTTAAAGGCCTCCACCATGCTGGCTGCACAAAAATACAGTGGAAGAGAGTTCCACAACAATGGTGCAGCTATACCAAACTCTCTATTGCCAGATCTCTTGAGGTGAAAGGAGGGAACAACCAGCAAGCCAGCCTCGGTGGAGTGTAGTGGGTGGATAGGGCAGTATGGAACCAGGAGCTCTTTAAGGTAGTCAGGCCCCAAACCACGTAGGGCCTTGTAAGCTAACAAGCACATCTCAAAGGTGATGCACGAACTAACAGGCAGCCAGTGCAGAGCGTGCAGAACAGGAGTGACATGATCCCTTATTGAGGTACCTATCAACATCCTGGCGGCAGCATTCTGCGGTAGCTGTAGTCAACGCATCAGTCCTCCAGACAGCCCTGGGAAAGAGTGGTGAATCTCTGGAACAGTCTTCCAGCAGACATGCTGGGGATAAAAAACAGTGGTGGGGTTCAAGAATGCATGAGATAGGCATAAGGAAATCTTAGGGAATGGGAAGGGGGATGAATGGGCCATAGATCAAGTAGGATCTCTGGTGATACTATAGGTAGGGAAAATGGGCAGACTAGGTGGGCCAAGCGGTCCTTATCTGTAGGCAAATTTTGTTTCATAGAGTGAAATGTTTTTCCAAGTCCCCATGAAGACTGTTCGGCTTGTGGAAATGTCCATGTTGAAGATCAAGGCTTCTATATTGAAAAGGTTAGCACAATGCTAACATGAATAGCACCACACTAACAGGAAACAGCATGCCCCAACAGGGTGGGGGCCATATTAAGAGGGCCCTTTAATGCAGAGTGGCTAGTGCAATTGCACTAAATACACCACTGCTCCCATGCAAATGATGGAGCCCTCTTGCACAGAGGGCACAGTGGTATATGTAGGGGATTTTGGCAACACTGTAAGGCTGCTGAGGCAGCACTGTTTTATGCTTGCAAAATCCTCCCTTTATCAACATGCGCAGTGGTGCATGAATCCCTTCCTCCACTGCAGCACTAGTGCCAGCAACAACCTCCCCATCCAACTCCAATCTCCATAGTAAGAACAAAAAGTGCTCTGGTAGTCTAGTGGCACCCCCCTGCTTCAGTCCACATTGTGATATAAACAAATTCTCTGTGGCAGTCCAGTGGTATCCCGTGTCTTGCCTAATCCCCATTGTATAATGAATAAATTCCCTGGCAGTCCAAAAATGGGCAAAAACAAACTGCACAATGGTCCAATTAGAAATATACAGAACTTACTTTATTGAAATCAATAGGCTGCAATCAACAGTGGTACCCCTCCTCCTGCCCAGTCCCCATTGTATGATGAATAAATTCCCTGGTAGTCCAGTGGTACCCCATCCTGCCCGGTCCCCATTGTATGATCAATAAATTCCCTGGTAGTCCAGTGGTACCCCCTCCTGCATAGTCCCTATTACATGATGAATAAATTCCCTGGTAGTCCAGTGGTACCCCCTCCTGCCAAGTCCCCATTGTATGATGAATAAATTCTCTGGTAGTCCAGTTGTACCCCCTCCTGCCCAGTCCCCATTGTATGATGAATAAATTCCCTGGTAGTCCAGTGGTACCCCCCTCCTGCCCAATCCCCATTATGTGATGAATACATTCCCTGGTAGTCAAGTTGTACCTCACTCCTGCCTGATCCCTGTTGTATAACAAATAAATTCCCTGGCAGTCCAGTGCTACCCCCCACCAAATCTCTGTTATATAATGAATAAATTCCCTGGCAGTCTAGTGCTACCCCCCCAACCAATCTCTGTTATATAATGAATAAATTCCCGCAGTCCAGCGCTACCCCCACCCAATCTCTGTTATATAATGAATAAATTCCTGGCAGTCCAGTGCTACCCCCCCACCCAATCTCTGTTATATAATGAATAAATTCCATGGCAGTCCAGTGCTACCCCCACCCAATCTCTGTTGTATAATGAATAAATTCCCTGGCTGTCCAGTGCTACCCTCCACCCAATCTCTGTTATATAATGAATAAATTCTCTGGCAGTCCAGTGCTACCCCCCCACCCAATCTCTGTTATATAATGAATAAATTCCCTGACAGTCCAGTGCTACCCTCCACCCAATCTCTGTTGTATAATGAATAAATTATACAGTGTCAGTGGCTCAGCAAGTAGCACACTTGCCTCTGAGGCTGGGAGATCAGAAGGCTGTGGGTTCTATCTCCACACCAGGCACTTGGGCTAAATTCCAATACTGGCACTGTAGTGCAGCATGAGGGGGGTGCTGCACTCCTGAGGTGCCGTCTTTTGGATGAGACATTAAACCAAGGTCCCATCTGCCTGTTCCGGTGGTAGTTCAGGTGGATGTTAAAGATCCCATGGCACTTCTCGAAAAGAGCAGGGGAATTTCCCCAGTGCCCTGGCTAAATTTCCCCCAAGTCACTTAAAATACCACTAACAGCTTAATCTGGTTCAAGGTCAGTTGTCATTCATCTGTATCCCCCTCTCCCGGGTTGTGCCTGAAAATAGGGATTTGTCTAGTGCACTTACTCGGACAACAAAAACTAAATAAAATAAATAAATACATTTCTTGGTAGTCCAGTGGTAACCCCACTCCCACATGATCCCTGTTGTGATATGAATAAATTCCCTGATAGTCCAGTGCTACCTCCCTCCTGCATCTGAATGGGGTAGGGGCCATATTCAGGGGCCCTTGATAACAGTCACCCACTGGGACTGCAAGGCAACACTGGGAGGCAGTGTAGAGCTGTGTTTCTATACCCAGGTGAGAATCCCGCAACTTGCACTTACTTTGTGACCTTAAACAAGGTATTTAGTACACTCAAAGGTAGTATATTGGAGATGCAGGGCTTGATTATTAATGAGCCCCTAGATTGGCACATCATGCACTGAACTGCTACCTGTGGCAAACATGGGTGCACCAGGGACCTTACACAGGATTTTGGAAGAATGGGGTCCCGTCGCCAAAATCCCAGAGTTTGCCACAAGCCAATCCATGCACTGAACAAATGATGCATGGGAGGGGAATGCTGAAAGCTATGGGATAGGCTTGTGGCAGGAGTGGCCAGTGATGGCGACCCTCTGACCAGTCACCCAGGTGGCTGATGGGTTGGGATGGATGGGTGATGCCTCACAGGAGGTGGGATGGGTTGGGATTGGGGGCTGGCAACAGCCCTTGACTGGCCAAGTGCATGGCCATCACCAGAAAGTATAAGTCCAGGTGAGGGGGTAGCCACACCAGTCCCACCACGGGAGTGGGGGCTTGGAGGATTCCTACTTGTTACAGACCATTGACTGCTCCAGTGGTGATCTGGCAGGTGTCAGAGGTCATGAGGGTGCCTTCATTGGGGGCACTGGGTCACCCCGCACCCAGTGACAGCTCTGGGAGTGGCACATGAGATGTTAGACCAGCTCTGGGCTGCTCTAACAGCAGGATCCGTGCACCCATTGGGAGGGCTACCAAAATTCCACTGTAGGGGATACTGCAGCACTGCCCCAGCATAAACCCCATTCTGCCATGGCACTGGTGCGGCTGTCACAAGGATGGTGCAAGCTCAGTTGCTGCAGGCGGTCCCTCCAGTGGTGCAGGGTGTCTTACAAAATCAGGACTGGCACCAGGTGTGGCACACAGAGCCCTTTGCACCATTTCTCCTTGAGGCAAGCCCCTTGTGCCAGTCCTGATCTTTTGAAACATTGGACCTGCAATTTGTAAGAAGTGCAATGTGAAGGATCTGTAAATGAAGCAAGTAGAGAGCAAGTGTCCAAACTGTGTGGTTTCAGTGTAATGCATCATGAGTGTGCAAATCTTTGTGTGAGGCAGGCTGATAAGGCATCACCAGAGCAATCATGCCTGAAAACAGGCATCTTCATTCATTGCAGTTTAGCCAGAGAATGACAAACTACAGATCTATGATTCATCCTGTTGTGATTCCTCAGTGTAGTGCAGTCACTGTCTCCGCATTTAACATCTCTCTCTCTCTCTCTTTTTCTTCTTGACTTCAGTCCCATTTCTGTTCTGTCCAGCCCATCTGGTGGGCAGATCTGTACTTGAACTGCATTCCAAGATGCAACTGAGCCAGTACTGGGTTTTGATCCTTAGACCAAGAGTTCCCTTGTCAGTTGTCAGCAGATCTCTTTAATCAGCTAAAACGGAAATCTCAGTTAGCTGAGCTAGAAAATGGTGATGTCTCTCATTTGACTTCAAGTTATCACCACTAGAGGGCCCCCAAGTACATGGCATTTCACTGACATCTTTTTTATATTCAGCATCTTAACAGATAACAATGTTTCTTTGCCCATGTAATGGTTCGCAGCCTATAAAGAACTTTGGGACACAGTGTGTATGAGCAATGCTTTAGAAAACTAAATTTCTCTCCTGCCATGTAGCTGAACTATGCACAACGTAACATTTACTAACAAGTGTGGATCAAACAGAATGTGTTGGGAAGTCCTAGCTCCTTTATTACATAACAACATGAGACATGGCAGGTGATGACTTGAGGCAATAGTCCATCTTGCCTGTCTCCTCTTATCACAGCAGTGTGTAACCATTCCCTCCCTTTCCACTCATTTACTTGTCTACCTATTCTTGAATGTATTCATTGGAGGACTAATGATCAAAATATTCTGGTGCTGAGTTACATGTATTAATCACCCTCTGCATAAAGAAGTGTCTCCTTTGATCTGTTCTAAAATATTCACCCATTAGTTGAAAATCATGACTCCTAGTAAAAAAAAAAAAAAACCTTTGCTTTAGTTTTCAGTGTAACTTTTTTAGCATATAAAGTATGGGTAGGGATGTCTAATGTTTCTTTTAGACACACCCGGGGTGTGTGATGCCTCATAAACCCTGGAGTGCAGCTTGAGGAGGTTTATCAAGCATCACACACCAAGGGTGTGTATAAAACCCGGTATACTTACCCTATCCTGTAGCTCACTATCCCAACAACCAGTACCGCAGTTAGTATTGCCCAATAGATGGGATATCCCGATGGTAGTAAACCTGACAGTAGTCCTCCCAACATGGTAAGGTAGCAGATGTAATGGAATGCTACCTTACCCCTTCTACAGTACGGGAAAGGATGACTGGATGGGGTTGCTGGTCGAGTTGCCCTGGTGGTGTGGAGGGGTAAACCACCAGTAGGTCAGCCAGTGTTCTGTGTGTGATCCGGGTTCTGGTCTGGCTCACATCGTTTTACACACTGCACCCCCATCCCTACTTAACATTTTACTCCAGGGTCCGCTCCCCCTTGGAGTTAGATATTTTAGTTATGGGGGTGTGTGGGGGTGCAGGGGGCACAACCTCCCCGCATTGTAACTCATGGAATATGTTGCCATGTTGCCTGACATTACTTTGGGCAAGTGGTGCTGTGAGATTTCTGGATTTTGCCCATCTGGACTCGGTATCCTGAGCATCAGGATATCGAGTTTCTAGATAATGTAGTATATCCTAAAACCCATTATACCACTACATTGTGTTATATAATTATGACTTTACTGACTTCCAGTTCGTTGTGCACACTGGCTTGTAGTGCCTGGTACTGAGCACTGAGTATTTTCTGTTTCCCAGCCCCACGGCCTGTCATGGGTCAGGAATACATTTTAAATTCTTGCCTTGAGCTCTTTGAAGTCAACTTTTAGCTCCATTGCCTGCCCTGGAGTGCAGGACCAACCAAATACAGCATTTTTGGTGGTCAGTAGCAGTTTCAGCGTTCAGTGTTGGTTTTTGGTAGTCATGGTCAATGGTTTTCACAGGGCACACTCACACCGGTGTCTGTTGATTGACAGCTCTTAGCTGTCTTGTGCTTGCTGTTGTAACTGGCTAGTCACATGGCAAATTACAGCATGATTATTTGGGTATAACGTGCGTGTAATCACGCCTAGTCAGTAACTATATCCTGATTATTTATGGCTTGATATATCAAAATCATTTCTCCACTCATTCTCCTTCTCTCAAGGCTAAATAGGCCCAATTCCATCATCTTCTCCTCTTAATGTAACCCCTTCATACCCCTCACTCATCTCGTGGCTCATGGGTCTTCTACGCATTTTCACTAATCTGATAGTCTCCCCACTGACCAGGTACCTAAAACTGCCCACAAAATTCCAGGTGCAGCCTAACCAGCAAATGATCATTATCACTCACTCATAAATCTCTCTCATTTACTGATACTTTTAGCTTCTGATTATTTAAACTGTATGTCTTGCACTTGTTATTTTTTCCCCAAAATGCATCGCCACATATTTCTCTTCATTGAAGCACATATCTTAAAATTTTGTCCACTCATTAAGACTTTCCAGATTAACAGGCAAATGAATGTTTTGGCATTTGAGACCTCTAAGCCTCTTTCTCATTCCTGACAAATCGAGGCCTAGGGCCTGTTGCTGGATTGCAGTTGCTGAAGTAAATTGGTTGCAAGGACATTCTCTGCACCCCCAAATAACAGTGCAAGTGCATGAACATGGAGGCTGGAACCACAAAATGAGACTTTCCAAGCACATTGTGACCTACTCAGGACATTTCATGTTCTGCTGTACACACCTAGTGTAGCGGGCAGTAAGTGTGCACAGACAAAAGAGGCTGCCAGCAGAGGCTGGTAGTGAGTGGTTTCCACTGGACCCAAAACAGCTTATGGGTCAGGGAGTAGGGCCCACTGGACTCCAAAACAGGTCACAGATCAGAGAGGGGACTCACTGTCCACTAATTATAAGAAGTTGGGCATTCAGTGAGGGTGGACAGTGGGTCCTCTTCTGCTCCCTGCTTGATCACTATGGACTGGTATCCACTGGGGCCACTAGACCATGGACTGCTTGGCACAATGGGATGTGTAGGAGAGGAGACTATTAGACTGTCATAGAATGCTTGAAATGGGGGAGGAGGGCTCTAGATTGGACCAATGTTTTTGTATCCTGTGTGGTAGATGCAGCTCTACTTTGTAGCACTGACATGTGTCTATGTTGTACCATATCTATGGACTGTCACTAAAATGTTAACAGCTGCTAACATCTGGATCATTGATTTGCATTGCTTGCAGGGTGTTGAGAACAACAATCACCATGGTGAGCAAATTAGCCCACGTTGTGCCACCAACAGCTGTGACTCAGCATCAGGCCTCAGTGTTCTCAGTTCTTGAGTGAGCCATGAATTATCCTAAGAATGGCATCATCAGCACTACTTATCACATTGTGTTATCTGTGTTCTGTGCTGTATGGTGGCCCTGAAGTGCCAAACACAAACAAAAAAGCAAAACACAATCAAGCTAGTAAAGCAAAAACCAAATAAAATGCAAATAAACAAGGAAAAGCAACAAAAACAAATGGGAAGTGTGATGCACAAAAATAAAGCAACTGAATAAAGTCAAATGTAACGTACAAACAAAAGAAAATGACAAAAAATACAAACCAAAACAGCAAAATGCTTCTAAAATGATGAATTAAAATAAAACCTTAGGACAATAAAAAAAGAACAAAATTAGTGCAACTGAAAAGTGATTGCAAACAAACAAAAAAGCACAGCACAATCAAAAAGTGAATTCAAACAAAAAGCACAGCACAACTAAAAAGTGAATGCAAACAAAAGCACAGCACAACTAAAAAGCAGATGTAAACAAAAAGAACAACACAACTAAAATGTAAATGTAAACAAAAAACAGCACAATTAAAAAGTGAATGTAAAAAAGCACAGCACAACTAAAAATGAATGCACACAAAATAACAGCACAACTAAAAAGTGAATGCAAACAAAAGCACAGCACAACTAAAAAGCAGATGTAAACAAAAAGAACAACACATCTAAAATGTAAATGTAAACAAAAAACAGCACAATTAAAAAGTGAATGCAAAAAGCACAGCACAACTAAAAATGAATGCACACAAAAGAACAGAACAACTACAAAGTGAATGTAAACAAAAAAGCACAACACAAATACAAAGTGAATGTAAACAAAAAGCACAGCACAACTAAAAAGTGAATGCATTCAAAAAAATGCAACACAACTAAAAGGTGAATGCAAATAAAAAGCACTGCACAAATAAAAAGTGAATGTAAACAAAAAGCACAGCGCAAATAAAAAAGTGCAAACAAAAAACACAGCACAACTAAAAAGCAAATGTAGACAAAAAGCACAACACAACCACAAAGTGAATGCAGACAAAAACCACAGCACAAATAAAAGGTGAAATCAAACAAAGCACAGCACAACTAAAAAGTGAATACAGACAAAAAGCACAGCAGAACTAAAAAGTGAATGCAGACAAAAAGCACAGCATAACTAAAAAGTGAATGCAGAAAAAGCACAACACAACTAAAAAGTGAATACAGACAAAAAGCACAGCAGAACTAAAAAGTGAATGTAGATAAAAAGCACAGCATAACTAAAAAGTGAATGCAAACAAAGGCACAGCACAACTAAAAAGTGAATGCACCTCGATGTCAGCTTTCCTTAGAGTGTATGGCAGGTGGCAGGAGCTGTGGCTCATTATAGTGAATGCAGACAAAAAAACAGCACAATTAAAAGTGAATGCAGACAAAAAGCACAGCACAACTAAAAAGCGAATACAGACAAAAAGCACAGCAGAACTAAAAAGTGAATGCAGACAAAAAGCACAGCATAACTAAAAAGTGAATGCAAACAAAGGCACAACACAACTAGAAAGTGAATGCAGACAAAAAGCACCACACAACTAAAAAGTAAATGCAAACAAAAAAGCACAGTACAACTTAAAAAGTCAAGGCAGACAAAAAGTAAAATTTCCCACAGCAACCACGCCATTCTGTGCCACAGGTGTGACAACACATTTTGGGCAGGATGTGAAAAATGACAGCTGTACTGTTCATAAGGAGGTGTGAAAAAATGGTAATGTTGAAAATCTGGAGTGAAAATATTAAAAATTGGCAAAGTTATGAGTGTGCTTAGAAACTGTACAACGCATGCTTGACCGCAGTCATTTCTTGGAATTTTTTCACAACATTAGCAACATGGGTTTTGAGACCCCCACCTCATGAACAGTGGCACTGTCATTAAGTTAATCAGTCCTGAAAGGTGTTTCTGCGCAGTGACCGCGAAATCACCTTTTAGGACTGAATAACAAAATGACAGTGACATGTTCATTAGGTGGGTTCCCAAGATCCCCATGTTGAAAATTTGGGTCCACAATTCCTAAAAATGGCTGAGATATCAACCTAAGTTGAAACCCCCCATTGACTCCCATTATATAGCTCTTATCAATTCCTCACTTTGCAGTTCAGCTTTGAAGAGTGCAGGCGTGTCCTGGTCCAGAGAAGATCACTGCTTTCAGCCTCCAGAGGGTAAGTATTAGTGAGCAGGGTGGTGCAGGGAGGTGCCTGCTTAGTGTGAGAGGGGAGGTGGGAGGAAGGAATGGGGAGACGACAGTGGACTGTTTTCATTTTTACAGGTAAACAAAACCCCAAAACAAAAAGACGCTGAGAGACAGTTTTATTTTTACATATTTAAAAATTTTGGCACACTGGGTGGGCTCCCAGTGTGCCACAATAGTGAATGGGGGCATGCTGACACAGGGTTTGGGCACTCTGATGTCAGCAGATTACAGATGGGTTTTGGGGGGGAGCATCCGACACTGGGAGTGAGCATCCCAGTGTTGGAAACATTTTGGCACACTGGGGTGGGCTCCCAGTGTGCCACGTTAATGGAGAAAGGGAGGGGGGACATGTGCAGACATGGGGATTGGGCTCCTCAATGTCAGCTTTCCTTAGAGTGTATGGCAGGTGGCAGGAGCTGTGGCTCATTACTTGTTTCACCAGGAAAGGCACATAGAATGAACAAGTTGTTGGCAGAGCAAGGGCCAGGGATGGAGTGCTGGGCAGCAGGAGCAGACAAGGTTGTGAGGGAGGGGGGAGGTGCCACTGCAGTGACAAAACTGTGATTGCAGCGGCAGATTTGTTTCAACTCCTTGGCTGGCTTTGAAACTGCTGTCATCGGCAGCTTCCATCTTCATTAGTTGCTTAGGGACTTGCCCAGTAAAGCGTCCACTGCACTGGCCACAACACTGACACACCATTGAAATGTGGTACTCTTGTAAGATTTTCTTGCACATGTGCACAAGCAAACATAAAAAGTGAATGTAAACAAAAAAGACAGCACAAGTGAATGTAAACAGAAAAACACAGCAAAACTAAAAAGTGAATGCCAAAAAGCACAGCAAAACAAAAAAGTTAATGCAAACAAAAAAGCACAGCACAACTAAAAAGTGAATGTAAACAAAAAAGGACAACACAACTAAAAGGAGTATGTAAAAAAATACAGCATAACGAAGAAGTGAATGCAAACAAAAAGCACAGTTCAACTAAAAAGTGATTTCAAACAGAAAAGCACAGCACAACTAAAAAGTGAATGCAGACAAAAAGCACAGCACAAGTAACAGGTGAAATCAAACAAAGTACAGCACAACTAAAAGATGGATGTAAACAAAAAGCACAACACAACTAAAACATGAATGTAAAAAAACCCACAAGATTAAAAAGTGAATGCAAACAAAAAAGCAGAGCACAACCAAAAATTGAATGATGACAAAAAGCACAGCACAACTAAAAGGTGAATGCAAACAAAAAACACAGCACAACTAAAAAGTGAATGCAGACACAAAACGCAGCACAACTAAAAGTGAAAGAAAACAAAAAGCACAACACAACTAAAATGTGAATGCAAACAAAAAAGCACAGGACAACAAAAACAATATAAACAAGCACAGCAGAACATAAGAGTGTATGTAAGCAAAAAAAACAGCACAACAAAAAGTGAATGCAGACAAAAAACACAGCACAACTAAAAGTGAAAGCAAACAAAAAGCACAACACAACTAAAATGTGAATGCAAACAAAAAAGCACAGGACAACAAAAACAATATAAACAAGCACAGCAGAATGTAAGAGTGTATGTAAGCAAAAAAACAGCACAACAAAAAGTGAATGCAAACAAAGAGTACAGCACAACTAAAAATGAATGCACACAAAAGAACAGCACAACTACAAAGTGAATGTAAACAAAAAAGCACAACACAAATACAAGGCAAATGTAAACAAAAAGCAGAACACAACTAAAAAGTGAATGCATACAATAGAACACAACAAATTAAAAGGTGAATGCAAAGCAAAAGCACATCACAACTAAAAAGTGAATGCAAACAAATAGCGCAGCACAACAAAAAGGTGAATGCAAACAAAAAGCATAGCATAACTAAAAGGTGAATGCAAACAAAAAGCACAGCACAAATAAAAAGTAATTGCAAATAAAAAAACAGCACAACTAAAAAAGTGAATGCAGACAAAAAGCACAACACAACCAAAATGTGAATGCAGATAAAAAATACAGCACAAGTAAAAGGTGAAATCAAACAAAGCACTGCACAACTAAAAGGTGGATGTAAACAAAAAGCACAGCACAACTAAAAAGTGAATGTAAACAAACTGCACTGCACAACTAAAAAGTGAATGTAAACAAAAAGCACAACATGACTAGAAAGTTAATTTAAACATAAAGTACAGTACAACCAAAAAGTGAATGTAAACAAAATGCACAGCACAACTAAAATGTGAATGTAAACAAAAAAGAACAGCACAACTAAAAAGTGAATGTAAACAAAAAGCACAGCACCTCCAAAAAGTGAATGCAAACAAAAAAAAACACAGCACCACCAAAACGTGAATGCAGCCAAAAGGTACAGCACCACTAAAAAGTGAACATAAACAAAAAAAGCACAGCACCACCAAAAACTTAATACAGGCAAAAGGTACAGCACAACTGAAAAGTGAATGCAAACAAAAAAGCACAGCACAACTAAAAAGCAAATGCAGATAAAAAGCACAACACAAAGAAAAAAAGGTGAATGCCAACAAAAAACACATTACAACAAAATGGTGAATGCAAACAAAAGTACAGCACAACTAAAATGTGAATGTAAACAAAAAGCACAGCATAACTTAAAAGAGAATGCAATCAAAGAACCACAGCACAAGTAAAAAGTGAACACAAAAAAGCACATCACAACTAAAAGAAGTATGTAAAAAAACACAGCAGAACGAAGAAGTGAATGCAAACAAAAAGCACAGTGGAACTAAAAAGTGATTGCAAACCAAAAAAGCACAACACAATTAAAAAGTGAATGCAAACAAAAAAGCACAGGACAACACAATAACAATGCAAACAAGCACAGCACAACTAAAGAGTGCATGTGAGCAAAAACACAGCACAACAAAAAGTGTATGCAAACAAAAAGCACAGCACAACTAAAAATGAATGCACAAAAAAGAACAGCAAAACTACAAAGTAAATGTAAACAACAAAGCACAACACAAATACAAGGCAAATGTAAACAAAAAGCACAGCACAACTGAAAAGTAAATGCATACAAAAAAAGCAACATAACTAAAAGATGAATGCAAACAAAAAGCACAGCACAACTACAAAGTGAATGCAAATAAAAAGCACCGCACAAATAAAAAGTGATTGCAAACAAAAAAACACAGCACAACTAAAAAGTGACTGCAGACAAAAAGCACAACATAACCAAAAAGTGAATTCAGACTAGAACCACAGCACAAGTAAAAGATAAAATCAAACAAAGCACCGCACAACTAAAAGTTGGATGTAAACAAAAAGCACAGCACAACTAAAAAGTGAGTGTAAACAAACTGCACAGCACAACTAAAAAGTGAATGTAAATAAAAAGCACAACATAACTAAAAAGTTAATTTAAACATAAAGCACAGTCCAACTACAAAGTGAATGTAAACAAAAAAAGCACAGGACCACCAAAAAGTGAATGCAGCCAAAAGGTACAGCACAGCTAAAAAGTGAATTCACCCCAAAAAAGCACAGCACCACCAAAAAGTGAATACAAGCAAGAGGTACAGCACAACTAAAAAGTGCATGCAGACAAAAAGCACAACACAACCAAAAAGTGAATGTCAAAAAAAGCACAGCACAACAAAATGATGAATGCAAAGAAAAGCACAGCACAGCTAAAATGTGAATGTAAACAAAAAGCACAGCACAACTAAAAAGTAAATGCAAAAAAGCACAGCACAACTAAAAGTATGTAAAAAACACAGCACAACAAAGAGGTGAATGCAAACAAAAAGCACAGTTCAACAAAAAAGTGATTGCAAACAAAAAAGCACAACACAACTAAAAAGTGAATGCAGTCAAAAAGCATAACACAACTAAAAAGTGAATGCAGACTAAAAGCACAGCACGAGTAAAATGTGAAATCAAACAAAGCACAGCACAACTAAAAGGTAGATGTAAACAAAAAGCACAACACAACAAAGTGAATGCAGACAAAAAGCACAGAACAACTAAAAAGTGAATGCAAAGAAAAGCAGAGCGCAACTAAAAATTGAATGTAATCCAAAAGCACAGCACATTTCAAAAGTGAATGCAAACAAAAGCAAAGCAGAACACAACAAACTAAAACAAATGTAAGCAGAAAGCACAACACAACTAAAAAGTGAATGTTAAATAAAAAAGTACAACACAACTAAAGATGAATGCAATAAAAAGTATAGCACAACTAAACAGTGAATGCAAACAAAGGCACAGCACAACTAAAATGTTAATGTAAATGAAAAGCACAACACAACTAAAAAGTAAATACAAACAAAAAGCACAGCACACCTAAAAAATTAATGTAAACAAAAAGCACAGCACAATTAAAAGTGAATGTAAACAAAAAAGCACAGCACCACCAAAAAGTGAATGCAAACAAAAAAATGAACAGCACCACCAAAAAGTGAATGCAGCCAAAAGGTACAGCACAACTGAAAAGTGAATGCAACCAAAAAAGCACAGCACAACTAAAATCAAATGCAGACACAAAGCACAACACAACCAAAATGTGAATGCCGACAAAAAGCACAGCACAATAAAATGGTGAATGCAAACAAAATCACAGCACAACTAAAACGTGAATGTAAACAAAAAGCACAGCACAACTAAAAAGTGAATACAACCAAAAAAGGACAGCACAACTAAAAAGTAAATGCAAAAAAGCACATCACAACTAAAAGGAGTATGTAAAAAAACACAGCCCAACAAAGAAGTGAATGCAAACAAAAAGCACAGTGCAACTAAAAAGTGATTGCAAACAAAAAAGCAAACCACAACTAAAAAGTGAATGCAGTCAAAAAGCACAACACAACTAAAAAGTGAATGCAGACAAAAATCACAGCACAAGTAAAATGTGAAATCAAACAAAGCACAGCACAACTAAAACTGAATGTAAACCAAAAGCACAGCATGATTAAAAAGTGAATGCAAACAAAAGCAAAGCAGAACTAAAAAAATGTAAACAGAAAGCACAGCACAACTAAAAAGTGAATGTTAACCAAAAATGTATAACACAACTAAAGATGAATGCAATAAAAAGTATAACACAACTAAACAGTGAATGCAAACAAAAGCACAGCACAACTAAAAAGTCAATGTAAACAAAAAGCACAACACAAATAAAAAGTAAATACAAACAAAAGGTACAGCACAACAAAAAAGTTAATGCAAACAAAAAAGTACAGCACATCTAAAAAGTGAATACAAACAAAAAGCACAGCACAACTAAAATGTGAATGTAAACAAAAAAGGACCGCACAACTAAAAGGAGTATGTAAAAAAACACAGCACAACAAAGAAGTGAATGGAAACAAAAAGCACAGCACAACTAAAAAGCGATTGCAAATCAAAAAAGCACAACACAATTAAAAAGTGAATGCAAACAAAAAAGCACAGGACAACACAAAAACAATGCAAACAAGCACACTACAACTAAAGAGTGCATGTAAGCAAAAACACAGCACAACAAAAAGTAAATGCAAACAAAAAGCACAGCACAACTAAAAATAAATGCACAAAAAAGAACAGCACAACTACAAAGTGAATGTAAACAACAAAGAACAACACAAATACAAGGCGAATGTAAAAAAGCACAGCACAACTAAAAAGTAAATGCATACAAAAAAATGCAACACAACTAAAAGGTGAATGCAAACGAAAAGTATAGCACACTAAAAAGGGAATGCAAATAAAAAGCACCGCACAAATAAAAAGTGATGGCAAGCAAAAAAAACAGCACAACTAAAAAGTGAATGCAGAAAAAAAGCACAACATAAACAAAAAGTGAATGCAGACAAGAACCACAGCACAAGTAAAAGATGAAATCAAACAAAGGACTGCACAACTAAAAGCTGGATGTAAACAAAAAGCACAGTACAACTAAAAAGTGAATGTAAACAAACTGCACAGCACAACTAAAAAGCAATAGGAGGGCTGACTTTGGCAAGATGGGAGAGTGCCTCAGAAAAGCACTAGCAAACAGGCTAGAAGGAGGTGTGGAGCAACAATGGGGAATCATCAAAACTGCCATCACAGAGGCAACACGCCTTTGTGTGAAGCAAATAAACAAATCAAAATGAAAGAAAAAGCCACTATGGTTCTCAAAAGAGGTGGCTGTGAAAGTCAGGAAGAAAAAGATAGCATTCTGGAAGTATAAGGAAACACAGAAGGAGCAGGACAGAGAGCTGTACCAGTTAAGGCAGAAGGAAACAGGGAGAGAAGTCAGAATAGCAAAGGCCCAAACTGAGGAAAAGATAGCCAACTCAGTTAAGAGGGGGGATAAAACCTTTTATAGGTACATCAGCGAGCGTAGAAAGACAAAGGGAGGGATAGTGAGATTGAATAGAATGAACGGTGGGTGGGCAGAGGGGGGCAGTGAAAAAGCAGGGATACTGAATGAATATTTCTGCTCAGTATTCACAAAAGAGGAGGGGGAAGTGCCTAATCCAATAACAGAAGCACTCTTGATAGGGGGTCGATCCCAGTCCTTTCACAGAAGAAAGGGTTCTGCAAGAACTCCTAAAACTGAAGGTGGACAAAGCAATGGGCCCTGATGGAATTCACCCCAGAATTTGAAAGAATTAAGGGAGGAACTAGTGAAACCACTGGCTACTCTTTTTAATAAATCATGGGAGGATGTGTGGTACCCAAGGACTGGAGGAAGGCAGATGTGATTCCCCTTCATAAAAGTGGGACCAAGACAGAGGCAGGAAACTACAGACCTGTCAGTCTGATGTCTGTGGTAGGGAAAGTGATGGAGTCATTTCTGAAGGAAAGAATAGTTGAGTACCTAGAGGCCAGTGGAGCACAGAACCCAAGGCAGCTTGGGTTCACAGCGGGAAGGTCATGTCAGATGAATCTAATAGATTTCTTTGACTGGGTGACCAAAGTAGTAGACCAGGGAGGGGCTGTGGACATGGCCTACCTAGACTTTAGCAAGGCATTTGACACAGTCCCACACAAAAGATTAATAGTCAAATTAACCAGCCTGGGAGGGGTCCCAGGGTGGTAGCCTGGAAAACATTGGCTGGACAACAGGACACAGAAGGTAATTGTAAATGGAGTCCACTTGGAAAGAGGGGTTACTAGTGGGCACCGAGGGTTCAGTATTGGGTCCAGTCCTTTTAATGTCTTCTATCAGTGACATTGCAGAGGGACTGAAGGAAAAGTATGCCTTTGCAGATGACACAAAGATCTGCAACAGGGTTGAAACACAAGGAGGCGGAAAGGATGAAAAGGACTTGGCAAGGTTGGAGGAATGGTCAAGTATGGAAGCTAGGATTCAATGCAAAGAAGTGCAAAATAATGCACCTGGGAAACAAAACCCAGGGGAAGAATACACAATGGGGGGGAGGTAGTAACAACAACAAAAAAGGAAAGAGACCTGGGGGTAATCAGATCAGATGACCTTAAGGTTAGCAAACAATGTGAGAAGGCAGTAGGGAGGGCTGGGGGTATACTGGGATGTATAGGGAGAGGCATCAGCAGCAGAAAACAGGAAGTTGTTATTCCTCTGTACAGACAGTTGGTGAGACCCCATCTGGAGTACTGTGTCCAGTTCTGGAGACCCCTTCTCTGCAAGTACATAGACAGCATAGAGTTAGTCCTGAGGAGGGCAACTAAAATGGTGCAGGGTCTGCAAGAGAAGCCATATGAGGAGAGACTAAAGGAGCTTAATATGTATACCCTTGAGGAAAGAAGGGAGAGGGGGGACATGATAGAAACTTTTAAGTACCTCAGTGGAATCAACAAAGTCCAAGAGGGTAGCATCTTTCAGAAAAAGAGACTTGCAAGAACAAGGGGACACAATTTAAAGATAGAAGGAGGGTGGTTCAGGGGCAATGTGAGGAAGTATTATTTCACAGAGAGAGTAGTGGATGCATGGAACAGCCTTCCTGAGGAGGTTGTGGGGTCTAAAACTGTGGGAGAATTCAAGAATGCATGGGACAGACATAAGGCAATTCTTGTGGGGGGTAGGAAGAAATAGGCTGTTGGTTAACTAGGATCTGCGGCCTATCCTGTAGGTAGGGAAATGGGCAGACTAGATGGGCCAAGCGGTCCTTATCAGCCATCAAAGTCTATGTTTCTATGTTTCACAGCACAACTAAAAAGTAAATGCAAAAAAGCACAGCAAAACTAAAACGAGTATGTAAAAAACACAGCACAACAAAGAGGTGAATGCAAACAAAAGCACAGTTCAACAAAAAAGTGATTGCAAACAAAAAGCACAGTACAACAAAAATGTGATTACGAACAAAATTAGCATAACACAACTAAAAAGTGAATGCAGTCAAAAAGCATACACAACTAAAAAGTGAATGCAGACAAAAAGCACAGCACAAGTAAAATGTGAAATCAAACAAAGCACAACACAACTAAAAGGTGAATGTAAACAAAAAGCACAACACAACAAAGTGAATGCAGACAAAAAGCACAGCACAACTAAAAAGTGAATGCAAACAAAAGTACAGCACAACTAAAAAGTGAATGTAACCCAAAAGCACAGCTCAAAAGTGAATGGAAACAAAAACAAAGCAGAACAAAAAACCAAAAACAAATGTAAGCAGAAAGCACAGCACAACTAAAAAGTGAATGTTAAATAAAAAAGTACAACACAACTAAAGATCAATGCAATAAAAAGTATAGCACAACTAAATAGTGAATGCAAACAAAGGCACAGCACAACTAAAATGTTAATGTAAATAAAAAGCAAAACACAGCTAAAAAGTAAATACAAACAAAAAGCACAGCACAACTAAAAAGTTAATGTAAAGAAAAAGCACAGCACTATTAAAAGTGAATGTAAACAAAAAAGCACAGCACCACCAAAAAGTGAATGCAAACAAAAAAAAAACACACAGCACAACTAAAAAGTGAATGCAACCAAAAAAGCACAGCACAACTAAAAATCAAATGCAGACACAAAGCACAACACAACCAAAACATGAATGCAAAAAAGCACAGCACAACAAAATGGTGAAAGCAAACAAAATCACAGCACAACTAAAAAGTGAATGCAGACAAAAAGCACAACAGAACCAAAAAGTGAATGCAGACAAGAACCACAGCACAAGTAAAAGATGAAATCAAACAAAGCACTGCACAACTAAAATTTGGATGTAAACAAAAAGCACAGCACAACTAAAAAGTGAATGTAAACAGACTGCACAGCACAACTAAAAAGTGAATGTAAACAAAAAGCACAACATAACTAAACAGTTAATTTAAACATAAAGCACAGTCCAGCTACAAAGTGAATGTAAACAAAATGCACAGCACAACTAAAATGTGAATGCAAACAAAAAAGCACAGCACAACTAAAAAGTGAACGTAAACAAAAAAAGCACAGGACCACCAAAAGTGAATGCAAACAAAAAATAGCACAGCACCACCAAAAAGTGAATGCAGCCAAAAGGTACAGCACAGCTAAAAAGTGAATTCACCCAAAAAAGCACAGCAGCACCAAAACGTGAATACAAGCAAAAGGTACAGCACAACTAAAAAGTGCATGCAGACAAAAAGCACAACACAACCAAAAAGTGAATGCCAAAAAAAGCATAGCACAACAAAATGGTGAATGCAAAGAAAAGCACAGCACAGCTAAAATGTGAATGTAAACAAAAAGCACAGCACAACTAAAAAGTAAATGCAAAAAAGCACAGCACAACTAAAAGGAGTATGTAAAAAACACAGCACAAAAAAGAGGTGAATGCAAACAAAAAGCACAGTACAATAAAAATGTGACTGCAAACAAAATAAGCACAACACAACTAAAAAGTGAATGCAGTCAAAAAGCACAACACAACTAAAAAGTGAATGCAGACAAAAAGCACAGCACAAGTAAATGTGAAATCAAACAAAGCACAGCACAACTAAAAGGTGGATGTAAACAAAAAGCACAACATAACAAAGTGAATGCAGACAAAAAGCACAGCACAACTAAAAAATGAATGCAAACAAAAGTACAGCACAACTAAAAAGTGAATGTAACCCAAAAGCACAGCTCAAAAGTGAATGTAAACAAAAGCAAAGCAGAACAAAAAAATGTAAGCAGAAAGCACAGCACAACTAAAAAGTGAATGTTAACTAAAAAAGTACAACGCAACTAAAGATGAGTGCAATAAAAAGTATAGCACAACTAAACAGTAAATGCAAACAAAGGCACAGCACAACTAAAATGCTAATGTAAATAAAAAGCACAACACAGATAAAAAGTAAATACAAACAAAAAGCACAGCACAACTAAAAAGTTAATGTAAAGAAAAAGCACAGCACAATTAAAAGTGAATGTAAACAAAAAAGCACAGCACCACCAAAAAGTGAATGCAAACAAAAAAAACACACAGCACCACCAAAAAGTGAATGCAGCCAAAAGGTACAGCACAACTAAAAAGTGACTGCAACCAAAAAAAGCACAGCACAACTAAAAATCAAATGCAGACACAAAGCACAACACATCCAAAATGTGAATGCCAACAAAAAGCACAGCACAAGAAAATGGTGAATGCAAACAAAATCACAGCACAACTAAAAAGTGAATGCAGACAAAAAGCACAACAGAACCAAAAAGTGAATGCAGACAAGAACCACAGCACAAGTAAAAGATGAAATCAAACAAAGCACTGCACAACTAAAATTTGATTAAACAAAAAGCACAGCACAACTAAAAGTGAATGTAAACAAACTGCACAGCACAACTAAAAAGTGAATGTAAACAAAAAGCACAACCTAACTAAAAAGTTAATTTAAACATAAAGCACAGTCCAGCTGCAAAGTGAATGTAAGCAAAATGCACAGCACAACTAAAATGTGAATGCAAACAAAAAAGCACAGCACAACTGAAAAGCGAATGTAAACAAAAAAAGCACAGGACCACCAAAAAGTGAATGCAAACAAAAAGTAGCACAGCACCACCAAAAAGTGAATGCAGCCAAAAGGTACAGCACAACTAAAAAGTGAATACAGACAAAAAGCACAACACAACCAAAAAGTGAATGCCAAAAAAAGCACAGCACAATAAAATGGTGAATGCAAAGAAAAGCACAGCACAGCTATAATGTGAATGTAAACAAAAAAGCACAGCACAACTAAAAAGTGAATGTAAACAAAAAAGGACAGCACAACTGAAAGGAGTATGTAAAAAAACACTGCACAACAAAGAAGTGAATGCAAACAAAAAGCACAGTTCAACTAAAAAGTGATTGCAAACAGAAAAGTACAACACAACTAAAATGCGAATGCATTCAAAAAGCACAAGACAACCAAAACATGAATGCAGACAAAAAACACAGCACAAGTAAAAGGTGAAATCAAACAAACGCAGCACAACTAAAAGGTGGATGTAAATGAAAAGCATAGCAGAACTAAAAAGTGAATATAAACAAAATGCACAGCACAACTAAAAAGTGAATGCAAACAAAAAGCCCAGTACAACTAAAAAGTGAATGTAAACAAAAAGCACAGCACAACTAAAAAGTGAATGCAGACAAAAAGCACAGCACAAGTAACAGGTGAAATCAAACAAAGTACAGCACAACTAAAAGGTTGATGTAAACAAAAAGCACAACACAACTAAAACATGAATGTAAAAAAACACAAGATTAAAAAGTGAATGCAAACAAAAAAGCACAGCACAACTAAATAGTGAATGCCGACAAAAAGCACAGCACAACTAAAAGGTGAATGCAAACAAAAAACACAGTACAACTAAAAAATGAATGCTGACAAAAAGCACAGAACAACTAAAAAGTGAATGCAAATAAAAAAACAGCACAACTAAAAAGTGAATGCAGACAAAAAACACAGCACAACTAAAAGTGAATGCAAACAAAAAAGCACAGGACAACAAAAAACAATACAAACAAGCACAGCAGAACAAAAGAGTGTATGTAAGCAAAAACACAGCACAACAAAAAGTGAATGCAAACAAAAAGTACAGCACAACTAAAAATGAATGCACACAAAAGAACAGCACAGCTGCAAAGTGAATGTAAACAAAAAAGCACAACACAAATACAAGGCAAATGTAAACAAAAAGCAGAGTACAACTAAAAAGTGAATGCATACAAAAGAATACAACAAATTAAAAGCTGAATGCAAAGCAAAAGCACATCACAACTAAAAAGCAAATGTAAACAAAAAGCACAACACAACTAAAAGGTGAATGCAAATAAAAAGCACAGCACAAATGAAAAGTAATTGCAAATAAAAAAACACAGCACAACTAAAAAACAAATGCAGACAAAAAGCACAACACAACCAAAAAGTGAATGCAGATAAAAATGCAGCACAAGTAAAAGGTGAAATCAAACAAAGCACTGCACAACTAAAAGGTGGATGTAAACAAAAAGCACAGCACAACTAAAAAGTGAATGTAAACAAACTGCACAGCACAACTAAAAAGTGAATGTAAAAAAAAGCACAACATAACTAAAAAGTTAATTTAAACATAAAGCACAGTACAACCAAAAAGTGAATGTAAACACGATGCACAGCACAACTAAAATGTGAATGTAAACAAAAACACACAGCACAACTAAAAATTGAATGTAAACTGAAAAGCACAGCACCTCCAAAAAGTGAATGCAAACAAAAAAAAGCACAGCACCACCAAAACGTGAATGCAGCCAAAAGGTACAGCACAACTAAAAAGTGAATGCAAACAAAAAAAGCACAGCACAACTAAAAAGCAAATGTAGACAAAAAGCACAACACGACCAAAAGGTGAATGCCAACAAAAAGCACAGCACAACAAAATGGTGAATGCAAACAAAAGCACAGCACAACTAAATGTGAATGTAAACAAAAAGCAAAGCATAACTAACAAGAGAATGCAATCAAAGAAGCACAGCACAACTAAAAAGTAAATGCAAAAAAGCACATTACAACTAAAAGGAGTGTGTAAAAAAACACAGCACGACAAAGAAGTGAATGCAAACAAAAAGCACAGTGCAACTAAAAAGTGATTGCAAACCAAAAAAGCACAACACAATTAAAAAGTGATTGCAAACAAAAAAGCACAGGACAACACAAAAACAATGCAAACAAGCACAGCACAACTAAAAGGTGAATGCAACCAAAAAAAGCACAGCACAACTAAAAATCAAATGCAGACACAAAGCACAACACAACCAAAACATGAATGTCAACAAAAGGCACAGCACAACAAAATGGTGAATGCAAACAAAATCACAGCACAACTAAAAAGTGAATGCAGACAAAAAGCACAACAGAACCAAAAAGTGAATGCAGACAAGAACCACAGCACAAGTAAAAGATGAAATCAAACAAAGCACTGCACAACTAAAATTTGGATGTAAACAAAAAGCACAGCACAACTAAAAAGTGAATGTAAACAAACTGCACAGCACAACTAAAAAGTGAATGTAAACAAAAAGCACAGCCTAACTAAAAAGTTAATTTAAACATAAAGCACAGTCCAGCTACAAAGTGAATGTAAGCAAAATGCACAGCACAACTAAAATGTGAATGCAAACAAAAAAGCACAGCACAACTGAAAAGCGAATGTAAACAAAAAAAGCACAGGGCCACCAAAAAGTGAATGCAAACAAAAAATAGCACAGCACCACCAAAAAGTGAATGCAGCCAAAAGGTACAGCACAGCTAAAAAGTGAATTCACCCTAAAAAGCACAGCACCACCAAAAAGTGAATACAAGCAAAAGATACACAACAACTAAAAAGTGAATACAGACAAAAAGCAAAACACAACCAAAAAGTGAATGCCAAAAAAAGCACAGCACAACAAAATGGTGATTGCAAAGAAAAGCACAGCACAGCTAAAATGTGAATGTAAACAAAAAGCACAGCACAACTAAAAAGTAAATGCGAAAAAGCACAGCACAACTAAAAGGAGTATGTAAAAAACACAGCACAACAAAGAGGTGAATGCAAACAAAAAAGCACAGTTCAACAAAAATGTGATTGCAAACAAAATAAGCACAACAAAACTAAAAAGTGAATGCAGTCAAAAAGCACAACACAACTAAAAAGTGAATGCAGACAAAAAAGCACAGCACAAGTAAATGTGAAATCAAACAAAGCACAGCACAACTAAAAGGTGGATATAAACAAAAAGCACAACACAACAAAGTGAATGTAGACAAAAAGCACAGCACATCTAAAAAGTGAATGCAAACAAAAGCAAAGCAGAACAAAAAAACAAAAACAAATGGAAGCAGAAAGCACAGCACAACTAAAAAGTAAATGCAAAAAAGCACATCACAACTAAAATGAGTATGTAAAAAACACAGCACAACAAAGAAGTGAATGCAAACAAAAAGCACAGTGCAACTAAAAAGTGATTGCAAACAAAAAAAGCAAACCACAACTAAAAAGTGAATATAGTCAAAAAGCACAACACAACTAAAAAGTGAATGCAGACAAAAAGCACAGCACAACTAAAAGGTGGATGTAAACAAAAAGCACAACACAACAAAATAAATACAGACAAAAAAAAACAGCACAACTAAAAAATGAATGGAATCAAAAGCACAGCGCAACTAAAAGTGAATGCAAACCAAAAGCACAGCACGATTAAAAAGTGAATGCAAACAAAAGCAAAGCAGAACTAAAAAAACAAATGTAAACAGAAAGTACAGCACAACTAAAAAGTGAATGTTAACCAAAAAAGTACAACACAACTAAAGGTGAATGCAATAAAAAGTATAACCCAACTGAACAGTGAATGCAAACAAAAGCACAGCACAACTAAAAAGTCAATGTAAAGAAGAAAGCACAGCGCCACCAAAAAGTGAATGCAAACAAAAAAATGCACAGCACCACCAAAAAGTGAATGCAGCCAAAAGGTACAGCACAACTAAAAAGTGAATGCAAACAAAAAATGCACAGCACAACTAAAAATCAAATGCAGACAAAAAGCACAACACAACCAAAACGTGAATGCCAACAAAAAGCACAGCACAACAAAATGGTGAATGCAAACAAAATCACAGCACAACTAAAATGTTATTGTAAACAAAAAGCACAGCACAACTGAAAAGTGAATGCAATCAAAAAAGCACAGTACAACTAAAAAGTAAATGCAAAAAAGCACATTACAACTAAAATGGGTATGTAAAAAAACACAGCACAACAAAGAAGTGAATGCAAACAAAAAGCACAGTGCAACTAAAAAGTAATTGCAAAGAGAAAAGCAAACCACAACTAAAAAGTGAATGTAGTCAAAAAGCACAACACAACTAAAAAGTGAATGCAGACAAAAAGCACAGCACAAGTAAAATGTGAAATCAAACAAAGCACAGCACAACTAAAAGGTGGATATAAACAAAAAGCACAACACAACAAAATAAATGCAGACAAAAAGCACAGCACAACTAAAAAATGAATGCAAACAAAAGCACAGCACAACTAAAAGTGAATATAAACCAAAAGCACAGCATGATTAAAAAGTGAATGCAAACAAAAGCAAAGCAGAACTAAAAAAAATGTAAACAGAAAGCACAGCACAACTAAAAAGTGAATGTTAACCAAAAAAGTACAACACAACTAAAGATGAATGCAATAAAAAGTATAACACAACTAAACAGTGAATGCAAACAAAAGCACAGGACAACTAAAAAGTCAATGCAAACAAAAAGCACAACACAACTAAAAAATAAATACAAACAAAAGGTACAGCACAACTAAAAAGTGAATGTAAACAAAAGAAGCACAGCACCACCAAAAAGTGAATACAGGCAAAAGGTACAGCACAACTAAAAAGTGAATACAAACAAAAAAGCACGGCACAACTAAAAAGCAAATGCAGACAAAAAGCACAACACAACCAAAAGGTGAATGCCAACAAAAAGCACAGCACAACAAAATGGTGAATGAAAACAAAAGCAAAGCACAACTAAAAAGTAAATGCAAAAAAAGCACATCACAACTAAAAGGAGTATGTAAAAAAAACACAGCACAACAAAAAAGTGAATGCAAACAAAAAGCACAGTTCAACTAAGAAGTAATTGCAAACAGAAAAGTACAACACAACTAAAAAGTGAATGCAGACAAAAAGCACAGCACAAGTACAATGTGAAATCAAACAAAGCACAGGACAACTAAAAGGTGGATGTAAAAAAAACACAACACAGCAAAGTGAATGCAGACAAAAAGCACAGCACAACTAAAAAGTGAATGTAAACCAAAAGCACAGCACGATTAAAAAGTGAATGCAAACAAAAGCAAAGCAGAACTAAAAAAACAAATGTAAACAGAAAGCACAGCACAACTAATAAGTGAATGTTAACCAAAAAATTACAACACAACTAAAGATGAATGCAATAAAAAGTATAACACAACTAAACAGTGAATGCAAACAAAAGCATAGCACAACTAAAAAGTCAATGTAAACAAAAAGCACAACACAACTAAAAAGTAAATACAAACAAGAGGTACAGCACAACTAAAAAGTGAATGCAAACAAAAAAAGCACAGCACAACCAAAAAGTGAATACAGCCAAAAGGTACAACACAACTAAAAAATGAATACAACCAAAAAAAGCACAGCACAGAGTTTTATTTAACTCTAAAAATTGATTAGCGTTCTGCTCATAAAAGTTCTAAAACATTGTGAAAATGCATAGCACTTTCCTTACTGTGTTTAGCAAACATAACACTTCTAGAAAACCTATATAAATACTTTCTGTACAGTTAGTATTGTCCCAAGAAAAAAACTGCTAATCAATTATTTAAAACCCTGCAGCACAATTATAAGGCAAATGTAGACAAAAAGCACAACACAACCAAAATGTGAATGCCAACAAAAAGCACAGTACAACTAAAATGTGAATGTAAACGAAAAGCACAGCACAACTAAAAAGTGAATGCAATCAAAAAAGCACAGCTCAACTAAAAAGTAAATGCAAAAAAGCACATCACAACTAAAAGGAGTATGTAAAAAACACAGCACCACAAAGAAGTGAATGCAAACAAAAAGCACAGTGCAACTAAAAAGTGATTGCAAACAAAAATGCAAACCACAACTAAAAAGTGAATGTAGTCAAAAAGCACAACACAACTGAAAAGTGAATGCGGACAAAAAGCACAACACAACTAAAAAGTGAATGCAGACAAAAAGCACAGCACACGTAAAATGTGAAATCAAACAAAGCACAGCACAACTAAAAGGTGGATGTAAACAAAAAGCACAACAAAACAAACTGAATGCAGACAAAAAGCACAGCACAACTAAAAGTGAATGTAAACCAAAAGCACAGCACATTTGAAAAGTGAATGCAAACAAAAGCAAAGCAGAACTAAAAAAAAAATGTAAACAGAAAGCACAGCACAACTAAAAAGTGAATGTTAGCCAAAAAAGTACAACACAACTAAAGATGAATGCAATAAAAAGTATAGCACAACTAAACAGTGAATGCAAACAAAAGCACAGCACAACTAAAAAGTCAATGCAAACAAAAAGCACAACATAACTAAAAAGTAAATACAACAAAAGGTACAGCACAACTAAAAAGTGAATGTAAACAAAAAAAGCACAGCACCACCAAAAAGTGAATGCTGACACAAAAGCACTACACACCAAACAATCATTGGTCAATGCTAATGATGTTTGCTTCCATGTTTTAGTAGTGCACTGGGAAGGGTTTGTTAATGAGGTAAAGACAGAAATGTTAAGAACTGATAGTGCAGTGTCTGAAGTGGGAAGCGATGCCATGGTAGTGGGCAGGTGATTGAGTTCTGTTGAAAAAAAAAAGCATAGCACAACAAAAAGTGAATGTAAACAAAAAGCACAGCACAACAAAAAGTGAATGTAAACAAAAAGCACAGCATAACAAAACGTGAATGCAAACAAAACATGTATTTGCCAATGCCACATTTTTGCTTGCATGTCTTTGCCGTGTAGTTGTGGGACATAGATAGCAGGACAATAACAATATTATACAAATATCGAAACATGTACCTACTCTTAATTAAAATGTATTAACATCACACTCTAAGACACTACACATTTTGATATTAGAACAACTGCTATTCACCACTCTTCCCCCCCATATTTTATTTCCTTATGCTTTTTCATTCTTATATATTTTTTTTATATATGAACAGGACCCCACTACAGCAGAACCCACTGGAAAGGAGATACTGCATCTCAGTTGGTCTGTCATGGGAATAATATACCATAAAAGCAGGACCACCCCACTGAAAATGTGACATTGTTTCTTAACTGGGCTATCCTGTGTAAATGCTTTATAAAAATGAGTGAAAGCAGGATTTCACTACAGCAGAACCCCAATGAAAAGGAGAAGTTTCTCTGACCCTCTCTGTACCTTGTAAGGCTGATTGTCTGGCTTGGAACCATGGAGGGTCAGACAGCTGGACACTGGAGAGCCAGCAGTTACGGATCCTCGGTCCGGCAAGTGCAGTGCCAGAAATACATTCTTTATTTTTCTTTATGTTCAGACTTTTGTAATTTCTAGTTTGTCCACTCATCACTCACTCCAGAAAAGGAGATTGACCCCACAACTAGCATTTTCTGTTTCTTGAGTATAGCAGCACCAACCCACACCACCACCACTAATCCCTGGGCCCTGGTAGGCAAACTGCAAATACTACTTAACATACTGTACCCCCACTCTGAGAGAGAAGAGAAGAAGGCTCCCCCATCGTAGCCTGCCTTAGTGCCCAGCTGCCTGGTGGTGGATGCCCCCAGGACTTTCTTTAGGTCAACCAGGCACCACTACCTCAGATCCACTGGGGAGAACCAGTGCTGCTGGGAGGTTTTTGTCTGTACTCAAAGGGGGACAGGAAAGAAGATAGTTTTGCCAATACCGAGCAGAAGTCATCTCATTGGGCAGTGCGGTGAGCTGGCCACCAAGGTGGGCCAGGACCAGGGGATGGGGACCAAGGCACGCCATGATCTGGGGAACAGGGGATTCTCCTGTTTTTAGGGGTCAAGGGATTATAATATGTTATGTAGTATTTGTGGCTTAACTGTTGGAGTCCAGGAGGTGGGGGGGAGGTGCTGCTGCTATACTATGGGGACAGAGGTTTGCTGGGGCCGGGGGTTGTCTCCTTTTGTTGAGCGAATGAGTGAACAAAGTGGATATCACAAAGAGAACTTAAAGAGCAGGTGCTTAGTAAAGGTGCATATCTTAAAGAACGAAGGTTTGGTGCCTTTAGATGCCTCTGCAATCATTCAGTTTGTTTTTATTTGTTTATTTACTTACTTGTACTTACATTTCCATCTTTTTATTTGTATTTTGCAAAGCGCTAGTGAAAAAAAAAAAAGAGTCCAATGGAGTCCCCGTGTGATGATGTCAGAAAACCCTTACTAGCAAGCCTGCCAGTGTATCTCAAAGGGAAACTAAAATCTTTCTACTTTTCAGATATTTCTTTCAGATTGACCTATAGGTGGATCTGTAAGCAGACCCAGCCTGCCCCTGTACTTCCAGACTGACCTACAGGTTACGCTGTGAGCTGACCCAGCCTGCCCCTGTACATTTAGACTGACCTACAGGTGGCGCTGTGAGCTGCCCTAGCCTGTCCCTGTACTTTCAGACTGACCTACAGGTGGCGCTGTGAGACCCTGCAATTGCACTGTGCAATCTACATGCAAATCAGGTCATAATAAGATGCTAATATGGATGTTTGCCCACCGACTGCCTAAGCAGGCTCATTTGTATAACACTTTTGAATATAGCAAATGTTTGCCCTGGGAAAATGTCCTAGTGCCAGGTGAACTTGTTAGCCCAGCGCAAACACTGCACAAATGTATTTGTACCACGCAAACCTGTCTTGAACCATAACACAGTTCTGCAGTATTTGGCCTGCACTGTTGTTTGCAGCTTTAGTGCATCCACTTCTTTGTTAGCACACACACATTGATCATGTAGTTCACCTGTACCTTCCTCCACGTCTGTGTGCACTGGGCTGCTGTTTTGATTTGCGCTTCCCGGATGCTATATTCATAGCTGTTTTATTTGCTGGTCTATTATTGCACTGCACTCCAATCCCTATTTGCATGGCTTCATTTGCATACTATATTCCAGTTACTTTAGCCCCTGGGGCTATCCTTTGAATATAGCATGCAAATAATTCAAGGCTATTGTAGAACACCGTGCAGTGCTAATTTTGCTTTGGGGCTATGCTTTTAATATCTGGCCCACATGTTATCAAAAATCACATATGTCTATTAAAATTATAATATTTTGGTGGCAGGAAGTGTTATTATTCCAGGAAGGTAAAGATGAACTACGTAGCCAATGTATGTGCTAGCAAAGAAGTGGATGCACTAAAGCTACAAACAACAGTGCAGGCCAAATACTACATAACTGTGTTATGGTTCAAGACAGGTTTGCGCGGCAGAAATACATTTGTGCATTGTTTGCGCTGGGCTAACACGTTCACTCAGTACTAGGACGTTTTCCCAGGGCAAACATATGCTGTGTTCAAAAGTATTATACAAATGAGCCTGCTTAGGCAGTCGGTGGGCAAACATCCATATTAGCATCTTATTTTGACCTGATTTGCATGTTGATTGCACAATACAATTGCAGGGTCTCACAGCGCCACTTGTAGGTCAGTCTGAATGTACAGGGGCAGGCTGGTTCAGCTCACAGCACTACCTGTAGGTCAGTCTGGAAGTACAGGAGCAGGCTGGGTCTGCTTACAGCTTCACCTATAGGTCAGTCTAAAAGAAATATCTGAAAAGTAGAAAGGTTGTAGTTTGCCTTTGAGATATACTGGCAGGCTTGCTAACAAGGGTTTTCTGACATCATCACCCGGGGACTCCATTGGACTTTTTTTTTTCACTAGCACTTGGCAAAATACAAATAAAAAGATGGAAATGTAAGCACAAGTAAGTAAATAAACAAATAAAAGCAAACTGAATGATTGCAGAGGCATCTAAAGGCCCCAAACCTTTGTTCTTTAAGATATGCACCTTTACTAAGCACCTGCTCTTTAAAGAAGATCAAAGAATGTTATTTTTGGCAATGCAGTCACCGAGCTGTAACTGCCAGTTCTTTAGTTGCTTTACCCTCTGGAACTGCCAGCCAGACCAGCATATCAGCAACCATGAAATTAAGGTACAGTATGTGGATGGAGGCAAGGTTGGGTAAGCCAGAAAGGGTTTTCTAAAAGCTTGGTGTAAACAGTATGCTCTGAAAGCTTTTTTTCTACCATATAGAGTTTGTGCCAGGTCAATTATGCTCTTACTGATTCAGAGCCCTCTTTATAGCCTAACCTCTCTTGCACAACCTGCCTCCTTAACAGTGATCTCTGCAAACTAGACTGCCATCTTTCTTGCACATGCTGATTCCTTCAAGGGTGTCTGCAGCCTGGGCTGCCATTTCTTGCCCTTGGGAAATATGTCTCTCTCTCGCTCATGCACATTTTGGGGGGGGCAGATAGAATGGTGTGGCACCGTAGAACTGGAAAACAAGACTCTCTTATTCTGTTTCTGTGTGTGGCACAATTCACATATGGAAATGGATGGTGGTAATGAGGAGGACAGGGACAGACCCACGTTTCATGTTTTTTTTTTTTACAGGGTGATTGTGGAGGGGTGGAGAAAGGACGCTGGGAAGATAGGGTGGGGATTGCATTGCTGAAGGATGAAGTGGAGGAGACTTTTATTATTTCTGTAACCTGGGCTGCCACTTCTTTCTTTGGGGGGGTTGTCTCTTTCTGGAACTGGAACAGAGCTGCAATGGAAGTGTGTGGGAAGGGGGGACGGACAGATATAAAGCTGGTACTGGGACACAACCACATTGCAAGAGTGCAGGAGTGGAGAAACAGATAGAAAACTCCAGACAGCAGCAATGCGGGGGACAGGAACAGAGCTGCTTTTCCCAGCATGAGACTCCATTATTGGGGGAGGGGGAAGAGGAATGGAATGCCATCTTGCTGAGCAGCTTCATTTCTAGGGTCAAAGGGAGCAGGACCGCACTAACGCTGCTTCTGAGCAGTTTTGTTTCTGCGAACACATTGCAAGTGGGCGGATGGGGGGGGGATCAGATAGAAAGCTGCACCCTTAGCCAATGGAGGCACTAATATATAGCTACATTGGGGTGGGAGGCAGATACACAGTTACAACAAAAATAAAAGATACAGTTGAGTCACAGACTAAAAGGTGTGGGCAACAACAGCCAGGTGAAAGAGCTGCTTTCTGCAGCATGGGGAGGTGATAGGACTGCCATCTTGCCGAGTGGCTCACAATTATCATCTGGGAACCTCTTGTAAAGTAGGGGTTGCACCTAAATAACACTACCTCCTTGTGAAATTTTTAATAAAACAGAATATAAATAAGACAACCACATAAAACGTTTATTGAGTTCCCCTATGCCTTATGCCAAGATGAACAAATCTGAAATGAAAATGTTTAGTAAATGCGAACATGCAAACAAATCAGCCCAGTGCACATAGTTTAAATACTAAACAAAGCTACAGGAGAGAGGGAGGCAGGAACTTTAGGTTCCTTAAACTTTTTCAGTTTTCCAGTTTCTTTCATAGAGGAATACGACTACAGTTGTCAGCAGGAATAATCTCATAGACAGATGAACTGATGAATTGTATTTCCTTACCTGACCAACAGCTGCTTCTCAGGGTGTATACCAGCCAGGTAGCAGCACCTCCAGTTTCAGAAGCACACACCTTAGAACCGCTCTCCGAGCCCCATGAATAAGGCATAGCAAGGGGGATGAGAGTAGAGTAAATGTTCAAAACAGAGTGGAGGAGCAGGGGAGGTTGATGAGTCCCAAGAATTCTGAATCTGGGAGCGAGCTACCTTCCCACAGGTCTTCAGCAGCAAGCTTGCTCATTGTAGCAGCTGCCTGCCACCCCAGATCTTCTGGGACTCAATGGGTGGTGGGATGGGGAACTCGGACGTCTCAGGACAGCTGCTGCTGCTGGTGCCTTTTCATTCATCTAGGCTCCTGCATGCTGCTGCTACCATGCATGGTGCAAGTTCTCCACAGTGCTCCTCTGTTTCAAGTTCAAGTTCAAGTTCAAGTTTATTGCAGGAAAACTCCATTGAGCAAGCTCATTCACAAGGAGGTCCTGTGACATAAACACTTAGGCCTGGATATTCAAACTACTCAAAACTGAAGCAACAGCAGGCAGCGCCAAACCAGATTGCGCAAATGCAGCAGGTGCGATATTCAAACATGGAGCAGCAAATTGCGCCAGCAACGCCTCAATATCGCGACATACTGCGCCATTGCGCAACCAGAAGGAGAAGAAAAATGTTGCGCTATGGGCGCAACCAGGAAGCTCAGCTGAGCAGTCCAGAGCTGCCATAGCGCAAGCACAGCCCCCAGAGCAATGGAACTGCACATCCAGGGAGGCAGGCTGGGGCCCGCCAGCCATGCCACACATGGGCACAGGAACACACTGCAGAACCCACACCACACGGCACACCCAAGCACAGCATCACTGGGGTGGGACGGATGATCCGTGCCCATGGGGACAAGCCAACACAGCATAGCAGAGCCCTGACACCCCAGCACAACCACTGGCAGGCGGAGAGCCACACACACAGGGTTGACAACCACAGTGCACAGCAGCCCTCATGCACAGCACACCCTGCACTGTGACCCCAGACACCACCCATGTGCAGTGACTGGCACTGCAGGAAACCATGCAGTCCCCCAGCACACGCGTCAGCCCGTGCAACACAAAACCTACAAAGCCAGACACACCCTGTGCACCCAGCAGTGGTGGCAGCAGACTGGAAACCAACGAAAGTCACTGCCATGCTGGAGATACCTCCCACATGCACACACACACACACACACACACACAGGCTACCCAGGACCATACCAGCCTAGATGGCATGTACACCTGCAACTGAGCACCCATAGCCAGCTGCCAATCAGAGAACCGACACAGTATTCATATATCAAAATAGAAATGTATATTGAACATAGTGCAACAACAACGATAAAAACTATTTACAAGGGGGGCGGGTACAAGGAAGGGGTGTTCAAGGGAGGATTAAAAACTTGAGAGGGAAGGCAGGGTGGTAGGGATGGAGAAGTGGAGTGGGTGATGACCGCCACGGCCCAGCCGGCTCCTGGTCCTCCCCTGCTGGCGACCGTCCTGTGCCACCCCTGCCGACATCCATGTCGCGGATGGCCTGCAGGATCTCCTGGTTCCTCAACGCTGACCTGTGCGAGGTGCCTGACATCGCCGACAACCTCCTGAGAACCTTGAGGCCAGGAAATGGGAACACAGTCAATGGCTGTGACTGACCACAACCCTGAACACCACCCAACCTGCAAGCCATATAGCCCAATGTCCCGCACCTGTGATGGCATACACCCACCCACAGTGAACATGCACATGGCCATCACAAACAGGCGGCACCAGCGATGTGCACCACTGCCCACACACACTGCCCACATCAATCACAGTACAAACTAGGCTGGCAAGTGACGTGGCAACATGGTGCAATGCCAGTTACACAGCTATGTGCCCAGTGCATGCCTGGACCACCAGTGACGCATACACAGACGTGCTGTGCTACTGCACTGTGATGCATGTCACCTGTGTCGTGCCTGCATACATAAATACATAGACAGTGTCGGCAGATAAGGGCCTATGGGCCACCCAGTCTGCCCATTTGACCTTGTAAGTTCACTCTGTTTTCCTATAAGTCTGTTGCACCTTACCTGACCTCCAGAATTCCTGTATGGCTATCCCATGCATTCTTAAATCCCGTGACCAAGTCAGCCCCACCACTTCCTCTGGCAGGGTGTTCCACTTGTCCACCACTCATTCTGTGAAGAAATACATTCTCATGTGTCCTCCAATCGTCCCCTCCAACATCATCCCATGCTCACTAGTCCTGGAACGTCTTTTACGCTGAAAAATAGTGTTGTCATGCACTCTGTTCCCCCCTGTAAGATACTTGTATGTCCCCATCATATCCCCTCTCCTCCCTCCTCCAGGGGTACATGTTCAGTTCCTTCAACCTGTCTTCATAAACTTGTGCTGCAATCCATACCATCCGTGTTGCCCTCCTCTGGACCCTCCTACCCAGTCCATGTCCATACGTAGGTATGGTCTCCTGAACTGTACACTGTACTCCAGTGTGGGGCCTCACTAGTGTCTTGTATAGTGGAAGTATGACCTCCCCTTTGGTTGTGTTGTGCATGGCTGGTGGTCTTGCCCCCCCAGCATGCAATAGCATCCATGAAGTAATGATACTCACACTGCTCCAGCAGCTGAGTCTGCCGCTGCTGCTGCTGCTGCTGCTGTGGTTGGGGCACAACACCCCCTGGCACTGGGGCCCTGGCACGGCCCACCTCACCCTCGCCCGGCGTCCTCAAAATCCGCCCTGTGGGAGACATATGTTGAGACAAACATCAGTGTGACTCAAAAGCAGAGTGCCCCCTGCCCCAGTGAGAGTGCCTGCCCACACAGCCATAACCATCCATCGCACAGCTGCACACACTGACACAGCCAACCGTGTCTGAGCCTGCACCTATGCACAGCCACCCAAGCACACACACACCCCAACAGAGAATATGGGTGCATAGATGGTACACTCACCTGGCCTAGGGACTCGCCCGCTGCAACGCGACCGCCGTCGCGTCAAAGTTCAGCTCCCTCGGAGGTCACTGTACCGGTGCCGGCACTGCTCAGCTGACCGGCCCTGGCCAGTGACCTCCACCAGGTCAGTGGCCACTTGCTGCCACACGTGTGTCCTTGGCATGGTGAGGGGGGCCTCACCATACAGTGCCTCACAGTGGGGCTCCACCAGGGCCACCAGGTTGGCCACCTCCAGCTGGCTCCAGGACACTGCCCTTCTCCGTGCCATGGCACCAACTTTACAGCAGGCAATATGGCGCCCCGCTGCGCCGTAACCCCACGTGGAGTTGTTGCGCAATAGATCACGACAGGCTCCAATCGCGCTGTTCGAGCAGCGCCGTCCTTACATAAGCGCTGTCACCGGACAGCGCAATGAGACGTCACACACGGCATGTGAACAGCGCCAGGGGTCAGAGGCCATACACAAGGTCACGGCAATGGCGCAGGCCTACAGCGCCACGGTCGTATAGGCATCCTCGCGACTGCGGAGATCGCACCAGCCACAGTGGACTATCGCGCAGTAGTGCCTAGCGCCATATAGTGCCCAGTGCTGTAGCGCCACTGGCACAATGGTGGCCATGGCCTGAATCGCCTTATCGCTCAGCAGGTCTGCAGCGCGATAGGCGCATCGTCGCTGTCTGGGCATGTGCAATGCAGTTATGTACGCAGCCACAAACCTGCGCCATTGGCTCAGCGGACCTTCCGTATTGCGCCAAGCGCCATCTGCGATATTCCGCCGACATATGCAAATCATCCGATCAGCCATTCAAAGGCGCGGTAGGCGTGATTAGCATGTCATTAAAGTTGAGCCACATCTCATTTGCATGTGTTGCGCTATAAAAATGCGACAGTGGGTTGTGCTGGCCAGATTTGGTTACTGCAGGTGAGAGGTGAGTTACATGCTGTGTGATGCTCAGGACAATGCTCATGGGCGGAGGATGATAAAGGCTGAGGGGCTGAGCATGAAATGGGCATAGAAAGGGACAAAGGGCACCCTTTCTATCAGTATCTGCCATGCGAGGAGAGGAAGCGGGGGGCTTCCACCCCGGGCGGCAACTAAGCTCGTAGGGGTAATGCTGTTGACTGCACAGTGACAGGTGTCCACTTCCACCCATACAGATCACCATGACTGACCAGAGCAAAGCTGAGGTGTGGGCGGTGGGCGTGAGGAGGAGGCCGAACTTCACGCGGCGAGACAGAGGCCCTCTTCCAGGCCTACCGGAGGATGAGCCACTATTGAGTGGGCGGAGGGCACCCTCAGGAGCGTGCAGCTGCATGGGAGGAGGTAGCTCGGGCTGTCAACCTGCACGGAAGCCACCAGCGCTCCGTGCAGGAATGCAGAAGAAGATGGGGACTGCCGCGGGAGGCTGAAGGAGAGTGGCGGCCTTCAGGGCGGCCGTGCTGGCACTGGTGGGGGCCCACCAGTGGTGTTGCAGCTGACCCCTACAGAGGAGACACTGGTCGCGGCCATGCAGGCGGAGTGCCATTGCGGGTGTACCTGACGGAGGATTCCAGACAGGTGGAAGCCCATCACTGCAGTATGACATGGTGGTGTTGTTGGGGGGCTGTTGTTCACATGCACTCACATGTACTCTCTTTCTGTTACAGATCCTGTTCGATCTGCAGGAGGCGGCGGTGGTGGTGGGTCCAGACAGTGAGGCAGACCTGCTGGGCGTGGAGGGGACCATCACCTCCGCCACCAGCCTGCAGGCACCCAGCAACATGCAGGCTGGGCCGACAACTCCAGTGTCAGTGATACGGGTGCAGGGTGCACAGCCTGTGTCACAGCAGTCTGGCATGCAGGTATGCCAGCAGCGCTGTGCCTATGGCAGTGGCGCGCATCTGCACCATTGATGATAGCAGGCCTGCAATGGGCAGTGATAGTGTGTGTGTCCTAGCGGACACATGGCGGCCAGCACGTGCCCCTGGGCTTCCTGGTTCACACCTGTGTACCAGCATGCTGGCACAGTCCCAGGCTGTGCCTGTCAGCACCGGTGGGGCAGCACCAGTGGCTGTGCAGGTGTCTGGAACTGTTGTCAGCATGGAGGTGGGAACAGGTGGACCTGGGAGCTCAGCAGTTGGAGGGCAGCAGCAGTCGCACACCCCAGGTCTGGGGTACAGTGTCAAGCAGTGGCACATGTCCACGCTCTTTGATCCGCCCATACCTGGTCTGGCGGGCAGCGCCACCCTCAAGGGGTGCTGTGCAGCAGGACCGTCCCACACCCTGGGGTCACGATGCCATTGGGGCACAGTACCCATTGGGCGCGCACCCGCCTGCTGGGAGTTGGTACAGCTGCAGGGGCGGGTTGCAAGGTCCTTGGAGACACTGTCTGTGTCCGTGGGCATAGCAGGGAGTGTGCCGGACCGAGCTGAGCTGGTCCTTATCGCGGACGGATGTGACCGCTGCCATTGACAGGCTGACCCAGGCAGTGGTCTCTGTCAGCGGACGCGTGGCACACTGTCAGGTGCCCCTACCACACCCCACACACAGTGCACTCTCCTCCCGTTCCGCGTCGATGCGACACCAGGCCTGTCGGCGCCCGGTTCTGCTACTAATGGGCATCCTGAGCACCCCTGGTGCAAGTTTGTTTGGCAGGATGCAGACCCTGTGCGGGCAGGTCGCATTCGCGCAGTGGGACCCCTGGTGGTGCACCAGCGCCACCGATGTGGCCCTGCTCAGCCTGCCAGTGCTGCTGGGCCGCGGCGGGGCCGCCCGCATCCGTGGTGGCCGTGGGACAGTGCTACCTGACTGAGCTGTCTCCAGTGCAGGCCCTGTGGTGCTGCCCTGTGTGCAATGTGTGTCATGGTGGGCAGTGCACTGCTGGGTGCTCTGCTCACCAGCTGACACGGACCACCTGCACACTCCCAACTGCTGTCCACAGGTGCGTGTGCATGATGATGCCCATTGCACTGTACGCAAGGTCTGGGTGCCCGGTCACACACGCGTCGTGGACAGTCCAGGTGGTGGGGTGGTAGGTGGTGCTGTGTGTTGGCAATGTCATTTCCACAGTGCTGTGCTGCTGCCCATATATGCTGCCTGGTGTGTGTGTGTGTCTCCATATGTGTCTCACCCCTCTCTGCTGGTGTGTTGGTATGCCTGGAACCTTCACCTCCTGATCTTCATGCACGTGTGTTCCCCTGTGTGCCTGTGGTTTGCGCATGGACAGTGTTGCCTGCACATGTCCCTTGCCTTACCTGTGTTGGGCATAGTGCTCTTCTGCAATGGTGTCCCGGTGCAGCTGGGCCTGCCGGGTCAGTGGAGGTCCCTCCGTCCTATGGGGGCTTCTCATCACCCATCACCAGCGCCATGGCGTCCCACCGCTGTCCCCTCTTGGACCTGTACGGCTATCCCATGGTCTTTGGCCATGTTGTGCGAGGATGCAACAGGCCAGAATATCCCACAGGCCTTTTGGGGCTGTTGGGCTCCGCCCGGGCGGTGTCCAGGCACAGGCGTGCTAGGCATCCCAAACACCGGCTCTATGATGTTACGTGTTGCGGCATGTGCCTCATTGAAACATAGCTGCGCTGGGGTCGTGGGCGCCCGATGCGGTGTGAGCAGCCAGGGCCAGAGTGGGTATCCGCAGTCACCTGTGTGGAGATAGTGGAGATCAGTGTCATGTCAGGTCCATATTGGCCATCTCTTGTGTGCCACTACCATGGCACCTGTGTCATTCCACCCTTGCCCAGGGTTTTCCATACATGTGTACTCACCCACTAGATGACCCGTGGGGATGTTCCCACTCTCGAATCGATGGCACAGTGCAGACTGGTGCCATATGAAGGCATCATGTGCTCCACCAGGGTGTGTGACACAGACATTGATAATGTGCCCAGTGGCATCACACACCACCTGGCAGTTGACACTGGAAAAGCCCTTTTGGTTCCGATAAGCCTGGCCGTCGGGGCCAGGTGGCGTGCGAATGGCCACATGGGTGCAGTCTATGGCCCCTAGCATGCCAGGCATACGTGCTACCCTGTGGAACTCCTGCATGTTTGCTGTACGCTCTGCCGCGGTGCTGGAGAAATGGATGTACTCCGCAGCATGTGGCAGCAGTGCGCTGAGGAATTGGGTGAGGATGCGTGACGTTGCCGACTGTGTAATGCCTGTGGTGTCCCTGGTCGGCCTCTGGAAGGTGCCCATGGCGAGCAGGCACATGCGAGCTGTCACCTTGGTCTCCACGGACAGAGCATGACTCCGTCGTGAGGGTGCCTGCATCACATCACTGCACAGCTCGCAGAGCCGTCTCAATATTGCCCAGTTCAGGCGGTGCGGGCCACAATCTCGGCGTCTGTGTACAGCTCAGCTGATGCGGCACGATACCGCCTGTCGGGGCATAATCGCCGACGGGCCTCCGCGCCATGTCCCCTGCAGCATGGTGTCTCACCCCTCATTACAGCTTCCATGTGGAGCTGACACTGTCCATCTCCTGGCTTCTGCCCCCGGCTGCTGTTCCTGTGTTACCCCGCTGCCCCCTGCTTCTTCCACTGCACGGGCACCCCCACTGGCCTCTCTGTCCTCCTGGACCCTGTCCCTCTGCCCTTCCAGCTCCTGTCTCTCTCTCTCTCTCTCTCTCTCCCCAGTTTGCAGCCTGCTAGGGTTCTTGCGCTTCCTTGAGCCTTTTATTTTGTCTCAAATCGGTGCCTGCGCAACTTCCGGTGAGCCACTCTTCGCATTGCCAAGTGTTGAGATATTGCATTGCGCACTTTATGCATGGACCCGCCCCTTAGGTTCGCGTAGCCTTCATTTCCATTGCGCTGTTGCTCAGCATGTTTTCGGTGGCGCAACTGGCCCTTCTGAATATCGCCAGAATGGTGCATTTTGGAGTTAGCGCCTGGCGCAACCCTGTTGCGCGTAAAACAAGCCACTGAATATCAGGCCTTAAAGTACAAATACAGATAGGTAATAACAGTATATACATGAAATGCACGTTACATGATACAGGCTGGATATACATACAAGAGTACCACATAGGGTGACCGCAGGTGGTAAACATTGATATGAGACAGGGAAGCGACTTACAGGTTGCATACTGATAAATGAAACATGATGACTGGTGTGTGCAATACTTATACAGTATTTTGGCAGCTAGAACAAACAACAGTCTACAACTGATATGGGGGAATAGTGATTTGATAGAGTAGCAGTGGAGCGTAAGCAAAGATAAAGCCAGGAGTAGAAGGGGAAGGGAAAGCAGTTAATATGACAAATCAATTATACCTTACCAGTGGATAAATATGGCATACACGGGGAAGGAAGAGACTTAATGACAGTTACAGGTGTCTTTTATTTTGGCTGAACTTAGCGATTTGTAGAAGTTTATTGAAACTGTGCTAGTTAATTTCAGTACGGTTTGTAATTGGTTCCAAATGGAGGAAGGGCATATGCAATATACGTTTACCAAAGGAAGTCTAGTCCTTGGTATGTCAAGCATAATAAAGTCAGATTTTCTTAAGTAAGTATGCACTATGTGAGATACTAATAAGGGAAGAGAGATAGCTTGGCAATTTCTGCAGGAGCAGTTTAAGAGTCCATAGCCCAGCATGGAGCAGGCGTCTAGTAGTAAGGGATGTCCAACCAACAGCTGCATATAAGTCACAGTGGTGCGAGCAGTGAGGAGTTGGTAATAAACCGTAATGCACAGGTGATAAAGGATGTCCAGTTTACTTAGATTTGCAAGAGTGGTGGAAGAATAGATTACATCACCATAGTCGAGTAGGGGGAGAAAAGTCGCCTGTACAAGCTTGTTTCGAGTTTCAAGGGGGAAAAGGGGCCTATTTCTGTAGAAGAAGCCTAACCTTGCTTTTAACCTTCTAGAGACTTCTTCGACGTGGTCACTGAAAGATAATTTATTGTCGATCCAGATACCTAGATATTTAAATTTGGTTACAAGTTCCAGAGGCTCATTTAGCGTGGTGACAATGAAGTCTTGGGCAAGGGTACTGGGGGGGCCTGAGACAGCACTGCAGGAGAATATCATCGCTTTAGTCTTCTTAGCATTGAGCTGAAGCTTTGCCTTTATTAGATTATGCTCAAGTTGTGCGAAGTCCTCTTGAAGCACTCCCTTGACTTCAGATAATGATGAGCCAGAAGTATACAACACAGTATCATCTGCAAAAAAGTGCAGATTGGAAGTAGATATGTTAGCATCTAGTCATTAATGTACAGAGAAAACAAGATAGGGCCTAAGATGGATCCTTGGGGGACTCCTGAGTCATGCAAACTGACACCAGTATGCAACACTTCAGACTGTAATGGGAACAGAGTGTGAGGGTAGGACAGAACTCAGAAGGAGGAAGAGGGAGGCCTTTTCTGCTTCAGACCAGCATGGGAATGTATGGTGGGTGTTGGACAGCACAAAGAGGGTGGGAGAGGATGCTTTTTATATTTCAGGCTGAGATGGGAACAGAGGGTGAGGGTGGGGTGGGACAGCACTCAGAAGGTGTGGGATGCTTTCATTTTATTGCACTAGGACAGCAAATGGAGGGACAGAGCAGTACAGAACTCAGAGGAGGGAGGGAGCGGGAGGTCTTCGTTTGTACAGCACTGGGACAGAAAATGTAGGATGGAGGCAGGACAGCACTTAAAGGTAGGGTGTGGAAGGCTTTGTACTCCACAAGGACTGAAATGGAGGGTGGAAGGCAGGAAAGCATTCAGAGGGAGGGAGCAGGAGGCTTTTTACTGTAGTGAGACCAGAACAGAGGGTGGGGCGGACTAGCACTGATCAGAAGGGGACAGTACAGCACTCAGAGGGAGGAAGGGAGTCTTTTTACTGCACCAAGACTGGAATGGAGGGTGAGGGCAGGTAACAGCATGCAGAAGGGTGAGGTAGCATTCAGAGGAGGGAGGGAGCAGGAGGATTTTACTGTACCAGGAATGAAATGGAGGATGGGGGCAGGGGTAGCAATCAGAGGGAGGGAGGGAGGGAGGAGTGGGAGGCTTTGTTTTTACTGCACTGGGATGGGAATAAAGGGTGGGGGTGGGGGTGGTACAGCACTTTGAAGGAGGGTGGAAGGCTTTTGACTGCACTGGGCTGGGAACAGAGGGTGGAGACAGGACTCCCTCCAAGGAGGGAGCAGGAGACTTTTGTTTTTACTGCACTGGGATGGGGATGAAGGGTGGGGGCAGGACAGCACTAAAAGAGAGGGACTGGGAAGCTTTTTACTGGTTGCTAGGTGGTGTCATGTAGATAAAAGGAGGTAGCTGCTGTCTCATAGGGCAGCTGCCTCCTTGCAACTACATGAAGTTTCTGCCCATCAGCTAGTAGAGCAGCGTCATGATTAGCCGTGCTGATCATTGGCCTGGGGTAGTGCAGGGCATGGAGTGGGAAAGGGTGCCATGGTGGTGGGCAGGTGACTGGGGTCTGTTGAGGACTGTGAGTGCAGCAGGCAGAGTTAAACCTGACACTTGTTTCAGGACAGGCATTGTAGACTAGGAAGCAAGTGCTGAGATGCAATATCTCATTTCCAGTGGGGTCCTGCTTCAAGTGGAACCTCTACCATGCCACCTCTAGGTATTGCTCAATGAGCTGTATACTGAGCCACCCCATCCCAGGAGGAGAGCAGAATCTCATGGCCCTTTAGTGGTTAGACCACTTTTAGGAACTGGGAAATCACAAATTCAATCCCTGCTGGAGCCAAATACTTACTGTATGACCCTGAGCAAGTCACTTAACCTGCCAGTGCTCCAGTCCACGTCACTGCAGAAATGTACAGAAGCAGGATCCCACTGTAAATGAGAGGCTGCATCTTACAACCTGCTTCCTAGTTTACAATGCCTGTCCTGGAACAAGTCTTAGGTCTGACCCTGCCTGCTATGGTCACAGTTCTCAACAGAACCCAGTCACCTCACTTGCTCACTACCATGGCACCCCTTCCCACTCCATGCACTTCACTACCACTTGTTAACATTTATGTCTTTACCTCACCAAACAACCCCTACCTATTGCACTACTAAACCGTGCAAGCAAACAGTAAGGCATTTACCAATGCTTGTTAGTTATGCTGTGCTTTTTTGTTTGCATTCACTTGTTAGTGTTACTAAGTGTTTGTTTGCATTCATTTTTAGTTGCACTAATATTTTAATTAATCATTTTTAGATGCACTGTATTGTTTTGGTTTGCATTTGATTGTTTGTTTGTCATTTTTGTTTGGTTGCACTTCACCTCCATTGTTGTGTTGCTACTTTATTTTTGTGGCATCACACTTTTTTTTTGTAGTTTTTTATGTCTTTTCCCCATTTGCACCCTAGACCTGAGACCATGGCAGACATGTATGCGTGCATGGAGTGCTCATGTGCACGCCGGGTACTGGCTCAGCCCCTTCTGCCCCACTCCTGGCATTTGCTGCTGCACCCCCTGGCCTACACTTCTCATTGAGCCTCTACCTGGTGGGAGCAGAACTACGGAGAATGCGGACAACCACCCCTGGGAGAGGAGAGCTGCCTATTTATTGATTTATTGAACTCTAGGATTACAAATACCTTTGAGCAAGAACTGCTCATTTACAAAGGTTCCACGTCAAGGGATGTAGGGTAGCATACATACAAAGGTCGACAATAGTTTACAGTCTTACAACACAGAGAAGGCTAGGCTTTAAAGAACGAAGGTTTGGTGCCTTTAGATGCCTCTGCAATCATTCAGTTTGCTTTTATTTGTTTATTTACTTACTTGTACTTACATTTCCATCTTTTTATTTGTATTTTGCCAAGCGCTAGTGAAAAAAAAAAAAAAGTCATATGGAGTCCCCGTGTGATGATGTCAGAAAACCCCTTACTAGCAAGCCTGCCAGTGTATCTCAAAGGGAAACTACAATCTTTCTACTTTTCAGATATTTTTTTCAGATTGACCTATAGGTGGATCTGTAAGCAAACCCAGCCTGCCCCTGTAATTCCAGACTGACCTACAGGTTGCGCTGTGAGCTGACCCAGCCTGCCCCTGTACTTCCAGACTGACCTACAGGAGGTGCTATGAGCTGACCCAGCCTGTCCCTGTACTTTCAGACTGACCTACAGGTGGCGCTGTGAGACCCTGCAATTGCACTGTGCAATCTACATGCAAATCAGGTCATAATAAGATGCTAATATGGATGTTTGCCCACCGACTGCCTAAGCAGGCTCATTTGTATAACACTTTTGAATATAGCATATGTTTGCCCTGGGAAGACGTCCTAGTGCTGGGTGAACTTGTTAGCACAGCGCAAACTCTGCACAAAAGTATTTGTGCCGCGCAAACCTGTCTTGAACCATAACACAGTTCTGCAGTATTTGGCCTGCACTGTTGTTTGCAGCTTTAGTGCATCCACTTCTTTGCCAGCACACATATTGATCGTGCAGTTCACCTGTACCTTCCTCCACGTCTGTGTGTACTGGGCTGCTGTTTCGATGTGTGCTTCCCAGATGCTATATTCATAGCTGTTTTATTTGCTGGCCTATTATTGCACTGCACTCCAATCCCTGTTTGCATGGCTTCATTTGCATGCTATATTCAGTTGCTTTAGCCTTTGGGCTATCTCTTTGAATATAGCATGCACATGGTTCAGGGCTATTGGAGCACACCGTGCAGTGCTAATTTTGCTCTGGGGCTACGTTTTGAATATCTGGCCCACATGTTATCAAATATCACATATGTCTATTAAAATTATAGTATTTTGGTGGCAGGAAGTGTTATTTTTCCAGGAAGGTAAAGATGAACTACGTGGCCAATGTATGTGCTAGCAAAGAAGTGGATGCACTAAAGCTACAAACAACAGGTCAAGTCAAATACTGCAGAACTGTGTTATGGTTCAAGACAGGTTTGCACGGCACAAATACATTTGTGCATTGTTTGCGCAGAGCTAACATGTTCACTCAGCACTAGGATGTTTTCCTTGGGCAAACATTTGCTGTGTTCAAAAGTGTTATACAAATGTGCCTGCTTAGGCAGCTGGTGGGCAAACATCCATATTATAACCTGATTTGCATGTAGATTGCACAATGCAATTGCAGGATCTCAGAGCGCCACCTGTAGGTCAGTCTGAAAGTACAGGGGCAGGCTGGGTCAGATCATAGCACCACCTGTAGTTCAGTCTGAAAGTACAGGGGCAGGCTGGGTCAGCACACAGCGCCATCTGTAGGTCAGTCTGGAAGTACAGGGGCAGGCTGGGTCTGCTTACAGATCCACCTATAAGTCAATCTGAAAGAAATATCTGAAAAGTAGAACGGTTGTAGTTTCCCTTTGAGATACACTGGCAGGCTTGCTAGTAAGGGTTTTCTGACTTCATCACACGGGGACTCCATTGGACTCTTTTTTTTTCTTTCACTAGCGCTTGGTAAAATATAAAATAAATAGATGGAAATGTAAGTACAAGTAAGTAAATAAACAAATAAAAGCAAACTGAATGATTGCAGAGGCATCTAAAGGCACCAAACCTTCGTTCTTTAAGATATGCACCTTTACTAAGCACCTGCTCTTTAAAGAATGAAGGTTTGGTGCCTTTAGATGCCTCTGCAATCATTCAGCTTGCTTTTATTTGTTTATTTACTTACTTGTACTTACATTTCCATCTTTTTATTTGTATTTTGCCAAGTGCTAGTGAAAAAAAAAAAAGAGTCCAATGGAGTCCTGTGTGATGATGTCAGAAAACCCTTACTAGCAAGCCTGCCAGTGTATCTTAAAGGGGCACTGTCAGCTTTTCTCCTTGGGTTCTGCCCACAATCACACAGTGTGCCTCTTGGCTCTAACCTACTGAAGATATGCTGCAGAATATTCCCATATATGAAAAAGACAATATTTTTTAACAGTTTGGCAAAACTTCACATAAATACCTTATTACTCGTCCCGGTGTAAAGCTCCGTCATTCCGGAAGCACATCCAGGACAGGACCTCCGTCGGGACCGTGCGTCTGCCACAAGCGCGGTCCTGAAGTAAAGTTTTTTCATACACAGCATACTTAGTCATAGTATGCCTGTACCCCACATGATTTTAAAAAGTTCCATTTATCTACACCTTCAAACCGAGCACTGGAAGTAATTGATTTAATATTTTGAAGTCGTGGCCGAAATCCCATGCATGCGCACTGATGGCACACTCTTTCACATGCGTGGGATCTTTGAGCATGCAGTTTGTGCACATGTGCAGGATTTCGGCCACAACTTCAAAATATGAATGTTACTTCAGTACTCAATTTACAAGGCAGATAAATATAACTTTAAAATCATGTGAAATACTAACTTTGATATGACTAAGTGTATGTGAAAAAAACTGCTCAAATGCACTAAGTGGCAGGCGGTCTGCGACAGGGTCCCCGACCTGGATATTAGCTTCCATTCGCCGAGGAGCTTCACCAGTCTGCAGCGTAATAGGTGTTTATGTGAAACTGCCCAACTGTTCAAATCATTGCCTTTCATTTGTAAGAGTATTCTGCAACATATCTTTATTAGGTTAGTGCCAAGAGGCACACTGTGTGATTGGGGCTAGAACAAAGGGGAAAAGCTGACAGTGCCCCTTTAAAGGGAAACTACAACCTTTCTACTTTTCAGATATTTCTTTCAGATTGACCTATAAGTAGAGCTGTAAGCAGACCCAGCCTGCCCCAGTACTTCCAGACTGACCTACAGGTTGCGCTGTGAGCTGACCCAGCCTGCCCCTGTACATTTAGACTGACCTACAGGTGGCGCTGTGAGCTGACCCAGCCTGCCCCTGTTCTTTCAGACTGACCTACAGTTGGTGCTGTGAGCAGACCCCAGACTGCCCCTGTACTTTCAGACTGACCTACAGTTGGTGCTGTGAGACCCTGCAATTGCACTGTGCAATCTACATGCAAATCAGGTCATAATAAGATGCTAATATGGATGTTTGCCCACCGACTGCCTAAGCAGGCGCATTTGTATAACACTTTTGAATTTCGCAAATGTTTGCCCTGGGAAAACGTCCTAATGCCGGGTGAACTTGTTAGCCCAGCGCAAACACTGCACAAATGTATTTGTGTTGCGCAAACCTGTCTTGAACCATAACACAGTTCTGCAGTATTTGGCCTGCACTGTTGTTTGCAGCTTTAGTGCATCCACTTCTTTGCTAGCACACACATTGATCGGGTAGTTCACCTGTACCTTCCTCCACATCTGTGTGCACTGGGCTGCTGTTTTGATTTGCACTTCCCGGATGCTATATTCATAGCTGTCTTATTTGCTGGCCTATTATTGCATTGCACTCCAATCCCTGTTTGCATGGCTTCATTTGCATGCTATATTCAGTTGCTTTAGCCCTGGGACTATCCCTCTGAATATAGAATGCAAATGGTTCAGGGCTATTGTAGCACACCGTGCAGTGCTAATTTCGCTCTGGGGCTACGTTTTGAATATCTGGCCCACATGTTATCAAATATCATATATGTCTATTAAAATTATAATATTTTGGTGGCAGGAAGTGTTATTTTTCCAGGAAGGTAAAGATGAACTACGTGGCCAATGTATGTGCTAGCAAAGAAGTGGATGCACTAAAGCTACAAACAACAGTGCAAGCCAAATACTGCAGAACTGTGTTATGGTTCAAGATAGGTTTTCGCGGCAGAAATACATTTGTGCATTGTTTGCGCAGGGCTAACACGTTCACTCAGCACTAGGACGTTTTCCTTGGGCAAACATTTACTGTATTCAAAAGTGTTATACAAATGCACCTGCTTAGACAGTTGGTGGGCAAACATCCATATTATCATCTTATTATGACCTGATTTGCATGTAGCTTGCATAATGCAATTGCAGGGTCTCACAGCGCCACTTGTAGGTCAGTCTGAAAGTACAGGAGCAGGCTGGGTCAGCTCACAGCACCACCTGTAGGTCAGTCTGAAAGTACAGGGGCAGGCTGGGTCAGCTCACAGCACCACCTGTAGGTCAGTCTAAATGTACAGGGGCAGGCTGGGCCAGCTCACAGCACAATGTGTAGGTCAGTCTGGAAGTACAGGGGCAGGCTGGGTCTGCTTACAGATCCACCTATAGGTCAATCTGAAAGAAATATCTGAAAAGTAGAAAGATTGTAGTTTCCCTTTGAGATACACTGGCAGGCTTGCTAGTAAGGGTTTTCTGACATCATCACACGGGGACTCCATTGGACTCTTTTTTTTTTCACTAGCGCCTGGCAAAATACAAATAAAAAGATGGAAATGTAAGTAAATAAACAAATAAAAGCAAACTGAATGATTGCAGAGGCATCTGAAGGCACCAAACCTTCGTTCTTTAAGATATGCACCTTTACTAAGCACCTGCTCTTTAAAGAATGAAGGTTTGGTGCCTTTAGATGCCTCTGCAATCATTCAGTTTGCTTTTATTTGTTTATTTACTTACTTGTACTTACATTTCCATCTTTTTATTTGTATTTTGCCAAGTGCTAGTGAAAAAAAAAAGAGTCCAATGGAGTCCCCGTGTGATGATGTCAGAAAACCCTTACTAGCAAGCCTGCCAGTGTATCTTAAAGGGGCACTGTCAGCTTTTCTCCTTGGGTTCTGCCCACAATCACACAGTGTGCCTCTTGGCTCTAACCTACTGAAGATATGCTGCAGAACATTCCCATATATGAAAAAGACAATATTTTTTTAACAGTTTGGCAAAATTTCACATAAATACCTTATTACTCGTCCTGGAGTAAAGCCCTGCCATTCCGGAAGCACTATGCAATCTACATGCAAATCAGGTCATAATAAGATGCTAATTTGGATGTTTGCCTGACCTACAGGTGACCTTTTTAATTAATTATTTTTTCTTTTTTTTTTTTCTGCACTTCCGTGCTCTGGCATGGCAGATGTGCCACCATCTGGCTGGGTGTACCGGCCTTCAAGGAGCTACAGGTGGTAGGGAGACTTGCCATTATTTAATGTCCCCTTTCTTGTTGTTGTTGTTGTTGTTGTTCCCCTGACCCTGCAGGGATGCTGGTGTTTGGGACTAGGTCCTGACAGGGGCGTGCGTCAGCACACTGTCATGATACGCTGTGTGGTGTCCCCTCCCTCCTGTGTCCTGAACCCTGCTACCCATAGTCTACAGGTGGCAGTAGCACTGCAGGATGTGGTTCCCTTTCCTCTGGAGGAGACCATCCACTAGGATGCTCAATCCTCCCCCCAGCCGGCCTCGATGACCCAGGCTTGTTCCCGAACCTAGGTCGCCAGTGTCATGATCGCTGCGCTGATGGGCTGGCAGCCCCCTCCATTTATCCAGGGAGTTCTCTTATAGGTTTGAGAATTTGAAATAGGAGATAAAGTGAAAATCCACATTCATTATTATGTATACAGCTAGATCAGAAAGGGAACAGGAGATTGCTGTGATAGCAGCATGTAAACTGGAATCCAGACAAGTTTTACATTAAAGCCCAGTATTTCCAAACAAAAATGCTTCTTCAATGAAGACATGGTAGTGCCTTTCATTTGGTTACTTTTGCTAAAGTGCACCTAAATCAAGATGAACACTTTCTGCTGATGTCTTTACGTTTGCTTGACATAGGTTGTATAAGCGGTCTGTTGACAGTGATTCTTGATCAGCAAGCCCCTTCCCCCTGAAGTAATATTATCAATTCTATCTGTTCTATCACTGATACTAGGGATTATAATCTAAATTTAAAGATCTTGGGATAGAAGTCCCCATGGTTTCTAGTTTTATAAAGACGTAACAGCCTTGATTGGATTTGTGTCCCCTGCTGTTAGCTTTACAGATTAACCTTAAGGCCACTCACACTTGATTCCTAGTTTCATGTCAAGCTGGTTTTGCAACATCCAATGGTGTGATTTTGGTTATTATACATATATTTTTAACAAAAAGCAAAACAAAAGATTTTTTTCTTCTCTGAATTTCAACAGCACCTTGTTAGCCCAGGTAGGAAAATAACAACAACAACAAAAAAAAAAATGGAAAAAACAGGAGTAAAAAGAAGGGTGGATGCTGACATGAAACAAGGAATTGAGTGTGTGGAACCTAAGAGGAGGTCAGATTAGCCCTGCAGTGAGACAGTGGAAAGGTTTGACTGACCTTGATTGTCCTATTTACCAGCAGTACCTAAGCTGCCCTGCACGCCATATTGCCAGCTGGAGGGTCTCATCATTCTGATCCATCCCCAGATTGCAGCATGAGGTTTGAAAGTTTGACTGCCAAACACACAGAGGGTCACAGTTCTAAAATATATAGAACAAATGACATAAAAGTGTATTATAGGGGAAAATAATTTTATGCTTGGCATGGAGTCTAATGAGATAATAAGCCACAAGCTCATAGGGCAAGTGGTTTATTAATTCAACTTTTAGCCTCCTCCTCCTCCTTCTTTTCTTAAATTTCTCCTGCTGTCAGTCTCTCTGCTCTTGATCAGTCCCACTAACATTAGCAACCTTGATGGGCTTAACCTGAAAATCCTCCTCCTTCTTTTTGCCCCAGCTATTGCCATCCCATCTCCCTACTAAACCTTTCTTTCCATCGTGGTAAAGTCCCTGGGGATTGGTAGCAGAGAAAGATTCACTCCTTCATATAAATAGTGACCCTTCCTCTCCAGGAAACTATCACCCCATCTCTCTTCTCCTTGCCCTTGTGAAGTTGCAGGAAAAAAATGTAATCTCCCAGGTCTCCTCCTTCCTTGACTGTTCTTTCTTCCCCTTCTCTTCCTGTCTGGTTTTCAAAAATTCCATTCCACAGTCTTGTTCATTTTTCAGCTCTTGAACTGCATGTTGAAGATAGATAGATAGATAGATAGATAGATAGATAGATAGATAGACAGACACATAGATAGATAGCTAGCTAGATAGATAGATACTAACCAGGAATTTGGACTAACCAGGCAGGGAGTTCTACAGGGTAGGCACAGCCACAGCAAATGCACAATCTCCCAAATGCTGCAGCCTCACCCTGGGAACCCCAAGAAGGCAACCCTCAGCAGAATGGAGAGCCCAGAATGGATGGTGGGACACAAGGAGATCTTGCAGGTAGTCTGGTCACCTTTTGTATAGGGAATTATAGGTCAGTAACCCGACCTTGAAGACAATTCTCCACCTGACCGGCAGCCAGTGCAGATCACGGAGGACAGGCATGATATGATCATATCTTCAAGTGGCTGTCAATAACCTAGCCACCATATTCTGCACCAGCTGCAGTTGGTGGAGATTGTCTCCAGATAGCTCTAGGTATAGGGCATTGCAGTAATCCAATCTGGACGTAACGAAAGCATGTATCAGAGTAGTCAGCTCCTCAGTTGGTATAAGGTCTCGGATCCAGGCAATGTTCCTCAGATGGTAAAATCCACTTCTGACGATGGCCAACACCTGTGCATCAAGTGTCAGGCCATCATCCAGGACCATGCCCAGATCCTTAACCTGTCTAGAGGGGGTCAGTGATACCCCCCAATACTAAACAGGGAGGATCTGCCAATACCCCCCCACATACACCGATGACCCGGATCCACCACTAGCACCTCAGTCTTGTCTGGGCTGCTGAGTCGTCACCAATTTTGAGTCATCCAAGTCTGGATCTCATCCAGGCAGTTGTTAAAGACAAATGCCACCATCTGGTTATCAGGTGCACAAGACAGGTAAAGCTGGGTATCGTCAGCATAACAATGAAAACCCAGCCCATACTGCCTGATAATGTCTCCTAATGGCAGCATATACACCATGAACAAAAAGGGCAACAGGACCGAACCCTGTGGGACTCCACAAAGCAAAGACTTCGGGTTAGACAAGACCTATCCCATTGTCACCATCTGCACCCTGCCAGTGAAATATGACCTGAAACAGTTGATGACATTACCAGTCAGGCCACACCAATACCAGAGGTAGTCCAGCAGCACCTTGTGGTCCACAATATCAAATGCCACTGAGAGGTTAAGGCGGACCAAGATGGTACACTCTCTCCTGTCCCTCGCCATCAGGAGATCATTAAGCACCTTCACCAGGGCAGTCTCCATGCTATGCTCAGCTCTAAATCCAGACTGGAATGACTCATAGGTGGCCGAGGAGGCAAGATGCGTTTCAAGTTGGATGGCCACCACTTTTTATATAACCTTCCCTAAAAATGGCAGGTTTGATACTGTAGTTGTTGAGACACCCTGGGTCCATTGAGGATTTCTTCAATAGGGGTCTAACCAAGGCCTCTTTGAAGGCTGATGAAAAGACCCCACTACCCAAGGAACTCTGGATGATCCCAGCAACCACAGAGCCAATCAGATCCAAACATCCAACCAGAAGTTGGGTTGGACTTGGGTCCAGGTCACACTGTGTTGGTTGCAACCTCAAGACTATCTGTGTCACCTCCTCCACCCCAACTGGGTCAAACGCAGCCCATACAGGAAGAGTGTTCTGTCTAGTCTCAGAGTGAACCCCACAATCCCTAAGAGTGGTGCTGCAGGAAATCTCCGCCCTGATAGAGGACACTTAGTTGGCAAAGAACAGAGCAAACTCTTCGCACCTAGTGCTAGAACCTGCTCCTCCCACACAGAGACAGGCTGGATGTAATAGCTCATCTACTGTGTAGAAGAGCTGAGCTGATCTGATTCTTGCAGCAGCAATCTCCCTTGACAAATAATCTACCTTCATTTGAGAGATTGCCCCATGATAGTCCCTATAATGTGACCTCAGGGCCAATTTGTTCTCCATCAGTCCATACCTCCTCTAGTGTCTCTGCAACCTTCGTGCCTTAATCTATAACTCCCTGAGCTCTCCATCAAACCAGGAAGATCTCTGATGAGTAGATAAGGATCAGACACGAATGGGTGCAATTGAATCAAAAGTGGCAATGCCGCCCTATTATAGGCCACCACTGCATCCTCAGCTCCAATCGCACACACAATCTTCACACTCGATAGGTCCAGCACTGTCTATAGTCCTGTTGGGGACAGTCCCCTTAAAGGATGGTACCAGACCATCTCCACAGAGGATGGACCCCCGGGGTGGCCCAAACGTGAACCTCACGGTGCTATGATCCAACCAAACCACCGGATCAACAACGAGGTCATGAGCCTCAAGGTCAAGAGTAAACACCAGGCCCAGTGTGTGGCCGCATGAGTGGATCTTTGAGGTGACAATCTGTGCCAGGCCCAGTCCATACTCTGTAAGAGATCACACCAAAATGATGAGAGTCTGTCGTTGACCCAGGCTTTGAAGTCCCCCAGAATTAACCATCCGGGAGACTCCAACACCAGGCTGGTGATGAACTCTCCGATCTCCCACATAAATTACCTGTTCCTGCCTGGTGGATGGTAGAACAGGAGGATCCTGTAACCTGCACTAGGACCTCCTCATGTGGCAACACACTCAAAAGACCTGGTAGGGCCCATTGGTAGCACCGTGAGGCCCAGGCTGGGTTTATAACAAATGGTCACACCTCCCACCTCTGCGAGTCTTCCTCGGGGTGTGTATGAAGGAGTACCCTGCTGTCTGACCAATCTGTCAGTTGGTTCTGATCCTACCTATCAGGCAGATTCCAGTCTGATCAAATAGGTGATGCCTTCTCCAACTTTCCATTTCCTCAGGAGTCCCCCAGGGGTCTATCCTGAGCCCAGTCCTATTCTCCACTTTCCTAAACCACCTTGCCTCAGTATGTGTCTCCTCATGTATACGCATGTAAATGGATGACACAGCACTCCCCTCCCCGGAGCCTCAGCTTCTGAGTTGGACTTAACACAACAGCAGGATTTTGACAACTTTCAGCACTGGTTAATCTCAGATTAGCTAGTAAAATAGTAACATAGAAATTTAAAGTCACAGAAACTCTAGATCCATCATGCCTGCCTTCCCCTTCTTCATCGGGTATGAAAAAAGATGCTGTGCAAATTTGTGCTAATGTAAAGGGGTTGTACTGTAGCTTCTTCCTCCATGCTAAAGCAAGGTCTCCATGTTCTTTGCAAGTAAGCAGCAACTTGTCAGATTCCACAAAACCCCTGTCTTCATGCCTTTGGATAGCTTCCCTGTTGAAGAATTCTCCTGCTTCAAGTACAGTATGTTGGTGTGTAGATAGACTGAAACCTGCATTTCTCTTCTCAATCTAACTCTATTCATAAAAAGTAACTCTCTAAACTCCACACCCTGTACTACAGCAAGTTGTTCCTTCCACTCTCGATCTGTCATGAGATTGTCCTCAAGATGAGCCTGTTGGTGTTTGACTGCATGGACATGATGTACAATGCCTTCTCAAGTCCACCCTGGCCAGGCTAGGCTCCTTGTTTCAGTCCTACTGGCATTTCACCTTAAACTGTGTCCCTTGCACCCAGCATTGCTTCCTCTGCACCAACTTTTCCCTCCCCTCTCTGAAAGTCAAGTGCCTCTCCAATAGTGTTACCCTTCTTTCCAGATTCTACTGTGGTTCTGTTCTCTCCCCTCCTGCCTTCCCTTTCTTCTCTCCCTCCTCCTATTCATCCACTCTGATGACTCATGCACATTCTGTATCCCTCAGTGTAAAACCTCTGAGCCAGACAGCTGTCTACACTCTGCTACCCACTCTCTAGAATAGCTTCCCTTATCGCTGTCTGTTTCATCGCTTCTCCTGTCTACCTCAAATCTCTTCTTCATGATTATATTAAACATACCTGCTCCTGCAATTAGCTCCCCCCTTATCCCCCCAACATCTACCTTCCTTGTGCTGTCCCCCAGCTCTGTTTTAGTCCTGGTGGTGATAGCACTACTACACTCACTCAGACCACCATTACCCCCTTTTTGCCTCATGTTTGATGTTTGCTGGGTTTTCTCTAAATTGCTTTAGAGATTGTATTGCACTGTTTTTATATGCACTCATGCATTTGTATAATGTGTGCCTCTTTCTCTGCTCTGTATTCCCCCCTGGCCAACCTGGAAATGTTTCAGTTCAGTGTGCCTCTCCCAGTCACCAAATGTCAAATAAATAAGGTGACCTTGGCGTCCTTCTCAAAAGATTAATATTTGCCTTCTCACATCGCCTTCTCTTGCCAATCCACCTACGGTCACCTCTGTAACATCAGTTACATCTCTCTTGTTCCATTTTGCAGAAACCTTTGTCAGGGTACCCACAGTGTCTCTTGTCACAAGGAAAGGAGTTGTCATTCCCCCCCACCCTGATGCACAGTACCAGAGAGAGTGAGAGGTACACGGAAGGACCACAGGTCAGTACTCCCACCCACAGCAGCAGATCGTTATCTTGACCTCTGGATGCAAAGTGCTGTGTACTGCAGCTGCTGATGTCTCATGGTGCTGAGACATCAGTAGTCACAGATTGTGAGCAGTGTCTGCCTGTCTGTCGATACCATGCATCGTACACAGCAGTTTTCATCCTGAGGTGTCACCTATGCCCATGTGGTGATATGGCAGCAGTACACGGGTCCCTACCCACTTGTCCTGTGGATCTCTGCTTAAAGGGGCAGACAGTGAGAGTGAGAGTAGCTTTCTGTAGTGGTGAGCAGCCATATATATATATATATATATATATATATATATATATAGAGAGAGAGAGAGAGAGAGGAAAGGGTAGCGTCGCATGTGAGAGACCGACAGCAGTAGTACATAGCAGCAAGAGGCTGCAACAGGACCTGTCATTTGAAAATGCTCCACTGTCCTCTCTCTTCCCCCACTGCCAATCTGTTTTCCACAAATAAATATTCTTTAGGGAGAGAGAGGAGCTCAATGCACTCCTGTCGGTTAACTGTGTGCGGTAGGGAGAGAGCAAGCAGCATGGAGAGCAAAGAGCATGGAGAGTGAGAGGCAGAGACACCATGAAATGAAATTTAAATTGAAATGCTGCCTGTGGCCTCATGCCTCTCAACGCACCCGAGTGTGCATTAATCCCCAGTAGCCGCACACCCTATTGTGGATTATTGCTTACAAAATGGCATGGCTATCTTCCTAGAGTTAAATGTGAAGGATGTAAATTAGCAAGCGTGTTAGAAAATACAGAACATGAACAAAATGGCTGGCATCTGCACACTGCTGAAACATAAATGCTCAAAGTCTCTTAATGTGCCCAACAGGGTTCTATTTGATAAAGCGGAAAGGCAATCGCCATTAGGGCAAGTGTACATTGGGGAAAATCAATTTCGCTGATGTACACTTGCAGCACAGACCAAAAGAACACCGAAAACATAGTTTTTTTTTGTTTATGGGGGCTGTGCTTCATCTCCTGCACTGTCCTACTAAAGTTCTTAATTTCAGGGGTGCATGTCTGGGAGGGTGAAAATAAAAAGAAACAAAATCCTGGACCAGTGCAAAAATATTAGCATGGCCAACATCGCACCCGGCACCCTCCCAACCCTAGCTTGCCACAAACCCACCACACCACAAGGCCAGCTTGGCGGCCCAACACTGCGCTACACCTAACAAACCCTCCCTCCCCTTCCACCCATTGCACAACGTGTTCGCCCCCTCCCACGCATGTACATATAGCAACAGGATGATGCTTATTCCATATTCACCCTCCCATCCAGTAGCCCTGTGAACAGGCGCCGCTATTGAGTCACCATTTTTGTAAATGCTCAATAGCAGATGCCCTTATCACAGGATACCGTCCAATAGGCATAAAGCTTGCAATGGGAGCAGTTACTAAACAAAGATAGCATAGCTAGGACTTGGTACAAAAGTGCTTCATTTTATTCAGTGTAGATACTCCATGTTGCAAACAAGTATGTTCAAATGGTAACTGAGTTCAAGGTGTTCCTCTTTCACAACCCCCTCCACTTACAGGTAGGCACCACATCACCTAACACATTTCACACACAAAGTGTTTTGTCAAAGGCTAGCATGGTTACTGCAATGCTGTAAATTTATACTAGTTCATATTTAAAGCTATACAACATTTAAATAGTACATCAATTAAAAACAGTGCAAAAATGTGCTGTGATAATAATGATATACAAAAATATCTTTAATACAATGGCCCAGATATTCAAACTGTGCCAGGCTGTGGCGCAAGCCTGGGCGCAGCGCAACTTGGTTGCGCAGTGGCGTTGACTGGGCGATGTTCAATGAAGCTGCGCCATTGCACAGCAGCATTGAATATCACACCCTGGCCACCCGCGGTGTGCATGGCGCAGTGCCACTTCACCAGTGCAAGTGGCCAGAGTGGAGCAGGGGGATGCGCTAGCGCAAGTTCCATTGCGCTATGTGCAGCAACCGCAATATTCAAAAGTGCACATGCAAATGGGGCCATAATGTATGCAAGGTGCAAATGGGGCCATTTGCATGTCATTATGGCCCCATTTGCCTGCATGTGCGCTGATCCCTGGGGACGTGCGCCTGGCGCCCTGCCAGGCAGCAGCCGTCGGGGACCGACGCCCTCTGCACAGTGCAGCAATGTGCCCCACAGCCCGATTGCGGGCTTGAGTATAAATAAAATTAATCCAATATTCCTGGTGGTCCAGTGGACCGCTGTCAGCCCGATCGCGGGCTTGAGTATAAAAAAGTAAATTCCGATATCCCTGGTGGTCCAGTGGACTGCTGTCAGCCCGATCACAGGCTTGAGTATAAAATAGTAAATTCTGATATTCCTGGCGGTCCAGTGGACCGCTGTCAGCCAGATCGCGGGCTTGAGTATAAAAAAGCAAATTCCAATATCCCTGGTGGTCCAGTGGACCGCTGTCAGTCCAATCGCGGGCTTGAGTATAAAAAAGTAAATTCCGATATCCCTGATGGTCCAGAGGACCGCTGTCAACCCGATCGCGGGCTTGAGTATAAATAAAATAAATCTGTCATCCCAGTCATTGGCATTTGTATAAGAATATTACGTGCAATATCCCTGGCGGTCCAGTGGACCCCCCCCTCCCCATCCGCCCACTGAGCCCCACCGCCCCGCTCCCCACCCCGGTCAGCGGCGGGCGGCAGCACCCCACCCGCCTGCCGCCTGCCAACTGACACAGTCGGTAGGGCTTTACACCTATTGGTCCACAACGTGAGCCAATGGACGTGCAGCCCGTACTGTACTACACATTTCAGATATGTGAATAGATCCATTCACATATCTGGAATGTGTAGGATGGTACGGGCTGCACACCCATTAGCTCACGCTGTGGACCAGTGGGTGTACAGCCCTACCTACGGTGTCAGTCGGCGGGCGGTGAGGTGGCAGGCGAGTGGGGTGCTGCCACCTGCCACTGACCGGGGGGGGGAGCGGGGCGGTGGGGCTCAGTGGGTGGATGGGGGGGCCGCTGGACCACCATGGATATTGGATGTAACTTTTCTATACAAATGCCCGTGATCAGGCTGACAGCAGTCCACTGGACCACCAGGGATATTGGATTTATTTTATTCATACTCAAGCCCGTGATCAGGCTGACAGTGGACCACTGGACCATCAGGGATATCGAGCTATTTTGCCTGCTCAGCCATGATGACTTCTAACTCACTGGACCACCGAGGATATCGAAGTTATTATATTTTACAAATGCCCACGATTGGGCATGGGAGCTGCCAGGTGCAGCGGGCTCGGTGGCCACCCATAGGTGGCTGCTGCTGTGTTGCACCCTGTAATATGGCAGCTCACTTGTGGGTGGCCAGCCGTTGTTCCTTTTTTTTTTCGGCTCACCTGTGTGCAGCAAAAGTAGGGGTTGTGCATGCATGGACTCAGCACATCCTGGGCCAAATATCGGGATGTGCAGAGTATGCATGGGCACACCCCCCCCCCACTACCTGCGCCACATACATTACTGATGCGCTCTGGCGCATCAGGATTTGTGCCAGGCACAATCCCCGTTTCAATATCGCACTGGGGCGCATCAGTGGGTTACGCATGATGCAACACTGTTGTGCCATGTGCAACCCTTTTGAATATCTGGGCCAGGATGTACAAATATCTGGATTAAATTCACATACAAAATACTTAGAATATTAAAACTTTGTTGCTAAGGACCCAGGTTCAAATCTTTGGTAATCTCCTATACTTGGGAACCCAGTCAAAGCATGTCAAAAATACTGGGAAATTCCATCATGTATGTCTGATATGATTAATGAATTAAAATAAGCAAACCTGGTGCTCCTAAACAATTTTATGAAGGGCAAGAACAGGAAAAAGATGACAGAGGAGGCTTAAAAATCAAAAGACTACCAGGAAATGTTTTCCCAATATACTTTCAAATTTTACTCCAAACAGACAAAGTCTCCCAGGGAGCAAGAGGTAACCTGCAAGTGGAACTCATCTGCAAAATATTATAAAAACAATTATAAGTAAGTGAACATGTACCTGGAAAATACAGTGTATTCCAAATGGCTCAGATGCCTGTCAGAGCATAAGTATAGAGAATAACACACCCGTAATACCACATTCAAAGTAGTATGTCAGAGATCCAGACTGGTCAACTATTTCCTAAATACAAACAATGCCATAAGAATCTGTCTTTATCACAATCCAAGCAGAGCAGTGAGCTCGGGCTGTGTGTGTGTGTGTGTGTGTGTGTGTGTGTGTGTGTGTGTGTGTGTGTGTGTGTGTGTGTGTGTGTGTGTGTGTGTGTGTGTGTGTGTGTGTGTGTGTGTGTGGTGGTACTGTGTTAAGTATGGCCCCAATTCCAACTTATCATTTAATCCGGGGGTGGGATATTCAGAAATGCGCCAGAGGCAGGCGCAACAGCCTCGCAGCGCATGTACACTGTGCCAGTGAGCATCCAACGTAATATTCAAAGGCAGAGCATAATGGCAAGTGACAGCACAAGGCAGCTGAATATCGCAGGGATGCACCATCATGCAACAAGGGCTGCACCAGGGAGCAAGTCAGCAGGCGCCATCGCACAACCTGGGCTGCGCAATGGAGCAAGGCGGGAAGTGCAAGAGCACAACATGGGCCGGGCAAGGTACAGAGGCGCATGGGCCATAGCACAAGGCACCTGGCACAGTGTGGAGCAGGCCACAAGAGCAGGTCACACTGCCACCAGGGTGCAGGGGATAACTGGAGGGAGGCAAAACAGGTGCAGAGCTGCAGGCCCTGACCACACAAACCAAAGCAGTGCAAAGAGGTGGCGTGATACCAATGGCCACTGGCAGGTAGCCACAGGCAACACCCACAGTACAGCACGGGTCATGCCACCAGGACCATAGCTGACAACACACCTTCCGACAGCACGACACACAGGCCACACAGCCCAGCAGGGAACACACTTATGCCCCAGGGCACACACACAGGCCACTGGGCGCAGACCACCAGTCACAAGCCCCAGTCAACCCCAGACATACCACACAGCCACCATGCACACCACTGCAGCATGGCACCATATGCCAGCTGCAAAGCAGACACAGACACAGATGGCTACCAAAATATAAGTGTATTAAAACAAACAAACAACAACAACAACAAACTATATACAGGGGAACAGGGAGAGGGGGCAGGGAACGGGGAGGCCACAATCAGGAAGGTAGGCTGGGGAAGGGGGTCAGGGAGACAGGGGTCATGGCTAGGCAGGATACAATGGAGGATTGGGAGGGGGGTCAGGGAAAGGGAGGGTGAAGTAGGCCAATGGGCCCCCAAGATGTCCACACCTACCGGCGCCTCACCCATCCTCTGAGGCTGGAACAGGGTCTGCTGAATGATGCGGGCCACTGCAAGGGTGGCCGTGGCAACCCTCAGTATCCTCTCCAGCAGCTGTGTGTGGACATCCACCTGATGGATACCTAGGACAAAGGAGGGGACAAGGATGAGTGCACACCCACACAACTGTAGCCCATCCACCATATGCAGCAGACAGTGGAGACATGTGCCCTGTAGGTGGCACACAGCCATCCGCAGCATGCGTGCCCACATGAGCCACCCTCCTGACCAGCCACAGCCACGCTCAGCACTGCACACCACCAGCCATGCGCAGCACACCACAGCCATGGCTGCCATGCAAATGGCTATTGCGTGGGGATGGCAGTGACCTGGCTTGGACCCAGATGCACCCACAGCCTACCTGCAGTGGCCACACACACATGCAAAAGGTGCATCATGGTGCAATGGACCATGCTGGTGATGCACGTCCGTAATGGCTATGTGCACAGGGGGCTGTGGCCCACCCCTACCGCACACAACAATGTACACCGACAACATGCTTACCTGCAGGCTGCAGTCCGACTGGCACCTGTCCACCTGCACCTCCTACCTGGCCAGCATCCCTCTGCTATGTGCCACCACCGTCCTGCTGCCGTCTGGCAGCAGCACCTGCCATCCGGGCTCTGCACCGATCTTCATGGCCTAGTAGGGAGGCAGTGAAAGGCAGACATCAGCACCGAGCACCAACCCATGTGCCCCACCCCCCCCCACCAGCACAGCATACCCCATGTCCCTGTGCAGTGGCGGTGCCGTGGCACAGCACACCTGTGGTGCACTGCCATGGCTGGCAGCATTCCCAGCCACAGCCTCCCCACCTCCGACAGCACAGCATGGCACCTGCTGGCACCCCACAGAACAGCAGCATGTCATGGTCGCTGATATGTGAACTCACCTGGCCGTGGCACTGCGTCCCTCTGGACGCATGCCTGCAGTGTCCTCAGATGGTCCGGATCCCTCCTCTGCAGGTCCCCGTACCTGTGGTGGCACTGCTCCCCACTGCAGTGTGACCCTGTGGCCTCCTCCAGCTCCTGGGCCACCCCTTGCCACAGTTCTGTGCGTGGCTGGTCCAGGGGCACCTGTACATATAGGGAACTAACATGTGGCTCCATCAGTGCCACCAGGTTGACTAACTCAACCTGGCTCCAGGTGGGTGTTCTTGGTGTGCTCCAATGAGGCATGCCTGCAGACAATACCACTGAGCCAAAATGGCACTGGAGAGTACACGAGACGCATGTGCGATGGATGTGCGACACGCCTGGCGATGCGTGCCATCCCCAATTGCTCATGCCTCGCCAATGCGTGATACAGCTGGGGCATCACTGGCACATGCTGCAGGCACCTGGGGGGGTCAAGGGACACACGCGGGGTCAAAGGTCTGCACGCACACCGTGCACAACAGCGTGACAAGGCATGGATAGCATGGTGCGCTATAGGGTCCAGTGTGCCCCATAGGCCATGTGCCAACAGTGCACGGATGCCGTGGGTGTACAGCGCACGTACCCCACATGCCCAATAGTGTCAGAGTGCTGTGCCGCCTGTAGCGCACTGTGTGTAGGACACGCTACCAACGTAGGCCACGTCAGTGCGCGCATGCGCTGTACCATGTGGAATGCGCACATCATACACTTGCGCCATAGCTTGTGCATGTGCATCCCCACTGCACCATGTGCAATTCTGTGATATTCAGCAGTCATATGCAGATGAGCTGATCAGCATATCCATGGCGCATTGGAGGCATTTTCATCTCTTTACAGTTGCGCATTCCCTCATTTGCATGTGATGCGCTATAAAGGCGCCATGGAACTGCACAGGCACCAGACTGGTATTGCAACCTTCACAGGTAAGACGCCAGGCAGTGGTCATGTCAGGACAGTGGAATGGTGGGGGGGAACCCCATGTGTGGCAGCCAGCACTAACCACATGTCCCCACCCACAGGAGTGAGCATGTTGGTGCAGGAGGAGAATGAGGAGCAGGGGCCTGCACAGAGGCGTAGGCCCAATTTCAAGAGGGCTGAATGCAGTGCCCTGTATGACACTTACCTGGACCAGGATCCCCTTCTGAGTGGCTCCACAGGCACCCCACAGGCCAGGGTGGAGGCATGGGAGGGAGTGGCCAGGGCCGTGACCCTGCAAGGCAGCCATCAGAGGTCAGCACAGGAGTGCAAGAAAAGGGTGGGCACAGACCGGCGGTGGATAAAGGAGAAGTTGGCTGCCATCTGCGCTGCATGGGCCGCCACAGGCGGTGAACAGCCTGGGGTGCCACAGCTGACACCGCAGGAGAAGCTGGTGGTGGTGTCCATGTGGCGCAGCGCCATGGAGGGTGTACCCGGTGGTGGATTCCAGATGGCGGGAAGCCCATCGCTGCATGGTAGGAAAAGTGGCGTATGGGGATGAGGGTGAGGGGTGCAAGGGGGCAAGGGTGTGTGTTGGCGGCACTAACATGTATGTGTTCCCTTACAGATCCTGAGCACCTGCGTGCAGCTGTGGGGTGGTGGTGCCCCCCCTTGTGGGCTGACATGGACCTGGAGGAGCGCCCATCCACCTCCACTGGAGTCCAGGGTCCGGACTGCTGCCGGGCCTTCCCCACTGTCTGACTGGATGCCTGTGGTGAGGCCCAGGCAGTGTCTCAGCGGGATGCCAGCCATGGCGTCCAGTATGCTGAGACACTGTTCAGGGTGGGGTCTGAGTCTGATGATGACATGTCCACTATCCTGGACAGTGGTGATGCCAGCCGGGGGGAGGCATCCCTACAACACACCAGACACAGCAGTGCAGCTGGTGCCCAGGTGGCACTTGACGACCCTCCAGCCACACCGCCTGGTGAGGCGGTGGTTGACGTACCTGCAGCACAGCTCATACTGTGTGGCGGTGGTGATGCAGCTGCCCCGGCACCGTCACGTGCACAGTGGCCAGAGGGGCAGCAGCGGCAGCAGGACGGTGTTGAGGGGGGTCCGGGTGCAGTGGCCACTGCCATTGCAACGCAGACAGTACAGGCCCAAGGGGCCCTGCTGTGCAGCCCCCACCTGCACGGGGGGCCATGCTGCTGGGCCGCGCAACACCCGTGGGTTGACACAATGCCCAAGCCAGGGCACTGACCCTCTGACCGAGCACTCCCATCTGCTCCGGGCATCAGTGGAGCAACAGATGCTGGTCATGGCAGGGGTGCATGCACTCCGCACGGAGCTGCACCAGTCCGCAAGGCAGCGTGACCAGGACTTTGAGCAGCTCCTGGCCGAGGCCACACGCATGCGGGAGGACACGACTACAGGCCTGGATCGACTCACCGCTGCAGTCATGGCCAGCCTAGCACTGCTGGCCATCCTGGTGCGGGGCCATCTGTAGCAGTCACCATGGAGTGCATTCTCCACCTCTCGGTCCCGGTGTCATTGCCGGGATCCGCTGTAGGCATTCCGGACATGCCTGGAGTGGGCTTGCTTGGGGACCTGCAGACACCTGTGAGGGACCAGTCATATACCCCCAGCGTCACACCTGGGGGACCATCTGTGTCACCCCCTGGGTCCGTCGCACAGCCAGAGTCTGCTGGGTGGCCTTGGCGGGGCCATCCACGTGTCTGCGGTGGCCATGCAACTGCGCGGCACTCATGATCCGCCTCCCTCCCTATCCGCTGCCTGCTGCAGCCCTGTACGCATAATGGTGTGGTGTTTGTGTGTGCATACCAGGGCCATGCGGTCCATGGCCCACGCAACATGCCCACCCTGTGCACACCCACCCAGCTGCTGGCCACCGTGGCTTGTGCATGATGATGCCATCACATCACCGGCCGCCACTGTGCACTGGTGTTTAGCATTTGACACATGCCCATTGGCAGCTTGGGGTGTGTGTGTGTGTGTGTGTGTGCCCATGTGACTGTGCGTGTGTGTGTGTGTGTGTGTGTGTGTAGGTGTGTGGGGCCATGTGTTTGGGGTCCTCTGTGCTGAACGGGTTGCTTCCACAATGTCCTGTCCCTTTCCGTCAATGCTGCCCTCCAGCTGTGTCTGTTGTGGGGCCGAGCCTGGCATGCCTGTATACTGTTCCCTGGTCCCTGCATGTGGTCATGTTCACCTACCTGCGTGCACCATAGCGCTCCTCTGCAATGGTGTCCTGGTGCTGCTGGGCCATCCTCTGCAGCTGGGGTTCCGGTCGTCCGGGGGGAGCTGTCCACCACCATGTGGCCCGGCATCCATGTCGTCCTCATTGCTGTTCCCCTCTTCGACCTTGACGACTATTCCATGGTCAGTGGCCATGTTGTGTAGCACACAGCAGTCCAGGAATAGGCCACAGGCCTTCAAGGGACTGTACTGTAGGGCACCACCAGAACAGTGCAGGTAACGGAACAGTACCTTAAACAGTCCAAACACACGCTCGATGATGTTCTGTGTGCTGCCATGTGCCTCGTTGTATCTCTCCTGCACTGGGATTGATGGGCGCCGATATGGAGTGAGCAGCCATGGCTGGAGTGGGTATTCACTGTCACCTGTGTGGGTCATGATGGATGAGCACCGTGGTCTATGTGGCTGCCTCCCCACCTACACAGTCAGACCCCCTATGACCCCAGCATTGCATCTCCTCCCCAGACCCTGCCCTGCTGAGCAGGGCTACCCATTCCAGCCGCATACTCACTTGCTAGGTGGCCAGTGGGGATGTCCCCACTCTCAAACCTCTGGCACAGTGCAGACTGGTGCCAGATGAAGACATCGTGTGCTCCTCCAGGTTGTGTGGCACAGACATTGATTATGTGCCCTTTGGCGTCGCACACCACCTGGCAGTTTACGCTGGTGTAGCCTTTCCTGTTGATGTAGAGCACCCCCACTGGCCCTGGTGGTGTGTGGATGCCTACGTGGGTGCAGTCACTGGCCCCAGCAGTGTGTTGAGAAATTGTGTGAGGAGCCGCGATACGGCTGACTGGGTTATGCCTGTGGTGTCCACTGTTGGTCTCTGGAAGGTGCCCATGGCGAGCAGGCACATTATGGCTGTGACCTTTGTCTCCACTGACAGGGCGTGGCTCCGTCTTGTGGGTGCCTGCATCTCATCACTGCACAGCTCACAGAGCTGCCTCAGAATTGCCCAGTTCAGGTGGTACTGGCCCACAATCTCAGTGTCACTGTACTGTTCAAATGTGGTGTGGGCACGGTACCACCTGTTCCAGGCCTACCACCACTGGGCCCTTCCACGGCCTCGCTGCTCAGCCTCCCGCCTCCTCCCACCCCTCATTACCGCCTCCATCTGGAATATTGCACTAGCCATGGCCTGCCTGTCCTGCCTCCCCCTGGGCTACCCCAGCTGTGTGCTGCTGCATGGGCCCCTGCACTGGGCGCACTCCTGTGTTAGGGACCCACACACACACACACTCTGGTCATCTCACGCTCACAGGCACAGTCAGGGTTGCACTCCCTGTCCCACTGCCCATTGCACTTCCTGCCTCTGTGCCTGTTCTACACTCCTGCTGCTGGCTTGCCTGACCACTGGACCTCTCTCTCTCTCTCTCTCTCTCCACCTCTCTCGCCCTTACTCCCATGGGTGCAAGACTCCATCCCCTGCTTGCTCCATCCCTTTATGGGCTCAACTTTGTTCCGCACATGTCCCTGTTGCTCTGCACTTGCATCATCAGCTTGCTGTTGTGTATCACACTGTGCAACCTATTCATGGTTACGCCCCCTGCACTTGAGCATGCATTCATTTGGGTTGCGCATTGGCGCACTGCGTTTTGTGCTGCGCATTGTCGGCCACTGAATATCGCTCATTGACACATATTCACTGTTGCGCTGGCGCATCCCACTTGCGCCTTGCGCAACCGCTTTGAATATCCCATCCTGGTGTATTAGTCACCCCATAGAAAAAATTCAGTACTGATCTCTTTTAAGAAGGATGATTTTATTGTCACCCCCTCTGCAATATTTTTTAGGTTTTTCAATACTAATGAAGGAGATTTTGTGACAGCTTTTATTACTTGCCCTGTTAACATGAAATGCCAGGGCATAGTTGAAATCCAGATTTTCAATGGCTGTCCTGTGTTCTCCTATGTAAGTTTTAGATTGGCGCTTGGTTTTGCCAGTGTAAAAGCTGTCACAAGTACATGTGGCCAAATAGATAACCCCCTCAGTGGCACAAGTAATGAAGCCCCTTACTTTTTAAATCTGTTTTCGGATTATGGAATGTCCTTGTGTAACAAACTGCGGTGTAATATTTGCAGTTTTCACACTTAAAGCATCCGTCATCTCTAGCAGGGAGCCACATTCTGGGTCTCTGGGGAATGGGTTGTACTGAACGTACAACAAAATTTCTGATATTTTTGGCCCTTCTGAGTACAAATGTGGGGGTAGTGTTGTTCAGTTCCTCTAGGCCTGGATCCAGACTCACTAAATACCGATGTTTCTTAACAATCTCTGTGATCCTATTGTACTGGACATTATAAGTAGATAAAAAATCGATTCCAGGGTCCTTATTTTCTCTGGGTTCCTTTTCTATCAACAAGTCCCTTCTTTCTATTTCATCTACCTCATTCCCAGCTTTCTGTATAATATGTTTAGAATGCCCCTTTTCTGAAAGTTTATTTTCCAGTTCAGCTGCTCTTACTTCATATTTGTCATTTTCTCCACAGTTTCTTTTAACCCTGATGAATTGTCCCTTCAGTATACCAGCAGTAGTATGAAACAGATGGCTACTGCTAACGTGGAGCAAAGTGTTTCTATCAGTCGGTTTGCGATTGAGGTCTGTAGTTACTTCCCCAAACCATCCTTAGAAATTATGAGGTAAAGAAAACTAAATTGAGCTCTACTAAAGGCCAATGAGAATCTGAGTTTTTTTTTTGCTTTTTTCCAAAAACTTAACAATATCTAAAGGTTTCTCCTCTGATCCTCTTCATACAATTAAGATGTTAGCAATAAATGTTCCCACAGATTAAGATTGTTCAAATATGCTGTATGTTAGTCTTAGGATTTCGTACTATCAGACAAGACAAAAGTTTTTCACCACGATACTGCTGGGCCCAGCCAGTGCAACACCTGACGGAGGCGGATGACCTCCACATATAAATCCAAAGCCAGACAATGTCTGCACTCAAAGAACTCAGGAGCTGAAGTTAGTTTCCAGTATTTACTCAGTGCTCCAGCAAAATAAACAATGTTAGACAAGTTAACACAACTTCCTGATACAGAACAGTCCCCTAGCGCCTCGACTCTCGCGAGTCTTCAATGGGGGTGGAGATGAAGGAGCAGACTACTACTTTTGTACAAGTTCCCAGTGACATCGCCATAATAATAATATCAAACAGGTGTTTCATTACACAGTGAAATACACACATCCTCATTTTAAAACAAAATTTACAAAAATACAAGAAGTGTTGCCATCAAGTTACTACCTACTGGTTCAAATTCAAGTACATTTTATCAAATACCAAAAACATTAGGTGCGTTATCGCTTCCTAAATTAAAGCTCCAAGGACAAATGTCAGTCTGGGTAGGCAGGAGCCCCAGGTATTGGCCAGAACATAGGTAGAAGCTAGAGAAAGGAAGAGAAGGAGAGCATAGTAGTTAGATATAGAATTTGAGTTTTAGCCAAATGGACACAGACAAATAACATAAAAATTCATAGCATCTCTTGCATGTCTGAAAAGTTATTTGTTTGAAAATTCATTAATTAATTCTTTAAGACAAACTCATTTTTGTTCTATTTTACCACAAATTCCTTTGGTTAGAGGGATCAGTATTGCATTCAAAAATCCATTTTCTTCTTATATCTATAATTTTAACTTACCAAGTTTCTTTGCATGAACTGTGACCCCTTAAAAACACTTCATTTCCCTATCCATGTATTATATGTATAAACAATACAAATGTTTTTATTTCCTTAGAAATGTCTTAATGTCATAACCATTATTTAAACCATGGGGCTTGACACTGTTAAGCTTGTATGTCCACATACTTTCTCTTTGCAGTAAGGTGTTAGATCTGTTACCACCTTTTGCAGGGGAAGGAATAATTTCAATGCCCATATATTTTAGGCATTCTGGTGATGAATCATGATGTGTAGCAAAATGGGTACCCACAGGAGTGTCCTGTCTCTGATTCACGATTGACCTAATGTGCTCTTGGATGCATTGCTTTAAAGGTCTCACAGTTTCCCCTACATAAATAAGATTGCAGCTGCACCACAACACATATGGTGTATCACAAGTAATCAATTCTTTCATAACTACATCACTAACCTGAGGATTAGGATGATGAAAAGTGCAATCTGTGCATGCATATTTACAGACGTTACATTTTTGGCATTTATAAAAGCCACTGGCTGCTTGAGGTAGCCAGGTTTGGTCTTCAGTAATAACCAATTTCTTCATTCTGCTATGCACTAATCTATCCTTTAGGTTGTTCGCCTTGCTGAATGTAATCTGGGGTTTAGGGCCAACAGCTTTGCCTACAATCTCATCACTCAGCAGTATGGGACAGTTTTTGTACAGTACATTGCCTATTTGGGCGGCCAAATAATTATATTCTGTAATGAAGATGTAGGGAGGGCTATTGGTGGGCATCTGTGATGTTTTTTTCTCAAAAGTGATGTTCCATCAATTTTGGCAATTTTTTCTTTAGATGCCAAAAGCAGCTCAGTCTCATATCCCCTTGCTCTGAATCTTTCAATCAATTCTTCTGCCTTAATTTCAAAATCCTGTTCTGTACTGCAGTTTTTTATTTTATCTCAATAACTGGCTGTAAGGGATTGATTTTTTCAAACTCGGGGGATGGGCACTATCTGAATGTAGAACCGAGTCTGTCACTGTGGATTTCCTGTGTGTTTTAGTGTTTATAACATATCGATTGCGCATACAGTAACCCCTCACTATAATGAATGGCTTGGGAGCCATAACGATCGTTCATTATAGTAACTCGTTCGTTAAAGTGAGGGACGCTGTTTTATGCACAATACAGCTGAGAAGACTGGAAGGCTTACTAGAGTACAACACTTACTACTCTCTAAGCCATCCCCCCCACACACACAAACTTTTTTTGCATTCCTCTAGAAAGAAGCTGTCCCTTTTTAAACAGTTTTTTGAACTGACACCATTCTCTGGTCTGCACCACTGCCGCACTCCTGCCACACTCCTACCTACCGGAGATATAGAAACAGATACAGAAACTGCACCCCACTACCACTACTGTATCACAGCTTAGCTTATTGATGAACTGGTATATTATGAAGCTTACACAGTCTGTTACCTAGAAATGTTGTAAAGTTTGCACTGGCATCAGCAGTTATAAAGTGCTTCTGTTAGTGGATCCAGTCGGGGCATATCCGTGCTGAAATATTAAGAGGAACGCATGGTCATTAAACAGGCTGTCACCGGGCATCAGGTACAGACTGTTTTGCAGTTTAATACTTGTACTGTACTGTATTTGTTTACTTTCCAACCCACTCCAACTGACACCACTCACTGGTCTGTACCGCTGCCACTCGCACTAATCTTATTTACCGCACTTCTATCGGAGAGACAGACATGATGCTATGACATATTTTTATCATTTGAAGCTCTGTTTAAATACTGAGTGGTGTGGACAGTACATTACAGTATTCTTTTTTTGGGATGGATAACATTAGGGTTAGAGGCGGGAGCCACAAGGGATGTTCGGTATAGCCGAGCATTCGGTATGGAGAGGTTCGTAATAGCGAGGGGTTACTGTATCTTGTTTCACAAATAGATTTAAATCCAAAAAATCCAATAGATTTAAATCCAAAAAATCCCAAACTGTAGGATTATGTACATATGTGAAATTTAAATTGAGTTCATTATCATTCGTCCAATTTATGATAGTTTGAACCTCATTATGTTCCCCCTGCCAGACACAGAAAATGTTATCTATAAAGCAATACCATTCTTTGATCATGTTGTAGTATGGGTTCAATTCCCTATTATAAATCACAGTCTCTTTCCAATGGCCTAGAAACAGGTTGGCATAACTCTGTGCCATTGTGGCACTCATAGCCATGCCACAAGTTTGCTGAACATGAGTGCCCTAAAATTCAAAATTGTTATGAGTGAGTATAAACTCCAAAGATCTCAAAATAAAATTAACTGGCACATTTCCCACTTCAGGATATTTCTCTAACAAATACTTAGTGGAGGCTATTCCCTGTTCTTGCCGTATAGAAGTATATAATGACTTGACATCTATGCCAAGCCAGCTGCAATTCCTGTCCCATTCAACATAAGACATTTTATCTAACAAGTCCGTTGTGTTCCTAATGTGTGATTTTAGACTTTTTACCCCAAACTGTAAGAATTCAACACATTTTCTAGATTTTGTGTCATGGAATCCACACCCAAGACTATAGGTCTCCCTGGTGGGACTTCCCTGTTCTTATGGACTTTCGGTAAAATATAAAATCCTGGTGTGATAGGATATTCCTGCCATAAAAAGCGATATTCATCTTCTGATATTTCACCTTTCACTAGTGCCTCTGTTAGCAATGTATATAATTCTTCTTTACTTATATTATGACAAAAGTTGCTAGTTATCCCTACATCAAGTGCAATCACATCATTCTCACAACATTTTAGAAAAGTCTGGAGAGCTGGTGTTAAGGGTGAGCAGAATGTAGATCTAGGTCTGAAAATGCCAGTATTTTCTTCGCTGATAGTGATGTTCTCTTGTCAGTTCAAAGCCAGTGATTCAGTACTTACCAGTTTCACAACTGGGTCTAGAGTATCCGTATTTTGTTTTGCATAAAATAGATTTTAAGCCCATGTTTCTGACAAATTTATGGCAGTCAATGACATTTTCAAGCAAATTAAATCTCTGTGTTGGGACAAAAGATAATCCCTTATTAAGTATCTTTGTCTCCACTTCGGTTAGCAGATTCTTCTGTTGTCTTCTTTGACTCCAACCTTCCCCCATCCACGGAAGCCTCTTCATCTTCCTTCTCCTCCTGTCTGTATTTGTTTGATTGTCCCTGGTGTTGGTTCAGTCTCTCACTGCCTACCCTTAACACTAGCTCTCCAGACTTTTCTAAAATGTTGTAAGAATGATCTGATTGCACTAAATGCAGGGATAAATAGCAACTTTTATCATAATATAAGTAAAGAAGAAATGGAAGTGCTTACAAAACTGGGGGATAACAGGTCCATTACAATAAAGCTAGCAAAAAAAGGGGGCTCTATTGTCATAATGGACACTGTTAAATATGGGGCAGAACGGCACAGACAATTGAAAACAAACAGTATTACAAAAAATTTAGGGGAGGATCCCAAAGACAAATTCGAAAGGAAAATTGATGAATACTTGGAGTGGGTGAAAGTAAATGATTTGCTACCATCTAAGACTATTGAGTTTTTAAAGGTAAAAGCCCCCATTGTTTCTATTGTTTACCCAAGATCCATAAATGTTTGGTAACCCCCCCCCCCGAGGTCTATTGTGTCTGGCAATAACTCACTAACTGAGCCTCTAGCTAATTTGTAGATTTCCCACATCAGCGAATCAGCCCACCAAATTCCATCATAGAATAAAGATACCAGAGACATTTTGAGGGTGTTAGAAGAGCTGGCCATTGAAGAAAATAGTCTGTTGGGTACATTAAATGTAGAGGTGTTATATTCCAATATACTCCATGATGAGGACCTTACCTCTATGCTATATTTCTTATATTGGTACAGCTGGCTGAATTTGCATTTAAATTTAACAGTTTCTTTTTTCAGGAAAGTTTCTACATGCAAAAATGGGCACAGCACTGGGGGCCAGCTTTGCTTCAAATTATACTAATTTGTTTCTTGGTATATGGGAAGAAGAGATAGTATGAAATCATGGGACCAGCATACTGTATAGCAGTTTAAATTCATGCCCATTATATCTGGTGCTCCAAGCACACCCCCACTTGTTCATGTCCTTTTATTTTCACTGGTGGAACACTAGTGCTGCTATGTATAGCGATTCACCTAATAGTCACTGTCTTCTTATTTTCACTGTAATATGTAACCAGCAAAAATAACAAAAATAAAAAGATGGTGAATATCGCCTGTTATACAGTATATTTAGACAAGCTTAATCTGTGGAAAAGATTTATTGATGACATCTTACTTGTCTGGACAGGATCAAAGGAGGAACTTTTTGATTTTGTTATGTTTTTGGAAAAAAAAGGCAAAAAAACTTCAGATTCTCATTGGCCTTTAGTAGATCTCAAATTAGTTTTCTTTACCTCATAATTTCTAAGGATAGTTTTGGGGAGTAACTACAGACCTCTGTCACAAACTGACTGATAGAAACACTTTGCTCCATGCTAGCAGTAGCCATCTGTTTCATACTAGTACTGGTACTGTATACCAAAGAGGCAACTCATCAGGGTTAAAAGGAACTGTGGAGAAAATGACAAGTATGAAGTAAGAGCAGCTGAACTGGAAAAGAAACTTTCAGAAAGGGGGCATTCTAAACATATTATACAGAAAGCTAGGAATGAGATAGATGAAATAGAAAGAAGGGAATTATTGATAGAAACAGAACCCAGAGAAAATAAGGACCCCAGAATTAATTTTGTAATTACTTATAATGCCCAGTCCACTAGAATCACAGAGATTGTTAAGAAATACTGGTGTTTAGTGAGTCTGGATCCAGGCCTAGAGGAATTGAACAACATTACTCCCAGAGTTGTACACAGAAGGGCCAAAAATATCAGAGATTTTGTTGTACATTCAGTACAATCCATTCCCCAGAGACCCAGAATGTGTCTCCATGCCAGAGATGACGGATGCTTTAAGTGTGGAGATTGCAAATATTGCACCACAGTTTGTAACACAAGGACATTCCATAATCTGAAAACAAGTTTTAGCTGTAAAGTAAGGGGCTTCATTACTTGTGCCTCTGAGGGGGTTATCTATTTGGCCACATGTACTGCACCTGTGGCAGCTTTTACATTGGCAAAACCAAGAACCAATTTAAAACATGCACAGGACAATACATGACAGCCATTGAAAATCTGGATTTCAGCTATGCCCTGGCATTTTATGTTAACAGGGCAAGTGATAAAAGCTGTCACAAAATCTCCTTCATTGGTATTGAAAAACCTAAGAAATATTGCAGAGGGGGGTGACTATAATAACATCCTTCTTAAAAGACATCAGTACTGCATTTTTTCCTATGGGGGTGACTAATACACCAGGATTAAATGATAAATTGGAATTGGGGCCATACTTCACACAGTAGTCCCCCTGAGCTCACTACTCTGTTTGGATTGTGCTAAAGACAGATTTTTATGGAATTGTTTACGTTCAGGAAATAGTTGACCAGTCTGGATCTCTGACACACTACTTTGAATGTGGTATTACAGGTGTGTTATTCTCTATACTTATGCTCTGACAGACATCTGAGCCATTTGTAATACACTGTATTTTCCATGTACATGTTCACTTACTTATCATTGTTTTTATAATATTTTGCAGATGAGTTCCACTTACAGCTCACCCCTTACTCCCTGGGAGACCGTGTCTGCGTGGAGTAAAATTTGGAAGTACACGGGGAAAAATTACTTGATACCCTTTTGATTTTTAAGCCTCATCTGGCATCTTTTTCCTGTTTGTGGCCTTCATGTAATTGTTTAGGAGCACCAGGTTTGCTTGTTTTAATTGATCATATCAGACATAGATACATAGATATATAAATACATAGAAGGTGACGGCAGATAAGGACTGTGTGGCCCACCTAGTCTGCCCATTTTCCCTACTTAATATATTACCACAGACCCTAGTTGATCTGCGGCTTGCCCTCTCTTCCCTATTACTAGAGTACTCTTGTGTCTGTCCCATGCATTCTTGAATTCCTCTACTGTTTTTCTCCACCACCTCTGCAGGGAGGCTGTTCCAAGCATCCACTTCTCTTTCTGTGAAAAAGTACATCCTCACATTGCCCCTGAGCCTACCCCCTCTAGCCTCATATCATGCCCCCTTGTTCTTGTACACCTTCTTTTCTGAAAGATGCTACCCTCCTGCACCTTGTTTATACCCCTGATGTACTTGAATGTCTCTACTATAGCCCCCTTTTCTCACCTCTCCTCCAGGGAATAAATAATGAGGTCCTCTAGTCTTTTCTCATATGACTTTTGGTGCAGTCCTTGCAACATTTTTGTTGCCCTTCTCTGGACTACCTCTATTTTGTCTATGTCCTTCTGGAGATGTGGCCTCAGAACTGGACACAATACTCCAGATGAGGTCTCACTAATGATCAGTACAGTGGAATAACCACCTCCTTTTTTCTACTGGTGATGCCTCTCCCTATGCACCCTAGCATCCCACTGGCTGTCCCCACAGCCTTCTCACATTGTCTGGTTATCTTCAGGTCATCCGATATGATTACCCCTAGGTCTCTTTCTTGATTGGTGGCCATCAGTACCTCTCCCCTCCATCTTGTACTCTTCCCTTGGATTTCTGTGCCCCAGATGCATGATTTTGCACTTCTTTGCATTGAATTGGAGCTAGCACACTCTTGACCAGTCCTCAAGCATGTTTAGGTCCTTTCTCATTTTTTCCATCCCCCTGAAGTGTCAACCTCATTGCAGATCTTAGTGTCATCTGCAAAGAGGCATACCTTTCCCTCCAGCTCCTCTGCAGTGTCACTTGTGAAGACATTAAAGAGGACTGGCTTCAGCATGGATCCCTATGGCACCCCGCTGGTCACCCCCTCTCCCAAGATTGAATGCTATTTACCACCACTCTCTGTGTCCTTTCACTCAACCAGTTTCTGACCCAGATTACCACCTTGGGGCACACTCCCAGGCTGCCCAACTTATTTATTGACCTCCTATGTGGGACAATGTCGAAGGCCTTGCTGAACTCTAGGTAGGCCACATCTACCGCCCTTCCCTGATCTACCTCCCTGGGCACCCAGTGAAAGAAATCTATTAGATTTGTTTGACAAGACCATCCCACTGTGAATCCATACTGCCTTGGATCCTGTGCTCCACTGGATTCAAGAAATATCACAATCCTTTCCTTTAGCAGTGGCTCCATTAATTTCTCCACCACCGAGGTCAGGATGACTGGCCTGTAGTTGCCAGCCTCCTCCCTTTTCCCACTTTTCTGGAGAGGGACTACATTCCTCCTTTTCCAGTCCCCTGGAACCACCCCTGTCTCTATCGGTTTGTTCTATAGTGCTATTAGTGGTGCTGCGAGCACCTCTCTAAGTTCTTTTAATATTTTGGGATATATCCCATCCGGCCCCATAGCCTTGTCCCCTTTCAGATTCTCAAATTCCTTTAGGACTCTTTCCTCCATAAATGGGATGGTGTCCATCTCTCTCCCACTGGTGCTCCTTTCGCACAATAGTGGTACTTCTCCTTTCCTTTCTTCTGTGAATACTGAACAAAAATATTTGTTCAGGATTGTTGCTTTTTCTTGGTCCCTGTCAACACCCCCCCGTCCTCCTTTTAACCTCACAATCCCACCCCTGACTCCTCGGAAATAGTAACAGGTTTGGTATTGGGTATTTCATACCCCTGCCTCGAACAATTGGAGGGAATTTCATTGGAAGTTGGTTGGCCGGTTCTTTCTCACTCCCATCTGAATCAAGTATTATACACCATGTCATTCAGATAGATGTTGGCGAGGGTGTGGAGAAGAGGGCTGTCCCTATCACATTCTTTGGAGCTGTCCTATTCTACACTCCTTTTGGACAGAGTTGGGACAGAGGTTTAAGCAGATGGCAAATATGCAGGAAGACCAACATTTCATACACTTGATGTTAGGTCTCTTGCACAAGGGAAAATGGAACTGCCAAAAATCCTTTTTAGGAATACTGTTGGCAGCGGCTGGTAAAGCCATTACAAAGAGCCACATTACATCCAGACCCACCCTCCCTAGCCGAGTGGCTTAGCCTTATTAGAGAAGCTCACAGCCGATCTAAGATTGCAAACAGAAAGGTTCAAAGGTGCCTGGCTCTTGCTTTATGAAACTCTTTGAGGAACTAGAGGGCACTTTGGTTTTAACCCATAAAGCACAGGGATACTGCCCCCGGTTTACATCTCCTTTATATGATCTATACCCGGATGAAACTAGATAATCAGACTTACTTATGATTTGTAATTGTTTTCTTTCTTATCTATGTCTCAGTTTAAAACCTGCCTCATACAGTAACTTTAACACTTATCCTTGATGTTGTTTGTTTATAAGTGTACATAGTTAGGAAATTTGGTCACTGTGGCTGACTCTGAACATTTTGGTAGATCGGGGCCTATCCCCTGATCTTAATAGAAAGTATCAGAAGTGTGGAGTACAACTGTTAGCACTTGCAGACCTTAGGTTCACACTGGGAATTATCAACTTTTTACTCAGCACAAGAGATGGGCTCCATGTCATAATGGCGATCTCTGAATGGCAATCGCCATTTCTGGCAAGTGTACATCACTGAAAATGAATAACAGTGACTACATATCCGGTGAAGGGATTAGAAGATATGCGGGGGGTTGCACCCCAACCCCCTCCACAGCACCCCCCTAATTAAAGATTCTCAAATCGGGGTGCATGTTTGGGTGTAAATGTACAAAAATGTAAAAAATGGCCACGACGCAAAAGCAATGCCTGCTCCAGAACCGTACCCGGCACCCTCCCAACCCCAGCCTGCCACCCTACCCACCACGCCAGATGGCTAGCTCAGCAGCCGGCCACCACACTACCTCCCACATACTCTCCCCTTCTGCCCTTTGCACGGCATGGTCCCCCCGCATACATGTATATATCCTATTGCTGTATTCACCCACCATGGTATCCTATCGCTACACTGCCAGGTAGCCCAGAACACAGGTGCTGTGATTGAGTTGCCCTTTTTGCAGTTGCTCATTCACGGTCACCATGTTCACAGGATACCAAGAGATGTATGCCTTTGAATTCCAAATACATGTATTGCTACTGTTGTGTCCTTTCTACACAATAAAGAAGTTTAAAAAAAGAATCCCACCCCAGTCTTCTTTTTTTTCACTAACGTACCTGAAAAAAGGTCTTGTCTTCTTTCTTAATTGCCTGGGCTATTTATTTCCTCCATTTGTGCCTTTGCACTCCTGACTGCTTTCTCCACCTCCCTCTGCTTTTCCAGATACAGTTCCCTGTCTTCCCCTCTGTGTTTCCCTGTGCATCCTAAAAAGCTAGCCTTTTCTCTCTTAACTTCTCGGCCATGTCCTTTGAAAACCATAGTGGTTTTCTCTTTCTCTTTGTTTTGCTTACTTGCCTAACACAAAGGCTTGTTGCATCTGCTATGGCTCCCTTAAGGTTAGCCCATTGTTTCCTTACCTCCCCCCTTCTTCTTCCCCTGCCAGGACTTCCTTGAGACATTCCACCATTTTTGCAAAGTCAACCCATCTGAAATCCATGACCCTTGCTTTTGTGTGGTTTGACTTCTCCACTGTTCTCACATTAAATCACACTGTACAATGATCACTGGACCCCAGGTGGCTACCCACCATCACATCAGTGACTCTGTCCACATTGGTGAGTACCAGGTCCAATATTGCTCCTTCTCTGGTGGGTTTTGCCACAAGCTGTTTGAGGCATGCCCCCTACAGGGCATCTAGTGTGCCTCTGCTCCTGGCTGTGGCTACAACTTGGGTGCCCCAATCCACATCAGACAAATTGAAGTCTTCCACCAGCACTTCACCTTTGGCTGTCATTCTGTGGATGTCTTTCACTAGTACTCCATCTGTCTCCTTCCCCTTGTGCTGGAGGCCTGAAGATCACGCCTGTGCAAATGGCAGTGCCATTTCCTGTCTCCAAGGTGACCCACAGTGCCTCCGCTCCACCCTGCATTCTCTGAACTTCAGTTGCTTCAATTTCCCTCCCTTGATGTAGATAGCCACTGCTCCACCCTTTTTTCCCACACTGTCTTTTTTAAATAGATTGGAACCTGGTATGGCTATATCCCATTCATAGCTCCCTATGTACCATTTCTCGGTAACAGTGACAATGTCCAGGTCTGCCTCTGCCATCAAGGCCACTAGGTCTGGCATTTTATTCCCTAGGCTGCGGGCTTTCATATACATGGCTTTTCAAGTTTTGCAACCTCCCCCTTCTAGTAGCTCTCCTCCTATCCTCATGTCTTCCCTCCCTTCCCCTCCTGTTTTTACTCCAATTCTTTCTCATCTCTGCCACAATACCTATCTCTGTTTTAGGTTTTAGTGTCACTTTCCCAACCCCAGGGCCCTCCCTACTGACTGCTTCATACTGTGGGGTGAGGGGTAGCTTCTTTCTGCCTTCTTTCACCTCCCCCCTTGGCTAGTTTAAATGCTTGCCAATGAAGTATTTAAACCTCTCACAGAGGATCTTGGTTCCCCCGGATAGATGCAGCCCATCCCACTTGTATAGGCCTGCATCCCTCCAGGTAGGACCCCAGTCCCCAATGAAGCTGAAACCCTCTGCTCTGCACCAGTCCTTCAACCATGCATTGACTCTCAAGGAGCAGAGTGCCCTGTCCTCCTCCTTGTCATTAAATGGTAGCACCTCTGAAAAGGTTACAGTGTGTGCCACTTGTCTAAGACCCCTTTCCAGCTCCCTGAAGTCCTCTTGCACTACCCTAACCTCATCACCAGACAGATCATTTGTCCCCAGGTGGACAATGATGTCTAGCTCTCCCTCCTGTCCTGTAGCTCCAGCAATTCTCTAGATGCACTTTCTATTGCTCCAAGCCGTGGTGCCGGGTAGGAATGTAACCTTTCTCTCTCCCACTCCATCCACCCCCAAGTCTATCTAATGGCATCTCCCAACAGGAGTTGCTTCCTCCTTCTCCTTTGGGGTCCTCTGACTTCCCCTGGGGTCTCCACTGTGGAGTATCCCTCCATCCTCCTTGGTCTGTACTGTGGGTGCCTCCTTGGGACAGTCCTGCCCTGTCAGTGCAGCACAGGAGTTGAGGAGTTGAACTGAAGGAGGGATGTGTCTCTGCCCCACCACCCTCACCCTTCATGAGCCACCGTAGTTCAGCTGCTCCTCCTCATTGGCAACCATTGAGGCAGAGGGTGCAGACTCGGTGGTCCCTGGATGAAGAAAGAGGTCCCCTGAATCCTGGCCAACTTGGGGTGGAGACGAGCAACCTCCTCCCTCCATCCACAGAGGTGCCTGCTGGTGGGACAGCATTGCATATTCCAGAACATCTCCTGGAAGACTGCCACCCCACAGCCACTGAACTGCACCACTCCCATCATGTTTTATTTGTGGCCCCTCCCCAGTCACTTTGCATGCTTACTCTCTTCTCCCTCTGTTTTTTTGTTCCTTTCTACTTTCATACTGCCTTTGTGCCCTTAATCTCCCTCTCTGACAGGAAGTTCCTGTATTCCTCGGTAGTCTCCTTTTTCCATGCTCAGAATCAGACCTCCAGCAGCTGGGGGGGGGTGGGGTGGAGGCGGAGAACTATTCTTTTCCAACAAACACACATGCTGAATGATTGCAATAATGTTGACAGCAGCTAAAAAAGTAATATCAAGAAAGTGGTTACAGACAGAAACTCCCACACAAAAAGAGTGGGAAGCTGTCATGCAACAAATTTTTCAGTTTAAGAAATTGACAGCAGGACTTAACCTCCAAATGTCTCGCTTCACTGGTTTCTGGAATAAGTAGCAGTTATGGATTATGGAACATAGACCAGAAATTGTTCCATAAAAATATGTTAAAAATGACTGAGTAAAACATATGATTCATATTAGAGGGACACCACAAAAAGAAAATAAAAACAAATGTATAAAACTTTTGTAAGAATGTAAATGATGGCACCTGCTAAAACTGTATTAAGTTGTATCAAATAAATCTTTATTGACTACAAATGAAATCAATGTATGTAAAGCTCCTAAAAAAGTTAATAAACTTTAAATAAAAAAAAAAAGGATGGCGAGTCTTATGTGTCTCAGTGATCCTTCCCTTTCTGCTCCCAAACAGGAAGTTTCTGTTGTCAGTCAAATCCAGTGCCTATAAAAGTGGAACTGGTTAAGGGTGGGAGGGCAGTACTGTTGTATAACAGGCTCTGACTCTCTTGCTGAGTTAGAAGTGTTCTAGCAGTAAAGTTCTAACTCCTTAGTCAGCTGCCTCCTTGCTTTGATATCAAGATTGCTCTCTGTCAAAGGCTAGCTACAGTGAAGTCTAAATACAGTCACCTGGTTTACTACTGCCTAAGCCAGACCCTCCAATTAATACTTCTCCTCCTGACTTAGCTACCTGCCAGAAGGGAGGCAGAGGGCAAAAGGGATGGGGGTGGCAGATAATGTGTCGGGGGGACAGCTGTGAATGCCCGTGATGGCATTGGCAACCATGGGTGCATGTCAAGTGTTATTAAGCTTTGAAATGCCAGCACAGCTACGTACTGTACAACAAGATACAGTGACTGGCACACATACAGTTCAGTCAGTTGCAGCCCAAATGAAACACAGTAATGGATTTACAAGTAATAAACTGGCACAATGTATGAGCTGGGATTACGTACTTACTTTTAGTGTTTTTTATTTTAATCAATAAACTTTTTAATGGGGGAAAAGCCTTTGTCTCCTTGCATTCCCATTCTCTGACATGTCACAAGTGTGACAGTACTCAGCCACATCTTTATAGACAACAGGCCAATAGAATTTTGTATTAACCTTTGCTTGGTCTATTTCACCCCCCATATCCCACAAGTGGAATGTTGTGTGTGATGCTGAGTAGCTGCTGTACTACCAGCTGTTTGCACACCTGACAAACTTTGACTCCGTGAGCTGCAACCTGGGGCAGGATCTGGAAAAAATTTGGTCCTGAGACAACTATATTTATATTATTAAAGCATAAGGGTTATTGTAGCAGCATAATTATATTTTAGAAGGTGGATCCTGTCCACATATGCATCCACATGGCAAATGGCTTGGGACAGCCTACATAATTTAAATCATGAGCAATGCAGATGTTTATAATTCTGACCTTGCAGCATGGTGACTGGCTCATTTATTTTATTTCTATTTTATTTTATTCTTTGTTAACCAGGCAAGGCCCACTAGGCACAGGTGCCTGTTTTCAGGGGTGATCTGCAAGCACTTTGGGGGTTGAGTGACTTGTGCAGGGTTACATAATATGCACATGGAGGTTTCAGGGTTTATGCCCAGGTCTGCTGACTGTCTCAGGTTCATTCACAGCTCATTGCTCCAGCTTCAGGGCTATACTAGAATCTGCATCATTACAATCAGAGTTTGGCTGTGCATTAAATGTAGAAATAAATGTATAAAATATACATTTAACAGAAATGGTATGCAAGAGCCAGCCTGGCCACCCTACTGCATCTTGGGGTATTGGATGGCATCTCATCCAGGGGATTGCCCACCTTACACCATGATTACCAGTACTGCACCAACACCAGTCACCTTTGCATCATGGATCAGGTGCAGTGGGGATCACTGGCACCATAACACCACACCCTGGGGCACCATAACAAGAGATCACACACTCAAACTTGTTCATCTATACCGGAGCTGGGACTAAACATAGTGATATTTTATTTAGCTGCAAGAGGATACAATGTTCTCTGGGCATTTATCTGTCCATTACTTTTTCCAAGTGTTTTTCTTATCTTTCTCACCCCATCCAACATCATTTTGCAGCCCTACTGGCTCTGACCAGAGTTTGTTTATCAGCTGTTGCCGAAACTAGCTGTTTGGAAAAACATTTTTTCATTGAACTGCTGCATTAAATTAATGTTAATTGTTTTTGAAGTATACCCCGAGACAACATAAGGACAGACATTGCCAAAATGAGATTAACAGTAATACAAGGAACAGTTGGTATTAGATTGATTATATGGAGTGTTTGTCAATAGTGCATATACAGTATGTGAGGATGTGAGTACCAATGTCTTAGAAATAGTAATGTGGAACTGGTCATGGCACCCCCTTAGTGGTACAGGGCAGAATGATCCCATCTCCGTCCTGCACTGAGCACCACTCTCTACAATATTGCCCCTCAGATGTCCACCTACTAAATACTTCTCCACCTTCTTATTGGTCATTTTCATGGCACATATTGAGGATCATGCTCAAGTTAGTGGAGTATCCATCTATGACAAAATTCATCAAATATTGCCACCTGATTTCACAGCTTATATGTTCATTTCTTTAATCTGTAAATGGAAATGATCATTGTGTACCATCTCTCTATTACTGGTACCTTCAAGACGTCTTAGAGCTCAGCCTTGGATAGCGCAGCCCATGGGGGTATGGACAGTAATATCAGAGATGGAGTGACAAACTGAGTATTTGAAAAGACCTCTTCCAAAACTTGTGCAACTGCCTGACAATACAATGCAATGACTGTACATTCCCATAAGATGTATGCCTGATGAGATGCTGCCACACCACAGCCTCTCCAACATCTAATCATATCAGGCCCCATATATTTCATCAGTACTGCTGGGGTCCTAAAGAACCTGGAGTGGCACTTCCAGGAAAACTGCCTCCCTCTAGCTAGTGGCAGTAATGACTCTCTATGTCAATGAAGTATGTTTAAGCCACTTTCCCAGAAAATACACTGTACAAAGTTCTTCATTCCATCTAATAGAGACATGGATTTGGGTAGGAATGTCAACAAACTTCTGTAGAGGTTTACCACTAGGTGCAACCACATCTCTCCCTTCATGTGGGCCATAGGCAGCTTTGGCAATCAACCCAACTTCTCCACTGACCAAGTCACTGCATGTCCAAATCCCAGCACATACAACCGCAGCTGCAGGTAGTGGAAATGATCCAATGATGGAAGATGATACATAGATTGCAAATTCTTTTTTTTCAAATAGTCTTTATTGATAGAAGGTGACAAATACATCCTTGTTCAATTACCTTTGGCATTACATTACTTCATTTCAGTAATTACATCTCTTGTGAAAATACATATGTAGTATAAATATCAGTATGGAAAACAGAATACCTTAAAATCTATCTCATTGTTAAATTAATGCCCTTGATTCTCCATTTATATTATTAAAGGGTTAGTGCTACCCAGATTCATGGCCTTATAAATATTTTGCAAGCATACACTGTCTTGTTAATGAATGGTCCACACTCCGATCCCATCCACCCTCCCCGTCTCTCTTTTTTTCTCCTTTTCTTTCCTTTCTTTATTAATCAAGTCTACCACCTCCCAGGTAGTAAACCTTGGGAATGTGATCAGGGGACAAAGTCTTGGTCATATCTAGAGTAATATAATACCCACAGTCTCCATTGTTGTTCAAATTGTTTTTGTTTGTTATGGATTTTCACTGTCAATGATTCCATATAATAGATGCTTGCTACCAGAGCCCTCCATTCTTGTACCATTTGAACAATCAGGGAGTGTCATTTCTTAGTAATAGCCTTTTTGTCTGCTAAGATGAGTATAGGTAAAAGAATATGACATTGCCAAGGGGTTTGTCTGGGATATCTAGAGAGCAGAACCATTTCTGGCATAAATTCAATGCACTCCCCCATACAGTTAGAAATTTCATTTTGTATGGAACTCCAAAAAGGCGTCAACAGAGGACAAGACCAAAAGATGTGGGCTAGGTCTGCTAATTTACAGGAGCAATTCCTCCAGCAGACCCCATATGAGATTGGGAGGTATTTGGTTAACAAAACAGGAGAGTGGAAATATCTGTTTCTACACTTCCAGGCAAATTGCCATCTAGTGGTGTGTGTAATTTTATATGCAGATGTAGAGGAATTTATCCATTGCTGCTGTTGTACTTTCAGATCCAAATCCTTATTCCAACTATCCATGATGGAAGTAGAAGAGTCACCTAACCCCCCGTCAAAATCTTATAAAAGTGACCCAACTGATGTGCCCATAGGTTGCCCCTAATATTATCTTCCAGAAATCTCCAGGCCATAGGTAGTGGCCCCAGAAGTCGGATATTAATATCCCTTTGATGTAATAGATAATTCTTCCCCTGGTTATATCTGTAGATATCATCATTGGGCAAACTAAATTTGGTTAGTAGAAGCTTGAATGAGATTATTCCGGATGGGGAGAGGAACTGCTTAAAAAATTGTAGTCCCAAATGTCTCCACCTGGAGAAAGTATGATCTAATCTCGCTGGAAATAAACGGTCATCCTCTGATATTAAGGAATAAAGGAAAAAAATGTCTTTAAATGTTTTGTGTTGTTTTAGTTTATACCATACCTTTATTATTTGGGCCGTGAATGGAGTGAAATCCTTCAAGGGAGGTGAGCGGTTCCCTGTTGTTAATGTGATCCAAATTATATCATATAGGTCATTTATAGCAAATTCTAGGTCTTTCCAAGGTGAATGGTAGGATGGAGAAAGCCATAGAGCCAATATTCTACAGTAAGAAGCCATAACGTAAAGCTTTAAATTCGGTAAGTTGTCCCCCTCCCTCTGAAAGAGGCAATTGGAGTAGTGAAAATCTGATTCTGGTTTTGCTATCCTGCCAAATGTAGTTTGAAATCATCCTGTCCCAAGATTTAAAGTAAAAATTTGAGGGAGGGGTGGGGACATTTTGAAATAGATATAAAAGTTTAGGGAGGATGATCATATAGATAGTCTCTATTCTGTGGAAAAAGGACAACGGTAGATGTGATCACACCCTTAGATCTTTTTGAATTTGGATAGAAAGAGGTTTGTAGTTCAAAAGTTCTAGCAGTTCCAGCTTTTGAGGGATTATCACTCCCAAATACATGAAAATTAGTTTTATGCCATTTTATTGGATACTGATTTTTGAGAGACTGAGACGGGGGGGGGGGGAGGGGGATTAGGTCTATCTTATTTATATCTAAGTGGAAACCGGATATTTTGTTGAAGTTTTCTAATGTTATAGATTGCAAATTCTGAAACATTCATATTCCAAATGTCTCTAGGATTTGGAATACATAGGAAAGCACCAGATAACTCCACCTCCAAAGTGCTGGGTCCAATTTGTTAGGAGGATAGTCTGAATCCTGGACCAGTTCTCAGCACCAGGTAAGCACTTCCTTCATGGGTGCCATTTTGGAACAGACAGGCCACTGCTTTTGTGCCTCAGTAATATAGATAGAAAATCTGGACAATGGCAAATAGTCAAACGCATCTCTTAGTGGATTGTGTGGATAAAATCATCCCAGTCCTTGCTGTGATAGTCTGGAGGTCCTTGGAGAGGGGGATCTTTCCAGATCCTCTTAAGGAGGCTGCAGTTAAGCCTCTTGTGAAAAAGCCCTCTTTGGACCCGGATTGTCTAGCAGATTACAGGCCTGTCTCTAACTTACCCTTTGTGGGTAAAGTTATTGAGAAGGTGGTTGCAGTGCAGCTGGATGATCATCTGACCAACAACAATGTCTATGATTCTCTTCAGTCTGGATTTAGGAAAAGGCATAGAACCGAGACAGCACTGGTTCGGGTACTAAATGACCTCCTAAAAGCGAGAGATCGAAGGACCTGTTCTATCTTGGTTTTTCTTGATTTCTCTGCAGCGTTTTACACTGTGGACCATGGTGTGCTACTGGAGCGTTTGCGGTCTATCTGTGGACTGTCTGATAAAGTCCTCAGGTGGTTTCAATCTTACCTCGAGGGTAGGACTCAGAGGGTGGTGTCTGGAATTTTTTCCTTGGCATCAGTCTCCCTATCCTGCGGGGTACTGCAGGGTTCCATTTTGGCACCCATGTTGTTTGCAGTGTATATGCTGCCGTTAGGAGTGATTGTTAGACGATATGGTCTGGGTTTTCATTGCTATGCAGATGATACCCAGCTGTATATGTCTTTTGTGCCCGGCCAGGAAGCTGCCATTTCGGTATTTAACAACTGTCTTGCTGAGATCCAAGACTGGATGAATGGGAGTTGGCTGCGTTTGAACCCTGAAAAAACTAAGATGTCAGTTGTGGACAAGGGTCGCTGTGAGGCGGGTTTGTTAGCTGGATCGCCCTTGGGCTTATGGTTTGGGGGTGTCCAGCTGCTGACCTCAGACCAGGTGCGGAACCTGGGCATTGTATTTGATGACTGTCTGACTTTTAAATCTCAGGTGTCAGCGGTGGTCAAAACCTCTTTTTACCATCTGAGGAACATCGCCCGGTTGAAACACCTGGTTCCTCCAGAGGATCTTCCAACATTGGTCCACGCCTTCATTACCTCCTGCCTTGACTATTGCAATGCCCTTTACCTGGGGCTATCGGGGGTTGAATTTTGCCATCTGCAGCTAGTGCAGAATGTGGCAGCCAGGCTGTTGACTGGATCTTCTAGGTCTAGTCATATAACACCTGTGCTCTGTGGACTGCACTGGTTGCCAGTTTGTTGGCGAATCACCTTCAAGGTCAGTTTGATGACCTATAAAGCCCCACATGATCAGAGACCTGCTTACCTGAAAGAGCTCCTCTGTCCCTACTGTCCCCCCCACTCTCTCTGATCCAATGACGAGGGATTGTTAGAGATTCCCAGGGTCCGTTTAAAAACTTCAGGGGCAAGATCATTTAGTTTTATGGCCCTGACCCTGTGGAACTCTCTACCTTGTCAGGTGCGAAATTGCCTGACTGTCCAAAGCTTTAAGGGGCTTTGAAAACATATCTTTTTAGCAAAGCTTTTAATGATTTATGATTGTTTTAATGTTGTTTTAATTATTTATTGTTTTATGTATTTGTACAGGCGCCTTGGTTTTAAGAAAGGTGCCTTATATAAATAAAGAATGAATGAATGAATGAATGAATGAAATATTCCACCAGTTTAGCGAATAAATATTTGACAAGGTCATAAAGATTGTTCATACATAGCAAGCTATACATGTTTCCAATGAGACCGATAGGTCAGGGCAAGCCACTGGCATATAACATGTAACTGAGTCACCTGAGCATATGGACACAGATTTGGGAGGTTAACTCCCCATTTGTTCATAGGGAGTTGTAAAACTATGAACTAAATATGTGGCCTGTTTCCTCCCCTGATAAACCAGGATAGTATTCAGTTCCACTACTGATAACACATATTGTGAGTAATAACGGGTAGGGTTTGCAGACAGCATAGAATTCTAGTTAGTATATTTTGTTTAATCATATTCAACTAGGTAGAAAAAAACAAAGATTTAACTACGACAGGTTGTAAAGATCAGATGTTATATGCTGGGTCAGTGGCTCATAATTCAAGAGTTCTAGATGATCAAGTTACTTCATGATATGGATACCAAGGTAGTTTAGTGACTGTCAGGTCCAGTGGATAGACAGTTACTGTTGTAGTTCCTAGGAAGGCATAAAGTCAAAGGTTTCGGAGTTTCATCTTGGAGACATTTAGCTTGAAACCTGCCAAGTCACCAAACTGAGTAAGCACCTCCCAAACTGTTGGCAGAAAGGTTTCAGGAGATGTCAGGGTCAAAAGGATGTCATTGGCAAATAATGGCATTTTAAATTCCTTGCCACACATGGGTGCTTCCTCGATTGAGGGCTCCAGATGGATTGCAGCTGCCAAGATCTCTATATATAGAGCAAACAGCAATGGGGAAAGATAACATCCCTGATGGTGTCCTCTCTCCAATAAAAAGGGAGCTGTCAACGTGTCATTGATATGAAGGGAGACCCCAGGGGCAGTGTACAATTGCTGTAACATAGAAGCCATCTTCTCTGAGAACCTGAAGGTTGACAGGGTGTACCATAAAAATGACTAGGACACCCTGTCAAAAGTTTTCTCTGCATCAAGGCTGACCAGGACCAGGAGAAGGGGATCTACCAGGGTATTACAAAATTCAGAAGAAAGAGTGTATGCCTGACATTGTGCATTTGCCTGTGCCTGAAAAAGCCTGCCTGCTGCATATCCAACAGTGAAGGAAAAAGCTTGTCAAACTGGGAGGACCAAACTGGCATAAACATCTTGTACTCATAATTCAAGATAGATATAGGATGGTATGATGCTGGCAGTCTGGGCTCTTTTTCCGGCTTCAGTATGGCTGAGATGACTGCATATAACCAGATAGGAGGGGGCTGGTCTCCCTTTTGAACCATGTGGAAGACCTGCAGTAGTATGAGGAGCAGTAAATGTCTGTATTTTTTATAACATTCAGTGGGATGCCCATTGGACCCTGGATATTTACCAGTCTTCAAGTTGTGTAACACTGCCAATAGTTCATCATATGTGGTAGGGCATAGATGGCTTGCTCTCTGCTCCTCTGTGAGGTGTGGGAGGGGGAGGTGAGCCAGAAAAGCATGGGTCCATGCAGGATATGTCTCCCAGATCTATAGAGACTTTTATAATAGTTTAGCATTATACCTTGGATGCCCTTAGTTTTATGAGTGAGAGTGTTCATAACTGGGTTTCACAATTGGGCAACAAATCCCTGTTTGCTCTGGGCCTACAACTGTTAAGCCAGGTTTTGAGTCCCATAGGCCCCTCTTATAGTAGTAGTGTCACAGATAGAATAATGCCTGTTTCTCTTTCAAGTCAAGGATCTCCTAAATGTCCTGTTTAGTACTCTGTATCTGTGAGGCTACCACTTTATCTACTTTCATATGGAGGAGCTGCAGGGTCTTCAGAGCCTCCTGTAGGATTTTTAAATGCTCTTCCCATGATTTCCTTTGCTGGTAGGCATAATCTATAAACTTTCCTTTCAGAACTGTTTTAAGTGTGTCCCAGAGTGTAACAGGGGGACCTCTGGTGTGGTGTTTTCCAGTAAAATCTGTGGGATTTTGTCCTCAAGAATGCAACCCAAAGCCTTAACACTCAGGTGCTAGATTGTACTGCCACAAGGTGTGCTGTGGAAGCTTCCCTCAATTAAAAGTGACCCACACTGCAACATGGTCAGACAGAATTATTGTGCCATGTGAGATATCTTGAACTGTGTTGATATGCTCGATAAATGTGATAAGATAGTCAAGACAGGCATAACTCTGGAACCCACTGGAGTAATGGGTGTACTCCGGGGATAAGGAAAATAAATGTCTCCAGGTATTTGTGAGGTCCAAGTGGGAGACAGTGGCTTTAAATTACTTTTGTAGTGGTGTGTGCCTAGAAGCTGAGGGACAGAAGACATCCAGAGTATAATGTAGACTAAATGTATGTCTCCCCATAATAAGCTTCCCTCTTTCCATGGTGATAGTTTGTTGAACAAATTCTGGGCTACCTGCCAGTCAGAGCCTGGGTGGAAAATAGGCACTGACTAATATTACTGGCATCTCAAATATCCTCCCAACCACAATTACAAAATGGCTCCCAGGGCCACCACTGACTCCTCGACCTAAAATAGACCCCCCTACAGAATGAAGACCATGCTTCCCCTGCATTTTCTGGCCTCATAAGATGACACCACTACTGTGTTGAACCTATACCTGGTATACATTTGGTGCTCTATCTGGGGAGACATGGGTTTCCTGCAGAAGGATAATCTCTGTTTTTTCCCACTTTGATATCTGTAAGACCTTGTATTTGTTGATGGGATTGTTGATTCCATTTATATTATAGAAAAGAATGCTTGTGGTTAAAGCCATGAGAAAAATCAAAAGAGGGGAAACTCCATTCTGCTGTTCTCATATCTGGGCTGCATAGTGTAACGGGGGGGGGGCTCCCCTTCTCCACCAACCACTCCATCTTTCCATCCAACAATATCAAAGTTATTACTATGCCTAAAAGAGTGATAAAAACACTGGGTGCACTAACTGGGGCTTCTCCTTAAGTATATCAACATACTATCTAATAAACAAGAACTATAAACTAAGATGTTTCCAAGGTAGGGGGCAATGAGAAAGCCATTGTTCTTGTGCTGTTTGCATAGATGAAAACACATCACTAGGGAGTTGTGCAGGTAACACCTGAGCACTAACTGAGGCTACTCCTTAAGTATATTAACATGCTATCTAATAAACATATCACTGGGGAGTTGTGCAGGTAACACCTGAGCTCTCTATCAGGAAGACCTGTAAGAGAACCAAAATACAACACCACAGTGCAGAAGAGCACCATGACATGGTTTACATTGCCAACTCTCTATACTCTGTAATGAGATTGGAAGGAAAGGGCAGTGTTATATCCAGCTAACAGCTGCAAGTCAATGAGGCAGTCTGACCTTCTTAATGTTCAGAAAACAAAAGTCCAGACATAACCTTTTAAAAAATAGTTTAAAATAAAAATAGCATACAGTTCCCCCTGTGAAAAAAAAGCAATTCAGTACAAATGTGCAATTCGAAGGAGACTGTCAATATCTCTTAGTGAACCTTGTGCAGGAGCAGAAGTCACTCTCCAATGTACTGAAAAATGGTTCCATGCTGGAAACCTAGACAAATCACACAGGTGTCAGAGCACTCCCAGAAGACAGCATTGCATTCCGGTCTTCTCACTGCTGCAGCAGCACCAGTCATCTTGCTGTCCTACCCAAGTGATAAGGTATATGGGAAGGGCACCCTCCACAGGGGACTCCATTCTGGGAGCCACAAACACTGGCAGACAATAATACCTGCCCCCAGTTCAGATAACCAATTATTCATAATGAATATGGAGTTCAGAGAGTCTGGGCAGCCGACCCCCAAAAAGGGTGACTCTGTGCCTGGGTCCTTACTCCACCACTAGCTATGAATGGTGGAGAGGGTCAGACTACAAGAGTGGCCTTGTGATTTCTGTCCAAAATGGCACTCCATCTGAAATCAATGTCTGCCTGGTGCGGCTGAGAATAAGTGGGAAGATACGAACATGTAATAAGGGAAAGGTTGTGCCATAAGTATTGCCTGAGAAGTAATCTAGAAGAAAGGAGAATTCTAATGGGATTAAGTAGCACAGACATCACAGGTAATAATATATAGAATACTAGCTGGGTAGGTGGTTATGATGTGAATTTTACACACACGAGGTGTGGGATGCCACATAAACCCCAAGAGCGCAGCTTGAGGAGTTATTAAGGCATCCCACATCAAGGGTGTGTGTAAAATTCAAGTTTTACACACTTACCCAGTCTTTATTTTATATAATTGCTGGGGAGCATTTTTTCACCAAAGCAATTGCATTAAATAAACAAACAGCACCACAAACCAGTTGGATTTCAGCATGGTTCGCAGCAGCTGGCACAAAAATAAGGTGTAAAAGTAAAAAGAGAGGTCTTTTTTTGTTTCTAAAGAACCTTACCATTGACTTTGAGAGGCGGTGAAGTTGCCAATGACAAGGAATGGCTCTGGGGAATGGCGCTGAGGAAGGAATGACCAGAAGCTGGTGCATGCACAGATCAAGGGAAACTTGGCGCATGTTCACCATTATAATGGGATAATTATAACCGTGTTTCCCTATGAGAGAAAATGTTCCCCAGTTATTATATATAGAACACTACTTGGGTAGCTGTGCACAATGAGAATTTTATACACACCTGAGGTGTGGGATGCTACTTTTTTGTACACCTACCCATGTGCTATTTTATATAATTGCTGGGTACAATTATTTTCACCTGTAGGATGTAAGTGGAAAAGACTGTAGAACAGTGTGGCCAGTAGATGGTGCTGCTTTTTAGTGTTTCAGTGTTGTGACTGATATATATTATAGGGGCACGCTATAGGTTAGGTTGAGTAGGCACTTTAATGTTAAACCTCAAAATTTTCACTTTAATAACTTTGCAACCGTTCAACGGATTTGCACAAAGGTTTGCATGCGCAGTCTTGTGTGGTATTGATGTGTCAATTTTCATTTTGGTCAGATTTGCAGATTTTGAGCTGCACATAGTATAAAGATTTTAAAATTTGCCTTTGTTTGTTATCGCACTGTGCCTAGATAGTTTGCAATTTTGGCCTGAAATTTTCAGGGTACAAAGGTTTTGATCCACAGATGTGTCTTTCAATGGTTTGATGAAAATATATTAATCTGTTCCAAAGTTATTTAAATTTAAAGTTCTGGGTTCTGAGCATGCTCAGTACAGTCTTTTGGATAGCCATCTGGAGCAACAAAAGAATTTGGTCTCCTGAAAAAGGATTCTCTTTCATAAGGGTTCAATACTTTCTCATGAAAAAAAATTCCTTTTTTTGTGAGCCGCTATCATGTTTTCAGTTTTTGTACACAACAAATTGTCATAACTCTGCATAGTGATGGTTGAAAAACTGGTGCAGAGCTCAGGGTTTTGGCTTCATTGAGGACTGGGGGTCCACCTGGAGGGATGCAGGCCTATACTGGCATGATGGTCTGCATCTATCCAGGAGGGGAACCAGGATCCTAGGTGATGGCTTTAAATGCTTCATTGACAAGCATTTAAACTAGCCGGGGGAGGCATTAAAAAGGAGACGGGAAATCCTAGACCCTCCAAAAAAATTAGTGTAGTTAGTGAGGTAAACACCAAGAAAGAGAAGTAGATAGGGAGAAGGGCAGGGGTAAATGGAGAAAAAGACAAATGCAGTAAGGACAGGGATGGGCCAACAATGGGTTAGCCCATAAAAAATGGAGGGTAATGAGTACCAATGCCCGTAGTCTAGGTAACAAGCTCCCTGAACTGGTGGCCTTCATGGAAGAGGGATGCCTGGATATCATGGCAGTCACAGAAACATGGTACACAGAACCATGACTGGGATGTCAACATACCAGGGTACACAATCTACAGGAGGGACAGGGAGGGTAGAAGAGGAGGAGGATCTCTCTTTGTAAGGGAAGGGATCAAAGCAATGGAACTAAAGGGTAAACAGGGAGGAGAGGAGGCACTGTGGGTCACCCTGGAGACTGGAAATGGCACCACAATCCGCACAAGGGTTGTATACAGACCCACATCTCAGGGGAGGAAATGTACAAGGAAATGATAGAAGGCATCCTTAGGATGGCAGAGAAAGAGGAGATATTGCTGATGGGGGACCTGAATATGCTAGATGTTAACTGGAGCACCTGTGCTGTAGCCACATCCAAGAGCAGGGCCATTCTTGATGCCCTACAGTGGGCATGCCTCAGACAGCTAGTGTTGGAACCCACTTGGAAGGGAGCAGTCCTAGACCTGGTACTCTCAAATGGGGATGGAAAAAGGTTCTCAGATCTAGAAGTGGGTAGCCATCTGCAACACGTTACCACCAAACAGTGTGGTTCATGATAAACTTAGCTGTAGAGTCAAGCCATACAAAAGTGAAGGTACTGGACTTCAGGATGGCTAATGTTGTCAACATGGGAGAGTGCCTCTGAAAAGCACTTTCAAACAGGCAAGAAGGAGGGGTGGAGCAATAATGGGGAAACATCAAAACTGCCATCACAGAAGCAACAAGCCTTTGTGTGAAGCAAATAAACAAATCGAAACAAAAGAAAAAAACACTATGGTTCTCAAAAGAGGTGGCAGGGAAGGTCAGGGAGAAAATGATAAGCATTCAGGAAGTATGAAGAAACACAGAAGGAGCAGGACAGAGAACTGTACCAGTTAAAGCAGAAGGAAGCAGGGAAGGCAGTCAGAATAGCAAAGGCCCAAACTGAAGAAAAGATAGCCAACTCGGTTAAGAAGGGGGATAAAACCTTTTATAGGTACATTAGAGAGCAAAGAAAGACAAGGGAGGGATACTGAAACTGAATAAGGAGGAGGGTGGATGGGCGGAAAGGGACAGTGAAAAAGCAGGGATACTGAACGAATACTTCTGCTCAGTATTCACAAAGGAGGAGATTAGAAGGTACCTAATCCAGTCAGTAGAAGCACTCTGGATAGGGGGATTGGTATCAGTCCTTTCACAGAAGAAAGGGTTCTGAAAGAACTCCTAAAACTGAAGGTGGACAAAGCAATGGTGCCTGATGGGATTCACCCCAGAATTATAAAAGAAATAAAGGGAGAACTAGTAACACCATTGACTACCCTTTCTAACAAATCATGGGATGGTGGTGTGGTACCTGAAGACTGGAGGAGGGTGGATGTGATTCTTGTTCACAAAAGTGGGAGCAAGACAGAGGCAAGAAACTACAGATCTGTCAGTTTGACCTCAATGGTAAGGAAAATGATGGAATCAATTCTGAAGGAAAGGATTGTTGAGTACCTAGAGGCCAGTGGAGCACAGGACCCAAGGCAGCATGGATTCACAGTGGGAAGGTTATGTTAGATGAATCTAATCGATTTCTTCGACTGGGTGACCAAAGTAGTAGACCAGGGAGGGGCTATGGACATGGCCTACCTAGACTTTAGCAAGGCATTTAATACAGTCCCACACAAAAGATTAATAAACAAATTAGCCAGCCTGGGAGTGGGTCCCAGGGTGGTAGCTGGGTAAAACACTGCTTAGACAAAAGGATGCAGAGGGTAATAGTAAATTGAGTCCACAGTGAAGTAAGGAGGGTTACTAGTGGGGTACCACAGCGTTCAATACTAGGTCCATTCCTTTTTAATGTTTTTATAAGTGACATTGCAGAGGGACTGGAAGGAAAAGTATGTCTCTTTGCAGATGACACAAAGATCTGCAACAGGGTTGATACACAAGGTGAGGTGGAAAGGATAAGAAGGGACTTGGCAAGGTTGGAGGAATGGTCAAATGTATGGTAGCTTAGATTCAACGCAAAGAAGTGCAAAGTAATGCACCTGGGAAACAAAAACCCATGGGGGAGAGTACATAATGGGGGTGAGATACTGAGATACTGACAACAACAAAAATGGAAAGGGACATGGGGATAGTTATATCAGATGACCTAAAGGTGGACAAGCAATGTGAGAAGGCAGTAAGGAGGGCTGGGGGGATACTGAGGTGCATAAGAAGAGGCATCACCAGTAGAAAACAGGAGGTTGTTATCCCTCTATACATACAGTTGATGAGACCCCATCTGGAGTACTGCATGCAGTTCTGGAGATCCCATCTCTGCAAAGACATAGGGTGGAGGCTGTCCAGAGGAGGGCAACCAAAATGGTGCAGGATCTGCACCAGAAGACATATGAAGAGAGACTAAAGGAGCTTAATGTGTATACCCTCAAGGAAAGGAGGGAGAGGGGGGACATGATAGAAACTTTGAAGTATCTCAAGGGAATCAACAAAGTCCAAGAGGATAGCATCTTTTAGAAAAAGAGATGTGCAAGAACAAGGGGGCACAATTTGAAGATAGAGGGGGGACAGCTCAGAGGTAATGTGAGGAAGTATTTTTTCATGGAGAGGGTTGTAGATGCATGGAACAGCCTTACTGAGCAGGTCGTGGAGTCAAAAACAGTGGAGGAATTCAAGGATGCATAGGACAGACATAAGGCAATTCTAGCGGTGGTAGGAGGAAGTAGGCTGTTGGTTAACTACAGTCTGCATCTTATCCATTAGGTAGGGAAACGGGCAGACTAGATAGGCCAAGCAGTCCTTATCTGCCATCATGTTCTATGTTTCTATGTTTCTACAGACATCCAAACAGGAATCTTGCTCATCGGGAGGTGATGAGCTTCATTCTGATGTTTTTAATAGCTCCCATTGCCCCGGAACATTTTTTTTCCAGTATGGATATCCTTTTCATGACTCACTAAGTTCCTTTTTTGTGAATCATTTTTCATTCTCACGAAAAATGAAATTGGCTCGCGAAAAAGGATTTAAAAATACAAAGTGAGAAATCCTTTTTCACAAGCCAATTATTTTTTTGCAAGAATGAAAAGGGAGTCATGAAAAGGAATTGTCTTGTGAAAAAAGGAATTGTACAAAAAAAAAAAAAACCCAACAAAGTCCAAAATCCTTTTTCACGATACAGAATCCTTTTCCTCGACCATGGCAAACAATTCATGGAAAAGGATTCCTTTTCTGCCAACACAGTAAAGCATTCGCTGAAAAGGATTCCGTGTGGCAAAAAAGGATTTCTTACCCTTTTTTCTATGACACGTTAGTGTCAGTGGTACCCCCCACCTTCCAGTTTTTATCCCTGACTAAATTTATATGCATGGTGTCTAGTGATACCCTTCACCCTAACACTTGCATACATTTATAACACAGTTTTATTGCGGCTAGTAACCCCCCACTTTATATAATACTTGAAGTCAGTATTACCCCCAAAATGTATATACATGACATCTAATGGCACCCCCCCTCCCTCCGGTCCCTGAATTACTTTAAGTAATATCCACATTGGTGGTCAGTGGCACCCCTCACCCATGTGTGTATGTATTAACCTGCAAAGGAGAAAATGGTCCCTTGTTGAATTTTTTTTCACCTAAAAAAAAAAATGACGTTCGCACCCTCACCCTCACCCTCACCTGAAATGCCAATGTTCACCCACCAACCCACATCCCCTTCACCCCACCACACCCTGACTCACCTGAACTGGCCACACACTGAAGATCCACTCTCCATTCAAGGACACATCTTGCTGCTGGAACCGGTGGTTACTGTATGATTGTCATACAGCAACTTCTGGTTCCAGCAGCAAGACGTGTCCTCGACTGGAGAGTGGATCTTCACTGTGTGGCTAATTCAGGTAAGTGAGGGTGTATAGGGAGGTCAAGGGGGTTGCGGGTTGGTGGGAGTGTAGTGGGAGGTCAAGTGTGGGTGTGGGTGCTATTGTTGGTGAACTTTTTTACGTTAAAAAACAAAGTCAGCAAGTGACCGTTTTCTCCTTTGCAGGTTAATACATACATGCAAGAGTGGCTGGTGCCACTGACCACCAATTTGGGTATTAGTACAAGTAATTCGAGGACCAGAGTGTAGGGGTGACACTAGACATGCTACTAGACACCAGGGATATACATTTTGGGGGGTAATAGTTATAAGTATTATGGGGGGGTTACTACCAGCAATAAAACTGTATAATAAATGAATGGCAATGGCAGGGTGAGCGGTTTCACTAAACACCATGTGGCAAAAAATGATTTCCTACCCCTTTTTTCTGTGCCACGTTGGTGTCAGTGGTACTCCAACCCCCCAATTTTTACCCTCGAATAAATTTATATGTACTGTATGGTGTCTAGTGATACCACTTACCCTGCCATTGCCATACATTTGTAGAACAGTTTTATTGTGAGTAGTAACCCCCATTGTACTAATACCCACACTGGTGGTCAATGACACCCCCACCCATACATGTAAGTATTATCCTGCAAAGGAGAAAATGGCCCCTCGCTGACTTTTTTTTAACCTGAAAAATGAAAGTCCACTGTCAATCGTACTAACACCCCCACCTGACATCCCACTGCACACCCACCCACCTATACCCCCTTGCCCTCACACACACCCTCACTCATCTGAACTGAACACACACTGAAGATCCATTATCCAACTGAGGATGCATCTTGCTGCTGGAACCAGCGACTGCTGTATGACAATCATACAGCAGTCACATTCCATCAGCAAAATGCATCACTGTTTCAAGTGGATCTTCGGTGTGTTTCAATGTGTGGGGTGGGATCAAGAGAGGTGTGGGTTGGTGGATGCACAGTGAGGTTGGGTGAGGGTGTGAGTGTGATCATTGGGGGACTTGTTTTTTAAGGTTAAAAAAAAAGTCAGTGAGGGACCTTTTTCTCCTTTGCAGGTTAATACATACATGCAAGGGTGAGGAGTGTCACTGACCACCAGTGTGGGTATTAGTACAATGAATTTGGGGACCAGAGGGTGAGGGATGCCACTAGTCACCAGGGATATATATTTGGGTTGTAATACTGACTTATAAGTATTACAGGGTGGGGGGTTACTACCTGCAATAAAACTGCATTACAAATGTATGTCAACGGCAGGGTGAGTGGCGTCACTAGACACAATATATATAAATTTAGTTGGGGTAAAAATTGAAGACTGGGGGTTACCACTGACACCAATGTGCCATCTGATGTGCCACTGGAGATAAATTTCAAACATCTTCATTAATGCTCCAGTTAGGGTCAAAGTGATAAAAGCTGGGAAATGTAGTGTTAGGTTTTCCAACCCTAACACCCTATCCCCCCCAAACCAGGCAAGAGAGCAGGTGTGGATGTACATTGGGCTTCTCAAGCTTAATGCTCACCCCATTCACATACAGTCTACACAGCTGGCCTTATTTACAGATAGAATGGGGCGAGTGTTAGGCTTGAGAAGCCCAAGGCACATCCCATACCTGCTGTCCTGCCTGGTTTGGGAGGGGAGTATTAGGGTTAGAAACCCATACGCCACATCTCCCAATTTTTGTCACTTTGAACCTAACTGCAGCATTAACAACATTATTTGCAAAATATACACAGTAGATATATATATGTTTGCTGGCCAAGGCACCTAGCTTCACCTGAGCTCTTTCCTTCTAGGTTGCTTGAAAGGACAGAGCAAATAACCTTACCAGAGCAAGAGAATGGATTAAGACTTCTTTTGGCTAGGCAGATTTACTGTGTGTTGTTATTTTTATTTTGTACTCACAGGGATTGTTACTGTTTGTTGCTAACATTTTATTGCTTTATTTTTCTCTGATTCAAATTGTTGTTGCTGGGTATACCTTCTGCTGCATTATTACAAGGTGTGCCTACAGGTGTGTGCTAACAGATTACTGCTGTAATCTTCTGATTCAAATTGTCTTTTTGCAAGGTATATCCACTGTTACTGCTTTATTTTTCTCTGTAGCAAAGTGTTTCTTACAGGGTATATCTTCTGTGAAATTATTACAGGTGGGGCTTTACAGGTTTTACAGTTTTATCTATCATTAAGATAAGCTTTCAGGGTTACTGCATTTGTTGCTGACTGATTGTTTCTGCTCTTACCTCCTTGTTTCTTTTGTCCGTGGTCCTTCTTTTTCAGCAGCAGAAGGGCCCAGACACCCACCCCATCCCCAATCACCCCACCCACACTACACTCCTTTTATAGGGTAGCACAGTCATGACATTTCCTGTGGCAAAGCAGGAAGGGGCAGATCAGTGGGGTATTCACACAGTGACCTAATTTGCAGGGGCACTAGTAATTTAACTTGTTATAAAAAGTTATACAAAAACAAACAAAATATAAAATCAAACTTTTGCTTTCATTTTCTCCCTTCTAATTACTCTGACCAGGTTATAAACTCAGCAACTTATCTGGAATGGATATCATTAACTGCAGGTACTGTGGAACACTTTTCAGAAGGGCAGTTTTATAGGATTTAGGACACTATTCTACAAGCTGGGCTATTGGAGATCTTAGAGCTCAGCTCCAGGCAGCATGGGCAGAGATTGCATGCCTCAAATATCATATTCAGGAGGAAATATATTGTAAGAACCACCTGCCATTTCCCCAACATCCAACAGAAGCACCTCGACCACGGAGGGCAGTTAGTCTGGAAGGTTGGCAGGTGGTTAGGAGGGGCAAATCAGGTGCCCCACCACTCAGTGCTCTCCAATATATTACCTCCACAAACCACATAACAACTACAAACAGGTATCTTCCTCTATCTCTGAAATCAAACAAAGGGGAAGAGGACACTGCAGAGCAGGACACTGCAGCACAACAAAACTCACCCAAAACAGAAACCAAAACAAAAAAAAAGCAAAAAGGAAATCCAAAAAAATTCTGATCATAGTAGACTCCATGATTCGGGGAGTTGATACCTATCTCCAGCCAGGGGTAATGGTCAGATGTCTCCCAGGTACATCAGCATGGAGAGACTGACTGCATTGCTTAAATTGTTCAGGAAGCAGAAGAAAACATTGACATCTTGGTACACATAGGGACTAATGATCTCACCAGCCAGTCAGTTGTGGAGACCAAGGAACACCTGACCAGGCTGGGTAACAAACTGTCATCCATTTCATCCGGCATCTCCTTCTCTGAGATCCTGCCAGTCTGGGAGAGGGGGGCAGATGGACAGAAGGTCAGAGAAGGGGAGATAGGGGAGCTAAACATGTGGCTCAAGGGCTGGTGCCAGGAAAAAGGACACAAATTTGTAGGAAACTGGCAACAGTTTGGGGGGTGAAAGTTCTTTAAATCTGATGGACTACATCTAACTAAGGAGGGAGTCAGTGCATTGGGGCAGAAGTTTGACATCTTTGCAGAACATTTAAACTAGCAAATGGGGAGAGGGGTGCAGCACCCCATACGTCGAATGGGAAGAACCCCCCTCCCCCCCTCAGCTAGTGGTGAAAAAGGAGTTCATCATGTTTGCAGTTCATTTGCATCACCAGGTAAGGAAAAAGGTCCTGCTCCCCATACGACACATAGGGGAAATGCCAGACCTCACCCAGCAACTAACACACCAAAACCTGGCCAATGGAAAATCATGTACACAAACGCTCACAATCTGGGAAACAAGATCCCAGACCTGCAGGCTATAATGACAGAGGTTAAACTAGACATAGTAGTAATTAACGAGATGTGGTTTACCAGTAACCACACTTGGGAGACTTCAATACCTGGCTATGTACTTTTCAGAAGAGACCGAGGTACAGAAGGGGGGGTGGAATGGCCCTGTATGTCAATAAAAATATCAAAGCTACAGAAATTCAGAACACACATAAGGAGCCAGAAGAACTGTGGGTCACCCTGGAAAAAGGAAATGGGACAGTCATAAGAACTGGGGTTGTCTACAGACCCCCACACCAGGGAGAGGACATAGACACATTACTGTTAGAATATATACAAAACATGACAGCTAAAGGGGAGGTTCTGATAATGAGAGACTTCAACATGCCAGATACAGATTGATCAATATCAGCAGAAAAATCTGCCAGAACTAGACACATGTGGATTCCCTGCAGGGGGAGGGCCTCAAACAACTGGCACAACAACCCACAAGATACAGGGCTATCCTGGATCTAGTACTGACTAACAGGGAAAGGATCACAGATCTCCAGGTAGAAGATCACCAGGGGGCCAGCGGCCATCACATGGTATGGTTCAATTTGGCCACTACAACTAACTTTGACAAGCTGGCCAACAGAGTTAAGCTAGCCCTGGCAAAAAGAAATACAGGTGAGGGAGTACAGGCAAAGTGGGCAAGCATTAAGGATGCAATACTTGAAGCAACATCCCATTGTGTTACAGAGAAAAGGAAGTGCAAAAGAAGAAGGAAAACACTTTGGTTCTCAAAAACAGTAGCAGAAAAGGTCAGAGCCAAAAGGCTGGCCTTCAGGAAATATAAGGGAACGCAGCAGGATGAAGATAGGGAGGCATACCAAACTTTCCTAAGGGAAGCAGGGAAGGCAGTAAAGCAGACAAAGGCCCAAACTGAGGAAACACTAGCACAAACAGTAAAAGAAGGTGACAAGACTTTCTATAGATACATTAGTGAAAGGAGAGAGTCCAGAGGGGGTATTGCTAAGATCAAAGGGGATAAGGGGGCGTGTGTGGAGGAGGACCATCTAAAAGCATCTATCCTAAATAGATGCTTCTGCTCAGTATTTATGGAAGAGAACGTAGGGCAGGGCCCACAGCTCAGCACCATGGACACAGGGGATAGGGAGGTGAGCACTACTCCCTTTACAAAAGAAAGGGTCCTACAAGAGCTCGATAAGCTCAGGGTGGACAAGGCAATAGGACCTGATGGCAAAGATCCCAGGTTACTAAAGGAGCTAAGGGTGGAACTAGCAGAGCCATTATCAGAATTGTTTAGTGAGTCTCTGAGCACAGGAGAGGTCCCAGAAGACTGGAGAAGGGGTCGTGTGATCCTGCTCCACAAGAGTGGTAGCAGGGAGGAGGCAAGGAACTAGAGACAGGACAGTCACTCCTCAGTAGTGGGCAAGATTATGCAGGCACTCCTTAAGGAAAGGATAGTGCAACACCTGGAATGAACAGGAGCACAGGATCCAAGACAGCATGGGTTTACAAAAGGAAGGTCCTGTCAAACTAATCTCATAGATTTCTTTGACTGGGTAACCAGAGTGGTGAACCAAGGAGGAGCAGTTGATGTCGCCTACCTTGAATTCAGCAAAGCTTTCGATACTGTTCCACATAGAAGATTGATTAATAAGCTGGGTAGGCTCGGGGTGGGTCAGAAGTTTGTCAACTGGGTGGCAAACTGGTTGATGGGCAGAAAACAGAGAGTGGTGAAAAATGGTATACAGTCAGAAGAGATGCAAGTCACAAGTGGGGTACCTCAGGGATCAGTCCTGGGGCCATTTCTCTTCAATATCTCATCAGTGGCATTACAGATGGACTGGAGGGTAAGGTTTGTCTGTTTGCAGATGATACCAAGATCTGCAACAGAGTAGATGATCCAAATGGGGTGAGCAGAATAAGAAGAGATCTGGGCAAACTTGCAAAATGGTTGGAAGAGTGGCAACTGGGGTTTAATGCAAAGAAGTGCAAGATCATGCACATAGGGAAGAGAAATCCTGAAGCCACCTATAGGCTGGGAGGGGAGTTGCTGGCAGTCACAAGGGAAGAAAGAGACTTGGGCATCATCGTCACTGATGACCTGAAATCATCCAAGCAGACTCCTAAAGCAGTAGGTAAGGCTAGGGGGATGTTAGGGTGTATTAGTAGGGGTCTCACAGGTGGAAGAGGGAGGTAATAATCCCTCTTTACAAGACACTGGTTAGGCCCCATCTGGAGTACTGCGTGCAGTACTGGAGGCAACACCTTCACAAGGACATTAACCAAATTGAGGCAGTTCAGAGAAGGCCAACCAAAACGGTGCGGGGACTGCATCAGAAAACATATGAGGACAGATTAACAGAGCTCAATATGTATATCCTAGAGCAAATGTGGGAGAGAGGTGATATCATCAAAACATTCAAACACCTTAAGGGCATTAACAAGGTGAAAGAGTCTGACATGTTTCAATATAAGAAAAATAGCAGGACAAGAGGACACAGCATAAGATTAGAGGGAGGCAGTTTAAGGGGTAACATGAGAAAATTCTTTTTCACATAAAGGGTGGTGGATGCATGGAATGGCCTACTGGAAGTGGTGGATATGAATACAGTGCAGGGCTTCAAACATGCATGGAATAGGCAAAAGGAAGCAATACAGATGAGTATGAATAGATAGGCCATTGACAGAGCAAAGGCCAATGGCACATTTATAAGGTAGAAAAAGAAATGGGCAGACTGGATGGGCATTGGGTCCTTATCTGCCATCAACTTCTATGTTTCTATGTAGTATAGTTACGGTTGCACGGTCACGTCTATGTTAAACCTCAAAGTTTGCACTTTAATAACTTTGCAACCGTTTGTCTGAGTTACCTGAAAGTTTGCATGCTCAACTGCCTATCATAGATCTCTGGATCTGGAAAGTGTCGTACCGGTCAGATGTACGGTTGCGGAACCATGGGGCACTCAAAATGAGAAAAATCACCAATTTTTGTGCATTTATTGGTAAGCCATAATAGACAGAAGAATGCATTTGAGTGGCTTCAGATTTGTTGGTCTACAAGATGCCTGGGTTGAACTGGTGCCTTTTGAAGATTTGGTGAAAAAATATTGCTCCGTTCAAAATTTATTCAATTTTTTCATGTCCCATTATAGCCTATGGGAAAATTTACATGTGCATTGTGAAAACTTTCGCAATCACATTTTTATTGTCGAGCTCCCTGAAATTGTTTTCATGCTGCCACCATCTTGTTTTCAGTCAGCAAGAGAGAAAAAACATTATAACTCAAAAAATATTGCCCTTTGGTAAACATCAACAGTTGTGTTTAGCTAATTGGGCCCTGAGAAATATGGCCCTGGCATTATTTTTTTAGTAGGTGGTCCGCAAACATGTTTTTAAAACTTTTGCAGTTTTTTGATCGTGGCAACATTTTTTGTTGCTGTGAAAACAATCACGATCAGGAAAAAGTGACCTCTGCAACATTTTTCTGTGCACGATAACATCTCCATTATAGAGATAGGAGTGCCCTGAAAACATTAAAGTGATCGCGATAACACTGCATGAACACATTTTGTAAGATGTTGTTTTCTTTGTCACTTCATTGTGCTAAGGTGGATTGTGCTTTTGGCATGAAATGTTCAGGGTGGCAATCCCTGGTCCCACAGATGTGCCTTTTGGTGCTTTGGTAACAAAACATTCAACAGGACCATAGTTACAGCGTTCCGAAGTTGATACATTTTCCCACAGGATAACATTGTGGTGCCCCTGACACCTTTTGGCACTTATATTTTGAAAATGATTCGAGATATGGATTTTTTGTCGCAGAAATAGGTTGGAAAGTCATGAATACCATGAAGTTTGATTTTTTTTTCTACCTTGTATGGTTACTGAGATATTTGGAAATTAGTATTCCAATGGTGTATGCATAAGATTGTTACAAGGGCTACTTGCTTTGTGGGGTGGTTGTGTCATTCTGTACTTTTCAGTACGTGGAATTGCAGGGCCTGGAAGGCACACAGTGCCACAGATGCATGAGTATGCACAAATGGGCAGCTTGGTGGGAGCGTGGGGTCCAAAGGGCCACACGCTCTCACTTACACATATTAATTTTATGAGAGCTGTTTTGTCTGCCACAGATGCGTATGATTATGCACAAATGGGAAGCTTGGTGGGGTCCCATGCTCCCACTTATACATATATGGTTTTTGAGAACTGCTTTGTTTGCCACAGATGCATATGATTATGCACAAATGGACAGCTTGTTGGGGGAAAAAAAGAAAGGACAAGATGACATCAAGAAATATGTGTTTTTATTAAGTTAACATAAAATATAGTAATTCTTTGTCCTTATTTCTTATTGCAAAAAATATAGTTATAAACAATTTCTGAACATAAATATTTATTACTTTTTTGTCAGTTGTGATAGAAATATACAAAAAAAATTACAGGCAACTACAGAATTCTGCTTGTCACAGTAAAAAAAACATAGTTTTTGAAACTGTGAAAAAAAGTATTGATTTTTAGGTAAGAAAAACTGAAATAGAAAAACAAAAAGGTTTCTGCAGAGCTGTTAGCTTGCTGCCTCCGCTGCTGGAGGCTGTGAGGAGATGTGGAAGGGGGTGGCCAGGTAAGAGAATGCAGGAGGAAATGGAAGGTATTTCTCTGTTGGGGAAGGTGCAGAAGAGTGCCAGAGGAGGGGACAAACTGTGTTGCTACTGGAGACCAGGGTGCTGTTTTTCTTCTGTCGATGTTTCTTTTCCAGACAGCTTGATGATGGTGTTTGTGAGTGACTGGACAGTCTGATTCAGGCACTGAATTTGTGTTGTGTTTGATTTCATTTGATTTTCCAAGAGGCCTAATTTAAATTGTGTTTGACAGGTGTTTGTTGTTTGTTTCCATTAATTGAATTAGTACTTTCATCTGTTCATGTGTTTGCTGCTGGCCTTGAATCAGACTGTCCAATTGCTCACAGATAGCTATAGTATGTGTTGAGTGTGGTTCTGTTGGGAAAAAACAAACAAAAAATCACGTGTTGAATTCTGTGTCTATTAAATACAACTTGCTCTCACTCTCAACTTAAAGTGCTAACCACTGTTGTTTGCATGTTAACATTCTAATTAGCAAACACTGAACAAAAGTTTGATGACCTCCCAAGTCTGGTTAGTGTACATATTACTTTGAATTCTGGGTAGATACACTCTAATTAGCTTCATTATCTCTTTAACTTGGGGCTATTGCAGTAGAAGACTGTTGCACTTGTTTGTTCTCCGTACTTGTGTATTTACAATGAGAAGTACACTGATTTAGTAAGTTATTATAGTGTATAGTGGAGTGTTGTTATGCATATGATTCTGTCCCTTTCAATATGCTGTTGGACTACAGTTCAGAGGTCATGGAATGTGTTTCTGCCTTACTATGGTAGGACAGCATTCTAGAACATCTGAAGAATGCATAAGTCAGTTTCATTTTGAAAGGAAAAGAACTCAAAAACACATATTTTTCACAGTACTATACACTGTACAAAATGAACAACTATATGCACAACCAGTGTGTTTTTGCCACCTCGGGGTTCTGAGTCCCATGGACATCTCTAGCTTTGCTCTTGAGGTCAGAGGTAATTGGAACTCCTCTGTGACAGAATACACTGGCTGTGTATAGTTGCACTCCACTATTTTCTATGTAATTCAGTTTGCTCTATTTATGAACATATATGAACATTTGAAGAAGCCAGCAGAAGAAGGTGGTTTGATGTATCAAGTTTCATTGTGTCGCAGGGTTCAGTGGTTCAGCTACTGTGCCTGCCTTTTTTCCCCAGTCCTCTCATCCTCCCTACGTATGACTGTTGCTCTCTTACCTATATGTGTCAGAGCCTCTCTTACAGCTGTTCATTGTCTTCAATGAGATGACCTGTCATGGCAGTGCATCTCAAGTGCCCACCACCTTCTCTGTGAAGAGGTGTTTCATGACCTCCCTCCTATACGTACCACCATAGAGCATAATACTGTTCACTGTCATGTTATGATTCCAACTCAGCTTAAAGAGACTCTGTTTATCAACCTCATTGATCCCTTTTCTAGTACGTGAATGTCCTAATGATGTGTTCTCTCTCTCTCCTATCTTCCAGGTAGTACATGTATACAGCACTCAGTCTCTCATCGTATGCCTTACCCTGTTGACTAGGTATTCTATTTGTAGCCCTACTCTGGATGTTCTCTAGCAGGTAAATGTCCTTTTTGAGGTGTGGGCACCAGTAGTGAACTCCACAGTCTGCATGTGGTATTAGCAGTGAGCTGTACAAGGTCCACTATAACTTCTTCTCTACTAGTACTAATCCCTGCTAGATATGCATCACAGAATCTTCTTTGCCTTTGCTACTGCTTTCTAGTGCTGTGTGGAGTGCTTCAGATTTGTAGTAAGCATCACTGTCAGGTCTTTCTCGTACTCTGATCTAATACTTTGAGTCTACCCAGGTACTAGTCTGTTCTAGGGTTCTTGACTCCAATATGCATAGCTTTGTGTTTATTGTCATTTAAGTCAAGCTGTCAGATCCTGGAGCAGCTCCCTAGGTTTGCCAGAACTTTCTTTAGGTCCTTTATGGCCACAGCTGTATCCACTGTGGCACAGACCTTTGTGTCACTGTAAATATGTGGACATTTTGCCCTTAGTGCCATCTACTATGTCATTGATGAAGATATTGAAGAATGCCAGACCCAGCACAGAGTGTAGCGGGACACCAGTAGTTACCAGTGTTGTGCCAGGTAAGTCTACCCAGAATAAATAATATATTTTTATATTATTTATATATTAAACTCTGACATGATGTGGAACTTTTATGTGTGGTGTACATATGTTCAGATGTTCCAGGCTCTGGATCTTCTTGCTTGATGTCAGTTAGTGCCCTGGTCTTCAGTAGTTCTGTAAGAAAACAATGCAAAAACAAATGTTGATGAGTTTTAATGCAATGTGACAAAGAAAATCATCGTATGCTGTTGCTTGACTGCAGCAGTTAATTTCTGACAGTTTGTTATAACTACCTACCCATCTATTATTCTCTGTATAACTACTGGTGACCATAAATATCAACCAGATTACTGTTTTGTTAAAAATGCATATTAACCAATTTTCAGGTTATTATGCTCCAAAGGCAATAATTACCCCACATCCGGTTGATATGACATTTCATAATAACCTGAAATTCAGTTGATATGACAGTATCCAAAGAAACAGTGCATCTGAACCTCGCTGCGTTGCAGGGTCAGCGCAAGACACTGAAAGCGGGTACTCACAGTGGTTGTCTTCTCTGCCAACATGAAGAGTCTCCAAACGATCTTAGCATTCTAGCACTGTAGCTAAAATACGTCTTTTTCTTTCAGGCTGCTAGAAATATAGTGTAAACCTTCACACCAGCAATTATAAAAAATAAAGGATAGGTAAGTTTGATGTTATGGATTTTTTACACACACGCTCTTGAGGTTTATGGGTCATCACACAACTTGGGTGTGTGGAAAGAATCCATAACACACACTCACCTATCTATTATTGTCTATTAAATTCATTTAATTCTTATGGGAAAGGATTATGTGTATGGTGATGGATCAGTCTCTTTATGAATATTGTTCTGAGACAGTCACCCATTTATTTAATGGATAATTCTTGTCTTGTCTCTGTGCAGCTGGTGGTACTCATGTTCTGAGGTAATTAGGACAATGTCTTCTTCTTCTTCTTGTTCAACATGTTCTGTCCCCTCCTCTGCAGGGACCGGGACTGGCATAGCTGGTGTTCCCTCAGCTGTGGCTCCAGGAGCTGTTGGGGGAAAAAAAATTAATACATTTTACAAAAATAAAATGATGGGATTACATATTTAGCTTAATAATATTACGCCTATTTGTGATACTTGATATTTGTTTTGCTTCTTTCTGGCAATACAAACAGCAGGATTACTATATGATATCATGAACTGGGATCAATAATGGAGAAAGCTGATTGGCCGAGAGGTCTTTGAAGCTGATATGATATTGGGTTATATCATCATGGCTTCAAAAAAAAGTCCAGCCACCAGCAGCCCTCACTGGCAACAGATTCCTCTGACCCCAATATTTCACACACCAGCAGCCCAGAGTGACTCACACACCAAATGAGCTCTGTTTAAAAAAAGTAAAAAAAAGAAAATGGTCTCCTCAAAATTATGCCCGATGTTGACAAATTTCACTGCTATTTACTACAGTGTACAAAAGCACCTGCTCTGAACAAAGGGAAAGAATTACTGGAACACCACTAAGCTGCTCAACAGACAGCACATGTGTTTATGAGGCTACAACAACCCTGGTACCATAACTGACCACCTATATTTGCTCACCTATATAAAAAATACAAGCATTAGTCACAAATCCACAATTTGGCAGTTCCAAGAACGTGCCTATTAGGAGCAGCTGTTCATCATGACCTAAAGTTTGTTTTAAAACAGTGGCTTAACACAGGGAAAAAGATGTGTTTCGGTAACTGCTGCAGTCTCTACTGTCAACCATGTGAAGTAAAAAAAAAAATCAAACAAGCTAGTGTAACTGCTACTCACATTTATGATTTACATCTCAGGTGCTCGTGCTACATACTCCTCGTCCCACAAAAAGCCTGCGTCCATCATAACATATACCTTCTGATAGTGTACTGTGTTACGATTCCACAACAAGACTGCCTATGTTTTAAAATGTGTTGTGGTGGGGTTCTAACCTCTACATGATAATGCATGGACTTATTTTTTTCTTCATGTATGAATTCAGATTAAAAAAACTAATTGGTAAAATATTTGTTCAGCTTTTGGCCTCAGTTTTATTCACCCCATTTTAACCCAGTTCATAATAGCAATAATAAACTTCAGGGTGTGGCATGGCATTGGATATCATCACTTCTTGAGTGCATGAGACACTTAGCCTGTGGCCTTGTGCCTTGAAATGCACCTGAGGCGTGATGGTATTGTTTTATTCTTTGCTTCATTTTTGTGCTGTTTGATAGACTGTCTTGGGTTCTGTGAGCTGTTGAGTGTGTTTGATGCTTAAAGTTACATTAGATTGAGTGTTTGCAGTCTATCAGGTCTGAACCCTTTGCCATTTAGCAGGGCAAGCTATAAAAGGAGAGGTTTAGGGTACTAAATATGTAGTGACTGCAAGACAGCACAGGGAGGGGTTATGATTGGGATCTTCAAGTGCTTGAAAGGTAAAAACAAGGTTGATACAGAGAGTTTTGTTATGTTGGGTGGAAACCTGAAGAGATAGGAGCACACTCTTAAGTTGCAGGGTGGCAGGTTTAGGAGGGCAGTCAGGAAGTACTTATTCATAGAGAATGTGGTTGTGACTTGGAGTGTGTAGCCAGAAGCAATAATTTTGTTGAAGATATTGAACAGTTTAACAGAGGCTGTTATGTGGATAGTGAGAGGGCAAGGTTCATGGGTAGGGAGGATGGTAGGAGTGTGTTAGAAGGGCAGAAACAGTAGCTGAAGCTGTGGACTCTGCAACACTAGCAGACTTGTTAGACGTTCTGACCTACTTCTGCTGACTTGATTATATGTTCATATGTTTACTTGTTAATTCCTTGTGTTGTTATTTTCTGTTACAAATAAGTGTTTCTTATGTAAAAAAAAATCTGTACTTACGATGAAGGACTCACTCTCCAAACTTTGACTTTCCTGCCTGAAGCCACGGTTGGTATGCTTGTTCGTACAAGTCCCGGTCCTTTTCTGGCACTTTCTCTGTCTCTTTTATCTTATAGAAATTTGGTGGACTGACTTCCATTTCCCCCTGCATTTCCTCCAGCACTTATTCTTTAAGCCCTTCTTGTGCTGTAGGTATTTAGACACCCCCTTCCATGTCCCCTCTAGAGGCATGTTTGTGCCTCTCATAACAATACGAGGATCACAAATCTTTGTCATTGCCTCCAGCAGCATAGGCAGCTGCTTATTGGTCCAGTACTTGCTCATTTATGCAAGAGAAGTAGAGATAAGAAAAGGAATAATTTATTATGGTGACATATATATATATATATATATATATATATATATATATATATATAGTCCAATAGCAATAAAAAAGGAGGTTGTGACTGTAGATATTGCTGTGCTGTTTGTTTCATGGTATGATATCGGCACATTTATTGTGGTTGTTGTTTTAGCGATTGTGATGGTAAACTTTAGAAGACAATGTGATTTTTTTTTGTAGAAGTTTGCACTGTCTATGTCTTCTGCTGTATCCCTTTTTAGTATGGATTTTTAGTATGGACTTGTGGAGGGTATTTTGTTTGAATTCTCCACCCTGAAAAAAGAGTAGTCAAATGTTGGTGAGCAATGGGTAGGTTAGCAGCATGTATCATGTGTCGCATTAAGTGGTGTTGCTTGTGTGTGGGGGTGAGTAGGTGCTCAGCGTTTGTCAGGGAGTACAGCACTATTTCTGCTATATGTGATTGATCCACACATCAAAGGATAGGTTGGAAGCTGCTCAAAGTTTAGGTGAGCAGCTAAAGGACTGAGAACAACAGATGTATACTGTTGCATAATATACTGGGTGTGGCAGTTTCCTGGTTAGATAAATATAGGAAAAAAGTATGTCTTTGACAGATAGCACCGGCTTAAGGGTCTGTACAGTGCAGGCAAACAATGGGTTGTGTTATTTGTTGAAAATTACACTCCCCCTAAACACACACCTTATCCCCCATCTCCCGAGCAGCCGCCATGGGTGGGTGAGGGTAATAACGTTGAGCCTATGCAGGTGAGGTGCCGCGCCGAGTAGTATTGTTTGGTTGAAGGCAAATGTTTCTTTTGTGTGTTTGTACTTCTATTTTTTGACAAAGAAAGAGCCTTTTGTTAGTTTGAGCACTTTGCCAAGGCACACTTTTCTTCAGATCACAGAGAGGATGCCATGTTGGAGGTCTCCCAAAAATAGGCAATTGCCAGTGTCTGAGAAGTGCACACCGTCTCTTAGATACAGCCAATCTTTAAAATACTTGATTTCAGGATGACGTATTGTGTGCATGCCCAGGTCACGTACAAATGCAGAGATGTGTATTTTTTTTCCTTGACCTGTTGAGCAGATACATGTGTTCATCTGCATGCCAGGACATACGCTCTGTAATATCTGAATATATGATTTTACAGGTGGGTAACATCTCTTTAAGTGAAGCTAGGTCCAGTTTAGCATCAGCTACTAAATCTATCCATCTTTTCTCACCTAAATCATTCCCTCCTAGATGGATCAGCAGTATATCTGGTGCAGAGTGGTTGCTCAAGAGGTGTTGCATGATTGGCATGAGCTGCTCCCATCTCATCCTTCCCTTGCAAAACCAGTGAACCTTGCAATTGGGAAGGTTCAAGTCACCATGAAAGTGGCTTCTCTTGGCATATTCACCACCTCGATGAATTAAACTGCTGCCTACCATCCACACTATGGGTTCTGGAGTTTTCTGCCATGCTAACAGTTTTTTGCAAAACAGCTCAATAAGACAGTCTGAGTCTGTTGCTGGCTAGTGGCATCTAAATAACTGTAGCAGCAATTTTCCAATTGATATTTCATTCTTCCTGAGACAGATAGCAACAGTGGTAAACTAAATATTTATTGGCTGCTATTACTTCTAGTGTACCAATAGAAACATTGGACTTCATGCGTGCCAGAAAATATTTTTTTATTGGCTATGGCATAGACAAAACACAATTATGTTTTGGTGGGAATTAATGCCTTTCTGATTGGATTATTTGAAAGAACACAGCAGAAGATGCATTCTGATTTGCTGCTAGCTAGCTAGACACACACATGCTTGCTGTGCTAGGACTCCCTTTTGAACTGACATGTGTGATGGTGAGTACTGTTTGAAGGTCTGTCTTAAACTCTTAAATTTAAAAATAAAATGAATAATTTAACATTATGAGACTTGCAGTAATGTAGATAGGAAGATATTATCTTTAAAACAGTACTATTTTAAACAGTTAATATCTGGAAGTTCACTTTTTAAATTAACTTTGAGATGATGTACTTACTGTTACTAGTCTGTTGCAAAGCAATTTTTCTCAAAATGGTGCTATTTCCATCTTCTTTGCTTTTATAAAAGTATGATTGGCTGTGTTAAACTGTTTCCTGTGATACATTAAATTATTTTTTTTTAAATATACAATACTTGCATAAATTAGTGGTGTGGTATAATTTGTTATTGTTGACAGTTAGTCTTCTCTCACTGGTGTGTGATTGGCTAGATGTATCTGGGCTTTTTTTTTTCAGAGAAAGAAACATGGCTACTCTTAGTGGTGCTAATTCATGAATTGGTCTCATTATCACCAATTTCTTAATTAGTATGCTAGAGTTGTGTGCTTTTAGCAATACATCACAGGTGTGTTACTTTATTGTATCACTTTTGCACTGTTTTCTGATTGCTAGTATTTCTAGATACAGATTTAACCAACTTCTTGGTTGAAAAGCATCATGGTAAGCAAAGGTAGAAGGTCACAGTAGCTCGACAAAAAAATGTTTGCGCAATAACATTTTTTTGACCTCGCTCATATTGAAATTTTATGTATAGGAGAGGCTACTGCTTTACTATTGGTATTGTTGTACGGAGCTCAAAAACTTTCACGGTAACATTTTTTGGCCTAGGCAACATGGTGTTTTCAATGGAACTTGTTTGCTGAGCTCAAAAATTTTCATGATAACATTTTGTAAACTTGAGAACATAATGCATTTCAATGGGGCTCATCTATGGAGTGCGAAAACTTTCGCGCCTTCATTTTTTTGACCTTGACAACATGGGGCTTGTCCATGGAGTTCGAAAACTTTTGCGATATCATTTCCTTACCCCGAGAACATAGTGCATTTCAATGGGGCTTGTCCCTAGAATGGGAAAACTTTCATGCTTACAGTTTTTGACCTCGGCAGCATAATGCATTTCAATGGGGCTTGTCCAGAAAGCTGGAAAACTTTCACGCTTACATTTTTTTGACCTTGACAACATGATGCCTTTCAATGGAACTTGTCAATGGAGCTCAAAAATGTCTGCACTTACATTTTTAACCTCAACAACAAAATGTATTTCAATGGGGCTCATCCATACAGCTATAGAACTTTCTTGCCCACATTTTTTTGTCCTCGGAAACATTATGTATTTCAATTGGGCTCGGTCATGTAGCTCAAAAACTGCCATGGTAAGATTTTGTGACCTCGACAACACAGTGTATTCCAATGGGTTTCATTCATGGAGCTCAAAAACATTCATGGAAACATTTTTTTGATCATGACAACATATTAAATTTCAATGATGGCTTGTTTATGCAGGTTGAAAATGATTGTGGTTACATTTTCAAGTTTTAAAAACATTATGCATTTCAATGGGGCTTGTTCACATAGGTTGAAAACTTTAGAGATGCTATTTGTTTCTTATGAGCTTAATGTGCTCAGTAACATATTATTGTGATGTTATTATGTGAAGTGTTTATTGGCAAATATTTATGGCTACAGGAATCTGATAAAACATTTGTCTTTTCTTTTACAGGTGTGTGATCCTATATCATTATATTGCCTGAAACCTGTTTTTTTTTTTGTAGAGAGAATGCCTGTAAGACATAGACAACAGCATAAGCATAGAAGGGATAAGTATAAGAGTGATGTTAAATTGATGAAAAGTACTGTAGGCAGTAAAAATGCCACAAGGAAAGTCAAGGATGGTGCAAGGTCTATCAACAGAAAAAGGGTTGCCTGGTGATTGTGAGATGCCTGACTCAGTTTCTTATTTAGAAACAAATGTAGAGTACCCGCTTCCTCATCCTGATGTTGAGATTGTGGAGCATAGCAGAGCTGTACAAGTTGCAAACATTTATATTGCAGCCCTTAAACAGAAACAAAGTTCTGTTTTTTATGGCCATCTTAGCAAGTTAGCATTTTTCCAAAAGTCAGCTTCAAAGGCTAAGGTTGATCAGATTATTTCTACCATAATGAGGAGTCAAGACAAACAACTGAAGAGTCAACTGTCCTTGATGAAACTACGATTTAGAACTTGTAGATTTGTGAACATGGCACTTGATGTTCTTTTACATTTGTGGAACAAAATGATGAGAGAGATTGAACATTTCACTGCTGCAATGCAGTCTGTTCAGAGTAGTCTCCAAAATGTTGACACTCTGAACAGAGGCAGCTTTAGTGAAGTCTTCCAAGGCATATGGCTACATAAACAGCACACAGAGCCTTTTTTTTTGGCAGGAGTCTTACAAACCAGTTTCTAAGGAACTTGTAATTTCTATTGATTAGGTTGGCAAGGCTTGTAATGTGTTGATTGTGACATGTGGTGAAGAACTAAGTGTCAAAGACTCAACAACAGAGACGCCGACCAGAAGTTGTGCATCATGGAAATGTGATAACAGCTGCAATCTGAGGCAAGCATTGTTTGATGCTATTGCACAGTTTATAAATAACTTTCTTGCAATGAAGAAGAAACAGAGATACAACTTATTATATAAGATTGATCTCTGTGAACTTTGCAAGCATACAGGGCTGTTGGACCATTCCTTGGTTTGCTTAGATAGCAGTGTGTGCAAGAGTGTATTTCATCACTTGCATATGATTGCTGTACACAATCCTGCATTGCTCAGCTTTGTGTGCAAAATATACCAGGTGAGAAAAGCTATGTCAGTATACAAATAGTTTGATGAGTCATTGATAGCAGGAGATGTGGAAGCTGCAAAAATTGTGATACAGGATGTGCAATGTAACAGTAAACGTTATGCTGCACCCTGTAACGACACGTCTGCCACTGTATCATGTAGTCTCACTCTTCAGGAATCTGACATACTGAAAACGTTTGGGAAACCCTTTGCCAAGTTTGAACTGGCTAAGAGAGAGAAGTTTGACTCTGTGTGTGTCTTATGTCACAGACTACTTTGTGGGCTACAGGCTGTTATTGTTGATCTGGAAAAGATTAAATCTTTTAATGACATGTGGGCACAAGTGTTGGCCTACCTACTAGTAAAGAATGATTTTGACCTGGACCCTGTGGTCATCATGTATTACTACTGTTTGACAAAGGTGAAAAATAACACTCTGCCACCAAGATTTGTCTTGAACAATATGGGGGCACATGTTACACCTCCTTAGATTGTTGCACTGAATATGTTTGAATGGATACTCATACAAATGATGAAACCATTTCAGACTAACTTACGCTTGAATACAAAAACATGGAAAGTACCCCAAAAAGAGCTTGTGAAGTCTGAAAGGGTCTGCAATGTATTTACCATTTCCTCTAAAAGAGAATGTGGAGACAATCTCAAAGGAAAACAGTGTTGTTATACTAGTAAACAGTGTACCTACAAAGTCTAAGGTCATTTGGTAGGATGTTGTCAATGTACAGAAAGTGAAAAGTGATGTACACTATCTGAAGAGCAATAATCCTTTCTATAATGAACTTGACATAGATGAACTCTCACATATGAGTGCTCAGTTTGGACTAGTGGACACTAGAAAGCCAATGATTGAGAAGGTCGATGTTGCAACTCATGAAGATGTATATGAGCAGTATGCAATTCACCCTCTACATGGCAGAAATCCAATTGGTGATAACATTGACTTGTACCGAATGAAACAGGTCAAAGGTAGTCCTGTCAGCATATGGGAGGAAAAACTTGAAGCATGTTGCTTTCCTGATTTACTTCCTCAAGGTACAGGAGGCCATCTGGATACATGTGAGGTGCAAGTTCAAGGTGCTGAATATTGTACATCGAGAGTCTTAAACAAGGATGGTAAACTTCATAGGAACATACAATATTTGTTCCACCTGCTGTGGGAGAGTGGGAGAGTGAGCTTAGTATCCTCTCTACGTCCATTGTGCATACACTCCAATTGACTAGCCCATTGGATGGCATTACAGTAGTTGAGTTTCTGCAAAGGCTGAGAGAAAAGGATGAAATGCTATGGATGAATTTGACATCTATACTCATGAGTCTATGTGGCACAAAAGAATACTGGTATTGTAGACACTTGGAGGTCATGATGACTATGCTGCATGTGTATGGTGCAGCTACTTGGTTCGTGACTTTGAGCTGTGCAGAGTACAGCCGGGATGAGTTACTTGCACTGTTAAGGTGGGATAATGCTGATGTTGATGGCATTTCAGCAATGACACTTTGTGAGATGTGCTCACACAATCCAGTTTCTGTGTCCCGACATTTTCACCATCGTTTCCGTGAGACATTGACATTCATTTTGTCAAAGGACAATCCTCCTCTTGGATTAGTTGAGCACTACTTTTGGAGGACAAAGTACCAGGCAAGAGGTGCACCACACATACATATGTTGTTGTGGATTAAAGATGCTCCTCATATTGGTGAGAATGAAGCAGCTGAAGTGCTGAAGTTCATTCAACGTTATATCACTTGCCACACCCCTGACAAGTACAACAGTCCAACACTGTGGAAGGTGGTGCAAAAGTTTCAGCAACATCTTTGTGGGAAGTACTGTCACTGACCAGTCAAGAATTGTAATGAGTGTTACACCAGACATTGATTTGGTTTCCCTAGACGTGTCTGCCAGTAAGGACATATGAATGACTTGTTCTCAGCCATGCATCGCCATCTCAAGGCAAAGTCCAATAAGAGGGTGTATGAGTTACCCAGACAGGAGAATAAGGTGTTCTTCAATGACTACATCCCTAGTCTTCTCCTGATGTGGCAGGCAAACATTGATGTGCAGTTTGTGGCAGATTATTCTCTGTCTCTTGTGCAGTACGTTACATCATACATCACAAAACATGAGCAGACCAGTTGGTTTGAGCATTGGGAAGATATAGCTACTTCCAGCCAATCATTGGGCTCACAGCTCTGGTCACTGGGATTAAAGACACTGTCTCACAGGGAGTGCGGTGCATATAAGGCCAGTGATCGTTTGATTGGGGCACACTTGAATGGCAAGTCTGATGCTGTACGATTTCTTAAAGTTAACTACAAAGAGAAACAAAAGTGTGTTTTGAAGTCTCATGATACGATTGAAGAACTGGCTGTGAACTGCTCTTCATCAAAAATATTTTGAAGAATAACCTGATTGACACTTACTACCCAAATCGGGCTACTGTGATGGATGATGTAGCACCTAATGAAACTTGAGAGATTTACAAAATCAGAGGCTTTGATGGGTGCCTTGCTAAAAGGAAGAAACCATGGCTCTTTGACCATTGTAAATTCAGTCTCTGTACAACTGACAGCAAGGAGCACTACTACTTTGCTCTAATTTTCCTCTTTAAACCAAGAAGGGATGAGAGTACACTGAAAGGAGACTGTAAGACATATGAGGAACAGTTCTACATTACATATGAGACCTTCATGAGTGAACAGTCTGAAACATACATTTGTAGACTGGAATTAGAGAAGGAGTAGGTGGAACAATCTAAAAAACAGCATGAGGAAGATAATGCAGGAAATTATCAGGAAAATATAGATTCTGAAGGAGAGGGTACTCTTGGAGCTCCTCTACCAATGAATGATCCTGTGGTTCTGATGAGTGAAGTCAAAAGTGCCATGGAACATTCTTCTCATGCGATAGAGGAGCTTGCTGTACTGATTGACCAGTTGAAGAGGCAGCAGTTTGCTGCTTATGTTGCTGTCACTGAAGCTGTAAGACATGGCATCCTTCATGAGAAGAAACAAGGTGCATGCGGAAAGTATGAACCACTGCTAATGTTTGTTAGTGGTTCTGCTGGCACAGGTAGGAGTTTTGTTATTGAAACTATCACAGCAGAGATAAGGAGACATACTGAAGAAGTGATGTCTGTAGCTGTGATTGCTCCTACAGGTTTGGCAGCATACAACATTGGTGGTATAACTCTACACCGGTTGTTTAAGCTACCTGTAGAGCATGGCAAAACAGGAGAGTGCCAAAAACTTTCCCGGGAGGTGGCATCTGAACTACAACCAGTATTTGTCAAGATGTAACTTCTGATCACTGATGAGATTAGTATGGTCTCAAATGTCATGCTTGCATGTATCCATCTGTGTCTCCAAGAGATACTTGGAACTGATTATAGTGAGCCATTTGGTGGGAAGAGTGTTGCTGTGTTTGGGGACCTTCTGCAACTTGCACCTGTGAATGGGGAGCATGTCTTTACAGAACTGACTGTGAAGCAAGCAAAAAGCACAATAGGATGCATTGGAGGAATACATCTTCAGGAATTGTTCCCTTACATTGAGCTGTGTGAAAACATGTACAGAGTCATGATCTTGCATACAAGATACTTTTGGATCAGGCTCGCATTGGATCATTGTCACAGCAGAATGTTTCTCTGTTGAACACACGATGTATCAGCAGTGAGTGCAGTTCTCTTACTGCAGCATGTGATGTTTTCAGTAAAGTGTACTCAGACTCTGCTCAGATTGTGAGTCTCATGCCTCGACTCAAGCAGTGTGCTGAATTTAACCGCATTATGTTGCAGAGACAGGGTCAGGAAATCATAACTCTGCATGCTGTTGGCACCGTTGATGGTTCAGTCTTGAGCCGGAATCTCCTAGCAAAGCTGACTGAATGATTATCTGACCTAAAGTGAGATGTGTCTCACACAGCTGGATTAGAAGCAGTTCTAACTGTGTGCATGAATGCACACATCATGCTGCATCAAAATCTTGATGTAGGTGTGGCATGGTGAACAGTGCAATGGGACATAGAATTGACTATCAGTACAATGTAAAGAAGACATTATAGAGGCACTCATTGTCAAGTTTGACAACATTGAACAGTCTTTACTGTACCTATTTCTAGGACAACTGTAAAGTTTCAGCTCATGAAAGACATATATGTAACCAGGAAACAGTTTCCTGTGTATGTTGCATATGCTGTGTCCATACACAAGTAGCAAGGCCTAAGTTTGGACTCAGCAATGGTCGACATAGGCATTGGCATTTTCAAAGATGGCATGAGCTGTGTTGCACTTTCATGTGTACGGACTTTGGCTGGTTTGTATATCATCTGCATAACATCACATAAAATACATGCTGATAGGTGATGTATTGCTGAGTGCAACAGACTACGTACTCTGCATCAGCCGACATTGCCTCTTATTCCACTACCCATGAATGTGGCAGACCACAATGCTACAGTGATAGTTTCTGGCATGAAAAAGAGGTACCAGACAGATAGACCAACATTGGATGCAGACAGCACAAAGAAGGAATCCACAGCTCAACAACAGACAAGTTCTCCTCCACGGAAGAAGGTGCTTGGGATGGCTGTTGTCCCTGCATTTGACAGTAGCACTGGAGTAAACTGCTATGCAAACTCAGCAATGCAAGCATTTCTCCACATCTCACTTTGTTGCCACTATCAAATCTTCACATGGCACATCACTGTCTCAGTCACTAAAGAAGGTTGTGAATGATAGTGATAAACATGACAATAGCGTACAGACTCTAACACCCTTATGGATTGTGCTGGGAGGATATGATGGACATCAAACATTCTCTAATAACATTTTGCAAGATGTGACTGAGTTAATGACGGCTATCATTAACAGCTTGAAATCAGATCAGATTTAATGCAACAGTACTTTACTGTCACGTATGTGACAAAGTACACTTGCCTGTCTTGTCGACAGTCACACAAAGATGTAACAGAAAACATGCTTTGGATTTCATTGTGTGTTCTGCAGGCATGTTCTGCTAAATTTAAACGACTGCTCAGGAATGCAGAGTGTGGCTGGAGGTGTAGCCGGTGTGGAGGAGAGCGCCTTCAGTCCATACAACTTAGAACCTCTTCTCAGTGTCTTCTTTTACTCTGGCAGATATTTGATGCAAATGGACTACGAGTTGACACACTGATCACTGATTTTGTAGCTGGAAGAGTACAATTCATGGGATAATGCTTTGATACTCAAGCTGTGATATTCCACCATGGAGCATCTGTTCATTCAGTACATTATGTTACATGGCTTCAGTACAGCAGTGGCTGGATGGAATGCAATGATTACATGAGCACTTTTAAACAGAGATTGCCTTGTAATCTCAAAGATGCTTATGTCCTGGTTCTCAAAAATTACAATGACCTTCACGGGGCAGAAGAGCAGTACATGTAAATCTTGTTTAACTCTGTTTGATACACTGTAGTACTCATAACAGTGTACTGTGCAACCTTCCCTGATATGTGCAGCTCTTTTCATATCACTTTATGAATTGTTGTAGTAATAGATTATGCAGGTATTTATGATGCCAACAGTCAAGGTAGGTGTTGCTGTGAGTTTTGCTTCAATACAGCCTAAGAGTGGGCCTTAATCGGTGCAGGCTGTCTGCTTGGTCACATTACATACAACAGTTGCTTTGACTGTGGAGCAATCTTATTACCTGTATATAGATATTTCAGGAGTATGCAATTCTGCTGCACTAATCCATTCATTTCTGCACTGCTGCAGCATGTAACATAGAATGTGGTGATTGCTGTCACATCATTGTATGGCAATACTGTGCACCTTACATACACTGAGTAACATGACTGTGCTTGTTGGTTGGCAATGTTCCGTGGTCATTGTATGCACTATGTACATGCCTCACATCTGCCTAGTGATGCATGACAAGATTGGGCAACAAAGCTGCCACTGCAGGAGGTTTGCATGTGTTTGCACACATACTGTTGTGCAATACTTTCCAAGCGCAGTAAGGACATGCCTAAGATTTGATATGTCTATAGCATGTCTTTCACTAATGCCTGTATACTGTCCAATTGAGGTGGCATATTTTCTGCCAACTTTACTTAATTGTGAGAACAAGACACTGCTATGTAGGCCTATGATATGGATGATTTGAGACAAATAGTCACTGTTAATGTGTATGTATTAAAAGTTAACATTGCTAGTACCATATACATCTCTGTAAAGTCTCTGTACTGTTTTTGGTCTGAGAACTGTAACATTAAAATTTGTAAAAATGCTGACGGTTGCATAGGACTTCATAGGTATGTTCATTTTTGTGTTGTACATAGTTTCAGCATTATAGTTTTTTACATGTTATTACTGCAGTGTCTGAATGCCATGTATTCTGATGTTATATGGAAAGATTAACATCTATAATATTCAGTAAACATCTATCATTTTTATTAGAAGCCATCTTTAGACCCTGATGTCATGGCAAATTACTGTCCTGTCTCCAACCTGCCATTTCTAGGTAAGGTTGTAGAGAAGATTGTGGTGCAGCAGCTTGGAGAGCACCTCGAGGCATTTGACATCTACGAGTTGCTCCAGTCTGGGTTTCGTGCCAGGCATTGTACAGAAACCACATTAGTTCAGGTGCATAATGATCTCCTAAGGGCGAGGGATCGAGATGAGGGGACAATTCTCATTCTCCTTGATCTCCCCTCAGCCTTTGACACAGTAGACCATTGTGTAGCCAGGGCCCTACATGGACTGGGTGCTGGCTACATCTTCTTCTTATATCTGCTGGTCCAGTCTGCTCCCTCTGTTCCTCCTTTAGAGGCCTCCTGGCAATTCCCAGGACAAGGTTAAGATCTGCCAGCGACAGAGCTTTTAGTGTCACCAGCCCCATCCTGTGGAATTCGCTTCCTCCATCAGTAAGGGGGGCCCTTTCAGTGGAGGTGTTCAAGGCCCACCTCAAGGCTTTCTTGTTTAGCCGGGCATTCCCAGACATTGTTCTGTAGATAATGTATGGGTTATTTATTTATCAGCATTGAATTTTGCCAACAATGTGGATCTTTTAATGATATGCTATGAAGTTTTAATTGAATGTCGCTTATTTATAATGTTTCATTCTGATGTTTTTATTGTATGGTGCCCAGATCCTCGGGGATTGGGCACATGAAAAATAAAATTTGCCTTGCCTTGCCAATTGTGAGTGTTTAATTACCCAGATTTTCATATGAATGATTCTTATGAAGCACTGTTAATTATCAGATTACTAATAAATATTTAACTGAATAATAATATTATTTATGCTAGCATTATATTACTGTATTTAAAAGGTTTGTTATGTTTATTTGTTTATTTAGATCTAGGATTACAATTACCAAGCCAAGGCTCTTTTACAAAGGTTCCACATCAGGAGAGTACATACATGTTAAACAAGGGCATACAACATTAAAGAGAGCATACAACCATATTCATCAGTTCAGGTACGGCATCACGGTAAATAGGATACATGAATAACACATACAAAGAATCATTTCAGAAACCTAGAAGAAATCATGGAGGAAGGGTGAGAGGATGGGGGGTGGCAGCCAAAAAAGAGACTAGAGCAGCTCACGGCATTGTCAAAGAACATCGGGGGGGTGGTTGATCTCAATGGAGAAGGGGGAAATTAGGGGTGGCAGTCACATGAGCTGGAGGCTGTGGGATGATGATGGAGACTTGATTTGAATATGCCCAGGTGAGGAGGTGGAGGTGATGCGAGTGCTGAGGGCATTCATCCAGCTGGGTACACGGTGTGCAAAGGATCTTTGGACCAGAGTGGTGCAGCATGGGGGGACCTGTAGAAGCTGACATTCAGACCCTATGGTATACGAGGATTAGTGTTTGGGTGCAGGAGGTCTTGGATACTAGGTGGAGTAAGGCCCAAAGTAGTTTTTTTTGCCATCAAGCAGGTAAGGTACTTTATATGGTTATCAAGTTGAAACCATCCCGTTTGAGCATAAAGCTCACATGTATGTGTGAGTCGGTGGGATCCAGTAAGCAGTCAATAGACCTTTTTTAGGGAAGTCATTATGCACCTGAGGGCAGTAGTAGAGGCAGAGCCATAGATTATGAGGCCGTAATCTATTACAGAGACCACAGAGCTCTGGATAGCAATCTTCAGTGCTGTCTGGATAAGATGCTGTCTATATCAGTAGAGAATTCCAATGCGTGAGTTTACCACTCTGGCAATACAATCAATGTGAGTCCCATAAGATAGGCAAGGGTCAATTGAGATTCCAAGGTATTTAAAAGATGACACTTGTTTGAGGGTTTTACCAGCACTTGTATTGATATCAAGGGGGTATCACCTGTGTTTGTTTTGTGAACTGTGGAAAAGCATAGATTTAGTCTTTTTGTGGTTTAGAACCAGTTTATGTTTTGCGAACCAGTTTTCAACAGCAGAGAAAGCAAGCTGTAGGTTGTGAAGTAATGGTTGTGGGTCCTTATGGGGGGTGAGAAGCACAGCATCATTGGCATAGAGGATAATTTGTTCTGGGCAGGATAGTGGAAGGGAGTTCAGGAATAGACTGAAGAGTAGTGGGCCCAGTATGGATCCCTGAGGGACGCCTGAGTGAACAGGTTTGGAGTCAGAGAGTACTCCTGAGATTTTTATTCTTTGTGAGTGCTGGTCTAGGTAGCTGTTAAACCATGCAGTGGAGTCCTTGGAGAGCCCAGCATTCAGCAGCTGTTTGGTAAGCAGGCCATGGTGAACAGTGTCAAATACCTTAGTCAAATTGATGAATACTGCTCCAGTTAGATGGCCTTTCTCCAACGAGTTGTGAAGGACTCCAGTGAATTCCAGGAGGGCTGTTGATGTGCTGAGCCCTTGCCTGAACCCGTGTAGCTGTGCACATAGGATGTTATATTTGTCCAGGTAGTCTATAAGCTGGTCAGCAACAGTGCAGTTTGTTATGTGTAGTGAGATATTACTTGTTTGTTATTTATGGAACAGTATTGTGAATCACACACTCTGCTCAATAACAATTCAAGGTATGTTTCTGATTTTTTCTGACTGCCTTCATTAAGGGGTTGGGTGAGGAATTTTTCCAGATGCACTTAATCTTAAAGTATTACAGCATAGTAATGCACTATTACAGAAATCTTATGATATGCTGCTTTGGTGTCCTTAGCTTTTTACTTGTTTAACAAATTTGGTTTTTATGCACCCCAGGAACATTGACTTGCTCAGTCTCATATAATTTTTTTCCAGTTTTAATATACTTCTGTGATACAATTACACATTAGTGGTATGGGACTGAGTGAGTTGTGCAATTTGGCATTCTTTAAAACAGAATTGGAACTTAATGATTAATAAATATTTTTTTAACTTATTTTCTGTCTCTGTTGTGTTACTTTATTACGGTATATAAATTATATATGCCTCAGGTTTGAAAAGAAGTATAAATGAATATATTGAAAATGTTACTATGCAAAGATGTCTGTAGGAGCTATAACTTGACATATAAAACAAAGAGATGCATACTAGTTATGTTTCTATGGTAAATTTATAGGGTATGGTACAGTGATATTGTAGAGGGGTTATGCTCTCACTGTAAAAAAATAATGATTTGAAATTGTATGTTTACTTTATTAGAATGTCTGAAAAAGGAAGGAAATTCTTTGCAAAAACTCTGTTAATGCAACAGTTAGGGTTGTTTCTACAGTGACAAAAGTGAGGAAATTCGACTTTAGGGTTTTCAGCCTTAACTCTGAATTCTGCCCCCACCCCACATACACATACACATACACATACACAGACACAGACACAGACACACACACACACACACACACACACATACAAGTCGGGGACAGTACAAGGCAACGCAACCAATCAGAAACACACCATAAGGTAACAGAAAGAACATACAACTTTGTAAACATATCACAAGAGGCATCCATCATCATGTTACACCAACTGTATCACTTCTGTTGCCATCCCAGTGTCTTGGGGGGGGTACACCCACATGCTGTGCAAAGATTCGGTGAGATATTAAGAAGGCAATGTCCAACATTTTAAATTACATTTATTTAGCATAGGATGATTACGAGTATTTTTTTTTTTGTTTTAGTGCAAATACGCATTACTTTATGAATTGAAGTATAGCGCTACACTGTACTGCATTTGCTCAGATACTTACGTATGCCTATCTGAGGAGGTATAACAGTGCAGGGTGTAAAGCACTGTACGGCGTGAGTGTGAGATATAGAGAGTCTCCTTCTATATGGTTAGCAGTACATAAGTGCAGGATGTGAAGTATTATACAGTGCTGCTGTTAGGTATGTGCAGTCTTCTATTATCCGTGTGTAGCCATGTGACAATTCAGTGAATAACCCTATACTCCAAATGTCATATATGCAGACTGTTATACTATTTACATGGAGGGATACTATTCTCAACATAACATTTCAAAACTGTTGTATTCTTTGTCAATGTGAGACTGGGAGCAAACTGTATTTTGGACCGTGTACTTCCATCTCTGCATTCACATAGTATGTCACAATCCATAGAGCACACCATTGACATGTCACTGTGGTATGTTGCCCTACTAGTACTAAATAAACATAGTGGAGTGGTACCCATATGTCACTTTGTTCATATGTAACAGTAAAAGGATATGATGCTTTGGGCTGTGCCCTACCATACTTGTACTGAATTAGCACAACACAATTCATCTGTCACACTACCAATATGTTCCACTGTTCTCATTGTGAAATATTGGTAGTGTGACCTATGCTTTGTGTTGTTGTATGTCAAAACAGGAATGAGAATACAGGATAGAAACCACCCTATACTGTCATTGTGACATATAGATTGGATTGTACTTATAGCTTGATGAACGGATGTTGCTACAGTATCTGAAGCATCAGTAGCGTAGCAGATTCCCAGAGGGCCTGGGTGCAAGGTGATGCTGCAGGGCCCCTCCCTAGTTTTGAATAAGCATCAAAATTATGAATTGGGCCCCTCAAACCTCGTGGTGCTGGATGCCACTGTACCACCTGCACCCTTGTAGCTATGCTCCTCTGAAGAACCATGTTGTGATACTGTGACATACGGAGCTACTGACACATAGACCCTGGTGTAGTATGCTGATGCAAGAATTGGAGTGCAAAATACACAGGACCTTGTCATCACAGCATGACATATGCACAGTGTTGTTCTGTCTCAATGGAGGGATGAAATAACATGGTTCAACTCACCATCTGGTAGTATGAGGAGTTATGTGTACTCTTGCAGTATCTGCATGTAGGTATACAGTTCATACAGTGACCATCTCACATGCTTGCACACCATGTGGGTGTACCCCCCAAGACACTGAGATGGCAGCAGAAGTGATACAGTTGGTGAAACATGATGATGGATGCCTGTTGTGGTATGCTTACAAAGTTGTATGTTCTTTCTGTTACCTTATGGTGTCTGTTTCTGATTGATCGTGTTGACTTGTATTGTCCCCCACGTGTTTGCTTCTTCCACAGGAGGATCCCACAGGGCGCCATAGCCAGAAGCGGCTAAAGCCATCTACCACAGGCCATGGCAATTTCATTGGCTGCAGCCCACGCTCTCCCTCCTGGCTAACTCCATCAGGAGAATCCCGCAGGGCACCATAGCCAGAAGCGGCTATGCCCATCTACCACGGCCATGGCAATTTTGTTTGCTGCCACCCAAGCTCTCCCTCCTGGCTAACTCCACCAGGAGTATCCTGCAGGGTGCCATAGCCAGAAGTGGCTACACCCATCTACCACGGGCCATGGAAATTTCATTGTCCACCTGCCACGTTAGCCTTCCTGGCTAACTCCACCAGGAAGATCACGAAGGGCACCATGGCCAGAAGTGGCTACGCCTGTCTACCATAGGCTGTGGCAATTTCATTGGCTGCTGCCTACGCTCTCCTTCCCGGCTAACTCCACCAGGTATGACCACTGCCAGTGCTGTTTGAGCTCCTGCATGGCTCCAGCTGTGATTGGCTGACTCCCGAACTCACTGGGACTTGATTGTTCCATTTGCAAGCCCAGGAGCTGCAATTGGCTGCCATTTCAAGCCAGGCTTGTTCAGCTGCTTCGGTCCCATCGGCTTTTAAATTAACAACAGTGCAGGACCAGTTTACTAAGGCTTTATTGCAGCTCATTTGCTGTATATTTAGGACGTATGCCATCCTTGTTCAATACCTGTTTGCCTTCATACTGTTTTTACATATTTTTTTGTCACTGTGTGTTGCTTAGTCTTGAAAGCAAAATGTTCAAATCTAGTCTAAATTGCTAATGCCTGTACTGAACTTGTAATACTATCTCTGTTGTCCCCCTCGCTCTCTCTCTCCCTGCCTGATTCCCTGCCTATTCCTCAGTCACACCCTGTCTACTCATGTTGCTGCTGGTGCCCCCCCAACCAGTCCACCCCCTGTCTATTGGGATCCCTGCTGCCATCCTGTCTCTTCTCCAGGTCTGTTCCCTGCCCAATGTTTAGTACCTCTTGAATCACTGCAATTTCTTTCACCTGCCTTTCTTTGTTATGCAGGACACTTTTGTCTTGTTGATAACTTCAGTCTGCCCTATCCCCTAACTCTGAACACCCTGCCTCCTGTTCCCTGCCTTTATATTTCTAGTAGCTGAGGCTCTCCTTCTGCTTCTTCCACAGGAGAATCCTGCAGGGCACCATAGCCAGAAGCAGCTATGCCCATCTACCATGGGCTGTGGCAGTTTTGTTGGCCACCGCCCACGCTCTCCCTTCTGACTAACTCCACCAGGAGGATCCAACAGGGCACCGTAGCCAGAAATGGCTACGTCCATCTACCATGGGCTGTGGCAATTTCATTGGTCGCTGCCCACGCTCTCCCTCCTGGCTAACTCCACCAGGTATGACAGCTGCCAGCACTGTTTGAGCTCCTGTACAGCTCCAGCTGTGATTGGCTGCCTCCCAAACTCACTGGTACTTGATTGGCCTGTTTGCGAGCCCAGGAGCTACAACTGATAGTCATTTCAAGCCAGGCTTGTTCATCTGCTTCAGTCCCCATGGCTTTTAAAGTAACAACAGTGTGGGACCAGTTTACCAAGGCTTTATTGCTGTTCATTTGCTGTATATTTAGTCCCGTACACCCTCCCCGGCCCTGACCTCTATTAAATGCTCATTAGCCCCTCCCTGTCTGCTCTCTGAATATTCTATTGGAGACTGTAAGAGCCTGTCCTTTGGCTTCCTGTACTATACCTTCTTTCCACTTGGCCACTACTTGATCTTAGTGCTCTGCACATTTTTTCACCCATTGAACCACTTACATTTGTCCCAAGAGCACCCCTGCATCTACCTCTGCCAAAACTTACAAGCACAGTCTATTCAGGGGCATTGTCAGCACCAAGTGTCCCATCTGGTGGCCCCCTACCCTCCATCAGTCCAGCTCTCCATTGCTCTTCTTGCCTTTTCTCTCCCCCGTCACTTTTCTGCACCTATCGCCTACTTGCCCTTACCTACCCTCTCAGTGCAATCCTTGTGACTCCCCCTGTCCTTTTGCTGGGACCTCCTCTCCCTGGACACTCCTCATCTCCTGCCCTGCCATGCCAGTGCTTCAGCATGGGGCTTACAATGTTTCCCTCAACTTTTTGGTTGGGCTGTGCTATATGCTTAGTGCAACTCACCCCCTCTCTCTCCCCTGTACTGAATCTATCAGACCCTTTTTTCAGTCAGAGGTCTATTAATACATGCCAATTATCCCCTACTCATCCCTTCAACTTTAGCCTCTGGAACTTATATGGCCAGATCCCCAACTGCCTTGAGTTGCTCTTCCCATGCTAGGTACTCCACTCGGTCCTTTCTCCCCCACTTACATGCACCTCACCTGTTAGGATCCTCATCTACTCATCCTTGTGCCCTGCACTACTTTTTTCCCTCCCCTAGCCCTTCCTTTCCCCAGCCCCTGGAATAGGGCAAAATTGTGCTTGCCTAAACTCCTATTGAATGCTCTCATAAAACTATTCATCCTAGTACAACATTGAGCTCAACCCTGGCCCTACCCTCCTGATTGCTGCCCCCTCTGCCATGCCTAGTCTGAAAGGGCTAACCCTGATCCACATTAACGCCTGTAGCTTATTAAAGAAACTTGACACTATTCAGACTTGGTTCAACCTCTACTCCCCTGACACTGATGTGGTGTCAGAATCCTGGCTGAGACCATCCACTTTGGACTATGAAAAAAATATTCCCTCTTACAATGTATTTAGGACTGATAGGGTATTGGGGGGTGGGGTTGCTATCTATGTCCGGGACAAGCTTACTACCACCATCATTAACTCTACCTCTATACCCTTCGAATTCGAATGTACTACCCTAAAACTGCTCCTCCCCTCGTCTACCTCCATTCACCTTATAGGATGTTATAGGCCACGTTCTGTTCAGAACAGGTTGCTATCCCACTTATCCGATCTGCTAACCTCCCTATCCTCTGAAGTTATTATAATGGGTGACCTTAATATGGACTGGTTAGCCTTTTCCTCCCAATCCCTGAAAGACTTATGTGAATACTTCGGCTTGTCACAGCTTATTATGGCACTTACACACCCTGATAGAAAAAACCCTAACAATAGCGTCCTGCTCAGTGTCGTCCTGGTCAACAAACCCCACCTTTACTCTCATTCTGGCATTTTCTTCAATGACATCAGCAACCACTGCGTCATCGCCTGTGTTCAGACCACCCCAAGCTTGTTTCCTCCTCTAGCTATGTCTTTAAGTGATTGAAGCAGAATTTTGACCCTAATGCCTTCCTCTTTGACTTACAATGCGCCAACTGGCAGGACTTCTACGTGACTCCCTTGGTAGCTGAAGCACACAAAGTCTTTCATAACATCGTCCTCGGTTCCATCAATAAACATGCACCTCTATACAAAATTTGCACCACCAAGAAAACTTGCCACTGGTTTACTGCCAGCTTGAAAGCAGAACTGCTCCATAGGGACTCACTCTGGAAGAGGGCTAGGAAGTCCAAGCAGCCTGCTAATTGGGCAGCCTTCAGAGTTGCTAGAAACCAGTGTACCAGTCTGATCAGGGAGGTGAAATCTTCATGATCAGTCTCCACTGTGGGTCACCCTGGAGACTGGGAAATGGCACCACAATCCGCACATGGGTTGTATACAGACCCCCATCTCAGGGGGAGAAAATGGACAAGGAAGTGATGGAAGGCATCCTTGGGATGGCAGAGAAAGGGAAGATATTGCTGATGGGGGACCTGAATATGCCAGATGTTAACTGGAGCACCTTTGCTGCAACCACATCCAAGAGCAAGGCCATTCTTGATGACCTACAGGGGGTAATGCCTCAGACAGCTAGTTTTGGAACCCACTCAGGAGGGAGCAATCTTAGACCTGGTACTCTCAAATGGGGATGGAGAGAGGATCTCCGATCTTGAAGTGGGTAGCCATCTGGGAACAAGCGACCACCAAACAGTGTGGTTCATGATATACTTAGCTGTAGAGTCAAGCCATACAAAAGTGAAGGTACTGGACTTCAGGAGGGCTGATTTTGTCAAAATGGGAGAGTGCCTCAGAAAAGCGCTAGCAAACAAGCAAGAAGGTGGGTTGGAGCAACAATGGGGAAACATCAAAACTGCCATCACAGAGGCAACAAGCCTTTTTATGAAGCAAATAAACAAATCAAAATGAAAGAAAAAACCACTATGGTTCTCAAAAGAAGTGGCGGGGAAGGTAAGGGAGAAAAAGATAGCATTCAGGAAGTATAAGGAAACACAGAAGGAGCAGGACAGAAAATTGTACCAGTTAAAGCAGAAGGAAGTGAGGAAGGCAGTCAGAATAGCAAAGGCCCAAACCAAGGAAAAGAAAGCCAACTTGGTTAAGAAGGGGGATAAAACCTTTTAAAGGTACATTAGGGAACAAAGAAAGATTAAGGCAGGGATGCTGAGGATGAATAAAGAGGAGGTGGTTGTGCAGACAGTGACAGTGAAAAATCAGGGATACTGAACAAATACTTCTGCTCAGTATTCACAATGGAAAAGCAGGGGGAGATACCTAATCCAGTCAATAGAAGCACTCTGGATAGGGGGGTTGATATTTGTCTTTTCACAGAAGAAAGGGTTCTGAAAGAACTCTTAAAACTGAAGGTGGATAAAGCAATGGGGCCTGATGGGATTCACCCCAGAACTCTAAAAGAACTAAGGGAAGAACTAATAACACCACTGACTACCCTTTTTAATAAATCATGGGAGGATGGTGTGGTACCTGAGGACTGGAGGAGGGCGGATGTGATTCCGCTTCACAAAAGTGGGAGCAAGACAGAGGCAGGAAACTACATACCTGTCAGTTTGATCTCAGTGGTAGGGAAAATGATGTAATCACTTCTGAAGGAAAGAATTGTTGAGTACATAGAGTCCAGTGGGGCACAGGACCCAAGGCAGCATGGATTTACAGCAGGAAGGTCATGTCAGGCAAATCTTATTGATTTCTTTGACTGGGTGACCAAAGTAGCAGACCAGGGAGGGGCTGTGGACATGGCCTACCTAGACTTTAGCAAGGCATTTGACCCAGTCCCGCACAAAAGATTAATAAACAAATTAGCCAGCCTGGAAGTGGGTCCCAGGGTGGTAGCCTGGGTAAAACACTGGCTGGACAACAGGACACCATGGGTAGTAGTAAATGGAGTACACAGTGAAGAAAGGTGGGGTTACTAGTGGGGTACCGCAGAGTTCAGTACTTGGGGCTGGTCCTTTTTAATGTCTTTATAAGTGACATTGCAGAGGGACTGGAAGGGAAAGTATGTCTCTTTGCAAATGACACAAAGATCTGCAACAGGGTAGATATGCAAGGTGGGGTGGAAAGGATGAAAAGGGACTTGGCAAGGTTGGAGGAATGGTCAAATGTATGGCAGCTTATATTCAACTCAAAGAAGTGCAAAGTAATGCACCTGGGAAACAAAAACCCTGGGGAAGAGTACACAATGGGGGTGAGATACTGACAACAACAAAAATGGAAAGGGACCTGGGGGTAGTCATATCAGATGACCTAAAGATGGGCCAGCAATGTGAGAAGGCAGTAAGGAGGGCTGGGGGAATACTGGGATGCATAGGGAGAGGCATCACCAGTAGAAAATAGGAAGTTGTTGCCCCTCTGTACAGACAGTTGGTAAGACCACATCTGGAGTACTGTGTACAGTTCTGGAGACCTCATCTCTGCAAAGACATAGACAGGGTGGAGGCTATTCAGAGGAGGGCAACCAAAATGGTGCAGAGTCTGCACCAGAAGACATTTGAAGAAAGACTAAAGGAGCTTAAGATGTATAGCCTCGAGGAAAGGAGGGAGAGGAGTGGACATGGTAGAAACTTTCAAATACCTCAAGAGAATCTATCGAGTCCAAGAGGGTAGCATCTTTCAGAAAAAGAGATGTGCTAGAACAAGGGGGCACAATTTGAAGATAGAGGGGGGACGGCTCAGAGGTAATGTGAGGAAGTATTTCTTCACAGGGGGGTTGTAGATGCATGGAACGGCCTTCCTGAGGAGGTCGTAGAGTCAAAAACAGTGGGGGAATTCAAGAATGCATGGAACAGACATAAGGCAATTCTAGTGGGGGTAGGAGGAAGTAGGCTTTTGGTTAACTAGGATCTGCAACTTATCCATTAGGTAGGGAACTGGGCAGACTAGGTGGGCCAAGCAGTCCTTACCTGCCATCAAATTATTTGTTTCTATGTTTCTATGTTTACTTCCACTTGGAGCTTGATTCGTCAGCAAATAACCCATCAAGCTTCTGGAAAACATTAATGGAAGTCCAGGGCCATAATTCTGCTAGTTTTTTCTCACCTAATATTTTGGTCTGCTCATCTGATACCACAGCTAAGCAAGAGATCCTCGAGCTCTTCAACAATTATTTCTCCACTGCAGGTCTAGCCTTCAATTCCTCTCCAGCCAATACCCTCTGTGCTAATGTATGTAACTCTAACACCACTTCACTGGCCTCTGACTCGTCCTCACAAGGCAAACCTTTCTCATTAGTACCTGTCATAGTGAAGGAAATCGAGGACCTTCTGCTCCAGTTGGACAGCAGGAAGAGCACTGCTGCAGATCTGGTTGAGCCATATTTTCTTAACCTAGGCTACTATGTCCTGGCACCTCCATTAACCCATCTCTTCAACCTGTTCCTTGCTCAGGGGATGCTCCCCACCATATGGAAAACCACCCATGTTATACCACTTCTTAAATCAGGCAGCAATAGTGACCTAAATAATTACCACCCTATCTCCTTACTCTCCATTCTATCTAGGCTCCTAGAAAAGGTGGTCAACTCCCAGCTAAGACAGTATATTGAAGATGCGAACCTACTAAATCCAGCCCAGTCTGGCTTTAGGCCTCATCAGAGCACCATCACAGCACTTGCTAAGGTCACAAATGACTGGCTGAATGCTCTGGTTTCCAGGAACTTTGTTTGCGCCTTGTTCCTTGAACTTAGCAAGGCTTTTGATACGGTGGACCACACCCTGTTTCTGGCTGCCCTAAGGAATTTATTTATTTATTTTACTTAAAATTTTGTGACCGGGTAGGCCTATTGATCCCTGAAGGTCCCTTTTTCAGGGGCAACCCGAGATAACAATACATATTTTAAAATCAGAGAAAGACTTGGGTTACAGAGTAGTTTCGGGTGTGTGAGCAGGTTACAGCCATGGTTATCATCATGCATCAGTCCTTACAAATATGTTGACAGTAGAATTAACAAAAGGTGCTGAAGAAATGTAATTTTACATGGTAAGCTCATTGTTTACTACTGGCATGGTTCAGTGGAAAGTTAGCTGTGGTACTTGATAAGGTGCTTGGAGGATCTGGATATTAGGAGGATAGGAGCAAGTGGGGGGGTCATGAGCCATGGCAATGACAAGTGCTATTATCAGACATATAGGCTTTGAGGAATATTGGCATTAATAATCCATCTATTGATTGGTTTGCTATCTCTCTAACCGTCACCAGCAGGTCAAGACGGGAGGCAATCTCTCCCCACTTAAATTGCTCACAAGAGGAGTACCCCAAGGGTCCATTCTTGGCCCCCTCTTGTTTGCCATCTATGTAAATGACCTTAATGCTGGTGTTAGTGCAGCAAGTATCCACTTATTTGCTGATGACACTGTGCTGTTTGTAGCTAGACCGTCCTTGGAACAGGCCTGTAGTGACCTCCAATCAGAGTTCAATCACTTACAGGTAAATCTTCTTCACTCTAAGCTCCTATTAAATGCCAAGAAAATGAAGGCCATGATCTTTCATCCCTCTGCAAAATGCCCCAAACTCTGCCCATTGGGAAATGCACCTAAACTTCATACCCTGCTCGGTGATCCTCTGAACTGTGTTGAGACCTTTAAATACCTGGGAGTGTGGATTGACTCATATCTCTTGTTCAAATTCCATATTGAAGAAATCTCCAAGAAACTCAAGCAGAGACTCAGGATCTTCAATAGAATCAGGCACTTACTAACAATAGAAGGAAAAAAAGGCTGGTGCAAATGACGTTTCTGCCCATCCTTGACTAAGCAGACCTTCTGTATGGGCACTGCTCATCTACGGCACTCTCCAAACTAGACACCCTGTACCATCAGGTGATAAGGTTTGTAACTGGTGACCCCTATTCTACACACCACTGTTACCTTTATAAGAGTGTGGGATGGTGCTCACTTAGCTTCAGGAGGCACTTGAATGCTGTGCTCTGGACTTATAGGGCTATCTCTAATGAACTACCGGACTACATCAGGGACTGTTTACTTATCTGTTACTCAGGTGCCTATCTGCTAAGAAGCCTCTCCAGCATCTCTCTTTTCATTCCTAAAGTCAGGACGTGCTTTAGCAGTGTGGCAATAAGTCATGCCCTCCCTGTACTCTGGAACAATGCACAAAAAACGCTGCAGCTTGCTTCCCTGGTGCCGCTGTCCTCGTTCAAAAAGCTGTTCCTGCAGTCCTTTCAGGAGTCCTGTAATTGTCCTTAATCACACTGTTCTACTTTCCAGCTAGCTTACCTAACCTCCTGTCCAGTGTTTCCTCCTCTTTGACTTACAGCTATTCCTCCCCCGTTTCCTATTTACATATTACCAAATATTTCTTACACTTACTTCTTGCTCGTACCCCGTTGGACTTAAATGGCGCATACCACACACGTGCCTTTGTTTTAGTTTTTGTCGGAGAACAAGTTGTATAGCTGCCAACCTCAGCTGAATGTATACCTCCTATGAACTGAAATTGTATATAGCTTTATCCCTTCTTGGCTCCCTTTGCATTTAAATCTGAACTACTCACTCTTCGTTTTATGAATTTTGTCTTAACCTAAGTGCATTTTACCTGCTTCTGTATACTTTCTTGACTGATGCGTACTTATTACTGATGTATAACTACCCCAGGTCCATCTTGTAAATGAGTTCCACTCAGTGGTGTTCCACCTGGTTAAATAAAGATGTTGATTGATTGACTGATTGATTGATTGCGTGTGTGTGTGGGGGGGCAGAATTTGGAGTTAGGGTTGAAAATCCTAACTGAATTTCCTCACTTTTGTGACTGTAGAAACAATCCTAACTGTTGCATTAACGGAGTTTTTGCAAAAAAAAAAAATATATATATATATATATATATATATATATATACAGTATATATAAATATATGCGTGTGTATTATGGTAGCACGGTAGTGCTACCATAGTTAGGGTTGAGTACCCCATTTAAGGTTAAATGGTGAAATTGTGCACCTTAATAACTTTGCCACCGTTCAATGGATCTGCCTGAAACTTGGCAGGCACAGGGCATAACCATAGACCTTGGGATCTTCCAACTTTTGTACCGATTGGATATATAGATGCGGAGTTATTAAGCAACATTACGGGGCGCGTTTATATTTTTTTGTGTGCATTCTTTGCTCGCACCTACAGGTCGCACGGTTTGCGCGACTGGTCTGAAAACTTCAGGGAACATGTGACTGAGGTCCTCAATGTGTCTTTTGAAGATTTCGTGAAAAAATATTGAACGGTTCCAAAGTTATTCAAAAAACAAGTTTCCCATTATAGCCAATAGGAAAAGTTAACAAAAAGTTCGACAGTGTGGCAAATGCACATTTTAGTGTCGCAAATGACCCTAGTAGTGTCGCAAATCCACCATTTTGTTTTCAGTTACTGATCACAGAAATGCTTGGCATTTAAAATTGGAACCATCTAGGGACATAATTCTTTTTGTGTTTACCTAGTCAAGCCCTGAGGATGCTAGCCATGTTTTAAACACCCCAGAAATATGTTTTTCAAATTTTTGGGAAAAGTAGTGTCACAAAGTAGTGTCGCACCTGTGACACTGTCACACTTTTTTGTGAAAGGTGTCACAAATCACGACACTACTTTTCAACACTATGGCCAAAGTGACAGGAATTGTTTGCCACCCTGCTGCAAAACAACGGTTTGGTCTTTTGGGCTGAAATTTGGAGGTAAGGCAGCCAACATCTCACAGTTGTGCCTGTTGTTGGCTTGGTGACAAAATATTGCAGGGATGCAAAGTTACAGTACTCTGAAGTTGACGTTTTTCCCCATAGACTAACATTGTGACGTCTGCCGCGCCTTTTGGGGCCCGTATCTTGGAAACGGTGCGAGATATGAATTTTTCATCAGAAAAATGCTTAACCCCTTTGAAAACCTAGCCAGGAAAGTCATGAGCCATGTGAAATTTTAATTTTTTCTCTGTGTCGTACGATTCCTGAGATATAAACAATTTAGTATTGCGACACCTCATTTTCTGCTCCAAGGGCTATTATTATGCATACACTCTTTGTGGATAGTGTGTTTCTCTATGCAGCTGTAGGGGAAAATCAGGGTATGTGCTCCAGTTACTGCTACACTTAGCGTTTCCACTTGTGTTTCTGTACCCGTTTACGCTACCGTTCCCGTGTACGCCACAAAGCTGTTGCACAGTAAGCGAGTCATACTCTGTGGAGCTCATTCTCTCAACCTACACTAGACTGTGCTGACTAGAAACAAAAGAAAAAACAATTGTAAAAATGTACTCTCTTGTGTATTCTGTTTCGTGACTGCTAAGGTAAAAACTTCCAGTGGCAAACTGTCTCTCAGTGTGCTAGAAAGTCTGCAGTTTACCCACCACTGCCTACCAAATTGTGATGGCAACCCTCCCTTCACAGACTGGATCAGTCTTAAGAAGGTTGTCAGCTTACTTTGTTGTTGCTGCTAGGGCTGGCCTTGGGGTATATGGTGCCCCTAGGTGAACTTGCCTGTGCCCCCCTCGGTTTCTCTTGGTAACTCGCCATAGTCCCCCCCCACCCCAAAGTGACCTTATGAACACCTGCCTGAGAAGGCTGGCAGCAACGCATCCGATACCAGCAGCATAAACCCATTCCTTGACCCTCATAACAGAGCACAAAAGAAAAACCTTAAATAAACAAATGGAACCCTTTCCGACCACTTACAGCAGATATTGTCTCTCCAGATAAAACTCTCAAAGGTAACACATACAAATAAAAAACATCAATCACTGAGTCGAAGCACCAGGTGGACCTTCACAACTTCTCTACTTCAAATCAAATTCTGCTGCATTTAGCCCTCTGAGTATTTCTATTAAAATATATCAAATCCTGCCTGAAAAAATGGAAGTCACTCCCAATGCTCACTGAGAGATGGAGAGAGAGAGTGTGTGTGTGTGTGTGTGTGTGTGTGTGTGTGTGTGTGGGTGCACGTGTGCTCACCAAGAGAGAGAGAGAGAGAGAGAGAGAGAGAGACCATAGCAACCAAGACCACCAGCAACAGCTTTGTGACATGTGCCAAGAAAAGGGGGTCCAGCGTGAAGGTCTAAAACAGAAAATGAAGGCAGACCTCATAGCCGCCTGGGTGGCACATGACCAGAAGTAAAAGTACCTGGGGGCAAGTCAGGAGCTGGGGTAGCAGACACTCCAAATCAGCTTGATTCCCTGCAACTGCAGCTATTGCTGCAAGACAAAAACCCGAGGCAAAAAGGCTGGAGATAAATACAAAGAAACTGGAGCTAGAAGCAAAAAGACTGGAAGCAGAAGCAGAAACAAAAAGACTGGAAGCAGAGAATGAACTGGAGGCAAAAAGTCTGGAGGACAGAGAAGAAGAACGTCAGGACAGAGAAAAAGAACGTCTGCATGAAATCCAGAGAAAACAGCACAAGAAGGAGATGTTGACACTATACCAGCAAAATGTAAGTAATGGGGGTGGGTGGGCTTATCCCATAAAGTCAAAATTAATTATAAATGGTTTCCACAATATAGAGAGGGAGATGATCTTGATCTATTTTTAAAGGTGTTTGAAAGGGTATGTTCTTAGTTCCAAGTAGAAAAAACTTCATGGATGGTCCATCTTACCCCCTTACTTACGAGATGTGCTTTGCAGGCAGTGAGTAAAATGAACAATGTGGATTGTGTTGACTATGATAAGGTTAAAACTGTGTTATTAAAACATTGAATTAACTCCTGAAGCTTACAGAAAGAAATTAAGGGAGTTAAAGAAAAGTGCAGACAACGGTTACACAGAATTGCATGTTCAATTGTACACTTATCTTGATCAGTGGGTGGGTGGATGGGGCAAAAGCAGACACTGTGGAATTGATAAAAACTTTAATGATAAAGGACAATTACTTGGACTCGTACCTGAGGAACTATGCATATAGTTGCTAGACAGGGCAGGCACATCCTCAAAAGAGGTGGCAGAAAGTGCTGACCTGTACTTTGTTAGCAGACCCAGTATGCACCGGAAGACCCATGGGGGGGCAGAACATGGTTCTAAGGGGTCCCATGGGGGCAGCCAAGAGGACACCAACCTGCATCTGGACCCAAAGCAGAACCTTCCAGTTCAAAAGGGAACTAAGACCTGGAGCCCAAGAAATTTCATATTTGTGATCAAGTGGGGCATTTGAAGTATATCTGCCCTCAGAAATTTGGAAAGGGGCAAAAGTCTGGGGGATGGGGTGTACAGAATGGTCCTGTACAGATAGTGGGTTGTGTACAAACTGCAATACCCTGTATCTCCCCCAAGTATATGCATGTTATTGTAGTTAACGGGAAAGTAACATGGGGTTGAGGGATAGAGGTGCCTCCATCTCTTTGGTGAGGCATGACCCAATTAAGGCAGAGCGAATTTTTCCAAGGCACTACTCCACAGTTTGGGGAGTCACAGGTCCAGATGTCCAAATACCAATGGCATGTGTCTTCCTGAGCTGGGAGGGTGGCCATGGAGGGTGGCCATGGAGAGAAGGAGGTGGGAGTTGTAACTGATCTACCTATGAATGTGATTGTGGGAAATTATTTTGACCACAGGGAATCTGTGGTGTGTGTTACTACCTGCAGCCAGGCAAAAGGGAAGGCTTCTGAGGGTGAAGAGGGGGTGACTCACCTGGGACCCTATGAAGGATGCAGGGATGGCGGTCAAGGCAGTCAAGGCAGAAAAGTGCCAGATAGGTATGGCAGACGTGTCCTACCTTGGGCATCGAGAGGGCAGTGGACACATCTGTCCGGAGCCTGCCAAGGTTAATGCCATCCTGGCCTGTCCCACTCCTACCACCAAGAAACAGGAAATGGGATTTCTGGAGACAGCGAGGTACTACCAGAGGTTTGTCCCTCACTATAGTGATCTAGCCAAGCCCCCTGACATATCTAACAAAGAAGGGAAAGCCAGAAATGGTGCAGTGGACAGAGGGCTGTGAGGCTGATTTTCAGGAGCTAAAGAAGGCCTTGAGTGGGCCAGCTGTATTAGTCAGCCTCAATTACAGTCTAAAGTTCATTGTCCATTTGGATGCCTCAGACCATGGGCTGGGTGCTGTGTTGAGTCAGGCTACACAGTAGGGGGAGAAGCACCAAATAGTGTACCTCAGCTGGAGACTGCTGCCCAGGGAGGAGGCTTATACCACACTTGAGAAGGAGTGCTTGGTCTGGCCTGGTGGCACTGAGGGTTGAAGTGCTGAATGCCACACCTCATGCACGCCGGTGACCTGGGTTCAGGAACGGATTTGGGCCACCTGTGATTGGTAGGGGAGGGAAGGGACTGAGCATCTGGAGGACTACTCTCCCTTCCCAGGGAGGAATCCAGGTTTAGCACCCCTTCTAGGTGGCTCCTGGTGATAACCAGGGGCAGCACCAGGTACATGTGGCACCAACAGAGGTGGGGTGGGGTGGCGGCAGATGTTGGCACGTTAGTGCCACGGATGTAATTGCACATCCACGGTCCAAGGAGGCAACCATTAAGGAAAAAAATCCATGGTGGACCAGCGAAGTGACAAGGGCTCCAGGGACTGAACCAACATACCCAGTGGCAGACCATCTCTCTCCTCCGGGCTCCCCCAGGCACCAACTAGGACCAACTCTCTAATTACAGAAAGTCTGCAGGTAGGTGGGCGGGCATTCAGGTGGCTGGAAGGTCCTGGGTAGGGAATGCCTGGGGGCAGAGAGGTCTCAGGCGGGGAGTAGAGGCTAGGTTGAGTGAGCACCTCTGAGAGATGCCCTGGCCAATCGGAGTAGTAGAAATAGAATTAAAAAAAAAGGAGTGCTTGGGAATAATGTGGGCCCGTCAGAAGCTACAGTCTTACCTATATGGAAGAGGATTTACTGTGATCATGAATCATAATCCCTTAATCTGGCTTCATAGGTAAAGCGGGCAAAATGGAAAACTACTGTTCTGGAGCTTGGTACTGCAGGCATACAACATGACCATCCAGCACCACAGTGGTAAACAAAATGCCAATGCAAACTGGCTATCTAGGCAGGCCTAACAGCATGGCCAGATACTTTGGGCACTTCCCAGCAGCTGCATGAACGGCTGTGTCTCTTGAGGTTGCCAGAGTGACACGCCTTCGGCACTTGGTTGGGGAGGGGGGATGTGACAGAAAGTGAAACTTAATAGTTAACTGTGGGGATTTACTACAACTATTTTCTGGTCTTCTGAGTCTCACTAGGGGTGTTCCTTTGCTAACAGCAAGGAGAGGAAAAACAGATTGGGATTATACGTCACTAGGCGACTCAGAGGGACCAAGGGGGTGGGCATACACACACACATGCATGCACATGCATACACACACACACACAGATCTTAGAAGGGATTGGTACATTTAAATTCAAGCTGGTTACAGCATTGATCTAATTGGATATCTATCCAATGTGTTTTCCTCTCCATGCTGTTAACAAAGGAAAACCCCTAGTGACACTCAAACCCCTAGTGAGACTCAGAAGACCAGAAAATAGTTGTAGTAAATCCCTGTAGTTAACTACTTAGTTTCCCTTTCTGTCATGCAAGACTATTAGATGTAGGGTGTATGCCTGCCACTTTTGTTGAACAGGGAAAGCATAGTCCTGGTCAAGATAAAGATGATTGGAGCCCCACATCACTGTTTCATTGCACCAGGCTGCAGAAAGTACCATTTCCTTCAGTTGATAATTAAAAAATTGCATCAGGATAGTCCTGGGCTGCTGATTCGGGGTGGGTCCAGAGCTCAAAGCTCGATGAATATGTTGTGTGTTCAACTGCAGGTTGGCTGGGAGGTTTACAGTATCACACAGTAGTTTATCAGATGACTCTGATATATATAGAAACATAGACTTTGATGGCAGATAAGGACTGCTTGGCCCATCCAGTCTGCACATTTCCCTACCTATTGGACAAGCTGCAGATCCCAGTTAACCAACAGCATACATATATTGCCCCTCCTCACCCTCTAGCAGACCAAAACTCATAACATTTTTGACGCAATCTGCCCTCTTAATCACAGTTTTTTTTTTTTTGCTCCACAATTAGCTGACACTCATAGAGATTTAAAACCAGATCATTTATGTTGTCAAAGTGGTTGAATAAGTCTATGACAGTTGTCTGCATTTCTTTCTGTTCCGGTTTCACAGTCATCAATTTGGAGCCAACATACTGCAGTTGTTCCTGTATCTCAGCTGTGATGGCCCAGCTCAGCAAGCAGACTTTCATTTGAGATAGCATCACCCTCATGTCTGGTACTCTCTGCCAGTGAGGGTGCCATGCTGATTTTAAGAGAAGGAGCCATGGTAGTATCAATTGACATTTTTGAAGCAGCCAGCATCTGGGAAGGCTTTTTTTTGTTTTGTTTAGAGCCATCCATACCTAACCGATGCCTATAGCAAGCAGATTTCAGCAAGTCAGTTGTAAATAACTGGTGTTATTTAGTGTTCTGTGGAGCACCGAGGTCAGAGTGATGAGGGCTCACTCCTTCACTATCGATGATGTCACGGGAAACCCTCCCCCCATTCTTATATTGCTATTTCATTATTATTATTAGTCTTGTAAATATTTGAGATAATGCATTATGTATTTCCTTTTGGTTTACACAAAGGCATCTGACAATTTCCAACTAACCTAACAGCTGTGCTTGTAACATCATAATTTATTGCAATGGAAGGCATGGTAAGCAAGTATTCAACAACCTCTGAGGTATCCACACTTAAGCTTGAGCTACTGCCAGACACTTTCTGGTTATAACCACTGTTTCCCCTTGCCAGTTTATTAACCTGCTAAATTTATTTTTGGGTCATAAAAGTTCTGTGGCAACTGGGACTCCTCCTTTGTCCCTGTTGCAGAATTTGATTTATCAAACAATTGTATTGCGAAGCTGTGCAGGGTTCACGGGAACATAAACCTGTCTTTTTTTCCTGTTTTGATAGAAGAAAAGAATGAGCATTTATATAGCACTTTTCACACATATTGTATCTCAAGCACTATGCAAGCATCGAAAGACTGTTAATGAAGTGACTGTAAATGTGAAGAGGCAGCCATTTTGCACATCAACACCTACATACAAACTTGGACAATTGTCTGAAATGGTTTTATGGGAAGGGAATGTAGGCCAGGACACCAGGGAAATTCCTCTACTCTTGCTTCCTGTGAGCAGGGAGGACCCTTTTGTCTGCGGGACCAAGATGGTGGACGAGAGCCCTGGAGTGGTGGTGGAAGCCATGGAGGTTGGAGGGCTGGTCTCCCCTCTTGCCTTGTCTTTGCCTGGGACTGCTGGTTTACTTGATGTTCAAGAGAACGTGGTGGAAATAAATAATTTGGATTTGGAACCTGCTGCTGCTGATGGTATTGTTTTGAATTTGCTGGCTTCTGACCCTGACATTGACTCTGAGCTGTTCTTCAATTCTGAGGAGGCTGGAAGTGAATCTTTGGCTGCGCCTTCTGGTGAGCAGTCGGCTGAGACCCATGATTTACAGCTGCTTTTAGAATCTGAGGAAAGGAAGTTTCTTGCGAGGAAAGCAGCTGTTATGCAGAGAATTCGGTGGTCCTGTACTGACAGCTCTGCAGTTTCTGTCGAATGCCCGCTGAGCCATCCTTCTACTCATTTGCAGGACCCACCATCTGCCAATGGACACTGTAAGTCTGCCTGTGATTCATTTCCTATTTTGCCTGCAACCACTGCTTGTGACTGTTACTGTTCCTACTGAGCCTGCCTTACACCCTCCATGTCTGGCTATCTGGGCTGCTGACGTTCCAGGGACTGGGCCTTGGTCCGTGGACTCAGCTTTGGAGGGTGCTGGCTGGGAAAAGTGTTCTCCTGATGCTTGCTGGTCTTCTGGTAAACCTCCTATCCGTATGCCGATGGAGGCTGACTTTGTGACTTCTGCTTTACCTCCTTGCCCTACTGTCACTAGAGACACGCGCCCTGAGCAGGTTCTGGCTGATCCCTTAGCCATCTCTGATGGCCTACATCTCACCCAGCACCCTGCCCTGCATCTCCCTCTTGTAACTGTTCCGATTGTTACTGCAGGCCCTGACCCTGCTCCACCTGCAGCGCCTTTGAATCTCATGCCTGACAGACAGAAGAAAACATTTTCCTCATTGTTTTGACTCCCTACTTTGCCTGCTAAACACCATAATGCTGTCTGTCTCTCTTATATTGGTGGTATGCTGGACCCCCCGATCATGTTTATGTGGCCAGAACGTTATTGAAGGACTCCATGAAGTTCCTTGCCCACGAACTTTATGCCCTTATTCATATCTCAGGGGAGATCACTTTTGATATCAGCTTCAAGACACTTTGGGGTTTGGACAGATTTGGGGCGAAATATCACTCACTGAAAACAACAGCCTTGTGGACACCTTTTCTGGCCATTCCATTAACTAAGCCTGCCTATAAAACTATATCGATTTTGTTTTGTAATGAAGGAATGGATGTGTCTGATGTGATTTATTGGTTGAAAATGCATTGTACTGTTATTGGGGAACCTGATGCCATATTGGACTCTGAAAATATATGGACTGGGGGGTGAAGGGTCAAGGTACTGCTCAAGTCTGATGACTCTGGACTTCTCCACCTGCCTAATTCCTTTTTTTTGGGTCGTGATAGGGAGGTGATGTTTTATTCCAGCCAGCCAAAGGCCTGCTACAGGTGTGGTGATCCCTCTCACCTGAGTAGTGCTTGTGATAAGGTTAAATGCAACTCCTGTGGAGAGTTGGGTCATGTTAGCTCTGCCTGCCTCAATGAGAGTAAATACAATTTATGTGAGGAACCTGGGCACACTTTTCAGAACTATACCTGGGCAGCCCGCAATCAGGAGCACCATGATGATGGAACTGTACATGGGCAACCCACAATCAGGAGCACCATGGTGATGGAACTGTACCTGGGCAGCCCACAATCAGGAGCACCATGATGATGGAACTGTACATGGATGGCCCACAATCAGGAGCACCATGATGATGGAACTGTACTTGGGCAGTCCACAATCAGGAGCACCATGTGATGGAACTGTACCTGGGCAGCCCACAATCAGGAGCACCATGATGGAACTGTACCTGGGCAGCCCACAATCAGGAGCAGCATGATGATGGAACTGTACTTGGGCAGTCCATAATCAGGAGCACCATGATGATGGAACTGTACATGGATGGCCCACAATCAGGAGCACCATTATGATGGAACTGTACACGGGCAGCCCACAATCAGGAGCACCTTGATGATGGTGCTGATCAGCATTTTATTGTCTCCCAAGCCCGGAAAGCTAAACTTCGGAGTAAGATTTCTCCACCACAGCCGGATTTGGGCCCTCCCAGACCCTTCACATCGACTGCACCTGCACCTGAGTCTTGTGCTGTACAGTGGTCTTGCACTCTGCCTGTTCTTTCTTTGGTGCCTGCAGTTGTTACCACTGAACCCTTGGGGGTGGCCCCGGCTGACACTGAGATGCCCCCCCCGAGCCTCTTCCTGTGAGCTGTAGACGCTCTATGAGGTCCAAAAAAAAGCTGCCCCACCGCCCCTAAGGCCCTCAGGCCCTCGCCTATTCCTGTTTCTAATCCTTATGATGTTTTGCAGGACACTTCTGCTGACTCTGGAGAGGAGTCTGATTCTTTCTGTATCACTTCCTCCCACCCTGATGGGACTACTGACACTGAAATTGGGACTAAGAGTAGAGGTGCTCAGAAAAGGAAAGCCCAGATGAAAGGGAAGAGTATGGCTGGTTCAGGCAAAAAGAAATAGTGTTTTTTTTCTCTCTGGTTGGTTCTTTGTGCTCCTGCCCTTTTTCTCATGCTGCCTGATACTTTCACACCTTTTGCTTGTCACATGTTGAATGTGAACAGCATTAAACTTATAGACAAGAGGAATTTAGTTTTTGCTTTCCTTGCTTCATTACAACTCGGCTTGATTTTTTTACAGGATATTCGCTTCCATACTTTGCACGGACTACATCACACTCAAAGACACTGGTTACGCGGCCCCTCTTTTTGGTCCATTGGCCATGAGACCTGTTCTGGTGTTGGTATTTTAGTCCACTCCCTTGAATTTCATCTCTACGATTTTGTGCCTGGCCGAGTCCTTATTCTTGACACAGTTATACATCACATACCCTTTCACTTAATTAATATTTATGCCCCACAAACTAAATCGAGTTGTATTGACATTCTTTCTCTTATCCAACCTTATTTATTCACCTCCAAGCAGATTCTGTTTGCTGGGGATTTCAACTGCGGCCTGAGTCTGCAAAACAAAAGTTCTTTTGCTACCACTAAGAAGCTTTTTTGTGTTTCTTGCTTTCTGCACACTGTTATCCATACGGCTCGCCTACAAGACACCTACTTAGACTTTACTAATCGGCACACACACCCACATTTCACAAAGGTGTCTTGGCCACTAGAATTGACTTTATTTTTTCATCCCCAACACTACCTATTTCGAATGCTACCGTTACTCCGGTTGAATTCTCTTACCATGGGATGGTATCCATCTCTATTGGTGGTACCCCCCTCCCACTGCCAGGGTCCTGGACTTTGGAAATGTAATACGTCTTTGTTGACAGACCCAGAGTTATTGTCTGCATTACAACAGTTTCTTACTGCTCGGAAATCCGTGTTACTTTTCTATGATGACCCTGTTACTTAGTGGATGGATACGAAGACTGATTTAATTTTTCTTTTAAAACATTATATTAAACAGAAATATAGTACTGCTTACTTGACCTACCTACAGCACAGACGACACCTTCAGAATTTACTGACTGTTGCCCACACTACTGGTCAAGACCTTACTTCCCAAATTCAATTGATTTGTAAGGACATGATGTTGTTTTCCTCTCAACATGCTACTCGTTTGTATGCCCAACATAAATTTGGCACTCAGGGCACTTCCCAGGAAGTTGACCCCTTTGCTCGGCAGGCCCACAGAGTGGGGACTCACACCATGTCCAGTCTTCGAGACTCCTCTGGCCTGTTACACACCTCTAGTATTTCACTTTCCCACATAGCTGCTGACTTCTCCAGAGCCATTTTTATTGACATACCCTCAGACCTTAGGGAGATTTGAGAGTTTTTGAGGACCATCCCAGTACCAACAGTTCCCTCTCGAATAGTGCAGCAGGCAGACCATTTGATTACCTGTGAGGAGGTTGAAGTTGTTCTCCAGCACTTGAGAAGTAATGTCTCCCCTGGGCTGGATGGTTTACCTTTTGAATTATATAAAATTATTGGTAACCATCTGTGCTCTGAACTTGCTGCTGTGTTTAATGCTATGCTGAGCACTAGTACTATTCCTTTGAGTTTTAATAAAGGAACTTTGATTTTTTTTGTTTAAAAAAGGGGATAAGGCTGATCTGAATAACTGGAGACCTATCTGCATGTTGAATACAGATTGTAAATTGCTTACTAAAATTCTGACTAATAGACTACTTCTGATAGCTGAACAGGTTATCCCCGGAACAGGCTTGTGCCATCCCTACCCGTAGTATCCTATTACGGGAAGTCTTTTCCCATGGTCTAAAAGGCTCCTGCAGTGGATCTGTGGAATCCCTCAATCAGAGGAAGGCATTTGATTCCATCTGCCACACCTTCTTACGGGAAACTCTCAGTCACTATCATGTTCCACCTCTCCTGGTAGGGTGGATTCAGTCCCTCTATGCTACCGCTACTGTGACACCAGTTGTGAATGGCCATGTTGACCCCATGGTCTCTATTAAAAGGGGAGTCTGGCAGGGTTGTCCCATGAGCGCTGTACTGTATTCTTATTTTATTGATCCCTTGCTGTGGTCCATTAATGGCCTTTCTACTATTGCGCCGATACTGGGGCCATCTGCTCAGGCTTCAGCCAGAATCATTGCTTATGCTGATAACCTTGTTTATTAGTTGCTGACCGCTGGTCTGTTCATCGAACTCTTCACCTCTGTTCATCCTTTGGTGCAGTGTCCGGTACATCCTTGAATTTAGATAAATGCTGTGGGAAGGCTCTGGGTCTTAACCCCGGTCCCCAGTCCACTCTAGGGCCTATTTCTCTCACCTCAGGCCATCTGACCATCCTTGGGATTAAGCTAGGTTCCGTTGAGATGGCCACCTTAAACTGGGAGGAGAAACTTGCTCTCAGGAAACATAAAGTCAAGCAATGGAATAAAAGTAAGATTGGGAAGAAGAAAAAAAGAGTTTTTTGGTTAAGACTTTTCTTATTCTGTTTTTTTTTATATCTTAGTTATGTGTTTCCCATTCCGAAAAAATTGGAAACCTCCCTTTTGAGTGTTTTCTTTCAAGCCATTTGGGGCAGCCGTTTCAACCCTATCAAACGGAATGTGTTATATTTGCCCATTAGGGAGGGTGGCCTGGATATGGTTAACCCAATTTAATTTTTTAATGGTATTTTTTTTTTTTATGTCTAATTTGAAACCTTTATTTGTTAATATGGGTAAGGATTGGGAACCCTGGTTGTTTGGGAATTGTGAGCCTTGGTTCCGTCAATGGGAGCAAAATGCGTTAAAGGCCCTGAAGGGCCCAGTTTTTCTACAATATCTTAGACAGACGTTTCTTTGGCTGAAGCAATGGAAGATTACACCCCAGCAACTTTTATCTTCTGCTTCCCATAAGGTACTCTATAGATGTCTGTTGTCCTCTCTCTGAGGCATTCCTGATGTTTTTTCAGGCTGCCCTGGCCAGTTTCGTTCCTCCTTGTGCATTTTTTATCATAATTCCAGGATACCTATCCATATGTGGGATTTCCATTGGCTTTCCTGTCATGAGAGGATTAATGTTAAAGCTAATCATAAGCATAAACAGGTACAAGGTCGGGTTTGTAGCAGACTGCCTTGTGTTAATTTACCTGAGACTATGGAGCACTTATTTTTTCATTGTTCCGTTATTAAATCTTTCTGGGACTACTTGGCTGATTTGTGGGACATGCCTTTATTTGCATACCTGATCTATGGCCACCTTATGTATGGTTTTGCGCCACCTGTTTGGCGAAGGTGGAATACGGGTACTCTTCATCTCGTATTTACTATTACCAAGTGGAATATTTGGTTGTCTAGGTGTGCTTTTACCTTACAGCAAAAGGAATGTTCCCATTTGGAGCTGGGTAACAAGATACTGAAAGATGTTAAAACTGTCTATGCTGCTGAATGTCTTGCCTTATCAGGTAATGAGATAGCTGAATTATGGAAGGAGTTGTCTTGGATTACTGAACTGCCGTCAGTTTCCTGATGATTTCTTTGGGGATTTCCTTGTTTACTTTTTCACTTTACTGGGAACAGGGGTCCTGTTCCTGGCTGATGGTTATTTATTTATTTTTTTTCCTATTTGAACAGTATTCCTTTTAACTTTTTTGTTATTATTGTTGGTGACTCCTGCTACCTTTTGTATTACTTTTTCTTTTGTCAGCTTGACTATGTTTTGATTCCTTACTTTTGGTTCTGATTTTTCTTTATTGTTTGTTTATGTTCCGATATTCTGTTTAATAAAATTTACCCCTACTCTGTCTGTAGGGGGAACTCTTGGCCATTTCCCAAGATGGCCGCTCCTGTGGACCCGGGTAGAAAGTCTTTTACTACAGAGGCAGGGGAGATAGCCTCCTACTCTGCCCTTTATCGCTTGAGGCTGAATCTAACACTCAGTTTATGGAGAAAGGTATTCCTGAAGATTATTTTGATACCAATATGGAATGGACACAACAAAAGGAGGGTGCAGCTAAGAATGCTCAGGTACATACTACCAATGTTAATGATACAGCTGAAATTTCAGACAAGAAGTTACTGCAGAGACTGGTGGAAAGAGAGATAAAATGTAAAGAACAAGGGGAAGTGCTGCAGGCTGATCTGTCAGCACTGCATACTGCTCCCAAGACAGGTAGACCCACTGACTCACCACGGACTGAACAGCTGAGCAATGATGCGGCCTTATCAAAGGAAGCCACCCACCTGCAAAAGGAAACAATGAGAGGAACTGTCTCTCAGACTGGCAGCTTTGAACAATCTTCAGCTGTATGCCAAAAGCCGAAGGGAGACACAAAAACACTGAAAGCTTCTGCAGTAAAAGGACGACAGCTTGGAGTCTCACATCCTCCTGGACCTAATGTCAGTAACACGCGTACACAGGCAGCAAACCCCGAACCAATAATTGTACTTTCTGCCTCTCTAACTACAAAAGAGATTACAGAGGCTAACTTAAACAATGCACGGTTAGATGATAGAAATGAGGACAATGCTTTACCAGAAATGCCCTGGTCTCCTGCTAGAGCCTTGGAAAAAGCGGGATGGATTCAAACAGATGATGGACATCAGTTACCTGATCCAAATGACAAAGATGTTCAAAGATTCAACTCACCACAAGTAGCTACCATCTCTAAAGCAGGAATAAATAGGAAGGAAATATTAAACGGAGAACAAACAAGGAACCCAAAGGATAAAACTGAAGCAATGGGCCCCACCGGTAATGTTTCACAAGATACAATTTTACAAAATACCCCTGTTCCCAATAACCACATTGAGGCCTCTAATGTAAATATTAATAGAATGGGTCCTCCTGAGTCTGTTCTGCAAGACCCCTCAAGAAATGTTTGGCTTAACCCTATGTTTCGCCTCTCTGATCTTTTTCAAAACAAGGGTGAGCCTGCTCCACAGAGAACTGCAGTTAGACTAGTGTTTCAAGGTGGCCTAGAAAACCCACCAGACAGGCTGTACATGGCTAAACAACTTTTAAAAGGAGCAATGAGGTTTTTTTGTGTCAGAAATATTTGCCTCAATTCACCTAGGGAATTTTTTAATTGTTTAACCAGATATAGCACACTAAGCTGAAAGCTTTTTTACAGGAGCAACCTGGGAGCACAAGGAGGTTAAGTGACTTGCTCAGGATCACACAGTATGCAAGTGGAAGCTGTGGGATTCAAACCCAGGTCTGGTCTGCTGGATATCACCAAATTTGCAGCTCAGAGCCTTAGACCACTGCGCTATACTGCCTCCTCATGGAAACTTTTATGTTAGTTTCAAAACAGTATCCTCATTAGATAGATTTTGGTCACAGTATCAAACTGTAAAGAATACTCCTATTTGGATCCCCTACATGGCCATCCCTCTTATGAAACCTGCTACCAAACACATTACCGTCCTGTTTCGTAATGAGGGCATCCATGTGGAGGATGTCTTTTTTGGCTTAAACAGAGATGTGAAATGTTGGATAGACCTGCCTCCATTCTGGATAGCAAACAGATTTGGAATGGGAGTTGGAAAGTCAAGGTAAAATTGTATTCAACAAATAATGACCCTGTACACTTGCCTAGCACTTTTTATCGTGATAAAGATAGGGGGTTGTTCTATATTGGGCAACCAAAATCTTGTTTTAAATGAGGTTCCTGTACTCACCTCTGTTCAGCATATGATACCCCAAGATGTAGTCACTGTTTGGACTATGGCCACCCCTCACCCAATTGTGTTAATTTATTCACGTGCAATTTGTGTGAAAACACTGCCCATGGGTATGGCAAGTGTCCCTGGGCTTCTCATAATCGAGAGGACTGCCCTTCTCAGGAAGGTTTAATTAATAATGCTCAACAAATGCAGGCACAGAGGGTAGCAAACCCAGGGGCTCCAGCTATGACCATCCCTGACCCTGCCTCCCTCCCCTCCCGCAGAAGAGGTTACCCCCACAAGACAGGGCAGTACTAACCAGACTATCATAGTACAGCCCGAGACACCTTCAAATAAAAGTATATCTATAGAGACCCCTTTGCCAGATAACCAAGAACCCGCCCTTCCTGTTAGACCAGAAGAAAAAGAAATGCCACCCCCCAGCCAAGAGACAAATTTCTTTTTTTTTTTTCCTATTTATTATTTATCTGGCCAGGCCAACAGTCATTTATCGGGCCCTAGTCACGGCTCCGGGAAGCCTCGGCTACCATCTACTGCTGCCGGGGTCCCTGAGTCACCCCCGGCTTACCCCCCGGAGGACCCACAGCGATGGCAGTCAATCGAGGTCCTTCCGGGAGGGCTTCACTGAGACTGTGGCCCTGTCCCGCCTGATTACGGAGGTGGGGACGTGCAATGATGCCGGCGTCAGCCCCACCTCCCCGATGTTAAGCATTGGCAGCGTGAGGTCTCCCGGCCTGCGCCAGGGGTCCTCAGTGCTCCAAGCACTACCCGCACCCTCTCCCCGGAGAAGGAAAGCAGTCCATAGGACGCTCCATCCTTCTCCCCCGGCCGGCCCTCCGACGACCCTGGTCCATTCCCAAACCCGGGTCACCGGCGTCGCAAGCGGAAATCCCACCGCTGCGCCGGTGGGCCGGCTTGCCAAGAGACAAATTTCAAAAAAGTGACTGCAAAAAAATGAAACAGATCAGGGAAATCCTTAGTGAATAAAACAAAGGGTAGCCTCAGGGGTAAAGACAGCCCTGTAGAAACTTGGAAAATTGGAAAGAAATTTTCAGCATTGGCAACTGATAGGCTAGAAGAAGACTCTGAGGGCGAAGGATCTGATTCTTCCTCTGTAACTTCTGTAACAGCAGAAGTTACATCAGATACAGAAGGTGGCAGGGGAGATGTACAGATTTCCCAACGTACCAGGCATAGAAGATGTGGCAAAACATCTTGATAATTGCTAAATGTTATCTTTAGCTAGTGTTTTCCTATCCTTTTCTTTTCTTTTTCTTTTTGCTTAGAATGAGCCCCCCTTGCAATCACTACCATTAATGTAAACAGTATGAAAAGTCACTCTAAGATGATTACTGTTTAAATTATTTACATAGAGTAAATAGTGATATAATTTGTCTACAAGATACCAGAATCAAATCACGTTTTGAACAACAGCAAGCGTCTAAATATTGGTCTAAAGGCCCTTCCTTTTGGTCCATAGGGCAAGAACAATATGATGGGATGGGCATCTTATTTAACAATTCTAACATCAAAGTCTCTACACTTATAGATATTGAACCTGGAAGGGCCCTAGCACTTGATTTTACCCTATACACAGAAAGGTTCAGAATCTTTTCAATCTATGCTCCTCAAACTAAAGCTCTCAGGGTTTTGTTGTTGAAACTAATACAACCTTTCCTTTTCACCTCCAGATTGTTAATCTGGGCTGGAGATTTTAATTGTGGTATAGAAAGAGAAAATAGCAGTATTAAAACTAGTAAATTGTTTTGTGATACTTTAGCTCTTAAAGACATAGGCCCAGATATTCAAAGGGGTTGCGCTTGGCGCAACTGAGATAGGCCAGCACAACCCCAGAAATGCACCCCCGGGCAATATTCAGAAGAGGGAATTGTGCAGTGCAATTCCCGATGCGTCGGGGTGCAAAGATAATTTATGTGGTGCATCTCCAGGGGGCATGCCCATACATATGTGGCACATCCCGATATTCAGCCCAAGGGTGGCCTCCCCCCAGTACACTGTGCACAAGCACCTTATAATGTCCCTGGTAGTCTAGTGGTCCCCCCTCCCTCGCTCCCTGTAGCTGCTATCGCCTATAATATTATTGAAAACTACCCTGGTAGTCTAGTGGCACCCCCTCCCTTCCCGTAGCCATGATCACCATGAATAGAATAATCATATATCCCTGGCAGTCCAGTGGTACCCTCCCACCCCTCCGGATGCTCCGAACCCCATACTACTAACAGATGTGTGACTTCCTGGTAGTCTAGTGGTCCCCCCACCCCTCCCACATCCCCAATTGCTGATCATGTGCATATCATGTCCCTGGTGGTCCAGCGGCACCCCACAGCCCCCACCCAAACTGGACCCCTGCCCACCCGGCTCCCCGTCATCAGCGGGCAGCAGCAAACCCACCTGCATACCACCCAGCTGCACACCGAATGACAGCTTACAGTATCAGCTGTAAGCCCATTTGCCCACACTGTAGACCAATGGGCTTGTAGTGCATACTGTAATGTAGTATCTTTTTGTCTTATTAATTTTGGAAATGCACTGAAACCAGGGGATAAAATATGGAAAGCCCAGGTAATGGATTGGATTTCCCCCTGCCTAACCTTTTGGGCACAAGGGAAAACTGGGTCTCTACATAGGATCCCTAGACTCCCCAGATATGGACAAGAGCTAATGAAGAATTTGATATGACAAGATATTTCAAGCTCTTGCATACAGACCAAAAATAGGAAAGAGATAAATGAACATATTATCCAGAAAGAAAGCAAGGAAAATATTTCAATAACTGATTGTCCTCAGAACTGACTTCAATTTAATCTGGACATGCTCACCTCCAAAAGGCTCCCTGAATTTATCTGGTACTCAGTATGGTTAAGCTTACATGGCAAACTCCCCCAATTCTTTTTCTGGCTTCGTTTTGGTCCCGGGGAACTCTCTTGAACTTCCACTTACCCTCAGCTCTACCTCCAAGCCTGAAACATCTCTTCTCCTGGCACCAACCCAGCATCCCCTAGGCTCTGAGCCCCCCGCGGTGGGACCACCCTAAATGCCCAGGGCGCACTATCTAGAATACGGGCTGGGCTGGGCTCTGCCCAGGAGTTGAGTGAGTCCAGCCAGTGGAGTGTGGCTGAGAGGGTGGTGCCATCGCCTACCCCAGGAGTGGGGATTTTCTTAGTTACGTCCCCTCCCTCTTCCCCCCCCGGCAGAGCCCGGACATGCAATGATGCCAGGCACGTGTGCTGCGGCTCTGCGTCCCTCTTAGCCATGCCCTGAGCATTGCAGTGCCTGCAGTTGCCACCAGGGTCTGCTGCAGTGCCAGGCAAATGCCTGGACCCCCTTCCCCTGAGAGAGGAGAGCAATCCTCTAGACACTTGATCCTCTCTCTCTCTCCCCCCCTGCTGACCCCTGGTGGCCCAGGTTCGTTCCCGAACCCGGTTCGCTGGCGTGGCATGAGGTGTGGCGTCCAGCGCCTCAACCCTCAGCGCCACCGGGTCCGCTATTACATGACAAACTTAGTGTCAGAAATAATAACAAACATAAACAGCTTCAGGATAGATATTGTACAAGGCATTCAGGTATGCAAATACTAGAGACCCAAGAACACTAATTCTTAAGATGTGAATATATTTACCACTTTTGGACTTATCTAGCAAGACAGTGGGAAGAACCACTGTTTAAAGATATAACATACCCTATGTTGATATATGGAGGTACCGATGGATTATGGGGAAAATATTGTGTAGAGACTTTGTACTTAATACCTGCCATAATTAGATATTACATATGGCAAGCTCGGTGTGTGTGGGTGACCCAGCAGAGAATCATATCTCATGTTGAAATCTTGAAGAATATCAATCTCACTTCAGAAAGTATGGGTACTAGACTATAAAAGATGTACCAGTGAAAAACTCAAAATATTATGGATTAATTGTGAAAATTGGGCTAAGCATCCATGAAATATGATGAAATAAGAACTATGTATGTTTGTTTTGTATAATATTGGTTTCATTTTATGTATCAGCATCAGCTGTATGATTTTGTGATTATATTTTGTCTGTAGTCCTTTTTACAATAACAATTCTCCTACTCTGTAGTAGGGGGCACTGTTCCATTGCAGAATGGCAGCGTCCGGAGCCACTTCGGAGATGGAGATGGAAGGAGCAGGGGGGATGGCCTCCCCTCCTGCTTCTTACCTGCAAGAGGCTTTCGTGGATTGTTCGGAGGATCTGGGGGAAGACCCAGATCAAACCAAGAATTTGGAGATTACAGAACAGCCGGTGAGGGTTGGTGCTGAACGCAGAGGACGGCTAGATGTAGCAGATGAACTGTATTTGGAGCTGGAAGGCAGGCAGCAGCAGCTGTCAGATATCATTTACCAACAGGAGTACCTTTTGAGTGCCCAGATGAATGGATCGCTCTGGAAGAACCGGAACAAGAAGGCAATTACTGGAGAGGTACAGGAAGTGATATGAGGCTTGGGGGAACACACGGGATTGGCGGCTGGCAACAGCATCTCTGACGGATCTTCAAAGATCTGTTCATTCACAAACACCGATGGCAACTTCAGATTACAAGCAACAGATGGTGAGGCGAGATGCTGTTTTGGAACTTTAGATGGTTTCCAGGTCGCAATATCCAATGGCTGCATTACAGCCTGGTGCAGGTACTGTTTTGACTTTTATCTAAAATGAGTCTCTGCCTTCAATTTCCCAACCTATATTGTTGACTGCCCTCTCCCCCCCCCCCAAGATTTCCAGCAGTGGTTGTTCTGGCTTCTGATATTCGGCAGTATTTTTTACGGCTTCCCCAGGCGGGGTTTGGGCCTGGCTTGCCTGTGTCATACAACATCACCTTTGCAAATGACTGCAGGACAATGAAGGACCCTGGCCCTCCTCAGATTGATGGGCATGTCTGGTGCCCTGAAAGAGCCGTATCTGCTGCCGGCTGGCTACAGAACCGCAACGGTCAGTGGGAACCTGATGCCACCGATAAAGATGTGCAGCGCTATAGAACGGCAGTTATAGCTGGTAATTCAGGGACCCCTTGATGCAAATGGATCAGAGCATAAAGACATCAGTGCTGTCTTCAGCTGATGTTGACATGGGGAGGCGGCAGGGCAGCTTTCCTCTGATACCATCCCTCATGCTCCTTCTGAGTGGCCACCTGTTGATGTACTAGACAATCCATCTGACATTCTTCCTGTTGGGAATGGAGCTGAACCTCCCCCAAAATTTTCAGACCTGTTTCAACCTCGAGAAGAACCTGTACCCTGGAAGAACACTGTCCGGTTGATCTATAAATGGGGCTTAAACTCCCCCAACAGGATTACATTGCTCGGTCATTATGGAAGGATTCTATGAAGTTTTTCTCCTCTGAGATACAGTATATGCCCTTAATCATACGGGTGATGCCAATTATGATATCAGTTTTAAACTTCCTGCGGGCCTGTACAGATTTTGGGCTAGATACAATGAACTGCTTAAAACCCCTCTAAGGAGCCTGTTTCTAGCAGTAGCATTGGCAAAACCCCAGACTAGGACTGTTACTGTATTATTCAAGAATGAAGGGGTTAACATCTTCTCTTTTGGCTCCATAATAGATGTGAGATTCTGGGTACCCTCATCGCAATCCTAGATTCTAAGCAAATCTGGATGGGTGGGTGGAAGATCAAGGTTAAATTACTTAACACAGATACAAGGGTTCAACATTTGCCGAGTGTGTTTTTCTAGGCAGGGATAGAGGTACATTATTTTATTATGGGCAACAGAAATCCTGTTTTAAATGTGGTTCTAGAGCCCACTTTAGTAATGCCTGTGATAGTGCAAAGTTCACCCATTGCCTGGCATATGGGCACTTGATGAAATACTGTCTCAACACTTTCAAGTGTAATCTTTGTGAGAGATGGGGCCACTCTTATGCTAGTTGCCCCTAGACATCGCATAACAAAGGGGAAAGTGTGTCACCAGAAACTTTGGTGATGCAGGCTCAGCAATCTGGTGTAGCAAAGGCATCAGCGAGGTGAGCTGCTGCAGCCTCGGCCTCATCGACAACCCACCCTGAAAATGGCATGGAAGTGGGAGGGGAAGCCTACAAATTGACAGATGTGACACATCCTGACATTCTTGAGGTGGTAACACAGCAGCAGACTACAGAGGTGGGGACTATATATCCTCCTACACTCTTACCTCTGTTAGTTGGCCCACTAGAAATGGACCCTATGGAGGTCATCCAGCCAGGAGCCCCTGCTGAAGGCTCATGACAGGAATGTGGGCCTGACCGCCCCCCGCCTGTGGAAGAGGATTTGTTACCTGTCCATTGCAAGGGGAAAAAGAAACACCTTCGAGTAGAAGGTAAAACAACCCTGAAGGGGGAAAAAAAAGCCCACTTCTTGGTCCCAACAAAATAGGTTTTTGGCTCTGTTCAAAACCTTGGGTCAGGATGGTTCGGATTCTGATCTTACAGACATGGAAACCTCACCATAGGTAGTTTCCACTGGAGCTCCTATTGCTACCCAGCTAGAATCCCCTGTGACAGATGCCTCCTTCCCTCAGAGGGTTCAGACCTGTCTCCGTCCTCCCAGGTGATATGAGAGAATACTTCCCCTGTCTATTATCTGAGAAAATGTCTTTCTTTGCTTTAATTTCCTTATGGATTCCCTTAATATGTCCACCATTAACATAAACAGTATAAAGGGATATAAAAAATGTATTACTGTTTTAACCATGTTGAATGATCTAGACAGCCAAGCTATTTTGGTACAGGACACTCGCTTGAAAACCACCTATGAATTAAATCAGGCTTCGAGGGTTTGGACCAATGGACTGTTCTTTTGGTCTTATGGCATGGATAAATGTGATGGTGTATGGATTCTTTTTAATGATAGCAGATTGAAACTGACTAAACTAATGCAGCTTCATCCTGGTAGAGCCCTGTCTGTAGATATCACTTTTGGTCTTTATAGACTTCGCATAATTGCAACCTACACTCCTCAAACTAAGGCTGCTAGGGTTGCCTTGTTGTCAGACATTTAGCCTTTTTTGCATGCCTCTAGGCTGGTGTTCTGGGGGGAATTTTAACTGTTGCACATTTAGAGCAGATCAGGAGTCTTTCAATGCCTGAGCTGTTCTGTGATTCTGATTGTTTGAATAATATTACTATGAGTGCAGCTAAACTAAAGGATGCCTTCAGGGCTGTGCACCCAGGGGGAGGAAACACTTTCAATAAGGTAGTCTTGTCAGCTTGGATAGATTTCCTTTTTATATCCCAGATTATTACTGTTCATAGAGCTACGATTACTTGTTATAAATTTTCAGACCACAAAATGGTGACGTGTTCCATCAATTGGGGCACTGCCCTGGTTCATGGTAAGGGATTATGGAGGCTTAATAACAGATTGGATGACCCAGCCCTGCAGTCCCACTGGTCACAATTATGGGTGGCAAGGCAGACAGTTCAGGTCTGTTATAATACTGTTGATGAATGGTGGGAAGACAGTAAATACAATATGGTGTACTTATTGAAATCCTTTTCAGGGAAACAATCACAGGATAGCTACCTTAAATATTTGACACTGCATTCACATGTTCAACGGTTAGTGTCGAGGTCGGAAACAAAAGGGTTAGATTACCAAGCTCAGATTCATAACATTAAGACCCAAATGCATAATATGCAATATGACAGAGCTCAGTCTCTGCAGCAAGAAATGTGGTTTGGGACTCAAGGACGTCCACAGACTTTTGATCTGTACAAGGACTGTAATACTCGTACGGACAATAGATCTATAACTGTGCTATATACCCCTCAAGGAGACCTGGTTTATTCCAGGATGGATCTTATGAGGGTCATAGACCAGCATGTCTCGGAGACTGTGGCTAGGAGCCCCACAAACCCTAATATTAGACACTACTTAGCAGACTTAGATATTCTGCCATTATTGCCTTCAGAAATTGAATCATTGATAGCTCCAATTACTCTATCAGAAGCTGAGGCTGCTATCAGGGTTTACATAATAACACGGCCCCAGGGGATGATGGCCTTAGCTCGGAATTCTTTAAGAAATTTCAAGTTCAGCTGGCCTCCTTTTTTGCTGAAGTATTTAACTACTGTTTGAATATTGGGATGCTTCCTAGATCCTTCCAGTCGGCTTTAATGATCTTTCTCCATAAAAGAAGGGACAAGGCCAACCTGAAAAATTGGAGAGCTTTGTGCCTCCTTAACTCAGAATATAAAATACTAGCAAGATTTTTGGCTAGACGTTTTAGTACTGTGACGGAGAAGGTTATTAACATCCAACAATTATGCTCCGTGCGCTCCTGCAATGTTCAGAATGCTTTATTTCGACTTTGTGAATTGTTTCTTAGAGGTGGACAAAATATGGTTTCAGGCTTTCTCCTCTGTATTGATCAGGAGATGGCCTCGGACAACCTTTCTTATGAATACTTATTTCAAGTCCTGCATGCCTACCACATTCCTGGAAGGTTTGTCTTCTGGATTAGATGTTTATACAACCAGGCTACGGTGCAGCCTTATAGGCAAGGGGGTGAGGCAAGGGTTCCCTCTCAGCTCTGTTGTATGTTTTTGGAATTGACCCCTTATTACATAAAATTCAACACAATGGATGAATTCAGAGCCTCTCCTTGGGTCATGCTTCCCCTCCACTGCCTTCAATGACTTACGCGGATGATGCAGTCCTGAAAATCACTTCTTCTGCCATGGGCCCGAGGTTAGCACAGAGCTGAACAACTTTGCAGCAGCTTCAGGCTCTCAGATAATTTTTTTTAAAAGCAAGGAAGTGTGTATTGGCCCTTTGGGGACTTCACACCACCCTGGAGTGACAGTTATTTCCATAGTCTAGCATGATATCACGGTGCTTGAGGTAACTTTTGACTCCTCCAATATGGCTGAAAAATATGGGAAACTGGTCTCCAGACAGCACAGTCAAAAGTTAATCTCTGGAAATATAAAAGAATATCAAAACTTAAGAGAATTCTCCTGATTAAAACCTTCTTTTTTATACATTAGATATGTGTTTCCGGTATCCACAGCTACAGAGCCCAGACTGCTCAATGTTTTCTTTCAGGTCCTTTGGGGTGGTAGGCCGAACCCTGTCAAACAGAATGTCACCTACCAATTAAAATTTGAAAAGGGCATGGGTATGGTAAATCTGGTTTTGTTTTTTTACAGCCTTTTCATAACTTGTAATATTAGCGCCACCTTACAACCGAATGGTGAGGCATGGACAGGGGGTGTTTTATACTGGTTACAACCCTATTTGGCAGAATGGTGTTGCAACTCATTAAGAGTACTCCAGAAACCTGAGTACTGCCCAGAATGTATCATAGATAACTTATTTAAAATAAAACGTTGGAAGCTAGAGTTGACAAGGCTTCTGACTATGGGCAGAAAACAGTTTTATACTGAGACTCAAACCTCCTTCTATATGGGAGACATGGATGTGCCATGTTGTACTACACCTCAGCAGACTAAAGTATTGAGTTATCTTAATAGCAAATGTTTACCCCCTCAGGTGTGGGATGTGCAATGGCTTAGTGTGTATGGTAAAGTGGGAGTACGTAACTCCCACAAACATAAATACATTTCAGAACGCTATTGCCCAACACCTTGTTGTGTACAAATTTTGAAGACGCAAGACCAACTTTATTTTGAATGTCCATATGTTAAATTCTTTTGGTCTTATCTTGCCACGCAATGGCGAGAACCCTTGTTGACATTCACATACCTTGACCTGGTGCTTGCATATACTCAGCACAATGGTCGAGGTTTGATACCTCTTCGTTACAAGTCCTAGGAGCCTTTTTGAAATATTACCTTTGGCAAGCAAGATGTGCTTGGGTACTACAGCAGAAGGCTGTAACATATGAGGAAATAGTACTAAATTTAACTAATGCTATGTCCAAGATCTATAATATGGAAGGACGGAGCATTTTGCCACAACAACTACGGCAGTTACGGAGAAACTTGCCCTTTAAAAACTAGTTATACTGCCTTTACCCTAGGGAGTACTGAGCAGATACTGCTATAGGGGTATTACTCATTGTTTGTTGATGCCTCTATGAGTATGTAGCTCATTATTACTTTGTCCTTTTTGAGTTTATTTTGTTTTCTTTTTCTCTCCCTTATCCTTTAATGGAGATTAGGTGGGGTATTTGTTTTTGTTGGTCGGGGGTTGTTCTGTACAGTTCTTTTTTGCTTTGATTCAACAGCTGTAATTCTCCTCTGGGATTTTAACACTGATTTCCTTTCTGTATTATTTCTGGTATGTTATAATATTTTTTTGTTTCCAATAAAAACTCCCCTACTCTTACAAAAGAGCCTTGTGTTTTTTTCCTGCACCTGGACAACCACAATGACAGCACCAGGGTTGAGCAGAAGGGACCTCAGTTAAATGTCTTATGCAGAAGAAGAGCACACCTCAGTAGTAAAGTATCCCCCAGTGCTGCACTTAGGTACCAGCCTTTATGGCATGAACTCGGTCCTGGTGTGGGACTGGTCATACCATGCTTCCTGGAAGTTACTGGTGGGAGAAGGAGACTGGAGACTGCTTAAAAAGTATTTGAACTGTTGCAAAAAGTCACTAAGCCTGTTCCCTGTGTCACTCCTGTTTTACTCTGGAGATCGACCTACACCAAGCCTGCATATCATCTAGTGTTACTGCTCCCTTGCTCAGTGGATTCAGTGCTTGAGTGTCCTGGGGCATTCTCTGTCGATAACCCTCAGATGGCGGCACCTTGAAGTTTGTAAATATGTTTTTCCCTGTACCTAAGAACTGTTCAAGAACACAGGCTGGTCTCAGTGTAAAGTGACACACTATCCCCCGAGGTCCCTGGTACAGCCAGTGATAGACCACCCAACACTGCCACCGCTATGGCCCGTTTTGAAAGAAATCATATTTAAGAAATGGCTTACTTTGGAACCATTAGAAGCAGAAACCTAATCTGTTTTAATAAAAGCTTGGACTCAGGTCCACGTGGTTACATCTTATCAATACACATTTAATGTATCAATGGACTGAAAATGTACTTTCACTATATCGATGTACTAATTATGCATTTCAAGTAAAAAGAGATTGTTTCAGTATATCCTTAAAGTGGCAATATACTTCTACTACTACACATCAACATAGGAGCACAGAAGATGAGGGCAGATCAAGGCTTAGCGGCCCATCCAGTCTGCCCAAGCCTGTTTAAATTTGTGACTGTGCCTCTGTCAGTTTCCAATGCATTCCTTCCCCACCCATCATTTTCCCCCTTACTCATACCCATGTGCCTGTCCAATCCCTGTTTGAATCCTTCCACTGTTTCAACCCCGCTAATCTCTGGAAGTTTGCTTTAGTCCATCTCCACTTGGTCTGTAAAAAGGCATTTTCTGACACCTTTCATGAACTGCTCCCTGCCAGTTTCTTGGAGTTACCACAGGTACCCTCGTTAGCATGCACTGAGAACAGCTCACTGCTGTCCATCTTCTTTATCCCATGGAGGTACTTGAATGCCTCAATCATGTTGCCCCTCTTGCTCCCATCTTCCAGTGTGTACATGTTCAGTTCCTTTACCTGCTCCTCATAGGACCTTCTCTGTTGTCCCATATCCTTTTGGTAGCCCATCTCTGTACCGTCTCTATCCTGTCCCAGTCCTTCATTAGAAACAGGCTCCAAAATTACACAGAATACTTCAAGTGTGGGTGACCAAGGGATCTATATAGGGGTAGGATTACCTCCCTCTTTCTTCTACTGAGCCCTTTCTCTATGCACCCCAGCATCCAGTTTGCCTCACCCATAGCCCTGCCATCATGTTATCTATTATTAATGCTCTTGTTCCTTTCTTGTTTTTCCATATACATTTTTTTTTCATTGAGCGCATCACAGGTGGCTTCTTAGCCCAGTCCCTGCCTCCCTCACTCAGCAACTGCCCCTCTGGTCCACCAAGCCCCATAGCCCCCATGGATTCCCCCCCCATTGCAGGGCCAGGAACAGGAGGGTCATCCTCTTCTCACCTGGAGACCCTGTATCCAGATTTGTGGGTCTGTGAATCAATAAGAGTGCAGGGCAAGGTCAGGCAGGCAAGGCTTCATATAGCCTGCAACCACCATTTTCTTGTGTTCTCCCTGCTATCCCTGCTGTGGCATAAGTGAGTGCATGTGGAGACATTCACATGCTATGACTGCAGCCCCTCCCTTCATAGTGCTGCCGACACTACCTCCAGGCCTCCACCTGGGGCAGCCAAGGGCTAAGTCAATAAGGGGCTCCCTCCCCCGGGAGAGAGCTGTCCCCCGGACACTCAATCCTCTCCCTCCCCAGCTGACCCTGAGTGACATGGGCTCATTCATGAAGCTGGGTCACTGGCATGGCTAGAGATAAGGTACAAAGTGCCTCGGCCCTTTGTGCCACTGGGCCAGCCATTCATTCCTTTCTTCTAATGTGTTCTCCTCTAGCACTCCATCCATTTTGTACTCTGTTCTTGGGCTCCTGGTCCCTTATGTGCATTACCTTATGCTTTTTCACATTAAATTTCAGCCTCCGCATCCTTGACACCTCTCTTTTTTCTTCAGATCTTTCTTCATGGCCCTTATCCCCTCCTGCAATTCATACTCATGGTTCTGTGTTTCCCACATCTCAGTCACAGCCATCATGTCCAATTGCACTTCCCCTATTATTGTCTAGTGGTCACAGATCTTATGGCTCCTGCTTCTGCCATTGGCACACATCACCATTCATACCTGCTACTTTTCCTCTGATGTCCAGACTCCATCAGCAGCATGCCTTTAAATTGTTCTGCCACTGGGTTTCCTTTTGCACCCATCTAATCCCCCCGACTTCTCTACCCTTACCCCATTTTGCTCCCCCCGTGTCTGTATTTCCTTATCAGTTAAAGTAAAGAACCCAGTGTACACATCCCCCTGATGGCAAATCATTCAAATATTACAATTTGCTTTCTGCCTCAAATGACTACTCAATTATTTTATCCCAAAGGAAAGTGGAGCACTGGGGGAGGTCTCTTAGTGTTCATTTCAGAGCTCTGATGTGAATCGTTAGCCCAGCCACCAGATGTCACAGTGCACCACCCATCAGCTGGGTCCCTATTCAAAAATGTAATTGCCTGAGTTATCTCTTTTTATGTTCACCCTTGCATGAGGTCGAACATATTGGTATGATAGTGGGGGCTGAGAGGTGTGTCACTGTCAGTCTGATGCAAGGCAGTCTGCAAAGGGCTGGGCAGTGTCAGACCACTCATCAGCCAGGATAATCATGACACTGTTCTGGTCTTGCAAGGCAGAAACTTAATGTGGTTCAAAGAAAAGAGCCAACCAAATCATAGGGCGGAACTTTCATTTGATCTGCATAAGCTTCCCAGCAAGCAAAGCTATCAGCATCATGATCAGCCTGCTGTGGTCTTCCCTCTCCAACCTTAAAACATCCCTCCCACCCTCTGCCAAGTATCCCTGCCACCTCCCATTGGTTTCTCCTTCTTACTTTTCTGACACCAGGGTGCCCAATCCTCAGTGCAAGCTAGTACCCCTACACCCTGCCTGTTTTCACTGTGCAACACCAGGGAGCCCACATCCAGTGCCACCAAATATAACACCAATGCTGGGATGCCCAATTCACAGTGTTGGTACCTGAACTAAAGAAAACTGTCCCTTACAGTCTAATTTTTTCCAATTTTTTTCAAATTGATTAACCAGGAGTGGCACACTAAGCTGAAAGCTTGTTTACAGGTGCGACCAGGGAGCACAGGGAAGTTAAGTGATTTGCTCAGGGTCACACAGTATGCAAGTGGGGGCTGTGGGATTCAAAACCCAGGTCTCCAGATTTGCAGCTCAGAGCCTTAAACCACTGTGCTATACTGCCTCCCAAACAGTCTTTTTTGTTTTCATACACAGTAAAAAAGAAAACAGTGCATCGATATCTGTTGTGGTCGCTGGCATACTGCTGCCATTACCCTCACCTCACCTGACCCTCCCACTCAGCACCCACCACCCCCATCCCTTACTTTTACTTTTTTGATACTGGGGTTCCCAATTCCTGTTGCCAGCTGGTACCCCCACCCTGCCCGCCACTGTGCGACACACGGGAGCTCACACTCGATGCTGCCAAACATAACACTGACACTGGAGTGCCCATTCACCAGTGTTGGTACCTGAAATCAAGAAATCCATACCTTATAATCTTGTTTATACACACTGTAAAATACAAAACTGTCCATCGATGTCTGTTGCTGCCACTGGCACACTGCTGTCATTACCCTCCCCCCACCAGACCCTCCAACTCAGCATTTACCCCCCCCCTCACCCCCACACCCTTTACTTCCTTACTGGGGGACCAATGCCATAATACAGAAAGGAGAGAAAGAGAGAGATTGATTCCACCCCCCCCCCATTTTGGGCAGTGGAGTCCTTTTTCTAACCTGTGTCCTTTTCACCCCTGATCTGACCAGTCAGGGTCTCTTGCACATTTTTTCTGTCCTTTCCCTTCCATTTTTCCTCTGTTGCCTGAAACATACTAAGAGGAAGTGATATATTGTATGCAGAAACAGTGAAGCAGTAACTAGACATATAGTGCCATTGTGTGGCAAAGGAAAAACAGTACAGTGGAATTACTGGTACAGTAACCCCTTGTTATAAAGAACTTTGTTATAGCGAACATTTGGCTATAATGAGTGGTTATCATGGCTCCCAATAAAAATAATGTAGTTTGAGCCTCTAGTTCCAGTTTACCTAAAATCGCTCCCTTGCACAGCCATGCATAGTATCACCATCTCCTCCATCCCACCAAACACAAAACAAAATGTAACTGTACTGTATTACAGTACTGTAAATATTGCTGTGTCTCTTGCTGACTTCCTCTGACCCGGCCCCAGCCCCCTGACTCACCTCAGCTCACATCAGTCTGTCAGAAACAGATAAAAACGAAATAAATAATAACCTGGAGCTGATGGTTGAGCTGTGTGGGACGGAGACATGAGAGCAAAAGTAGAAGCGGGCAGGTTGTATGTGAGTACTGAAGCTGACACATAGCTGATGCACTGGGATTATTCCACATATAGTACAGTATGAACTGAAGCCTGAAGTCTGTGTTTTTTTTACTCTAAGTTTGTGTTTTTTTTATAAGCAAATAACTTGATATTGTAATGGAGTGGGTGAGGCAACTGCCAAATCAGAAGTGCGAGGGGCGGGGGAGAGAGGAGGTAGATTTCGGCTTTTCAGCTTAGGTAAGGTATTTTTAAATCCAACCTGATAAAATAAACTAAATACTGTACCATTAAACAAGTAAGAAAGCTGCATGTGAAAATTAGATGGGCAAATAGTGACAGTATTGAATGTGTTCACTAGCAGATAACGCTGTACTACAGTACCTGTATATATTCTGCTGTGTAATCTAGTGTCCCTCAATATAACGAACAAGTTACTATAATGAATAGTAGTTATGGCTCCAAACTCATTTGTTATAGCGAGGGGTTACTGTATATTCTAGAATTTTTATGACAGTTGTTCCAGATAACATGTGCCACACTTCTAGTTCAGTTACCAAATATTTCTTAGGTGTTTGTCTATTTCTTACATATTTATAGTAATAAGGCACAGTTTTAATATTGAATAACACTGATTGTATTAAATGCATTATCTGTTTGTTATGCTCAATGCCATTTACTCTTGTACACATTCTAGTGCTTTCTGTGAAGATTGATGTTCTGTGAAGCCTATGGGAACTGGGAGGCAGAGTTTTTCTCCTAAAGGAATCCCTGCTGATTGGGACTTGAGTTAGTTGGTGTCTGGTCACTGCAGATGAATGATTACTTGCTGGAGGCACTGAAGGAGGGAACTGTGACTCTTGGAACTTCACAGACTTTGGACTTGCCACCCATTGTCCCAGAAAGGCTCCACACTGCCAGAATTTGATTAAGGCTGCTGTGACACTCCAGTCTTATTTATTTTATATTTCTTGTTCTTCAAATAAATACACACCTACTGTGTTTTCCTCAAGAATTGCCTGTCCGTGTGCTTCCTGAACACCTATGCCAGGACAAGCAGGCTCATTGTTTTAAAAAGTGAGCATCTCTATGTTTTGGAATGAAAGGCATGTTTTCCTGTGGGTGACAATATTGCCTGCAGCACTGAAAATTCTCTTTGAGTATGTACTTGCAGGTGGGCAACTGAGGTGTTCAACAGCTACCTGTGTCAAAGAGAGCCAAATGATCTTTTTTTGGTACCAGTACAGTACAGGCTCACCTCCTTCTGCTAGTGGCATGGTCTCATCCACATAAACCTGCACCACTGTGTGTTTGCTGGCATCTCAGGCACACACCACTGTGCCAGAAAGGGACTTTCTGTGCCTTTTTATCAAGCAATAGTCAGACAGTTGTTCTCAGAATGGTTTGTCATTAATGGCAGTCTTTCCAGGGGACGGGGGTGAAGCAACAGCAGCAGTAGCATCACTAGGTCTTAGCTGAGTTGGAGACAAAAATGAGTGACTCCTCTGACTTTCAGTAGTAGCAGTGGAAACACACTGGGTCTTCCTTCTTCCTTCTCCTCCACCTGCCCTATCAATGCAATTGCAAAGGATGATGATGAGTGTTGTTCTTGTGCTCTACTAGGGTTTTCTGATCTTGTTTTGTGCCATACATATAGAAACCAGATGGATAAGCCAGGCTTTATAGGCCTGCTGATCAGGTTCTATGTGGTAACGGTGACTGCCTAAAGGCAAGCTACGTTACTGTGACATCAGAGGAGCAAAAACATTTTTGGTGCTCTGACATCCTCGGCGCACGAAACAATGTGTCGAGGACTTACAATTTCATGCTTTCTGTGGGGGGCCTGCGCCCCACCCCTGAGGGGCTTCTTCCCCACACCCCTACTAAACGATTCTCAACTCCAGGGGTACATGTTGGGGCAAAGCATGAAAATAAAGCTTCAGACCGGTGCAATAAAATTGCACCAGCCCGACCAAACCTGGTACCTCACCCACCCCAACCGCTGGCTAATCCCTGTTGCCACAGCACAGCTTGGCAACCCACCACAGCACCACGCCCCACATCCACTACGCTACCTTCCCAGCCCACGCCACCATGCTCGCCTCCTCACAGACGCGTACATATAGCGGCATCCTTTCTCGCCAGATTTGCCTACCCTCACATCTGGTCACCCTACCCTCCCCATCGCCATTCGGGCTTTTGCCCATAAAGCATCACCATTTCGGACATCACCCTTGTGCATGCGCCCACATCACAGGCTACCGCTGATCCTTCCCGCATTCTTGTGCATCAATGAATGTCTGAAATGTGTCTTTGAACCAAGGGTCCAACAGAGTGGCCAGGATGTAGTGGTTAGCACTATGCCTTTCTGAAAAGTACGTGTCATTTCAGAAATGTGTTCTTATCCTTTCTAGTAGATTGAGAGCAGTGGTATCCTCCTTTTCCTCATACTGAGTTTTCATATGAACAAGTTGCAGGTTAATGAGGCCAGTGAGGGGGAGTACCTGACTTAGCCCAGCTGCATCAGTACTTACCACCTGTGTGGCCTCCCCAAAGGGCTTTGGCACAAGGCGCCTACCCAGTGGTGCAGAGGGCTGAGGCACTGGCAGCATCTCACCTATCACCATGCCTGTGACTCGAGTTCGGGAACAAGCTCAGGTTGCCAGCAGTCAGCCAGGGGGAAGATCTAGGAGAGGATCAAGTGGCCACCTGGCAGCTCTCCTCTCCCGGACTGGGGTGGTGAGTCATTCTGGCTCTTGGCTGCCACCAGGTGGAGGACTGTTGGTAGCGCTGACACTGGGGTTGCTGACAAAAGGTGGAAGGCGCTGGCAGTTCTGGAGTGCATGCATAGCTCAAAGTGCATGCATCCTCCATGTTAACACTTCCTTAAGTCCTGATAACACTTACTTTGGTTGTTGCATCATACATTCTAAACTTTCATGCCTGTCAGTTTAGTCTGTACAGATCATTGTATGTTAGCCCTTTTATCATTTCTGTATTTGATTTACTGCTTTATGTACTGATTCATATTGTAGACACCATGTGCTGACCTCAAATTGAGGTGTGTTTGTCTTCCTGTAATACTGTATTATACCTCCGTTGTTGTTGTTGTTGTTGTTGTCTATCCACCACACTGTGGCTCGGGTCACGGCTGAAAACTGCCCTTTGGATCAGTTCACCTACCCGGTTACCAAAGACATAAATAAATAAATAAAATAAAATAAAGTAAAATAAATGTTTGCTGTAGCCTCAGGGTGGGACAAAACCTAGGAGGAATATTAAAGGAGACCAGGCTACATGAAGCCCTGCCCGAGGTGCCGTGGCCTACCCTGCTGCTCCAATAGGGGGATATCTAGATGATAGTCTCCAGAGGGGGATGCTCCTATCTCCCCAGCTGTGCTACAGGAGGGGGAAAATCAGTGCGGGACATAACCACCCAGAAGGAGACAGGCAGCAGGCTGGCTGATGACAGCTGGGGACAGGGCTGAACAACAGTTGAGTCAGTCCCAGAGGATAAAAAAATCTTTATAAAAAAAAAATTATCTTCAGCATATCGCAGAGTGTTTCCATCAGGCACCATTGGTTTGGGCTGATGTTTATCTCTCTATTGCCAATACCATGCTCAATACCATCTAGGGGATAGCTTTCTGTTGTCCTAGCAGCCTGTGCATCATGTAATAAGTAGAATTCCACCTTCTTGCCACATCTTGTTTCAGTTTGTAGAGGGGAAGGTGGTTCTGTTGTTAAATGTTTTATAACAGCTTCCGTGCCTTCACAGATTGGCAAAAATGACTGCAAACTTCTTTGGTTAGACTTCCTACACATGTCTGCGTAATGGTGCCTTTTGCATCTAGGAATCCCTGAACTACTAGATTTATACAGTGTGAAAAACATGGAACATGTGTAAAATCCCCATCATCAACTGCTTTTACAATGTTCTTTGTATTATCTGATACTATAAAGTTCGGCGGCAGTAAGTGTGGTGTCAGTCACTCATCAAACTTCTGTTGAAGGAAGTGTAACACGTTTTCTGGTCATTGTCAAACCAGCAACACATAAAGTTCCTGCTTGTGGAGGTGGGGTGCCCCGATGACTTGCTCCTACTGCTACTGATACTGCTGCTGCTGGCACTTAACCCAAAGAAGGAGAAGGAGGAGGAGGAGGAGAAGGAGAATGAAGAGGGGAAACTGACCCATTGGGAAGTCACTGACAAGTTATTGGTAGTCTGATCACTGATCCACATGTCAGTGGTGATGTGAACTGCTGGAACAAATGATACTTTCAGGGCATGTAACACAGTCTTGTAGACACTGATACAAATCAGTGAGAGCCACTGCAGAAAGGTAAGTACAGCTGTGCATGTGATACCTTGGCACTGCGACAGTAATAGAAAACCTGCATGGCGTACAAAGGAGAAGGGCAGCAAGTTGGTGGCTAACACTTCCACAATTGCTCTTGTTAACTTTTTTGCTTGTGCTCTGTTGGCTTTGTATTTATGGCCCTTTTCCAGGGACTCAACCATCGAGAGTTGAGTGTTTGTTTTTCTCTGAACATGACTGCTCCTATTTTTGCTACACCTGGGGGTGTACGTGTCTAGGGATTTGCAGCCCCTTGGAGGTGTGAGAATCAATTGACTAAAGAACTGATGAATGGAAGATGTTGGGAGTTTTGCATCAGTTACCACTTGAATCACTTTCTTCCTCTTCCTCTTTACCTGCGCCCCTAATGTTCTTCCCCTTCCCATCATCATTATCTTCTTAATCATCATCATCGTCATCATGGAGGCAGTATAGCGTAATGATTACAAGTGCTGAACTACAAACCTGGGGAGCTGGATTTGAATCCCACAGCCACCACTTGCATACTGTATGACCATGAGCAAGTCAGTTAACTTCTTTGAGCTCCCAGGATGCACCTGGAAACAAGCCTTGGCTTATTGTACCTTTCCTGACCAAAAATGGCAAAATAAAAAACAAATAGCTTCACTGCCTGGTGGTGCTGCCATCTGTTGGTAGACCTTCTCATACTGAGATCTGTGGGACTTCAACAAATGCCTTTTCATGGTAGATGTTCCCAGCCTTGTTCCCTCCTTATCCCAGTTCAGCTTGTCTGTACATAAAAGACACACTACATGTGTCCGTGATTCTTTGTCCACTCGAAAGATATCCCACACCACTGACATCACTAGTTTGGTTTTCCTCCTGACACTCTCTGCTGTTGCCTAATGGCAGGCTACTGTGACCTGCTAAACATAGTCCAAGAAAGTCAACCACGAACACCTGGCATGGTGCAATGCAAGTCTAGGGCTGGCTAGCCCAGAAAATGTGTAACTCCTCCAGTAAAAGACTCACCCTCAGCAGGAACACACTGCACCAATACTTAAATCACCATCATCATATGTGCTTTATTGCAAATCCAATATAGTACAGTGCAGACAGACGTTTTGGAGGTCCACTACTTGCCCCGGCGCTTCGAGTGGTAAAACCCTTCTTCAGGGGGTGTGGCTAACAAGAGGCATGTCTCCCTTTTATACCCATCAAACGCTGACTAATAATTAATTAACATGTTGTTATGGTTACTTATTGACTTTTATAAATGAACAACTTAATAGTAAAAGAAGAGAAAGAACTGTGCAACTTTAGGTTCTGGAGTTAAATATGTCTGTATTATTATTTCTTGTATGGTTAGTTCTTATACATTATGTATTTAATATTCAGTATGTCAACTACCAGATGTGAAAAAGAACCTCAAGTGGCAGGCAGAAGGGTATTGCAGTTATTCATGGCATCGAGTCTGCATCTGTGCCCTCGTGTTAGTTATACGGGGTGGAAAGTCACAAGTGCCTGTCACAAAAAGAAAGAGAAGAGACAAAAGATCAACTTAAAACACCATACAATTTTGTATACATACAAAACATTCTTTCATATCAAGTTAACAACATCAAATAAATGAAATGAAATGAATTAAATCACCCTTCTTTTTCTGTTTCTATAATAAAGTACTACATTGGAAAGGTTCAGGTTACACCATCGGAGGAAGAAAAGGATCTAGGGGTGATATTTTCTAGTGACCTGAAACAATCAACTCAATGCAAAATGGCAGTGGCAAAGACAAATAGGATGTTAGGATGTTTTGCAAGGGGATTTAGCAGTAGGAAGAGTGAGGTTATACTGCCACTCTACGGGTCATTGGTGAGGCCACATTTGGAATACAGAGTAAGATATTGGCATCCACACCTGAAGAAGGACATAAACATGCTGGAAAGGGTCTGGAGGAGAGCACTAAAATGATAGAGGGGCAGCAGGATAGATTATATGTAAAGAGGTTGAGGGACCTGGGGATGTACACTCTGGAGGAGAGGAGGCAGAGAGCGGTTATGATTGAGACATTCAAGTACTTGATATGAATTAACAGAGTGGAATGTGAGGGCCTATTCAATAAAAGGTCCAACACCACCACCAGAGGGCACAATCTAAAACTGATGGGGGGAAGGTTCAAGAGGGATTTAAGGAAGCACTTCTTTACAGAAAGAGTGGTGACAGCATGGAACGAGCAGCCACAGGAGATGGTGGAGACAAAGTCAGTGGGAGCCTTTAAAAGAGCCTGGGACAAACATAAAGTAATGTCAGGTGGCCTTGTCAGGAAAAAAACAAGAACATTTAGGGGTGGAGAGGGGGAGTCGGGGTAGGATATGTAAACTTAAGGCCAGAACAAAACCATATTATTTCGAGCAGACATGATAGACCGAGAGGTCTCCTTCTGCTCGCTATTTTCTTTTGTTCTTATAAATCAAATACTATTGACTGTTGTGTGGCATACAGTAGTAATAACTAACAGCATTTATTTTAATTTTTTGATAATTATTATGCTCTGATTACAAAGGTGATTGTTATGGGGCATTATTTATTCCCATAGAGTTGCTTACATTCTTTTTAAAAAAAAAGATTTTTAATGTTAACTATTTTTATACATATTGCAATTTAAATCTCTTTCAACTGGTGGGCCAATGGAAGGTCGACACCCGCACAGTGAACACGAGCACAGTGACAGATTTCACCTCTCTGCGCCGAGTCACTATGCTGGTGCGAGGAAGACACCAGTGGTGCATTTCCCTGTGTTGTGCCCTCCCCCAGGTCCAACTCTGACTCAGAGTTAGATATTTAGAGACCGGGGGTGTGGGGGTGGAACCCCCCAAATGGAGGTTCAGGGGCATAGCCCCCCAGTAGAAACATACCAACATCCCGTTGTTACAGTGCCGACACTCGGCATTGTGTCTGTTGCTGTGGTGGATGTCGGTGCGAGCGCTGTCGCAGTGCTATAGTAAAACCCTTTCAACTGAAAATGCACTGTATGCATCCCAGGTTCACCACTGATCTGCCTTAATCTTACCCTACAATTTGATTTATCATTTCAAGTTTTCCTTATTCATGTCTTTTTTAAGGTAGGGCTTAATGTCCCATCGATCATTCAACCCCTTTGGTTTTACACTGTTCAGTGTAAAGATCCAAAATGATTCTCTTTGTAGCAAACAATCAGTTCTATTGCCTCCATTAGTCATTTGTTGCACATTTGATACCCGTAAATGTCATCCCTGTGGCCTTAAATTTATGGTGTTGTGCGAAGTGTAATCCCACTGGCGTGACGTGTCGAACATTTTCTATGGAACAAACATACTCCTGAAGCCTATGCTTTAAGGTCCTAATGGTGCACCCTACACATATCAAGTTACAAGGACACCAAAGTGCATCCACTACAAATGTAATGTCACATGTGATGCACTCTCAGGGGAAGGTAACAATGCTGGGCCCCTCAGATTCTGGAAGTCCATGGAGAGAACTTTCAAACAAGGTACAGGTTTACCTGTAGTTGTTGGCAGTCCTGAAATATAGACATCTAAATCAGCTGTCAATTAACACATGGGAGCAGCCATTTCATGGAATCTTCACACAGAAAATGATGTCACTGAGGAGCAAGCTATATGTTGTTCATTACAGTTTGCCCTTCAGTGACATCACTTACTGTGTCAAGATTCCATGAGATGGCTGCTCTCTTGTTTTAACTGACAGCTGATTTAGATGTCTATATCTCAGGACTGCTAACAGCTACAGGTAAGCCCAGTACCTCATTTGAAAGTTCTTTTCATGGACTTTCAGAATCTGAGAGACCCATCATTGTTACCTTCGCCTTTAACCACTTTTTTTGTTTCTGTGGGATGTTGAAATTGTTTACTGGGGAGTGCAAATTTACAGCTTGTACATCAGTGACATCTATAAAATCCCCATGACCTCTTTGGTAACCAGCTGGATGAATTTCCTTTGTTTTCCAATTTAAGTAACCTGCTGTGAACCAACTTGTCCCTGAGATTTGGGGCCCTACTAAACATTACTTGTGGGTTTATTGCCAACTGCTTCACTCACTACACTGTCACTTTGCAAGATACCCCAATTTTGATGTATTATGTTGCCTATTTTCTCTGCTATGCTATTGAACTCTGTAATAAATGAGACAGGTGCAGTTTGAGTACTGTTAGTGACAGTCCTAGGATATAACAAGTTTCTCTTATCAATTAACACTTTTTCCTTTGATTTGTTCAACAGTTCTGTATCTTAACCTCTGTCACAGCATCCAACTTCTAACTCAGCTGCATGTTTCAAATAATCTTCTTCCTTGGTGCAATTACATCTCAATCTGAGCAGCTTACTTTAAGGGTTGGAGTCCTTCAGTCTATGGGAGTGGGCACTCTGCACGTAAAACTAAGTTTGTGGAGGTTTCTTTTCTGCAGCAAGTTGTATGAGCATCTTTACGTTTTTCACTGTGAAGTTCAAGGAGTAAAAATTTCAACTGGTCTTTACTGATTGTGGACGTAAATCTCAAATTTAAATCATTTTTGTGCAACCATTTCATAAATTCTGGCATTAATTCTGTCTCTCCCTGTCAAATACATAAGCCATTGTCTATGAATTAGTGCCATTTTTTGATGTATTTAAAATAGGGTTGGTGTCAGGGCTGTTAACAAAGACCAGCTTCTAGTATTCTAAAAAACAAGTTTGCATAGCTTGGGGCCAGGTTGTCCCCCATCGCCATGCTGCAAAGCTGCAGATAATGTTTGTTTTCACATTCAAATGCGTTGTGTTTTAACACAAAATCCAAAGCCTTCAAAATAAATCCTATAGGTACCTCTTCTTTGTTTTCCAGATTTTCTAAGAAGTATCTACACACAGGGTTTCCCTTGTCATGTTGTATAGAGGTATACAAGGACTTCACATCTTTACCTAACCAGCACATATTGTCTTCCCAAATAAAGCTTTCTAGTTTTATCAGTGAATCAGTTGTGTCTTTCAAATGCCCATGCGATTTGGCAATGCAGATCTGCAAGAAGAAATCCAAGAACTGTGCCAGTTTCTCACACACAGAGCCATTTCCAGATAAGATGGGGCATTCTGGTGGATTTTTAATATCCTTGTGTACTCTTGGCAGGATATAAAATACTGGTACAGTGGAGTTCAGATTCCAAATGAATCTTAACTCATTTCTGTTGGGCCCCTTTGAAAATGGCTTTGGTGAGAAGCTGGTGCAGTTCTTTATTGTAATTAAACACTGGATTTGATTTCAACATTTTATAATTATCAGCATTTTCCAACAAATTTAACTACGTCCTGACTTAATAATCTCTTGACATTACAACAATGTTTCTGCCTTTGTCAACAGATTTGATTATTCATTCTTTGTTGATTATTAGTTTATTTAATGCTGTCCTTTCAGCCCCAGTTAAATTGTAACTTCAAGGTGCAGCAGTTTGGTTAATTGTGTCTGCCTGCTGCGTTACTGTTCGTTCGAAAGCAATGAAATTGGCATTCATCGTCACTGGGCAAAATGTAGATTTCTCTTTAAATCTGCATTTTCTCTCTTGGTTAATATCACAGTATATATCTGTTGTGTCCCACGAATATGTAATTTCATGTGTGAACAAGACGCCATTGTCTTCCTCCAGTAATACTCAGAGTGATTCCTCTATGATAACATCCAAGTTAACATTTGGTTCATTAAGTTCACTATTATAAGCCTGGTCAATGAAATTGATTAAATAATCCAGGTTTTCAGGTGCTTTATCAACTTGACCATACAAGAGATAATATTGCAGACATACTTAACTCCAGAAACTTAAGTTGCACAGTTCCGTTTCTTTTTTCACTATCAAGTTGTTTGTTTATAAAAGTAAATAAGTAACCATAACAACATGTTAATTAATTATTAGTGAACGTTTGATGGGTATAAAAGGGAGACATGCCTCTTGTGAGCCACATCCACTAACGAAGAGTTTTACCACCTGAAGTGCAGGGGCAAGTAGTGGACCTCAAAATGTCTTCTGCACTGTACTGTATTGGATTTGCAATAAAGCACATATGGTGATTTAAGTATTGGTGCAGTGTGTTCCTACTGAGGGTGAGTCTTTTTTTTTATCATAAAAGATTTTATCGATTTTCAGTTTACAAACATTTCAAGACTTCCAAACTGTAATATCTCATGAACAAGTATGGGCTTCCTGTAGGGCTTGGAGGAGGGGTGGTGAGATTATATCTGTTTGTTGATATAGCTCTATCGTCATTCCATCTGGCCCCAGTGCCTTGCCTTTAGCCATTTGTGATAGAGCAGTACGTAGGTCCTCCAAAGATATGGTGGTCTCCAGGCATTGAGCTAACTCTGGAGATAATTTGGGAAGGTGTACACCATCACAGAACTCCTCTAGTTTCTTGATCAGGCTCGGGCCATCCAGGGTTGATTTGGACTGATATAGAGTCTGATAATACTGTTGCATAACCTCAATAATGCCTTTGAGGTCAGAGACCACCTTACTGGTGGGGTCTCGTTGTGCATGAATCCTGGATGCAGCTTGTTGCTTCCTTAGATGATAGGCTAGCAGTTTGCCACTCTTGTCTCCCCCTTCCCAGAACTTGTGTTTAGCCCTGAGGAGTTGCCACTCCACCTTTCACTGTAACAGTGTGTTAATCTTATAATTGAGCCCTAGTATAGAGGTTAAAGGGGGTTACTTGCGTGGGGAGGTGGCTTTAAGCCTCGTTTTACGCATGGTGAGTTCTGCTTGTAAATTAGCAACCTCCTTTTTATCAGCCTTGTTCTTGGCTGCTGTGAAGGAGATAATATGTCCCAGTAACACTGCCTTAAAGGCTTCCCAAACTGTACCTACTCCTACTCCCCCCCCAAGCTGGTTTGGAAGTATGCCTTAGCCTCAACACCTATTGCAGAACAAAATTCTTTATCCTGGAGGAGGGGAGGGTTGCATCTCCACCTGGGTGAGGAAGTGCCAAGCCCAGAAGGGAGGAAGCGGCAGGCAATTGGTGCATGATCTGAAATTAGTATATTGCCAATGCTAATGTGATCAGTGCCTTGCGCTGCCTTAATATTTGCCAACCAATAATCAATATAGCGTGAGTATTGTGCACAGGGGAAAAGAATGTGTAATCCCTTCCGGGAGGGTTGTCCCATCTCCACGGACCTGTTAGTCCCCACTCTTCTGTAAGCTCCTGTAAGGCTGCTCAAGCCTTGGGATGGGTTTGGGGGGATGGGAGAGATTTGTCTAGAAATATGTCGGTTACTAGGTTAAAGTCTCCCCCAATTAGGATCGGAATGCCCTAGTGTCCCTTGCTGATCAAGGCTATCGCTTGGCTGATTTCTCAAGAAAGTTGGGCAAGTCTGAGTTGGGGCCATATACATATACATCTACAACTATAACCTTCCCTCCAGGTATGTAAACTGAGCCGCTATCCATCGGTCCTGAGTATCCATCTTGACAGCCTCATCAACCCATTGACAGGCTTTATGAAGTAGAATGGCCGCAAGGTCCTTCCAAGCACATCGGGGCTTCGGATCGCTCCTCATCGCACCCCAGCGCTGCCATGGACCCACCTCAGTAACCGCCGGGACCCGCCTTTGTAACCACTAGCCCAGCGGTAATCGCTGAAGACTGCACCTCGTGCCTCCAGGGAAGCCTGTTGTTAGGGGCCACCAACCGTGCTCATGCCCAGAAGGAGAACCAGCTGCCCAGCCGCTTCCGGGCACCTTGAGCCACCAAAGCCGTAAATGCCGCTAGGTCCTTCCAAGCCCATCAGGGCCTCGGATCGCTCCTCCTCGTACCCCAGTGCTGCTGTGGACCCACCTCAGTAACCGCCGGGACCCGCCTTTGTAACCACTAGTCCAGCAGTAATTGCTGAAGACTGTGCCTCACTCCTCCAGGGAAGCCTATTGCTAGGGACCGCCCGCCGTGCTCATGCCCAGAAGGAGAACAAGCAGCCCAGCCACTTCCTGGCACCTTGAGCCGCCAAAGCTGTAAATGCCGCAAGGTCCTTCCAAGCCCATCGGGGCTTCGGATCGCTCCTCCTCGCACCCCAGCGCTGCCGTGGACCCACCTCAGTAACCGCCGGGACCCGCCTTCGTAACCGCTAGCCCAGCAGTAATCGCTGAAGACTGCACCTCGCTCCTCCAAGGAAGCCTGTCGTTAGGGGCTGCCCGCCACGCTCATGCCCAGAAGGAGAACCAGCAGCTCAGCTGCTTCCTTGCACCTTGAGCCGCCAAAGCCGTAAACGCCGCAAGATACGTTGTTCCAGCACTTTCAGCTGCTGGATCTCTCCTGAAAGCGCTTGGCGCTGCCTGGACAGTACCCGCTCACTGAAAGTGGCTGTTTTCACCCGAAAGCTCGATTTTTGACTGCCCTTGACTGACAGCTTCGGGACTTGGAGCACCCAGCACCGCTGCGAGCTGCCCGCTCTCCCTGCTTGCGGAGCACCTTCCCTGGGCATTAGCAGCAAGTGGTACAGCTCCTCCTGTGGCAATTTGTCCCACGGGCGCTGCGCGCCGGCTCCCCACCAGCCCCCCACCTCACCCACCCTGGGCGGCCCTCTAGCTATATAGGACACGGTAGGTCATATGACTAAGTGTCCACTTTCTCATTGGCTCCTTATACTCTGTCACCACTGGGGGTGATCTAACTACTCATAACTGTTGAACAGTAGAACATAAGCAGTTCCCAGCCACTTTAGCTGCACTGCCTCATATCACTGAAGCAATCTCTCGGTCAGATTGCTCAGAGTCCCACCAAACCTCCTATCCCTCTCTACCTCTGTCTCTCTCCCCCCTCTCTTGTGCTAGGTCTCAATTAAATCTCGATCCTGGTTACCCAGACTAACTTTCCAGCTACAGACCTCAACTGTAAATTGTTTCCCAATCAATCACAGTCCTGATTTAGAGTCCTCACAAGGTATAGGCTCTGTTGCCTTATATCATGACACTCATCTCTGTAGACTCGCTGCCCCCAAGGGGCAGAACAAGGGCACTACATCTTCTTATTAGCCTACTTATACTAGTTTGCCTGAGTAAATTCTGTCTATCACCGCCCTGTGGTCTATACCAAAACACTCCCTCAACCAGGGATTTCAGGTTCCCCAACCTGCTGGCAACCAAATGCTGCCCAACCCCCACCTGGCAATATCTTCTCTACAAAAAAGGATGCACATACCACACATTTTGTGCCCTTAAAAAACTGAGCAGGAAGCACCATCTACCCAAAACTTACTGCAGGTTAAGGCTAGCATTTCTAGCTTTTCTAGTGCTTCTACTAGCAGGCGATGTTGAACCTAATCCAGGCCCCCCCAGCTGCAGCACTTCCACCATCAAAACTGGAAGGCCAAATAAAGGATTTCACGTAGCCCATATGAACATTAGGAGTTTGATGAGCCACATGGCCGAACTGGAAGCCTGGGTCAAAGTCTGTAAACTTGACATACTATGCCTCAAAGAAACCTGGCTAAAACCATGAATACCAGATGCCCTGTGTGAAATACCTGGTTACTCTCTTATCCGGCATGACAGACCCGGTACAAAATGGGGTGGTGGCATTGCTCTATATCACAAGACCCACCTCAGCATCACAACAGCCCCGCTACGAGACCCACAAATGGTCTGTGAGTCCATTCATACGACTGTGCCCCTCGGTGCTAAGAAACTACACATAGTCTGCCTCTACAACCCGCCTACTGGTGGAGTGAATGGACTTCAGGACCTACTAAAACTGACATCACAATCTGTTAACCTAAATGAGGCCCTAATCCTCGGGGATGTTAACCTAAACTGGCTGGGTCCTTCTCATAGTGCCCTCATGTCCTTAGTTCACAGTTTTAACCTTTACCAGCTCATAACCGAGAATACTAGGACGGTAACACCAACTCAACCTGGTACACTTATTGACTGGATCCTCACCAATCAACCTGAGCATGTGACTAAGGCTGGTGTCCTGGCAGATGCCATAACTGACCACTCTCCCATTTTCTGCCAATGGTCCTCATGTCCCCCACCATCTCCTCCGCCCCCCTTGTCACCTTTACCAACTTTGCAAGCATGGACATAGATGACTTCCTCCATGATGTCTCCACTATAGACTGGTCTGAAGTCCACCATGCTCAAAAAGTTGATGATGCCCTATGAGTTTTTCTGAAAAATTTCAGTGAAGTCCAGAATAGGCATGCACCAAAAGTGAAAAGAAGAGTCAGAGGAAATCAAACCAGATGGCTCCAAAAAGACCTGCTCTTACAGCTACAGCATAGGGACAAACTCTGAACGCACTATAAAAACACTGGCCTACCTATAGATCACACAATATACAAACAACACAGAAATTACTGCAAAAGCAGATAAGACAAAGCAAAAGTAGGTACTGCCAGAACCTACTATCCAGCTCAGCAAACGACCCTCGGAAATTCTGGGCCCACATAAAGACCTTCCTAGGCACTCCACAATCAATAACCCCCTCTGAGATGATCCTCAACGGTGCCCACTGTAATGACTCCTACACCATAGCGAATGTCTTCAACAGAATGTTCTCTGATCTCTCACCCTACATCACCACCTTTCCACAGACACCAACCACATCTCAGCCCACTGAATATAGCAAACTAGCAGGCCTCTCGGCTTCACCAACTGAGACTCTGATAGTTCGGTCTTTCTACTTCAAAGCCATAACCAGCTCACAAGTTCTAAAATGACTAAGAACTATCTCTGACAACACCAGCCCTGGATCTGATTCTCTCGAACCCCGCCTTTTGAAGATAGCTGCACATCTCATTGCCGCACCATTGGCCAAAATCTTCACACTATCCCTTTCCAGTGGTGTCGTACCTGATCTCTAGAAGACTGCCAGAATAACTCCCATATTCAAAAAAGGGGACAGAAATGAGATCTCTAATTACAGGCCGATAGCTATTCTCTCAGTCCTGAGCAAAATACTGGAAAAGCTTGTCGCCAAACCCTCGACTACATAGAAACCACAAACCTGCTCTGTGACGTGCAACATGGTTGTAGGAAAAACCATGGCACTTCTACAGCCCTGGCCAAACTCACATCAGATACTCTCTCCAACATGGATGATGGTCGGCTAACAGGTGCTGTCTTCATTGATCTTACCAAGGCCTTTGATCCTGTGGATTACTCCATACTCCTGTCCACTCTACAAACCATAGGTTTCTCCACTCCTGTTGTAAACTGGTACAGGAGCTATCTAACTGACAGGACCCAAGCTGTGAAATTCAATTCCGCAACATCAGACAGCACCACAATCAATGTTGGAGTACCCCAAGGTTCAATTCTAGGACTTCTTCTTTTTTCCCTCTTTATAAACAACTTACCAAACAATGTCTCATCCTGATCCTCTCTTCTCTATGCTGATGACTTGGTCATCTATGCCAGCTCAAATAACATAGACTACCTAAACTTGTCTCTGACCACAGCCTACAACGGTATTCAAAACTGGCTAAGCAACCATCGACTGGTCCTTAACTCACACAAAACCAAAGCCATGCTCCTGGGCTTTGCCCCAAAACTTAGATCCTGCACCTCCCCCTTGAAAGTGCTCGACCTGGATGGGAACACACTAGAGGCTGTCACCTCATTTTGCTATCTTGGAGTTCTGCTTGACCAATCTCTGGACCTAAACCTCTACATTCAATCAACCTGCAAAACAGTAAATTGTAAACTGGGCGCAGCCTGCAGAACAAGCTATATGTTAACACCATCAGCTAAGCTAGCCATTGCTTAAGCATCATTGTCAGCTGTATAGTGACCTAGGCTGGCTCTCCCCCTCTGCAACCAGACAATACCATCTTGGCTGTCTATGTGAGTCCATAATTAGGCTGGAAACCCCAGCAGCACTGGCTGAGTTATTATGTCCCGTCAACTCAAACCATGGTCTGAGGTCAATAGAAAAATCACTAATAAGGGTACCCAGGTGTCACACCACCAAAGGCACCGGGGCCTTTGGGTATGCTGCCCCCAGATGTGGAATATGCTGCCACTGGACCTCAGGTAATCTTCATCTCACTACCACTTTAAACGTGGGCTATGACATTACCTAGCTACTACTGAACAGTGTACCTGTTTTGCCCCTATCTGACCGTGCCCATGAAACCCTGCCCCACACCTATCTCCACCCTACAAACCAATTGTCCTGCTACCACCCTACGCCCTCCTTCCTCTAGCATCTCCTAAACTCACTTGCTTGCTTGTGCCTTCTCTCTCCAGCTTGTTGTACTTTATGTCTACCTGTAGAACCGAACTTCCACATGGAATAATCCTGCTTCTGAAACTGTAACTACTCTGCTATGCTATTACTACGATTGTTGTGTACTGTACTGACCAGTGCTGTTTTTCTGTACTGACCATTGCTGTTTTACTTCTATCTGTGCCTTCACAGATATTTTAACTACATTGCCTCACATCATGTACTTTGCTTTACTGTCTAAACACTTTATTGCCTTACAAGCTGTATTGTCTATGTAAACACCCACTGTATGTATTATCTTGTACTCTCCCGGGTCGTGCCTGAAAATAGTCACCTACTGGCTAGTGCATTTACCCGGTAAACAAAAACTAAATGAGTAAATAAATTTCACCCTCCTCCTCTTCCTCCACACCAGGTCTTCAGAATCAGGGAGTGTTTTTTCTTCCTCTAGCATGTGTCCTGGGCCACCGGTCTCACCTGTGTCTTTATCTGCTGTCTTTTTAGATGCTTGTTGTTGTTGTTGTTGTGTTTCCCCTTGTTGTTTTGTGGCCATTGTTTTTTGTACTACCACTTTTGGTCTTTTTTGATCTCTTATTTGCATATGTCCCAAGTCCAACTCCTACCTATTCCACCTTCTCCTCTCCAGAACTGCTGCTGCTACTATCAGCTTTATCGGGTATATAATCATGATCTGTATCTCTGTCCCCAAGCTCCATCTAATCACTTATCTTTCTCCTCCTCTGCCTGTGTCACTACCTGACCCATTCCCTTCTTATTCCTTTTTTTTGTATGATTGCCAGTATTGTAACCCTTGCACTCCCTTCTTATTCCCTTTTTTCATACTATTTCCAGTATTGCAACCCTTGCAGTGCCACTGTGAGTGGTTCCTACAAAGTGTGATACTTTTCCAACTGTTGGACTACTGTTATCTTCCTCTGCACTTGTAGTTCCCATCACAGTTTCACTCAGCAGGTCAGCCCTCTACTCCAAAAGTGCCAATCTCTGAGTGTAGTCTTGTGAACAGTGAACAGAAAAAGGTATCCCTCTTACGAACATACGAACATATGAAATTTGCCAGCAGATAAAGGCCTAGAAGTCTATCAAGTCTGCTCGAATGTGCAGCTAGCACCCCTTATTCTGCAGCTGCCCCTCCCTTCCACCCTTCCCCTTCATTAACCCTCCCCCTTGTCCTGTCCCATCCTCGTTTGAAGCAGTCCACTGTTCTACTGCATACCACTTCAGCAGGTAACGCATTCCACCCAGCCACCACCCTCTCTGTAAAAAAGTGTCTCCTCATCTCCCTCCTGAACCTTCCTCGCTCCAGTCTCATATCATAGCCCCTGGTGGCCTTCCCCTCCCTTACTTTGAACAGCCCCTCTGTACCCGTCTTGTTTATTCCTTTCATGTATTTAAAGGTTTCAATCATGTCACCCCTCTTTCTCCTCTCCTCCAGTGAGTACATGTTCAACTCCTTCAACCTCCTCTTGTATGATAGGTCCCCCAGCCCCTTGATCATCTTTGTCACTCTGCGCTGCACTCCCTGCAGTAACTTAATGTCCCTCTTTAGATACGGACGCCAGTACTGCATGCAGTACTCCAGGTGTGGTCTAATTAATGACCTATACAGTGGCAGAATCACCTCCTCCCTCCTCGAGGATATACCCCTTGCAATACAACCCAGCATTTTGTTGGCCTTTGCAGCTGCCTTCCTACATTGTGCCGAGTTGTTCATTGACCCTGTAATGAGCACACCCAGATCCTTCTCCTCCTGTCTGGGCTAGCTGCACTCCCCTAGCTGGTAACTCCTCCTTGGGTTCTTCATCCCAAATGCAGCACCTTGCACTTTTGGCATTAAAGCCCAGTTGCCAGGTGTCTGACCAGGTTTCAAGCTTTGCCAGATCATCCTGCAACCCTGCCATCCCCTAGGTCATCCATCACTGTGCCTACCTTGGTATCATCAGCAAACAGACTGATCTTGCTCTTGATGTCCCATGATATGTCTGCAATGAATATCCCAAACAACACTGGTCCCAACACTGAGCCCTGTGGAACACCGCTTGTCACTGCCCTTGGGTGTGAGAGCTCCCCACCCACCACCACCCTCTGTTGCCTTCCCTGCAGCCAGTTTCCTACCCATCTCACCAGCTTTGCACCCACCCCTGTGCCTACTAACTTCCTTCCCAGCCTTCCATGTGGCACTGAGTCAAATGCCTTAATAAAGTCCAGATACAGGACATCCACTGCATGGCCCCTGTCCAGTTGCCTAGTTACCCAGTCATAGAACTGGACCAGGTTGGTTTGGCAGGATCTGCCACGTGTGAAGCCATGCTGTCTGCTGTCCTGTAGTCCTTTGGCCTTTAGGAGGGCCACCAGCCTCTCCTTCAGGATAGTCTCCATTAGCTACCCACGATGGATATGGGCTCACTGGTCTGTAGTTTCGGTTCATCCTTGGGGCCACTCTTGTGGAGGGCACCACATGAACCATCCTCCAGTCCTGAGGTACACCTCCAAATGTAGTGAGGCATTAAATAGGTCTGCCAAGGTCCTGGGACCTCTGCCAACTCCTTCAGTACCCTGGGGTGGATGCCATCTGGGCCTGGCACCTTGTCCACCCTCAGTGCCTTCAAACCCTCTCAAACTCTGCTCTCCATGATTCCCCCATCTATGCTACTTCCCCCGCTTCTGCCATTTCTCCCACCTTGGGTGTCACCCCTCTTCTCTTTAGTAAATACTGAGCAGAAGTACTCATTTAGTGCTTCTCTGCCTTATCGCACCCTGCTTCCACCCAACCCCCTCCCTTCCTAATCCTTACTATGTGGTCCTTACAGCTCCTTTTCTCCCTGTTGTACTTAAAAGTCTTCTCCCCTTGTTAATGCCTTGTGCCAGCCTGAGTTCCGTAGATGCTTGGGCTCCCCTTACTGCTCTTGTCACCTCCTTGATTCTGTCAAGTGCTCCTCCCTGTCCTCCCCCCTCCCTGTTTTCTTGTACTTCCTAAAGGCAGCTCTTTTCCTCCTTACCTTTTTCATGACCTCCTTGCTCAACCAGATTGGTTTCTTAGCCCTAGCCTTCTTGCTCTGGGCTTTGCAGCAGGTTTTGGTTACCTCCACTATGCCAGCTTTATGAGCTCCCACCTCTGGTTAGTGTCCATACTAGATTGAATTCTGGCCACTCTTGTCTGTTTTGTGGATTCGAGTCACCTTAGTCCCAAGTTCTGGAGGGATTCAAACTTGCTAACCTCTTGTTAGCATACCCAATTGTCAGGCTCAGATAATTCTGTCTTTGGGGGGCCAGATATCTTTGCCTATGGGCACCTAACCAGGTATTGCAGTTTGGTACACCTATAAACTCATGCACCGTATCAGCTTTAAAACCATCAAACTTCACTTAAAACCAAAGAAATGTTTCAAGGCACACCAGGCAGTTTCTGTTAGTAAAATATATCTTTACTAAACAAAAGGTAAAATAGTAAACAATAATATACAGAACTCTTATCACAAAAACATACAAGTCATTAAACAAAAAGGTGTAAAAGTGCAACTATATTTTCTTATCCACAAAATACTTATCTTCTAAAGGCTTGATGTTGCTGTTTCAAAGTCAGGTAAAGAAGTTCCTCTATGAAACCAGAATCATAGTTTTAAAAGCTGCTTTCTCCAGCCACCTGGATGAGGTCACTGTACTTCCTCCCTATCAGGATATTATTACTAAAAATATATATCTCTACAGGAAACTGGATCCCTATAAGGCAGTAAGGTCCTGTTTTTCTCAGCATAACATCAATTCTCAAATGACACCTCTTTGATGAAAAAGGGTCATCCTTATCTTCACAGATATCAAAGCCTTTTTAATTTCACATAGAAGTGTCATGCCCTGCTTTCCTTTCCTGTAAACATTGTAAAATGGATATGTTCTTTCCTGCCAACTCAGTTACTGATAATAGAACTAGCTAAACAGGATGTCCCTGATTTTAGGTACCTTTTAGCCCTGCAATTATCTTGGCCTTGCAGGTGTTAGATTTTTTTATATCTAAGTTCCTGTGTGTGTGGTCATCTCACATACCGAGATCTGGGGGAGTGAAGGAGGTCACTCCAAGTACACTGGCATTTCCCACAGACAAATTCAATACCACATTTCTGTTATTTTTAAGAAATAAAAAAAATGCTACAGCACTCAGAGCTGGCTGTCTATGTGACAGTTCCCACTGAGGCAGAAGATCTGTGTTCAAGCCCACTCCACTTTGACTGTTCTTTGATGTGAATGGTTGATCGCATGCCTGCATCTGCTTGCCTTCTATGTTGCTCAATTTCCTAATGCTTGCTACAGGACTCAGACACTTAGGTAAAGACTTTTTTTACTGTATTTTTTATTTTTATTTATTTTTGTTATTTTTATTTTTTATTTTATGGGATGCCACCAAGGACTACTAGTGGCCAGGTACTGACTTGCTACCAGCGGGCACACACTTGGTGCCTACTGCCCAGATTACACTGCAGCAGCACAACTCAGGACCCCCCCCACACACAGGCTGCTTCATGACTCAGAAGGAGGAAGGATGTGTAGCAACTTTGGGGGGAAAACTGACTGTATTTAAATTTTTTCTTTATGGGATGCCACCAAGATCCCAGCTACCAGTGGCCGGGCACTGGCATGTTACCAGCTGGCACACACTTGCTGCCCACTGTCCAGATCACACTGCAATAGCACAGCTCAGGGTAATGCTCACACAGGCTGCTGCAGGGTTCAGGAAGAGGAGGAAGGAACTTCAGCAAATTGAGGGAAGGTGAAGATTTGTCTTTTCTTTTCTTTTCTACTTTTTTATGGGATACCACCAATGTGCCAGTTACGAGTGGCCAGGCACCAGCACACTGCCAGCTGCCACAGACTTGTTGTCCACTACCCAGATCACACTGCAACAGCACAGCTCCTGACAACACACACACACACACACACACAGGCTTTTTCAGGACTCAGAAGGAGAAGGAGGAAGGAACTTCAGCAACTTGAGGGACTGTGGAGACTTTTTTTACCTTTTTTTATGGAAAGCCACCAAAGTGCCAACTTTCAATGACCAAACACTTGTGGCCCACTGCCCTGATCATACTGCAACAGCACAGTTCAGGACAACAGATACACACACACACTTCTTCAGGAGGAGGGAGGAAGGAAGTGCACCAACTTGGGGAATTGTGGAGGCTGCCACCAGAAAGAAAACTGACTCAATATTTGCTCAAAATGTGTTTTGCTCCCCGAAAGTTGCTTTCATAGTCCCTGCACGAAATCACCTTTAGGCCAGGAGCCAAACATCTTTCTCAGCTCTTGTACTAGTACTAGTAGTAGTAGTAATACATTTTATTCAGGAATGATGTTACAGTATTCCATTGAGTAGAAAGCTAATTTTCAAGGAGGTCCTACATTTACAGTAAAAGTAGTTGCCTATACAATACAACTATTGTATTCTTTATGAGGCAGGGTCATAATAGGCTATGCTGAAAATTTGGTGTAAAAATATTACAAAATGACGAATTTATGAGCCCATATAACATTTTACAAATTCAGACTTGCAACTTTGGCAATTTTCAAAATTTTTACCCCAAATTCCTTGGTTGCAGCCCTAACGGCCCTTGCCAGAATTTGTTTGTAACTGTCACCTTTGTTTACTACTAAGAATATCTGCATGGAAACACAATCTCTGCCCTATTTGCTCTGTTTGCTTGTCTACTTTTGCAGTCACAGTTCTGTTTATGACATCCCAATCTGTTGTTGTGGTGATAATTATGATGTCATATACAGGACATTATGATGTCATGTACAGACAAGCAGCCAAAGCTAATGTAACACCCCCAGTGGGGTTTGCACATAAAATTAGAGAAATGTTAAGTATGAGCCATCAATTAAATGGTTAACTTTCTCTCTGTGCATCAGTGGGATCTCCACAGATTGGAGGTCAGCCTGTGTGCGCAGGTATAAATTGGAAGTATTTGCCTGCTGCCGCTCTCAATCTTTTGGGCCCCGAGAAGTGCTGCCTACTTTTCTAAGTGGCCTGTATGACCCAGAAGAAAGATCCCAGGATTAGTGGGACCATTTCAGCCACAAAAAGGCATCCACTAAACCCTTCTATAAGGACTCCAGCAGTCCTGATGTACAGTCAAGTTGTTGAATGGTGTCATGAAGTTGTTTATTAAATGGGATCCTCCTGTTACTGTTTAAGCTTGTGTGGACTTCAATTATTTTAATGGGACTGTTGATGTCTGCTAACATGAATTACATTGCAGCCCAGCACCAGAAAATGGCACCTTTCCACTGTGAACCCAACCAATGCCAGCCATCCTGGTAAGGTACATCTATTTGTGTTTCTGCTGCCATGGGTTCCCCCTCCCTACAGGAAAATTACCATCTCATACCCCTAGATGCTTGGGAGTGGGGCTTACAATGTGGGGGCTCATTTGGGATTGCATTTTGGGGGTGCCAGGATAATTTTGGACTACCTTGTTAGGTGCTGGGTGAGGCACAAATGTTCTGGACTTAGATGCTGGCAAATGGGACTGAAAACAGTATGGTGCAGTGGTGAGGAAGTTTGCACCTTCCTGCAGAACAGTGGCACCAATGGGTCTGTAACGGGTGTGCTGCACAGAGCAAGAACATGTGCTGCTTATGTAAATGCCCTGGGACATTCAACTTGAAGACTTTTTGGGGGTGGAGTTGACCATTGCTGGGCATATTTTGAACTATGGGAAAGGAGACTTCAACAAGTTCTTGGAGAGTGAACAGTGGTGCCAAGTGAGAGCCAGAAAGATTTTCGAGTTACAAGATGGCTAAAGCTCCAGAGACTCCCGAGGTTACCACCCACTCTGACATGTTTAGGTGGATGCAGAATGTGGTTGAGAAATCCACCATTTCCCAATGTGTGCTGTACGAGTTCAAGGGTCCAGGAGTGACTCTTTTATCAGTGTGTACCTGGTGCCAGCAGAAGGCTCCATCGATGGTGGAATGGCTATCTTTCCCCAAGGCGAGTGGCTCTGTGGTGTCAGAGGAGTCAGCCCCTTAAAAACTGGAAGGAGGTGAGCAGCTAGCTTAGTGTGCTAGCAGTGAAAATGGTTGAGAAAGCCAGTCATCCACCTTCTAGCCCCAGAATTCCCCTGTGCCCAGCGGAGTAGCACAGACAAACCTGTAGCTCTGTTTGAAGAGCCAGTACCCATGGTTCATGGAAGAGGTCGAGACAGGGGAGAGCAAATGAAACATTTAACCCCCAAAGACTTTTTGACATTGGAGAAGCTGTCTCTGAGTCTGCCCAAAGAACCGATGGTTGCAACTGTACCATAACAAAGGTGGCAGCCTAAGAAGCCAGTGGAAAGCAGTAGCCCCCCCATTTCAGAAGAGAAGCAAGTGACCCTGAGATTGCTGACCAGCATGTGGAGGGGGCTGCTGATCTTAGCAACAATGACTTGGAGAGGGACATTCTATTTTGTTATAAGTCGGTGTACCTGACCACTTTGAAGGACTAACCCAGCCTGGCCGCCAAATGCCAGAAGAGGCGAGAGCAGTATGAAGGGATCCAGGATGGAGATCCACAGTTGTAGCACTACTGAGAGGGAGTCTGGCTGCCAAATGGCCAGGCCCCAAGTACCATGATGTGAAGCCTGCCTGAATGGTTGCAGGCCAAGAGGATCATCCAGAGGAAGATATGTCAGGACTACCCCAAGTATGTGTACCCATACCTGCCTGAAAGGATATGGGACATTATTGAAGAGAACCACCAGGATTTGGTGTATTGGGGTACCCTTGACAAGCTGAACAAAAAGCACAAGCTTGGTCCTGACAGTAACAGTATGGCTCTGCAGAAGATATAGAGGATTGCAAAGGGGATGTGTTCCAGGAACATCTACAAGGGACTTGCCATCTTCAACATCTTTGCACTCGTTCAAGATCTTGGTGGGAAGTGAACCAAGCACTTTGTGGCAGGAGTGGACTCATTTGGACAAGCAACCACCAGACTGAATCCTTATTATTATTACTCCAGGCAGTGAGGTGACTGTTGTGGCCTGAGGACTCAAGTGCATTGTCATCGCTCCATGGTTTCTCATGGTTACCAGTCAATATGCTGTATGAGGTATAGCTAAGGAATAATAGCATGTTAAAAATAGCATTTAAATTTATAGTGCACTGATTTTATTGTCATGTGTCAACAATAGCTCGGACTGGAGTTGTGATATACATTCATTGCAAAAAACTTCATTTAATGCTTCGTTAAAGTGAGCTGAATCCGAAATGAGACATTAGGACTGAGTTTTCAACCCCACCAATTATGTTATTCCCCATCCTCCACAGACTGACAGATGCCGTGGTGTGCCATGGAGTCACAAGGCCCAACTGTCACCTCTTTCCATGTGTAAACAGGTTGCCATGCTACAGTAAAGGAGTATGGGGTGAGAGTTAGGCCTCATGACCCCATGGCACACCTCAGCATCTGTCGGTCTGTGTGGATGGGGTGGTAGGGTGGTGGGGGGGAGGAGGCTCAATCCTAATATTTCATTTCCCCACTTTTGTCACTTTAACCCTAACTGATACATTAAATTAAGTTTTTTGCAATGAATTTCCTTACTTTTTGAAAATGTGTAATATAACTAGTAAATAGCATGTGTTGATGGGAGCCCTGCACTCCCACTTACACATAACTACAGAGCCATGCAGCAGCTCTATAGGGCAAGGAAACCTTGCAACACTAATCTGCCAATATCTCGGGAATGGTAGCAGCTAGAAAAAAAATTCAAGTGTTGTTCTAATCATGACAGCGAGTACTGCATGCGACATAAAAATCAACTGAATCCGTATCTCACATTGTTTATGAGATATGGGCACTGAAAAGCACTGTGGGTGCTAACTTTGACGGTGTAATACTGGCCCACCTACCTGAAAATGAGCAATTGGAATACTATTTCCAGATATCTCAGTAACCGTACAAGGTAGAAAAAAAATTCAAAATTCATGGTATACATGGCTTTCCAACCTAGTAGGTGGAACTAAGAATTTTTGTGATGAAAAATCCGTATCTTTAATCATTTTTGAGATACAGGCGCCGAAAGGCTTGACAGGTGCCGCAATGTTATCCTATGGTAAAAATCTCAACTTCATGATGACATATCTATGGAACAGCTTAAGTTTCCAACACCTAAATATCATAATTCACATCTGTAGGGCATCCCCTTAATACCCTGAAAATTGCAAATGAAAAGCCCAAACCGTTAATTCACAATGAAGTGGGGAAATTTTTAAAAGATTACAAATTCTTAGTTCATGAGGTAGCAAGTTCCCCAACCATCAGATCAATCCACATTTGTGAGCTGTCAAAATCGCCATCTGCAAGAAATCCTTTACCATCAGATTTTGGTAATCTGGTCCTTAAGTGACAGTCAAGGATTTTGCTACCTCACAAAAGAGGATCGGGTGGCAGACTAGGATTTGACAGCTCACTGACTGTGATTTTGTCACCTCAAGAAAGAGGATCCAAAAAATTAATCCCCTTTCGCGAGCTGACAAAATCCTAGTCCGTCACCTGATCCTCTTTCGCGAGGTAGCAAAATCCTTGACCATGAGGCAATCCTTGTCTGTGAGAAGGGCCATCTGGTCACAAAGTGACAGTCAAGGATTTTGCTGCCTCACAAAAGAGGATCGGCTTGCGGACTAGGATTTTGACAGCTTGACGACCACGATTTTTTTACCTTGTGAAAGATGATTCAAAAACCCAATTCCCTTTAGAGAGCTGACAAAATCCTAGTCTGTGAGCCAATCCTCTTTCGTGAGGGAGCAAAATCCTTGACTGTTGGCTTAATCCTCGTCCACGAGAAGGGTCATCTAGTCACAAAGTGACAGACAAGGATTTTGCAGCCTTGCGAAAGAGGATCAGCTCATGGACTAGGATTTTGTCAGCTCATGAAAGAAGATCGTTAGCGAGTTGCGGTCAAAGAATTTTTAAATTTCGAAAGGCTATTTTTGGGGCAAAACAAAGCAAGCCAAAGGTATGGATTTGTAGAGGACTTCACCCTGATCGAAATCCATGCCTTATTACAAGAAAAAGTCACCTGTGTAAGAAACTACAACATTTTGTTTGGGGAACAAAGTAAAACAATATGGTGGCTCATGGACAAGGACGTGCCCCTAATATATAAATATTAATAATAGATGAGTGTGTATTACAAGGTAGTATTACCATTGAGAGGTTTTGGGGACTTGGACCCTCGAAAGCGAAGTTTGAAACGTTCCCAATGCCCCCAAAACCTCGAGATGGTATTATCGCTTTTTAACACACTTATCTATTTGTTATTTTTTGTAATATATGAATTCAAGACAGTTTGTTTTCTTATCTTGTGTTGCTGGGTGTGTCTGGGACAGTTCCGGAGTACCTGTGAGCGGCGAGCTGGCTTTCTGTCAGAAAACAGTTTGAGTGAAAAGCCATCTCGCGCTCAACACGCGCTGGTAGCTGCTCTTGTGCTGCTGAAGTTCATTGATAATACAACAGTTGAGGATGACCTTTGAACTGTAGTATTATCAACGAAAATTATAGCATTATCACGTCTCAGGATAGTATTATCGAGAGAGCAGTAGTGTATTACTGGGAAATTTTTTTTTTATTTAATATGTTTTATTACTTAGTAGAATCACAACAATTTTTAAAGAAAAACATTTTGAATAAAGAAAAGTAGAAGGAGGGAGAACTGAAAAAACAACATTCTAGAAACCTTAGAACATACTAGAAGCGAGTTAACAGTTATACACATCCCCCCACCCCTGACCTCCCCCCTCCCTGCGCTGTGGTGCATACATGATGCTGTTCATATGGCTATGGTATTGTTCAGGTAGTAAAATTTATAGTGGGCTGTGCAGAAAAGGGATAGAGGATAGGATAGGAAAAGAAGAAAATCCAAATATTATAGTGATATTCTCTTCCTGCTCCGGGTAATGTAGAAAGAGGCAAATTAGAAAGTAGTGAGAGGTATAGAGGGGCCCGCAGCCCATCCTAGGTCTAACGTCAATTCAAGTAAAGGGTATATAATTTTCCCCACTTTGTCATAAAAGAGGATTGGCGACGGTTCACCTGTGCTATTAGATGTTCGACACGGAGCGAAAAAGACAATTCATGTAACCATTCTGTGTATGTTAAATTAGTTTGGTCTTTCCAATGTCTGAGCACCAACTTTTTGACCGCCATTGATAATAGTGCCAGGTGGTACTTTTTTTCTTTTACTTGGATTGCGGAGTAATCCCCAAAAATGCAAGTTTTGGGGAAAATAGTCCGTACAACCCTAGTAGTGATCTAGAGTCGATTCTATTTGTTCCCACAGGGATACCAACTCACACGACCACAACATGTGTATAGTGTACCCTCCTCTTTACATCTGGAACACATTGCTGAGGTATGCATCTCATTTGTACCAGTTTAACAGGGGTGTAGTAAAGGTTATTTAGAATATTATACTGTGTTATCCTATATCTATCTTGGTGTGGTAAATATATAAGTCTCCATATGCTTTGCCAATTGATATTTTCGTTTGATAAAGGCTTTTCCAGATTTTGCGCCAGTAGCTGGTGGAATTTCTGGGAATGTATGGAGTAGACTATACATTTCGAGATGCCATGGTTTATTGACTATTGTAGAAATCTGGTAGAGAAAATCGGCAAGCTGGAAGACTTTGGTTTCATGCCCAAACATTTTGTTCAAAAGGTGTATTAATTGGGTGACTTTAAAAGCAGTCATCGCCGGCCATCCAAATTTTGCTAAGATTTCCTCTACGGTTAACATGCGATCTGATGAATAGAGGTCTGCAACCTTGCACTCAGAGAGGGCAGGTATCCATCCTCTGGTTATCATAGAGTTACCTATCCACAGGTTAGGGTTTGCACAGATAGGCTGGGAGAAATCAAGAGCTGGGGAGACCTTGAAATATCTGAAAAACTGTGAGATAACTCTAAGAGAGGTCCCAAGTGGCAGGGGTTGAAAGATTTTGGGTATGTTTTTCTTCAGCATATAAAAGAGGGACATTGGAGCTATGTTATGGGTTTTCAAGAGCTCTAACTCTTCTTGCAACCATATTGGAGTATATGCCTGATGGGTATGGGAATCGGAGTAGGATAACCATTTACCACATTTATACAGGTGCGAGGCCCAATAATATAGTAGAAAATTAGGGAGACGGAGTCCCCCCATTGTCCCTAGGTTGGGATAGCTTATAATAGGATTTTCTGGCGGGTTTGTTATTCCAGATAAATAAGTTAATTCCTGAATGTATACGCTGAAAATAAGACACTGGTAGCCACATGTCCAGCATATTCAGGGGATAGAAAATTCTGGGAAGCACATTCATCTTGATGGCGCTAATTCTGCCCCAGAACGATAGTGAAAGTTTGCTCCATCTTGCTAGGTCCTGTTGGATATCGTGCCATAAGTCTTCCAGATTTAGTTTTCGCGTTAAGGAAGGGCTTAAGGTAATGTGGATCCCTAAGTACTTTATAGAACGTGAATCCCATTTCATCCCAAAGTGCGCGAAATTGGAACTGTGCGTAAAATGGTTAAGAGGGAAGATTTCTGTTTTGTTAATGTTGAGTTTATAGTTCGAGTATTTGCTGAAGTCATTAATTATTGTCAAAGCTTCTTCCAGTGAGGAAACTGGATTTGAGAGGTGAAAGAGAATGTCATCAGCAAAAACTGAAATTTTGGCAGTGCAATTGACTATGGGAATGCCGACAATTAATGGGGATAGATTTAAACGCCTAAGAAGGGGCTCAAGGTATAAATTGAATAGAAAAGGGGAGAGTGGACAACCTTGTCGTGTGCCTGAGGTGAGAGGAAAAAGTCAGATAGGATCCCATTGCAGTACAGCCTAGCTCTGGGTGAAGAATACAGCGCTTGGATCCAACTAATAAATAAGGGGGGAAAGCCCATGATTTGCAGTGTTGTCCAGAGAAATGTCCACTCTACCCCGTTGAACGCTTTTTCTGCGTCTAGGGAAATTAGGGCCATTGGAGTGGGTGAAGATTTTGCTGTATTAATAATATATTGAAGCTTACGATGATGGTCTGCTGGAGACCTATTGGCAACAAAGCCTATTTGCTCAGGGCTAAGTAAGGAGGTCCAAACCATTTCCACCCTCTTGGCTAGGATTTTGGCTAGGATTTTAACGTTGCAGTTTAATAAGGAGATGGGATGGTAACTTGATGGGAGATGTGCTGGTTTACCTGGTTTAAGGAGAAGAATAATAAGGGCTTCTGAAAGCGTTGGATCCTGTATACTCCCTGAAAGCAAGTACTGATATAGGTGGAGTAAACCCGGTGCTAATTCTTTAGCGAACCGCTTGTAAAAGTTTGAGGATAGGCCGTTGGGACCAGGAGCTTTGTCTGGTGCTAAATCTTTGATAGCCAATAATATTTCCTGAGTGGAGATAGGGGAAGTTAGTAATGTTTGTTGCCCGGGAGAAAGAGACGGCAGGGGGGTTGCTGCTAAGTTGTTCAGCATCTCGTTTGAGGAAGGGGTGGAGGTGGCTTTGTAATATAGCGAGGAAAAATAGTGCCTAAGTGTCAACACCACATCTCTGGGGTGGGTTTTAATTTCCCCAGTGGAGTCTTCAATTGAATTTATAAGCCTAGAGGTCTCTAGTTTTCTTAATCGCAAGGCCAAGAGGTGACTTGCCTTTTCGCCCTGTTCGATATATTTTGCACGAGATCTCAAAATGGCAAATTCAACTTTTTCCTGGAGCAAAAGAGAGTATTGATTCCTTAGATGCAGAAGTGTTTTCAGAGTATCCTGCGAGGAGGAGGAGGAGAGGGAGTGCTCAAGTGCTTTGATCTGAGTTAAGAGTGTGAGGGCTTTGGCCTCATTCTTCCTTTTGCGTGTGGAAGCCAATCGGATAAATTCTCCTCTCAAATAACACTTTAGTGCACACCATTCATGATCGGTCCGTGCAACTGAACCTTGATTGTGGGAAAAAAATGTTTGAATCAAATCTGATACTCTAGTAACCGTATAGTTGTCTTTCAGGAGTTGGTTATTTAGCCGCCAAAGTGGGTCTCTGTGAGGATTGCTGATCAGTTCCATATCTATCCATGCTACTGCATGATCCGACAGGACTATAGGTTCTATACCGGAATTACAAATGCCATGCAAAAGGGAATTGCTAAATAAGATATAGTCTAGTCTGGACCATGTGGAGTGAACCATAGATTGGAAAGTGAAAAGGCGGGCGGACGGGTTTTGCAGTCTCCACGGGTCACATAGCCCGAGCGAGTCCATGAAGTCTGAAAGTGCCTTTTGAGCAATGGAAAGGGGTTTAGGTGGAGAGTTAGATCTATCCAAGTTTTGCGTGGGGGGCAGATTCCAGTCTCCACCAAGTATCATCGGAGTAGACATAAACCCTGGTAACTTATCTAGCAGTGTTATGAAGAAATCTGAGCTTCCCCCAACAGGACCATATATACTCCCTAGTACTACCTCAGTGTGGTCTAAAAGACCGTGCACTAACGTGTATCTCCCTTTGCAGTCTGTAATAGTAGTTTTAGCTTGAAATGCTATTGAGCGGTGTATAAGGATAGCTGTTCCCCCTTTGTTGGACGACATACCCGCGGCAAAAACTTGTCCGATTTCTTTTCTACGCAGGCTAGTGGCTTCATTCGATAGGAGATGGGTTTCTTGGATAAAAGCGATTTTGGCTTGTAACAGGGCCAAATGTTTAAGTATTTGCGCTCTCTTAGTGGGTGTGCGGGCCCCTCTCACATTCCACGTGACAAGTTTTTTAAAGTTATATACCATCCCTTCCTATCATGGTTTGTATAGCCTGTACCCTAGATACCTCCAAAGTATGCACCACAGCGCTCCCCCCATAATTATACCCGTTTGACAACGTGTTATAGAGATTCAATTGCATCTTGCAATTGATTGACAAATCCCCAGAATAGTAAACACACCCCTCGGACCAAAGGGTCCCCATAAAAAAATCAACAATACATCTTAAATTGAGTTGAAACCCTTCTACTTCCAAATTCACCCTTTATAACTATATACAATAAATTCACTGCTCTTGATCCCTGTAGTAATCCCTTTAATAGTAACTTCATTTATGGCTATTTCTTTTAGAGCCCTAGCACATTCCTCCCTCACAAACGTATTTGGGATAGATCGCCAACACTAATCAAAATAAGGACGCAGAGGTGATGACACCCTGTGGCAACTGCCCCCCAACAATTTCTGGTGGGCTGAGTTCTTAATTTCCCCATGCTGAAAAGAGTTAACCCCTCCAGAAAGTAGGCTAGGAAACCCCCCCTTCTCTCCAGTGCATGTGGTTGGACGTGAACAGCCCCATTCCAGCCCCCCCTCCCTCTCCACCCCCAAGTCCACCGTCGTGTCAGCCTTTAAAAGGTAGAAAAACGAAAGAAAAAAAAAAAAAAAAAAGGGGAGGGAGAATAAATATTTTGTTCATTTATAAAAAGGACAAAGCAACCACCAGATGCAGACAGGTACGGTCACAACCCATCTCCAGCGTCCCCCAGACTTCAGATCTACCTCTCACAAATAGACTTGAAGCCCTGACTGATTCCACTGAGGCATCAGGGAATGAAAACTGATAACTAGGTTTGCTGGCCAAGGCACCTAGCTTCACTTGAGTTCTCTTCTAAAAAAAAAAAAAAAAAAACCCCTCCCTTTCAGCCACTTGTCTAAGGGTTGATTTGGTCATCTGCAAAATAAAGTAAGAACCACTTTGTCATGCCAGTGGCTAAATTCTAGGAATCTAATGTGGCAACTTAGTCAAGTTTAAGAACGATAGCCATATACTACAGTTGAGGCTTGGTGTTTCCCTAGGGACTCTAATTTCCAAAGGACTGAAAGCTGATGGTGGAGCCGCAGATGTCGAGTCTCTTAGGAAACTGCAACTGTAAGCCCAGGTTCCTCCTTTAATTGGTTCTCCGATGCTGCTCTAGAGTTAACGCTAGTGCTCCAACTAGTCCCACCAGAGTCAGTTGTGATTTGAGCAAAACCGCAAGGCTGAATAAGATTGTCTTCCTTCTTCCTGACTTCAGGTAAAGGCTACAGAAATATGAAAATAGCTTGTAGGGAAGTATAGAGGTGTATGATGAAACAGGCCAGGATTTCACATAGATCTCCCTTTTACACCCTTCCTGAGGTCGTTAACTAGAGTTGTCTCAGGAGGTTTTAAATAAAGAGGGAAGCTTCTGAGCGAGATCTTCTTGAGCATGGGATACTGCTTCATACGAATGCCACCTCCCTTCTAACGAGACCTGCAAATGTGAAGGGTAGGTCATTCTAAATTTAATACCTGCAGCTATCAATTTGTTGACCACAGGGTGAAAGGCAGCTCACCTTTGGTGGGTTTCGAGTGGTAAATCTTGAGTTATGCTCAGCTTTCTCCCTTCCCAGGTAATAGACTGCAGTTCTTTGACTTTCAGCAGTATATGCTGTCGCTCCAAGTAATTCAGCACCTTTATGATTATGGGTCTGGGAGGGGCTGATACCTCTGGTTTTGGTCGAAGTGACCTATGTGCCCTTTCAATTATGTATGTAGGGTTGTACGGCGAAGGTCCCACAATCTTTGTAAACAGTGACTGCACGAAGGTGATGGGCGAAGAGCCTTCTGCGCCTTCCAGAAGCCCGTGGATCAAAATGTTGTTACGCCTGCTACGGCCTTCTAGGTCCTCTGTTTTCTGTTGTAACTTGGCAACTTGCTGCCTTAATTTGACCAGCTCTGGTTCTGTTTTGTCCTGCCAAGATTCGATTGAGTGAATGCGCGCGCCTCGTTGTCTGCAACACGTTGTCTAGTATTAGACATTTCGCTACAGAGGTTTTTCAGCTCGAGAGTAATCTCCGATAGCGATTCTTTGAAGGGCTGCATTTCTTCCAAGAAGCGCTCCTCCGAGAGTGGAGTTGATGTAGCGAGGGCACTTAATTGTTTGGCCGAAGGTGTTTGTTGATGCTGTTTTGCCTTCTTGGCCTGTTTATCTGGTGAGACCGGCGGCGTATGCTTAGAGAGAGCCGCCTTCATCTCCGCTTCCATATCGGGTTTTAGATTTTCGGTAATGACCTCGAGCCCCTCCAGGGAGTGTCCCAATCGTTTAAATTTTCTTTCAGGTTAGTAAAATCAGTGAAGGATGGCTTATAAAAGATCAGAATTACTTAATTTATCAGAGGTGGAGCGGAGCTTAGAGGAGCTGTGGCTAGCCCGCCAGATGCATCACGTGATCTTCCATTACTGGGAAATTTTTGTATGACGTAGTATACTATTATTGAGGGGTTATATATATATATATATATATATATATATATATATATATATATAAGTTCATAGGTTCATAGGTATTAATATGAGTATAGAAGGTCTGGACCTATTAATAACTCGCCACTTCTCAGTGGTAGGATCTATACCTTTCTTCACCCATATACCCATCTAAGGTCGTTTTAAATTGTTTCATATTAACACTGCTAATCACAGTCTCCTGTAGTTGGTTCCAACTCCCAACAACCCTCTGTGTAAACCATTTTTGCCTTTTTACTAATCTCCACTCTTAATGTTAAGTGGTGGGACCTGGTATTTTTATTACTCAATTGTCTAATAAGAACTGTAGTTTCCCATGTATGTTGATTTTTGGAGGCATTATATACTAAACATAGGTCCCCCTCTATCTTCTATATTTTAAAGAATACAACCCCCAATTGCTGTAGTCTTTCCCCATACTCAAGATGTTTCATATGCTTTATTTTCTTTGTTACTCTTCTCTGAACTCTTTCAATGAGTTTACTACCACTATTAGTCTGGGGAGCACAAAATGGCACAGAATATTCCAAGTAGGGGTGAACCAATGATGAATAAAGTGGCATTATCACATCCCTTTCCCTACTCTTTATATGTTTGTATTGCATTTCTTCATCATTACCTTAGTATGAGCATCGAAGGAGAAGTTATTGTTAATAGTTATCCCTAAATCTCACTCATTTATTATTTCCTGTATAGTGATATTATTTAATTTATACTTATATTGCTGATTTCTTTGTCCCAAGTACATGACCTTGCACTTGTCCTCGTTAAATTTTAACTTATTGGTTTCTGCCCAGATTTCCAACTTGGTTAGTTTTTCTTGCAGGACTGTTTCCGCATCTGCATTATTAACAACTGTCCCCATTTTACTGTCGTCTGCATGCTTGCTGAGCCATACACCTCTAGATGTCTGCATTGATGCCATGAGTATATTGAACTACGTAGGGCCCAGGACCGAGCCCTGTGGCACACCACTAGTCACTTCTCCCCAGTCTGACTAGAACCCCCTAACACTCACCTTCTGGTGCCTTCTATCCAGCCATGAGTTTATCCAACTAATCACTTTATGGTGGATCTGTATAACATACAACTGGTCTATAAGAACCTCATGGAAACAGAATCAAATGCCATGGAACAGTCAAGGTAAATAATATCTACTGGGAGTCCCGTATCCATTGCTGCTGATACAGGTTCAAAAAAATCTAATAAGTTCGTCAGGCAAGACCTGCTGAATGTGAACCCATGCTGTGTTAAGTCAGTCAGTCCATTGGTTCTGACATGTTCCACAATATATTCATTTATAAGCCTTTCTATCACTTTACCAAGGATTAAAGTAAGGCTTATAGACCTGTAGTTAGAAGTATTTTCCTATCACCCTTTTTAAAAATAGCTTGATATTAGCCTCTCTCCATTTCTTAAGGATTTTCCCTTTTGTTATTGAAATATTAAATAGTTTTGTCACAGGTCCAGCTAATTCCTTAGCCAGTTCAATCAGGAACCTTGGATTAAGGCCATCCGATCCAGCAGATTTTCCAGGTTTTATCACTTTAAGTTTTTCCAATATGTCTATTTCTGTGAATGCCATATCAGTATACTCACAGGCCCGGATATTCAGACTGCGCCAGGCTGTGGCGCAAGGCTGGGCGCAGCGCAACTTGGCTGCACAGGGGCGTTGACAGAGTGATATTCAACGGAGCTGCGCCATGGCACAGCAATGTTGAATATCGCATCCTGGCCACCCACAGGGTGCATGGCACAGTGGCACTGCACCAGCGCAAGTGGCCAGAGTGGAGCAGGGGGATGCGCTAGTGCAAGTTCCGTTGCGCTAGGCGCAAAACCGTGATATTCAAAAGTACACATGCAAATGGGTCCGTAATGCATGCAAGGTGCAAATGAGGCCATTTGAATGTCATTATGGCTCCATTTGCATGCAGGTACGCTGATCCTCGGTGACTTGCGCCTGGTGCCCTGCCAGGCTGCAGCCATTGGGGACCGACACCCCTGCACAGCGTGGCAAAGTGCCCCACTGCCCGATTGCAGGCATAAGTTGAATAGTAGAATTGTCCTATGTCCCTGGTGGTCCAGTGGACTGCTTGCAGCCCGATTGTGGGCATAAATTGAATAATATAATCGTCTTATATCCCTGGTGGTCCAGTGGACCGCTCGCAGCTCAATCACAGGCATATGCTGTAAAATGTAAGTCCTATATCCCTGGTGGTCCAGTGGACCGCTTGCAGCCTGATCGCAGGCTTAAGTATTAAAATTAAACTGCCCAATATCCCTGGTGGTCCAGTGGACCACTACATGCCTGATCACGGGCTTAAGTATTAAAATTAAACCGTTCAATCACCCTGGTGGTCCAGTGGACCACTTGTAGCCTGATCACGGGCATATGTAGGAAATAATGCTACCCCAAAACAACCCTGGTGGACTAGCAGTACCCCTACCCACCCTCACTGAGCCACCGCCCGCTCCCCGGTCAGCGGCGGGCAGCAGCTCCCCACCGGCTTATGGCCCTGCCGCCCGCGCACTGACACCGTATGGTAAGGCTGTCGCCATTGGTCCACAGCATGAACCAATGGGCATGCAGCCCATACCAGACTACACAGTCCAGATATGTGAATGGACCCATTAACATATCTGGACTGTCTCTTCAATCTGTCATGCCCATTGGTTCACATTGTGGACCAATGGGCTACAGCTCACTGTACGTGTCAGTCGGCAGGTGGCTAGGCAGCAAGCGGGTGGGAAGCTGCCACCCACCACTGACTGGGGGAGCGGGCGGTGGCTCGTGGGCTGGTGGGGAGGGGCACCGCTAGTCCACCAGGGTTGTTTTGGGGAGCATTATTTCCTACATATGCCCGTGATCAGGCTGCAAGCAGTCCACTGACCACCAGGTATAGGACTTACATTTTACAGCATATGCCCGCGATCGGCTGTGAGTGGTCCACTGGACCACCAGGAATATAGGACGTTCATATTCTACTACATATGCCCACGATCAGGCTTGGGGCGCCACCAGAAGGTGCAGCTGGAGCTCGGGTGGCCACCCACAGGTGGCAGCTGCCGTGTTGTGCCCTGCACTACGGCAGCTCACCTGTGGGTGGCCAGCTGTTGCTTCTTTTTTTTTTGGCTCACCTATGTGCAGTGCAAGTAGGGGTTGTGCATGCATGGACTCAGCATATCCCGGGCTGAATATCGGGATGTGCGGACTATGCATGGGCACGTCCCCCCTACCTGTGCAGCATACATTACTGATGTGCTCCGGCGCATCAGGATTTGTGCCAGGCTCAATCCCCATTTGAATATCGCACCGGGGCGCATCAGTGGGTTGCGCATGGTGCAACAGTGTTGTGCCATGTGCAACCCTTCTAAATATCCGGGCCCTAGTTTATAACTATATTGGTAACAGACTTCACTATTTTGGGTTGTTGTTGTCAAAAAAATACTTATTTAATTCATTAGCCATATCTTGCTCACTGTGAATCATGTAGTTCCAATTTCTAGTGTTTCTATACCATTTTGACATCCTCTCAGAGATCCTACATAGCTATAAAAGTTTTTTCTATTATCTTCAACTGCTGTAGCCATTTTAATTTTAGCTCTCTGTTTAAATTTACTTATTGTTTTCTTACAGCTATTAGATTGTTTTTTATAAAGAGACCAATTTATTTCTGTTTGATCATGTTTGTATTTATTATACAATTTTTCCCTTTTTTATGCTCGTTTGAATTTTCTTATTCCACCAGGCAGGGATTCTACCCTTACGGTTATATTTAATTATCTCAGGTACATATATATATATATATTATATATTCTATGCAAAAAACTTTGTTAATGCATCATTCTTCTACAGTGAAAAAGTGAGGAAATTCAATTTAAGGGTTCCCACCCCTTGCACCCCACCCCCACCCTGCCTCCACCAACAAGCATTGGGGTGTGCATTGGGATCATCGTTTGGGGAGCCAAAGGAAGTTCAGGAAGAGTTTAGGAAACTGGGAAGGGGTCTCAAGCAAGTAGCTACTTCTGTCACTTTCTCAGAAGTACTACCTGTGAGAGGCAAGGGAGAGCATAGGAGTGCATGCACCAGGAACTTTAACTCATGGTTGTACTGGTGCTGTGAGGAAGGGTTTGGATTCATTGGTGACTGGGGACCCACCTGGAGGGATGGAGGTTTGTTCAAGCCCTGACCAGGCCTGCATCCATCCTGGAGGAGAATCAAGCACTCAATGATAAGTTTAAATGCTACATTGACAAGCATTTAAACTAGCAAAGGGGTGGCAGGCCAGCAAGGAGGTACCTACTTGCTCACTCCCCACAGCTAGCAGTGGAACCAGTGAACCAGAGGAGTGGCTATCTCTGCAAAGCAGTGTGCAGAAGATGGAGATTAGTGCCCAAGAGGTGGATAAGCAGAAAAGGGGCAAAATTCAGCAGAAGGGCAGACAGCAAGGAGAACCAGGGATAAATGACAACCAAGGAAGGGGCTGGAGTAGAACAGTGAAACAGTCTAGGGAGGTCAAATCATGGAAAGCCATGTATACAAATGCCAGGAGCCTTAGCAACAAGATGGAAGATCTGGAGGCTGTCATGGTACAGACCTGGACATTGTGGCCATCACTGAAACCTGGTGTAATGATAACCATGACTGGGAGATGGCCATATCTGGCTACAACATATTCAGAAGAGACAGAGCAGGCAGGAAGGGAGGAGGAGTGGCACTGTATGTGAAAAATGACATAAGGGCCACAGAGATCCAGGAGGAACAAATTGGGGGAGAGATACTGTGGGTTAAGCTGGAAAGGAAAATGGGGACAGCCATCCGCACAGGTGTGGTCTATAGACCACCAGCCCAGGAGGAAGAAACAGATAGGGAGCTGATGCTAGCCATCCAAAGGATGGCAGACAAGGTGAGGTAGTACTGGTTGGAGACTTCAATATTCCAGACGTGGACTGGAGCATCCAGCAGCAGCATCAACTAGAGCAGATTTATCCTGGACTCCTTCAGGGTGCCTTCCTCAAGCAACTGGTCATGGAACCAACTCGGCAGAAGGCAATACTGGACCTTGTGCTCACAAACAGGGACAGTGTGATGGGGGTAACAGTGGGGGAGCACTTGGGAAACAGTGACCACCAGTCATCATGGTTTGAAATCACAGAAAGAGCAGAACCAAACCACACAAAAACATGTATCCTGGATTTTAGGAGGGCAGACTTTGGGAAAATGAGGAGATACTTGAAAGAGGCATTAAGGGGAATGGGACAGGAATCAGGGGTTGAGGAACAGTGAGCAGTATTTAAAATAGGATTACAAGAACAACAGAATTATGCATTAAGCAGGTTAGCAAGAGGAAAAGGAAGAGGAGACCATTATGGTTTCCAAAGAGGTAGCAAAGAAAGTGAAAGCTAAAAGATTGCATTCAGGCAATACAAAAGACACAGGCATAAGGGATAGGAGAAGTACCAGGAGAAGCAAAGGAGGCAGGGAGGTCAGTAAGGGAAGCCAAAGCTCAGACAGAAGAACACATTGCAAAATCAGTGGGTAGAGGGACAAAACCTTTACAGGTACATAAGTGAAAAAAAAAAGACAAAGGGAGGATAGTGAGACTGAAGGGGAGGATGGGGCTGTGTGGAGGATGACAACAGTAAAGCTGACATATTGAACAGGTATTTCTGCTCAGTCTTTACTGAAGAGGAGAGGGTAAAGGGTCTGAAGGGTACAAAGGGTGAGAATGGTGCAGAAATGGACACAAGTACCTTTACGAGAAAGGTCCTGAAGGAACTGGAAGTAATAAGAGCTGATAAAGCAATGGGGCCAGATGGGGTGCACCCAGGGTCCTTAAAGAACTAAGAGGTGGTGGTTGGACCTCTGGCTATCCTGTTTAGCCGATCACTGGAAACAGGGAGGTACCAAAGACTGGAGGACAGCAGATGTGGTCCCTTATACAAAGTGGGAACAAAGAGGAAGCAGGGAACTACAGACCAGTCAGCCTCACCTCGGTAGTGAGGAAGATCATGGAAGCACTACTGAAGGAGAGATTGGTGGACCATCTGGTTGTCAATGGACTACAGGACCCAAGGCAGCATGGTTTCACCAGGGGGAGGTCATGTCAGACCAACCTCGTTGAATGTTTTGACTGGGTAACTAGGAGGTGGATCAGGGGAGGGCAGTGGACATGGCCTATCTGGACTTCAGCAAGGCCTTTGACACTGTGCCACACAGAAGACTATTACACAAACTGGGGAATATGGGTGTGGGCAGGACAATAGTGTGGTGGGTAGGTAACTGGCTGGGTGGCAGGACACAGAGGGTGGTGGTAAATGGCTGTCACTCCACAGAGGGAAGAGTGACCAGTGGGGTACCACAGGGATCAGTGCTGGGACCGGTCCTATTCAACATCTTCATCAGTGACATTGTGCAGGAGCTAGAAGGCAGAATTTCACTGTTAGCTGATGACACAAAGCTCTGTAACAGAGTAGACACACCAGAGGGTGTAGACAGAATGAGAAGCGACCTGCAGAAACTTGAAGAATGGTCAGGGTTTGGCAGTTGAAATTCAATGCAAAGAAGTGCAAGATAATGCATATGGGCACAAAAACCCTAGCACAATATATCAGTTGGGGGTGAGGATATAGCATGCACCAAGCAGGAAAGGATCTTGGGGTTGTCATCTCTGATGACCCCAAGGTGAGGAACCAGTTGACAAGGCAGCAGGTAAAGCAAATAGGATGCTGGGATGTATAGGCAGGGGCATCACCAGCAGGAAAGGAGGTCATAATTCTGCTATACAAGACACTAGTGAGGCCCCACCTGAGTACAGTGTACAGTTCTGGAGACCATACCTATGTAAGGACATAGACAGGGTAGAGAAGGTTCAGAGGAGGGCAACAAAGATGGTGCATGGATTGCATCACAAGTCCTATGAAGACAGGTTGAAGGAACTGAACATGTACTCCCTGGGAGAGGAGGAGAGAGGAGATGATAGAGACATACAAGTATCTTACAGGGAGGAACAGGGTGCAGGAAAACACAATTTTTAAGTGAAACAGATGTTCCAGAACTAGAGGGCATGGGATGAAGTTGGAGGAGGGGCGATTCAGAGGAAACATGAGAAAAATTTTCACAGAGCGGGTGGTGAAAAGTGGAACACCCTGCCAGAGGAAGTGGTGGGGCTAAACAATCACAGGATTTAGAATGCATGGGATAGACATAAAGGGAATTCTGGAGGTCAGGGTAGGGCAACAGACTTCCAGGAAAACAAACTGAACTTACAGCTCAAATGGGCAGACTGGCGGGCCATAGGCCCTTATCTGCCGACACTGTCTATGTATCTATGTATCTATGTATCATCGGCCCTAACTCTCACACCATCCCATGTGTAAACAAGCTGAGGTGGTGCAGTGTAGGAGAATGTGGTGAGAGTTAGGGCCGATGACCCCAATGCACACCCCGATGCCTGTTGGTGGGGGTGGGGTGCAAGGGTTGGGAACCCTTAAATCAAATTTCCTTGCTTTTTTCACTGTAGAAGAACCCTAACTGATGCATTAACAAAGTTTTTTGCATAGAATTTCCTTACTTTTTAAGAAAGAATAGAAAAGTACAAAGTTACGCAAATTAGTGAAGGGCCCCGCGCTCCCACCAACTTGTAAGTGTTAGGCCACATTACACACCCAATGACTAAAAAGTACATCCACAACAGCAAGGCCAGTCACCAAACAAATGTTAATCTAGTAGAATAGAAAACACTGTCCAGAAAATGTAAACTGGGCCACACAATATCTTCACAAAAAATATATTGTCTGACACATAAACACCTCTATTAACAACTACAGGACATGCCGTCAACACCCTCCCAAATTCAAGTTAAAAAAACAGACCATGTCCAAGATATGACATGTCAAAATTTGAAATTTTCATTGGTCAGAGTGGCACAGTTCCGCACCAGTTGACATTTAACACACATAACGAGTGAAAACTATGTCCATGACACTAAGGCTAATTACCCTATCAATTTCAAGCCACCACCACAAGCAAAACACTGTCCGCAGAACGTAAACTGTGCCACGCCATATCTCTGCCAAAACATTTTTTCTGACATGGAAACACTGTAATTTGCATCCACAGGACATGCCGTCACACCCTCCAGATTTCAAGTGAAAAGACGAAACTGTGTCTGAGATATAACATTTTAACATATGAGATTTTCATTTGTCACACTGGCACAGTTCCCCGCACCTGTTGACATTTAACACACACAATGACTGAAAACTACATCCATGACACTAAGGCTAGGTATCCTATCAATTTCAAACCACCACCACAAGCAAAACACTGTCCGCAACAAATAAAGTGCATCACGCAATATTTCTGCAAAACAAATTTTCTCTGACACATAAACATGATAATTCACATCTACAGGACATGCCGTAAACACCCTCCAAATTTCAAGTAAAAATATCAAACCGTTTCGGAGATATTCAATGTTAAAGATTGGTAACATTTCCCCTATCTATTCCATTATAAAAAATCTGCCCATCTTGTCCTTCCCTCACGATCAAAGATGGCGATCAAAGAATCTCACGATCAAAGAATTTGCAGGCTCATGAACAAAGAATTAAAAATGTTATAAATCATAAAATTTATGGAATTGCGGTATACTACCACCACGGTTCAACAGAACAAATCCCCCTGAGTAAAACCCAACCTCATTTGACTTCCTAAGACACCCCTGGGCTGAGAAAATTGATTTTTAAATTGGGCCACCTCATCCCTCACTCACGATGCATGATCACGATCAAAGAATCTCACAAGCAAAGAATTTGCAGGCTCGTGATCAAAGATTTGCAGCTCATGAACAAAGAATTAAAAATGGTGAAACGCCCATTTTTCACCGATTTGAAAAGAACCAATGGCATGCCTCGATAGAATGGACCCTCCTGAGCAAAATCAACCCTCATTTGTGTCCCTAGCCCACCCTTGAGCCGAGATATTAGTGTTTTTAGGTCACGATGCAAGATCGCAATCAAAAAAATCTCACGATCATAGAATTTGCAGGCTCGCGATCAAAGATTGTTAGCGAGCCACGAATTAAGATTTTAAAAGCTTATAACTCTATTTTTTTGACTGATTTGGATGAAACCAAAGGCATGGCTCGATAGATCAGAGCCCCCTGAGTAAAACCCATCCAAGTTTTACTTCAGAAATGACGCCTGAGCCGAGATATTTGTGGTTTTCCGATCAAAAATTAAAAAACAAGATGGCAGACCTCACGATCAAAGAATTTTGAAAATTCTCAGGGAAAAAGATTCTTGCCTACGAGGTTGCAAATTCTTTGATTGCCAGGTGGGACGAGATGGCCAGAACCCCATTCTTTGTTCGTGAAACATACATATAAATTTTCTCATTGACTTATAATGGAAACTTAAAAGTGGCATAACTTTTGAATGCCTTAATATTTTTTCACCAAATGAAAAACGGCATATTTCACCACCAAAGCTCTTTCAAATGAGCCATCTCACAGAGCAGCACACCACATGATGGCTGCACAGGACCACATCCAAAATCCCAAAAGCTGCCTCCAAAAACAGATAATTTTGTATTTTTCAGCGTTTTTGTACACAAAGACTGTAAGTCTGACCAAAATGAAATTTGGCAGATAAACAGATCTACCATGCCCCACCACACATTCCAAAATTTCAGGCAAGTCTGTTGAATGGGTCCAAAGTTATTAAGGTGCAAACTTTTGACTTTAGTATGTAAGTGACCGCCGAACCCTTACTATAGTGGCGCAACAGCGCCACTGTGAATATATATATATATATATATATATATATGAGATACATAATGGGCAGGAGTGTGACATGGAAATATTCTCACTCCTGCAGAGTGAGCTCTGGATACTCATGAGTGATGATGGCATGAGTGAGAGTATCCAGAGCTCACTCTGGAGGAGTGAGAATATTTTCCATAGTACACAATCTGCACATCACATGTGCTATTTATACAATGGGGTAGGACCTTCAGAAGTATTGTTATGTTTTCCTGTGTTTTCATGTTTTGGTGTGCTGTCTGCTCTTTCTGTGTGTGATCTGAGTGTGTGTGAGCTTTTCTGAATGGGTTGGGAGTCTCAGAAACACTATGGGAAACAGCTGAGTGTCCGTTACAATGCTAATTGAGTTATTTGCAGGTATCAGTGAGCAATAAACTGTTTTGTGAAGCAGTGTCATTCAGAATGTAGGCTGTAGTGAAGCTGGAATCAGCATAGTAATAGGCTGGGAGTCTCAGAAACACTATGGGATACAGGTGAGTGTCTTTAGCAATGCTAATTGAACTAGTTGCAGGTAGCAGTGAGAAACAGAAACTGTTTTGTGAAGCAGTTCCATTTAGAATGCAGGCTGTAGTGAGTGAGTGATGACATCAGCAGAGTATGTATATCTGTCAGATATTTTAACTTTGGTGATGTCATCAGCATTTATCACACTGCAGTGGAAATAACTGAGGTTATCACAATGTTATTGCTTTTACCCCATTATATAAATCTATCTATCTATCTATCTATCTATCTATCTATCTATCTATCTACCTATCTATCTATCTTAGTGGCATGGTCCTGCCACTATAGTTAGGGTGAAAGGTAACTTCTATGTTAAACTTGAATTGTGAAACCTTAATAACTTTGGAACCGTTTAATGGATTTGCATGAAAGTTCGCATGCATAATCTCTAGGGGTAGGTGTCCTGTCTTTCCAAATTTCATTTGAATCCATTTTATGGTTTTTGAGATACAGAGTGTTGCAAAATCAGAAAAAAAATCTGTTTTTGTTTGCCATTTCTTTGTCCACCTGGATCTCAGAAAAGGCTTTAGGTTGTGGTCTGACATTTTCAGGGTAGAAAGCCTTTGTTACACAGATGTGCCTTTTGAAGGTCTGGTGGAAAAAATATGAATCTGTTCAAAAGTTATTCAACTTTTAATTTTCCATTATTTTCTATGGGAAAAAATGGATGTAAAAGTGAATACATACTTACTTTGCACCTCAATAACTTTGCAATCGTTCAACAGATTTGCATGAACTATGGCATGCTTATGTTCATGAGCTAGATTGCTTGATGTGGTAAATTTCATCTGAATACATTGTGAGTTGTCTGAGATACTGTGTCTCAAACATCCTTAAACTTAAATGTTTAAGACCCAGTTTTGCAGTCTTCCAGTTTTGCATATTTGCACCTTAATAACTTTAGAACCCTTAAATAGATATCCATGACATTTTGCATACATAATTTCAGGGGGTATGTCTGTTGATGTTATGCAGGTCATGTGAGCCTCTTGTGAGATTTGTGAGATATTGTGTCTCAAACATCATTAAACTTACATTTTTTTTTTTATTTTTACTAACAGTCTTCCAGTTTTGCATAATTTGTACTTTAATAACTCTGGAGCCCTACAACAAATGTGTATAAATGTTTGCAAGCATAATTTTGTAGGGCTGATCTGTTGAAGTGTTTAATTCCATGTGAATCACTTGTGTGGTTTTGAAGATATTGTGTCTCAAATATCTTTAAATTTACATGTTATTCCAATTTTTCGCACAGTCATCCAGTTTTGCATACTTTGCACTTTAATAGCTTTGCAACCATTGAACGGATATGCATGACAGTTTGCAGACATAATTTTGCGGGGTAGGTCTGTTGATATTGCTAATTTAATTTGAAGTGCTTGTGTGGTTTCTGAGATGTCACGTCTTAAACATCCTTAAATTTACATGTTTTTTCCATTTTCGCAGTCTTCCAGTTTTGCATATTTTGCACCTTAATAACTTTGCAACCCTTCAACGGATGTGCATGACATTTTGCATGCATAATCTCATGGGGTAGTTCTGTTGATGTGGCTAACTTAGTTTAAACTGCATAAAAGCAGCATTGTTTGCCAAAAGAACTAGCGTACTGCCATAGTTTCCGACACTACTTTTCCATGTCTGTTTCTTTGTCACTTCATTACTAACAAGCATTTGCCAATGCCAAAGGTTTGATGCTTTGCACCAGTACATCTGAGGATGTACTGATGCTTTGCACCAGTACATCCTCAGATGTTACATGGGCACTTGGGCTGCAAGTGCAAGGAATGTTGGGTACAGGAAACTGCTATATTATAGGATGCTATGGACAACACTGAGTGTGCAGGATTCACTTTGGGAAAAATTCATTTTGTTTTTTTACACCTAGACAGATATCAAAGGTACTGAATAGACAGGGCATTTAGGAGAATAACTGTCTTGAGGCTAGGAGAGAGATGATGCAGAGGATCACATGGACAGAAGGCAAATACTAAGATCACTGCAGGAAGGATGGCAAGGAAAACAGTTGTGCAGAAGAAAAAGAGAATACATATAGGGATCTGCCAGTTATTCTTCTTATTGAATTTCAATATGTGTAATATCATAACCATGTTAAGATATATGCATCACTCGGATCATGGCAGGTCTTTGTATATATGCAAGAGCTAAAAAGGGAGGAGTAAGGGTAGCATACAGGGGAGGGGTATGGATGGCTAGGGCATGGGATGAAGAACATAAAGAGTTATGGGAGGAGAAGTGGTGAAAAAGGAAGTAAGGGAGGGGGATGGGGCAGGAGAGGATTGCAAAAGTTGGTGACATCCATACACCTACAGTTTTGTAAGTGTGGGTTCACCTTTCAAATGACATTCATGTAAGAGACAAAAAAGTTAAGAATGAATGTATGTATTTGTCTAGGTTAACATTGTTTGCAATATGCACTTGCTGGTGGAGATAAACAGAGGTATATTACTATTCTTGTACAAAATATAAAGGTGTAGAGGGCCATTTAAAGTCACATGCTTTATATCAGTTTCTGTTTCAAAACTTCTTTTATTATGTTATCCTTTACGTTTTGCTCTAGATTAGAGCTTGATCACGGGTTTTTTTCTTTGACAGTGAAAGATATACAGTAGTTACACATTAATTTTCTTAGTTTATATAGATATATTATTTTATCTTTTACTTAGTAGTAAATTTATATATTTTATAAATTCATTTAAGCATATACACATACCGCTCATGCAGTGTCTGCCATAAACCTTTTCGTTTGTGTATCTCAACAGGTTTATTTGTGCTTCACTCTTTGACTCTCTTCTTACACAGCCTGCAATTAAATGAATGTGCTCAGTCATTTCATTATAGCCACAGTGCTTATGCAACCAGAGATTCTTGTTTTCAGGAGCCACTTTGGGCTTGACAACCATTTAACTTAGAAACAGCATACCTTGTTAAAAAGGTTGAGCTGCTTTTTGTGGGTCTTCAAAGTATATTGTCTCTTGTCCTGTGGAGACATAAGTTCAGTGTTTCTTTCGATTAAATTTGGCATTGAAATGCTTGCCCAGTTAAATCGCTATCAAGTTTGCTTTAAAAGTATTGAAGTTTTCATGCACTTTCCCCCACAAACACTTTTGTATCTTTAAAATGTGTTTAGTTACTGTGTGGCAGCCAAAACAATGAATGCTTGTTTGTTGCTCAGTGCTGTTTGAATTTGTCCTCTTGCCTGTTTTGTGAAATCACGTAGGCCCTTTGTGGTGTGACGTGGGGCCGAGTGTGTTCATGCATGCGTGAACCCTATTGCTAAGCATCCATACAGTTCCACGCTCCAAGCGCGTTCAGGGTTCACAAAACAGGCTGTTGTTCTTTAAAGTTGCTCAGCCTCTGTGGCTCATTCTTTATCTGTATTCTTTTTGTTTACATGTGAGGAATAATAGCGAGGTACTGTTATGGATCATGTCTATCTTTTACCCTGGTGAGGGTTTGCAGGGTGATTTGCACAGGTTTTGGATGTACAAGTTTCTAGTATTCTCTGACTTTTGCCTATCTACCTTGATACATTTTAATTACTTCTGGCATTGTTTGCATTTTTTGCTTTCTTAAATCTATGCACCTGGTTCTTTAAAATGGAGGTCAGATACATCTGACCTTCCCATGCTCATTTTTGTTATGTCTATTAAATGCTGAGAAAGGCAAGGAAGTCTTTTATGATATATTTTTTTTAAATGTGAATGTTACAAAAAGGGGATTGGACTATATTTATAACTTATGTTTTTTACATACTGTTGATAGTAGGTACTTATTACTTAGCTCATAGCATATGTACATTTTTCTTAAATTAGAGGTCAAATGAATTTGACCTCTCTATTCTGAAGGTGTTGCTTATTCAATTAACAATCTTGGTGTTGTGCATGGGAGGTCAAATGAATGTGAACCTTCTGTTTTACATATATCAAGGATTTGTTATAGTCCCACCAGATTGTGGATACATTTTTACATCTTTTAATATAGGGATTTTTTTTACATAGTAATTACATCAATTCACATATTCCAACTTTATCCATTTACAACATCCATAAGTACATTTATCCTTTTTAAGATTTATTACAACATTCAGACCTTTTAATCATTTGTGTCTTGTGTGAGGACCCCTAGCTCTTCCTAATGTACCCGTCTTTATTTCTAATGATACCGTATTATATTTTTCTTACTGTTTACTGTATCCACCCTGTAATGTGTCTCATCCACATTTTATGGCCAGTCTTTCTGTACTGAAAGTGTAAGTGGTTATTTATGTCACATGGACAGATTCTATCATGGTTACCCTGTCACTGTCTCTAGGATGTTTTTAAGTGCAGGCACTCCAGTTCATTTTTGATATACATTCCGACATGATGATTAAGGGTACTCATAAAGAAAATCCAGTGCATTTCTGTGCTCAGCAATACATCTTTATAGTTACCCCCTTTCCGGTTTATTCACTTTTTCAAGCCCCCTAAAATGTAATGATGCCCCATTATGGCTTGCTTCAGCAAAATGTATGACTACTGGAGAAGTCTTGTCCCTTCTGGAGAAGGTTCAGAGGAGGGCTACAAAGATGTTAGCTGGTCAGCAGGGTAAGGCATACGAGGAGAGGCTGAGAGCACTGAACATGTACTCTCTCTGGAAGACAGGTGAGAGAGAGAGAGAGGGGGGACATGATTGGGACCTTCAAGTACATGAAAGGGATAAATAAGGTTTATAAGGAGACTCTCTTTATGCTGCTTGGCAACCACAATGTGAGGTGGCACAGTCTTAAGCTGGAGGGTGGGAGGTTTAGGAGAAAGAGAGAGGTCAGGAAGCACTTCTTCACAGAGAGGGTGGTGGTTACTTGGAATGCACTGCTAGAAGAGGTCATCTCATTGAAGAAAGTGAGCAGATTTAAGAGAGGCTGGGATAGGCATAGAGTGAAAGTAAAGATCATGGGTAGGGAGGATGGGAGGAGTGGGGTAGGAGGGCAGGGACATTAACTCAAGCTGTGGACCCTGCAATACGGCAGACTTAATAGACCAAATGACCTTCTTCTGCTGGCTTCTTTGTATGTTCTACTTATGTCACCTTTGTGTTCTTGAATTCTCGTTTTGAGCATCTTGTTCATTTGTCCTACATATAACACGTCACATGGGCACTATATGACATATTTTGATAAAAACCTAGGTCTTTGTCTGGGAAAGGAAAATGTGCTCTGCAAGCAGAGGTATACCAAGATCTAGACAGAGGTGCAACGGTTATTGGAATAGAAACAAGAATAGGGAAGGAAGCAAAGAGCAGAAAACTGTTTCCTATCGGGAGAACAGAGTACAAGCTGAAAGAGTGAAACAGCTGGCAATGGTAATGACAGTGGCCGATCAGAAGCAAGCACCTCCACAGCTAGACCTTTTTTTAGACAAGCATGAAGGGGAGCATCAACCGGCACCCCAAATAAAACCAAAAAACATAAAAGAAAAGCAAGGAGGAGAAAAAGAGGGAAACAACAAGAAAACAGCAGCATATTCTTGGCCCCAGAGGAACAAATAAAAGATATTGTGAATCTCACAGACATAACTCTCACCGAAAGCCAAAAATTTGTAGTGTTAAAAGGACTTATATTTATCACAACACAAAAACCAGATCTGTTCAAGTTTCGAGTGGACATTTTCAAGTTAATCCACGAACTGAAATTGAAATACTTCTTTGGCAAACAGAAATTGAGTGCAGAGTGTAATATTACCATGGGAGGTCCAAGCGAGGAATGGAGGCCACAGAGTGATACCATGGACATTGCAGACCTTGTCAGTTTAGCGGAGAACAATGAAACATTTTCAGAGGAGGATGGGCAAACTGAATGGGCACTAGTAGACTGGGATTATAATATAATTGATCAAATAGGTGTAGCAGCTGTATTGAAAGAAATAGAAACAGGGACAGAAACACCACCAGCCTGTGAAGTTAGTAGGCAGAAGTTCAAGCCCAAATCCCTTTTCTGCTCACTGGTTATTTGCCCAGCCATCTCAACTTTTGAAGTCATGCTGATCAATGAGACTGAAAAACTTTTTTTCGATTCAAATGTTACCACAATAACCTGAGTAATGAAGAAATGAAAGCTCTTAAAGAGCTAGAGTCTATTAAAAATATAGTAATAAAAAAATAAGATAAAGGTGGTAACTTGGTAATAATGTCAGAGGAAATGTATGTGGCTAAATGTTTAGAACTCATAAATGATAAGGGTAACTACTGCAAACTTAAGGGGGACTCCACAGTAAAATATCAAGGGGAGTTATTTGAATTTATTGACCTATCAGTGAAATGTGCCTGGATTAATCAAAGGGAAAGGGAAAGGGACTTTATTAAGGCGGACTACCCTATAGTACCTACATTCTATATCCTGCCTAAAATGCGTAAGAGTTTAACAAACCCACTTGACAGACCCATAATTGCAGGTATAGGCTCTATAACACAAAAGCTGAGCATTTTTGCAGACAGTTTTTTACCAACCTTATGTGTTTACCCTACTTTCGTATATAAGGGATAGCATGGATGTCATGAATAAATTCAGAGGTAAAATATGGGATCCAAACTAGAGTTGGGTCACAATAGATGTGAGCAGCCTGTATACCTCTATCAAACATGATATTAGATTGGAGGCAGTTTCCTATTATTTAAATGGGAACCTGGAAAATCCTACGAATTTTTTACTCCAGGCTATAAAATTTGCTTTAACACACAATTATTTTGTGTTTGATAACAGTTTTTACTTACAGGTATGCAGAACAGCGATGGGGGCATCGTTGACCCATCATACGCCAACCTAGTTATGGATGTGCTGGAAGATAACTGGGTATTTTCTGAAAATCTGAATCACATCATCAGTTGGTATAGATTTATTGATGATGTGATAGTTATTTGGACAGGAGAGATGCAATTAATTACCAAAGTTATAGACTTTGTGAACCAAAATACTATGGGGTTATAGTTTACATATAAGAGTAACAAAAAGTAAATTATTTTTCTGGATTTACAGTTGATTGGGATACCGGGTGAATACATTCAAACAGCAGGGTACAGAAAGGAAACTGCAGGGAACACTATTCTCCATGCTGGGAGTGCACACCCCAGGAAACTTATCAACTCCATACCTTGTGGAGAAATTATAAGACTTAGATGAAATTGCACAGATGGGGGGAGATTACTGTTGAAAGGAAAGTCAGACAACATCAGCCTTCCAATTTCAAAAAAACTGCCTTATTGCTTCCTAAAATGGCTGCCAAATGTGTTATGTGATGATTTCACTGGAGCCAAAGTCAGAGAGATATTTGGCTCTCTATAGTGCTAACTAGTTCTTTTTCCCCTTTGTATAGAATCGTTTCACCCAAATGGTCAAAACCATGTGCATTATTTTGTATAATACACATGTTAGGCTATGGTTCTGTTCATTTTATTTACTTTAACATGCTAAAATTGTGTTTTAATCCAACCGACTTTCTCTGTGGCAAATCACAGTGCAGTACAGATCTTGAATAACCTTGTGTTCTAGTGGTTATGGTGGATCCAGGATGCTACAGTGGGGGTACTGGGGTGGTGTGCATGCTTAATATGCACTTTTTAACATTTTTATTAAACCTTTATATTGTCTGCTATTATTCTTTTCTAGTACGTTTTTGACAGAATCTACAAATGTAATCCATAGTTTGAATGTAAACATTTGTACAATCAATAAATCAGATGTCTTCAACAAAGTGAAATGCAGCAGCAGCAGCAAGCAAGTACGTTACTATGTGGGGGAGGGGGTTGCAGCCACACCCTTCACCACCCCCCTAGAGCCACCACTTTCTTGTAGTACAGTTCTTGTGCAGTCCAATGCTAGATTTCATACTTTCTCGAAACACAAATATATACTTGTCTTGTCTTCTTTTTCATGGGAAATAATAATAATAATAACAATCAACATTTATATAGTGGTTTCCATACACATTGTATCCCAAAGTGCTTTACAAGCAATACTAGACTGGTAGTGAAGTGACTGAACGTGTAGTGGCAGCCATTTCATACATTAATATCCACACACAGCCTTGAACAATTGCATGAACTAGTTTTATTGGAAGGGGAAATGTTGGCCAGGACAAAGGGGTCAGGTAGTGATCAAGGTGCTGGCAGCCCCACATCTTATTTCTCACAGTAATCTGCTCATATTTCTCTCCTTCAGTCTTCCCCCTTCCCTGAATATAGCAGTACCTTGCAAGAGTGGCCTTCTCAGTCCCCCTTTGGTATTCATTCTTCACTATTCCTCCTCACATTGAAAACTGGTGAGCTCATCACCCTTCTGCATCATGAATGCAAGTAGTACAGTCCCGGTTTTATTTTTGACTTATGAAATATAAACATATAATGTATGGGGGGCCCTTATAATACATAGCATGGTATCTTTTAATTTTCTTGTAATCTCATTGCAATGATGTAAGAGCTGTAAACCTTGCTTGCCTATGTCAGATCGGTGAGATTACAAGATGGAATCAGTGGCACCCAACAGCATTCCAACCATAGAACATGTCATGTCATGTGAGTGGTTTGAACTGAGCATTAGTAGTGTCAGTTTAAACACAGTCATATACCACACAAACAGAAACAACGCAATGTACTCTTGTTCTTTTGTCTCTTACCTCCCCACCCATATCTACAGGTAGCCTCCGGTGATCCTGAATTCTCGAGTCTCAGCTGACAAATGTTTCCCACAACCCCTCTGTCCCAGGTACTTGATGCATAACCACATGATGACTGCTGTCCAACCACACTCGACACTGGGATTTCAACTGGGTCAACAGTGAAAGGGCTTTTAGTCACTTACTTCAGCTGTGAAAAACTCCGTACACTATAAAAGACAATCGCTAAGTTTACGCTGTTTACCAGGTTGAAATCACCTCTCACAGTTGCCATGCCAACAGTAAACCTCTTGAGCTACACTCTCGAGGTTTACAAACATGGCATGGCAACCGCTCGAGGTGATTACAACCCGTTAAACAGTGTAAATCCAGCCATTATCCTCTATATATTTCCAGTAAGTCAGGCTGATAGCAGCAGGTAACAAGGGGAATGATGGGCTTTCCTATCCTTAAAAGATCTAGGCTACCTTTGATTAGGTACTATTAAATGATGGGTGTGCACATCATTATGCACGTCATTTAATAGTACCTAATCACCGGTGGCTTAGATCTTATATGGGTAGGAAAGCCTATTTTTTCCCCTTGTGCCATGCTGCTATAAGCCTGGCTTATCTGAAGATCATGTTTATTATTAATACATAAAAATAACATGGGAGACTGTACTAACCACATTCATGATGTGGAAGGGTAGTGAACTCACCACTTTTTGGTGTGGGGAGCTGATGAGAAGAATGAATATCAGAGAGGGACTGAAGAGGCCATTCCAGCAGGGTACAGCTATATTCAGGTTAGCTGAAGACATGAAGGGGGACGTTGGGCAGATCACTGTGAGATCTGAAATGTGGGGGTGCCAGCTTCATGATCACTACCTGACTGTGGATGAGAGTAGCCAGTGATGACAAATACTCAGAGTGGCAGGGCTGCACTGAAACTGTTACTGGAATTCAGTGTAGGGAGATTATCCTTGGGTGGGGGGATGTTGGCGTTTGTTAGGACAGTATTGAGGGTTGTGTATATAAGCAATAGACACTCCAGGGTGTGTTAGACACTTTAACACCACGGCTGGGAAGTGTAGTGAGCCGCGAGGCCACTGGCGAAGTGTCTCAGCTTCCTAGCCGTGTGTTAAAGTGTCTAACACATCAGACCCTGGAGTGGCTTATTGCACTTATGAAATGGCTATCAAAATACAGATGTATGTGATGGCTAAAATGTATAGTATTTAAAAGTGAAAAGTTTAATGTTGGTCTTCATTTTAATAAAATAGTTCCTCCGCCTACTGTTTCTTTTGACTTAAGGAATTTTGTCCTATAAAGGCTTCTGTAGTTTTACATGTGGTTGTCATGGCAGTATTCACCCCAAGTTGCAATCGATCTGAAGAGCCACTCAGCTAGTGGGCCACGAGAGATAGTTGCTGTACTTTGTTAAAATGAATAATCGGCTGCAATAATGGCAGTCACTTCTGATTAAAATATAGAAGCGGCGAGCGGCGGGCTGAGAAGACAGATCATTTTTAATTGGGATGGAGAGCGGCGGGCTGAGACGATTGCACACTTCTGCTTTTTTTCCCAGGACAGAGATTGTGGCAGTACTTTGTTAAATGAATCATCGCCTGTAATAATCAGCAGTTGCTTCTGATTAAAATGGAGAGCGAGGGCTGGGAGAGAGAGAGAGAGAGAGATCATAGCTTGATTGGGATGGAGAGCGAAAAGGGCTGGGACAGATCGCAGCACTTTGTGTTTTTTCCCTTTGCTACGCTCTGCATGGATTTAAAACAGAAACATTAAAAGACCGAGCCCAACTAAACAGGAGGTCAGGTGTATTTATTTTATTTTTATACAGTTAGGCTGGCACCACTTATCCGAGAAACAAGATGGCTACGTTTTCATTTCTCAAGGTTCTGAGTGGGCAGCTTCACCCATATCAATGCCCGCTTGCCATAGCTTGGCACAGCCTGATCCTTCTCCCATGGTGTTAGACATATTAGCACACTCCTAGCAGCCAATCAGAATGCTGCTTTTCTACCACCCATTTCATAAAGCTCATTATGCAATGGTAAGAAAGAATGCTGACTTCTGATTGGTCAGTCTGGGACTGGACCAGTGATGTTATCCCAGTACAACATCACGGGTCTAGTCCCAGCACACAGACGACTGCATGTACACTTAACTCGCTCCATGGGGCCCACTTCTGTGACCCTGCTCACCACCCGCTACAATTTGATTACCTCTTGTCTTAACGGCAGTCCTCTTTTCTTGTCCCACCAATACCAAAGTTTCTGATAAAGGTATTTTTAAATGAGTTAGCAGCACAGAAAAAAGCCTGGAATTCTTTCATGGCAACTCTTTTCCCCATAAACCAAGCAGTTTCAGTGAACTGAGATGACAATAACTGCCGGTCACGCGGTGCATGGGGAAAAAGGAGCTGTGAGAATTTGATTTCACTACTGCTTTAGTGGGCCCAATCACAAAGAAACTCCCAGTCTCCCACAATACAAAGTTCTATTGTATCCTTTTTTTCCCCCTCTAGCCACAAAACAGAAGCTGTCTGATACAGGCGCTTGGCTGACAGCATAGTAAATGGCACGTGCTTTTTTTTCAAATGGCACAAAACACTGTCATGCTGTTGGTGGCCCAGCAGCTTCACATTTCATCTCCTGCACTCCGTGGCTGTTTCAAACAAGATTGTCCACAGTAACATTTTGCTTTTGGGGAGAAAAATCTTTCACAGTTCAGACCATCTTGTTTTCAAAAATGGAAAACTGCTTTACCGGTTTGGAGATTTTACGATCTGCTGCTACAGTCTCCAATGTAAACTCTTCAATTTTGCCAGCACACCATACAGCTGTAGTACCAAAAAAAAGACTGCTCAAAGCTGCAGAGGGTTCACAGTCCTGATGGGAATCCTGATGGAAAAAAATCATGGGGGGCGATGCGGGGACGACTAAGTTACTTGTTCAAAGCAAACAATTCCATCTGAAAACAGACATATCTCATGGGCTACTTTTTGGCTGGAAGGCTACATGGTATTTTCTTGAAATAAAACATAAAAAACTTAAAAAATAAAACCTGTACCCCTACATTTGTACACTGGAGTCATTGCATAATAGCAGTAATACAGTCCAGGGTGTGTGTTGTGCTGGGATAATGTCACACCTTGCTGTTGGATGCACTCAGCCTTCGGCCTCATGCCCAACAACGCAAGGCATGACATTATCCCAACACAACACACACCCTGTCATGCATTATTGCTTAATTCAAGATTTGGAAGGGTGGTAGCCAGCCAACTCGCATTATGGATTAGAGCACAGAAAAGTACTGGAGAAGAATTGCTGGGAACTGTCCTGCAGGGTTCTGCAGATCACAGGTAAAGGAGTAGACTAACACTGGAAGTCAGGTGGATTTGCTCATGGTATTAGTGTGCCTCTTCTGCTAATAATATTGTTATCCATTGTAAGTGCAGCCCTTATGAGGGCATGAACAGCAGTTTTTCTGGTGGGTCATGATGCTTATTACTTGGCCCTCCAGGAAGACCTAGTTGTTGGTTAATGAGGCGGGAAAGAAACACAACAGGTGAACTGTACATACTACCTTCACTGTGCAGAAGGGTGCTGATCCACTCAATGTTTACTGTGGGAGCAGAAGTCAAACATTGAGAATGTGGACTGGAGAGTGATTTGAGAGGCATTTTTTAACAGTGCCAGTTGATGATGCATATTGGTATAGGTGTGCACAACTTTCTGAGGTACAAGATCACAATCTGAGGTGTGATAATTCTCTTCATCAGATTGTAAGCACATATGCAGCCCCGGGCATTACTAAGGACAGGGTATGGATGGTGGGGTGTTCAACAGAAGGCAGGCTAGGTGCAGGGAGTTCACATGGAAAAAGAAAGCCTTATTTGTGGATTAACAAGAGAGCATGAGCTTTGGAACTGAACAAGACCGCTACTTTGCTGTGTGACCCTGAGCAAGTCACTAAACTTCCTTGTGCTCCCAGGCCACACCTGCAAACAAGCTTTCAGGTTAGTGTGTCTCTCTCCTGGTAAACAAAATACAAAATTCAGTGCATCACATAACCACAAGATCATCAGGTATTTGAAGTGTTGTACTGTAATGCAATTTGTCAAAGAAAAAGTCAGCTAGATTGCAAAACATTTTCCGCAAATTAAAGTAAACAAAATGAACAAAATCATAGCCTAACGTGTACTGATCAAAATAATCCACATGATAATACATGGTGTTGATCATTCTGGTACAACAATTCAAAACAGAGGGAAAGAAGAACTAGTTAGCACTATAGAAATATATGGGGGTCTCTGTCTCCGATGATGTCATCGTGACTCATCACTTGACACACATGGAAGACATCTTAGGGAGAAACCAAGGCTGCTTTCTGAAAGTGAAAGACTGATGTTTACATTTTTCAAAGCTGTGAAACTGCATTTATGTTATTTACATAAATGCAGTTTTATTGTTTGGTGGAATTTTGGAGTTAAAACCAATTACCCCCCCATATCCTATTATTCTAGCTATATTCAGTCCTGGAATTTGGCCATGTTGTTGGTATAGGGACTTAACCACTTACTGAATTTTACATGCAAAAAATGCAGTGTTTGGTGGATTTTTGGAGTTAAAATTAATTAACCTCCCCTCCACATCCCTTAATTTATTTTGTTTCTCTAGAAAAAATCAGATAATTTTTGTTTAATACACCACTATTTGTGTTTTTGAGAATCCTCCCAACAATGTTTACTTGATATTTCTTGAGTGAGCCAAGTAATCCCCAAGTTCATGTTTTATGTTGAACAAATTGTACATAATTCCTCCGTACCTGTCTTGCTTTAAGCCTTCTTTCCTAACATTTATTATTTTCAATGTGCTAAAATAAGTGTATCTGAGGACTCTTCTAGGCTTGACATTTCCTCATTTGAAAGTAGAAGTATGTAATTAAGAACCTGATTCTTTTGCTCTAAACAACACATATAGAATAATGAAAGATTCTACGTAAAAAAACATTATAAAAGTAATATATATGGTATCATTTATTATTGTTTGTAGCACGAATCATACAAAGCTTGGTTAAAACAACAAAAAATTAACTGTTTTTTACAATTTGTTATCGTTTTTTGTAATTTTCCCTTTGGAAATTGAAATTTATTTGTCATTATGGGTGTTATATGTCTTTAAATGATTACTTTAAAAATGGGCGTTGTAGAGGTAACCTCAGACCCACCCCCTGAGGAAGGCCTTGTTTGTTGGCCGAAGCGCTGGGGAGAGGGTGCTAAGCTAGGCACCTTGACAGCAATAAATAACACTTACTTATTTTTTTTTGTGAGAGTGTAGTTTCTCATTGGTAAACTGTGCACAGAGTTTCTACATTTTGTATTGTGTTCGTTGGCTGGCTGTCTTTTCTCTGCACCTAAGGGGTCATCCTGAGTGCACTTGAAGCACCTGAACTGTATTTGGAATGACATATACAGTGCCTCCTGTGGTACAGTCAATGTGTTGATTTATATAATGTCTCTGCCCTGTGTGTGGATGAAAAAAATACATACTTCTTCGAGGTATGATTACACACTGAACATTTATCACATGGCACTATGCCTGGTGCCAGCTGTCCTAGTAATAGCTGGTTTTATATTTCTCTTGGTAATTTGAATTGGGACTGTACTAATTGGTCCTTCAAATTCTTTACTTTTTTGCTGCTACTATAGGCCTATTTTGTAGCTCAGGAATATGTTCATTGTCTGATTGTACCAGATGCCAATGTTTGTTGACAATTCTCTGTATTTCAGTCATTTTGTGGTTATATTTGGTTGCTAGAACAACCCTCTGCACTCCTTCATCCTGTTCTTTTGGCCCTAGTAGATCCTTCCTCTCTTTTTGTTATTATTTTATTTGCTGCTTGTTTTAAAACCCCTTGTTTGTATCCTCTCTTTTTGAACCTCCCTATCACTACTTCTGATTCCTTATCCAGATTCCTTTTGGTATTGCAATCTCTTTTTACTCTGGTCAGTTAGGAATAGGGGATACTATTTTTTAATTTTGTCTCAAGGAAACCAGTTCCATACAGGATAGTATTCCTATCAGTCTCTTTGGTATGGAGATGTTTTGTTTTTATTGTTCTCAAGTGTAATTAATAAATCTAAATAAGGTATCTGTTTGTTTTTGAAATTTATAATGAATTTTAAATTTGTGTCTTTTAGATTTAGTTCTTCATGGAACTTGATCAATTCTCCCTGTGTTCCTCCCCATATCATAAAGATATCATCTATAAAAAATAGCCAAGTATGTATTTTTGTATCGGTAATGGTGTGTATATATTGTTTCTCAAAGTTGTCCATGTATGCAGTTGTATAAGCTAGGGCCACAGTAGACCCCATGGGTGTCCCCCTGTTTTGCTGGAAAGAAATCCTATCTAACTCAAAATAATTCTTTTTCAGAATTATCTCAGCCATCTCTTGCAGTACTTGTGTTTTAGGTTTGCTGCCCCTTCCCCAGTGTCCAAAATGTTCCCTATACACTGAACTCCCTCCTGATTGGGTATTGAGGTGCACAGATCTGCTATATCTAGTGGAACTAGTGTGCTTCCCTCTTTTATACTTCTGTCCGAAATATTCTCTAGTTTTAAAACCAAATCCCTTGTGTCTTTCACATAAGATTTTGTTTTTTCTATTAATGGTTGGAGATGAAAGTTAATGTATCTGGAGAATGGTTCAAAAACCGAATCTTTTCCGGAGACTATCAGTTTCCCTGGTGGGTTCGTAAGGTGATTGTGTGTCTTTGGTATTGAATAAAAAGTGAGAATTCTTGGAAACTTTTTAGTTAATATTTCTGTCTCCCATGGTTCAATCCACCCCATAGCTGCGTATTCTTCTAGCATCATGTCCATTTCTTGTTTCATAGTTCCAGTGGGATCTCCTGGAAGGGTCACATAGTTTTCTCTATTGTCAAGCAAGTTCATACACATCTGTCTGTATTTTTCCCTGTCCTGTATAACAATCCCTCCCCCTTTATCTGCACTCTTTATTACCATTGTCTAATGCTGTTCTGTCATTTTTGGTGAGGTTATTGTATTTTGAATTTAAACTTTCTCTGTCTTGAAACAGTCCCATTATTTCCCATTATTTCCCTTACTGTTATTTTATAGAATGTTGCTATTCCGTGATATCTCCCAGTGTGGGGGGTGTATTTTAATTTTACCTGCATTTCTTGTTTTAATTTCTGCTTATATTGGTTGTCATTTCCCCTCCAATTTTTTTTTTTAATCTTAATGATCTATAGAATTTTTGGAGGTCTACAGTACCTCCAGGTCAAAAAGGTTGATGGATTGCGTTGGAGCAAATGACAGGCCCAGACTTAAAACCTTAATTTCTCCTGTTCTTAGTGTTCTTTTGCTTAACTTGAAAATGGGTATCAAGCTGTGGTTTGTTGGTTCTTGCCCCATCCCCCCTGCTGTTTGTCTTATTGGCCTTCTACCTGCTCCTGCTCCTCCCCTGCCTCCCCTGCCCCCTCCATATCCTTCCCCCTGTCTATATGTGCTTCTTTGGTTTCTTCACTCATATGTTGTTTCTCTAGTATTCATACCTGATGTTCCTGGTGTCTGGTCTTTGGATTGCTGTGCTTCATCTGTGCCTCATTGTGGGTCCTTTGTGTAGCTACTATTGCTATCTGTACTTTCATAAGAAGTGTAATGATTATATTGTATTTGTCTTTTTCTATTACATTTTGTATATGTATATACACTGTTGTCCCTGTCTTCATTTGTATCCTTAATAAACTTCTTTATTTTCTGTTGTTTAAGCCATTCTTCATATTCGTGGAGTATTTGTTTAAAATCTTTCAGGTTTTCTTGAACTTCTCCTCTTGCATTTTAAGTTTTAATGCATCCTCCGCTGTTTTGATATCCATTTCTAATGTTTGTCTTTCATCAATAATTGCCTCCATGAGGGCATACATGAATTCACAACTGGCCCTGATCCTGATGCCATCCCATGTTGTATCCAATCTTACTCATTTTATCCCTAAATTTGGTTCCACATTAATTCTTCTTTTTTTTTATATTTGTCTTACTTTTTGACCTCCACTGTCCATCAGGCCTCAGCCCTGGTCATGATGCCCCCGAGGCTTTCACTACCTTATAAGCCCCTCGCTCCCCTGGTTACTCCTGGCTTTACCCACCAGGAGGCGGGGCATGGTGCCGTAACTGGAACCGGTGCCATGGATCCGTATCTAGTTGGGGGAGCCCTCAACCAGGCGGTTGATTGAAGCTTGGGGGCAGCGTGTCATGGAGACTTCTGGTAAAGGGATTTTGTCCCTATTGGCTAGGGTGGAGACATGCAATGATGCCTGTCCACATTAATTCTTAATCCTCTGGGTATTCTATTGTATTGTAAATACTGAGTGAGTGTAAGGCCATGCCATTCCAAATGGCAGTTTTTGTATTCTAAATGTTCTGTTTCCTGGGCAAATTGTTTTGGGCCTTCTTCCATTTGAACAGAGAGGTCTCTGTCCCTCCACATGACCATAAATAGTCTCTTTTTTTCCTCATCTAAAAGAGTAGCAAAATGGAGGGTGCTTTTTATGCTACCCCCTATATCTGAAAATACATCAATGTTAGGATTTTGCATGTTAAATTCTTGTGACGATTATCTAATTAGAACAGGCAATCAATCAACTGTCTAGTAGCAGTATGTTAAATGCTGAATATGGCTAGGCCTACATGCAGTCTTGTTTCCTTTTATTGTTATTGTTTATGACACCAAGTTCCACTATCTGTCCATATAGCCTGAAAATGCACCAATAAACACAGCAAACAAAACAATAGGTTAGTGGAAAATGGATGTTGTCTTCTTTTCCTCAGCCTCCTTTATTAGACTCCAATGTTATATAAAATATAAAGGTGTAGGGGTCCCTTTAAAGTCACACGTTTCACATTAGTTTCTGTTTTCAAAACTTCTTTTATTATGTTATCCACTACATTTCATTCTAGATTGGAGCATGATCACAATGTTTTTTCTTTGTCTGTTAACAGATATAGTTACATATTAATTTTCTTTGTTTATATCGATATATTCTTTTATCTTTTGCTTAATAGTAAATTTGTTTTACAAATTCATTTAAGCATATACACATATGCTCATACAGTGTCTGCATAAACCTTTTCGTTTTTGTATCTCAACAGGTTTATTTGTGCTTCACTCTTTTACTCTCTTCTTACACATCCTGCAATTAAATGAATGTGCTCAGTCATTTCATTATAGCCACAGTGCTTATGCAACCAGAGATTCTTGTGTTCTGGAGCCTTTTTGGGATTGATCCCCCATTTAACTTAAAAACGGCATGGGCCAGATATTCAAAGGTTATCCCTTGCTGCAAACTTAGCCCGGCTTGAAATGCAAGCCATATTCAAAAGGAATAGCCCGGGGCAAAACCAGCTGAATATAGCAAGCAAAGGAAGCCGGGCAAACAGGGCCGGGAGTGCAGGGCAAAAACAGCCCGGAAATAACACAGCACTAAATGTGGCAAACAAGACAGCACTGAATATAGCACCCAAGGCAGGCAGTGCAAACACCAACAGGTACACAATGCAGACAGAGCCACCAATCCCAGCACCACAGGCAAAGGAGTACAGGCTGGAAAGGGACCCCAAGAGTAGACAGTGGTGCAGAACCCAGACACTGATACACACACAGCCAGGGGACAGGCCACAGTGTGCCAGTACCCATGAGCAGAACCAATGTACATAAAAAGCCTGTAGCAAATGGCAGGCACACAATAAAGATACAGGACACAGTGCAAATATGAAAAAGGCATATATAATACAGGTGTCGAAGGGAACCGATAAAGGTAAGCAACAGGTGAACAACACAATGTAACCAATCAGGAATGTAACATAAAATGACTTGAAATGCAAAAGGAAATCTACACAAAACACTATACACACATGAACAGGACCTACAACCATGACTACAACTACAACTACTACAATGGCTAACACTATAACTACCACTACAAGATATACAACATACAATGCTACCACTACAACTACACACTAAACGACAACGGTGACTAGACTACAACTAACAAGTGAACAACTGCAACAAAGCTAAACACAGGGATGCACGCAGGTCCAGTGGTGGAGGAAAGTGGCAAACCAAAGGCACAGGCAGGGAAGGGGATAGTAACACAAACAAGGAAGGATAAATGTGGCAACAGAAATCAAAGTTCAGGTGTGGTGGGGGGTGCAAGGTAGACAAAGGTGCACTGCTGGAGGTCATGGTTGGGAGCATGCAGGTTCTGGCAGATGGGCCTCGAGAACAGTGGCCACCCCTGGGTCTCTGCGATGATCACACTCTGCTGTTCTATGAGTGTGCATTGCTGGTGCACCATCCTCCGCAGGAGGTCCTCGGTGCCCAGGGACTCCTCTGGCTGCGTAGCCCACAATGAGGAATGGAGTGGACCTACAAGAGGAAGGGGGAGCATGTGAGCACGGTAAACCAGCCAGGAGGCAAACTGCAGCCACAGCTGGCCAGACAGGGATGGACAGCATGCCCCGACAGACATACCCATGTGGTGTCGAGGAACACATTGGTAGGCACAACCGACCCATGCCTCCAGGGAAGGCTCGGAAGACACAGGCAACAACCCGAATCCCTACACACATGGAGATGCAGGCCCCGACAACACCAAGGCATGGACATCACCACCCACCCCAGCACTGCAGACAGTGAGCGAGTGCAGACACACAGGCAGACCCCCGAATGGTGGTTGGTGTGGGCCACACAACAACATGCACATCGGTGACCTAACGTCAGGACATGCTGTCCACAGTCAGAACGCAATGTTCCACACAGCAGAGTGAAACAGCAAACAACAGGGGCACAGGGTCAGCGCACTGCAGGCATGGTGTGTGTCCAATGGCAACCCATGCCAGGTCAGAACCGATCTGCAGGAGCTGCAAGCCCACAGGGCACACACACCAGCAGGGGAGGACCAACAGATGCTGCCACACATGGCCCAAGTACAGCAATGCGTGTGGTGTCCTGCAGCCAGAACAGCCACAAGGCAGGCGACCATCCGAACATGGCCAGCGGTGAATGTGGACAGCACGGCAATGCCTGCCATGCTTGCTGTCACTGGCACATACCGCTCCCCTGTCACAGGGCATGGCATCCACATACCCAGATACTGCCAGCGCCAAGACACAGCACTGTGCAACACAGCAGAAAGCCACAGCAGCATGATACCCATGGTGGTCAAATCTCCAGCACAGTCCAAACAGTTCAGTGCAGATACAACACATTACAGAAGCACAGCACAAATGAAGACTGAGATGTACTCACGCAATAGGCCCCCTGCCTCGGGGCTACTCTCTCTCAGGCCCACTGCTGCATGGCCAGCACCTTGGGGCTGCCTCTGGATGGTGCCTTGGACTGCTCCATTCCCCTTCTCCCTGTGCTGGGCTGCACGGTCCGGTCTACAGTGGACAGGAGAAAAAGCAGTGTTACTGCACTGCAGAGCTAGAACTGCGATCACAACAGCAGGATACACACCCACCACAAAGACACCATACACACAGAGTAGCCCAGGGACAGTGATAGCATGCATGGGACACCCACACAGTGGACCCAAGAACTATTGACCATGTGCCAGGTGGAATGTTGCAACCAGGCGGGGCGCATAGGCACAGCAACTGGAGGCACACACGCCTGTGTATGCGGTCTGGTGTCCATGCATCAGCATACCTGCACAACACTGGTGAAGGCCTTGTGATGGGCCTGTAGCATGCCCCACCAGCCACATCACCTATGTATGACATGCTACCACCATGCCCATCACCCAGCACATGTGGTGGCCGTGCCCTCCTGGGCCACTGTGCCACACATCATGCTCCACAGCCTGCGCCACATGTGACCCCACCACCCTGCACACCTGCACCCCTGTGCACACAGCCATGTGCACACACAGACAGACACACACACACACACACAGGCACATGCAGGCACACAAACCCAGACCACATCACACACTGTGGATGTGTGCAACTTGCAGGGGCACTCACCTGGCACCGGCACAGTGCCCTCACGCACCATACATCTGTACACCTCCAGCTGGCCCCTCTGGCGGTGGCGCAGGTCCATGTACCTGTGTCAGCACTTCTCAGCATCCCTGTGGATGCCTGTCAGCTCTGTGAGCCTCCTGGTGATGGACGCCCACACCTGCCTCCGTGGCAGATCACCCTCTCTGACCTCTCCAAAAAGCCGCCTGTACCACTGTTGTACCAGCTTGACTAGATTTGCAGTCTCCATCTCCCCCCAGCACCTGTCCCTGTGCACCACGGCATGCTGTCTCCCATGTCCTGGCATTGCCCACACAGCACAGATACCCTTCCACCCTGTTGCAAGACCCAGCGTATGCCACACTCAGGACCCTCCAGCAACAACTGCTGTAGTGCCGTGCTATCACATGACGTAGTGCGGCGCTACCTGGAAGAGGGGGCACTGCGCATGTGTGACCCCTAGCATGACCCTGGAGGACAACACCACACATGTGCATTAAGCTGCGCTGTAGGCTAGCGTAGCGCTCATACCATACCCAATGCTAGCATGGCCGTGGGGTCTCACCGGCATGCATGGTGGTCACACACTGTCACAGAGCACCACGCTACCGGGATAGCATGGCGCTGGACTCCCAATAGCCTGGCACAGATGTTTGCATGGCACTAAGACGTTAGCCTAATCAGGCCCATATTCAACCGGCATATGTAAATAAGGGTACTTGTTCATGCATGGTGCAAACAGTGTGATTAATATATCATTATATGCTGATTTGCATGCATAACAGGATGGATTGCCCAGCCAACTATAAAAGAGCAAGCAGTGCATCACCGGTGTTGTGTTGTGTGAATGCAGCGTGGATCAGATACTGTGGAACAACACTGGACAGGAGGAAATATGCAGCAGTCAGCAGAGCAGCAAGAGGCAGGTCTGTACAACTGCTGGGGAACTTTTGGGATGGCAGTATTGCGGAACAGGGTCAGCCCATATGCACAGTGTACCTGCAGCCCACAGATGTACTAGCTGGGGACAGGCAGCCAACCGCAGGACCACAGACAAGCACTGTGCTGTGTAATGGTGCACAGCAACATATGGCTGCCAGTACAGCAGACCTGCCTGTGCAATGTGGACATGCTCCTGCATTGTACTGCACCGTGTGGCACCACCTGCACACGGTGGGCACCAGGCAGGGGCCAGTGTGCAATACCGTGGCATACGTGTGCACCCTGCAACACTGGCTCACTGCCATGGGGTCCATGGGCCCTCGGATGCTGCCCTGGATGTGTGGCTTGGAGGGTTGTTAATGCTCTGCTGGTGGAACCCAGGGTCCTGGCACTGTGCCATCACCAGTAACGCGTGGCCTGTGCCTGGTAGCCAGCCATTGTATGCGTGCCAGTCTCTGTGTCCACGCCCTCAGTGCAGTGAATATGTCAGGGCACAGTACAGTGACAGGTGGTGGATGTAGAGGTGTCCCTAGCTTCCAGTGCATGTGTCAGCCATGGGCAACAGCAGTGCACATGTGGGTCCAGTGCATGCTGTCCAGACACGGGGTGGCCGACATACACTGAGTCTGTGTGCACCATACATGCACATGCTGCCCAGTGCCACCTCCATGTGACCTGTTACACTCTAGAGGGTGTGCATGCACAGGCTGATGTGCATGTGCGATGCACCACAGTCCCACCACAGCTGGTGACACGTGTCCCTTTCCAACTGTCCCATAGGTAGTGCTGCAAGACCGGAGCACATATGTGTACACAGGTTCTCCCAGGAAGAGCTCAAGACCCTGGTGCATGCAGTGAAGGAGAGGGAGCAGGTGCTCAGCCAGCACAAGGCCACGGATGCGGTGGTGCACCAGGCATGGGAGGAGGTGATTGCTGGGGTCAATGCAGTCGACGGATGTGGCAGGATGACTGAGGCGGTGTGCAAGCAGTGGAGTGACTTGTTTTGCTGTGCAAAGGAGGAGGAGGCACAGGGGCTGTGTGATTGTCTGTGGACCACAGGCACAACAGCAGTGGGAGGATGAGCCGCTCATGGCCGTGGTGGCATCCACACATCCAGGTGGTAGGGCACACTGTGCGTGTACAGGTGACTGACCCTGTCCTGTTTTCCTCCACAGCGTTGTGTGCAGGGCCTGCAGCAACACAAGAACAGGCCAGGATGGCTGCCCTTGGTCCAGAGGTCATGGAGGATGAGGATGGCCAGCCATCAACGTCCGGTCTGGGGCCCGGTCGAGGACGGCCAGATCCACAGCATGTGTGGCAAACTATTGGACAGGGGCTGCATCTGCCAGGGGAGGGGGGACACACTGCAGGCAGGGAACTGGAATACACTGAGCACCTGGAGGATGCCCAGGTGGAGGAGCTGGGTGTTGGGCAGGTACTCCTGGTGACGGTCACCGTGACGTTGACACGGACGTGTCGGAGGGTACATACCGCCTGCCCATGGACGTGCCTGTTGAGGGGGGATACAGGGGTGGGGCTGGGTGCAGGCCGTGGAACAGGTGCCAGGGGGGTGTTCGGCATTGCTGGCATGGCTGTACCTGTGCAGCCGGTGGTAGACTGTGGGGGGGACATGTGTGCACCGCTGGACATACGGTGTCCCACACAGGTTGTGGTTCAGGACTCTCCAGGCCTGGAGCACAATGCCAGTGGTGTGCAGCAGCAGGACATGCTGGATGTGCAACAGCGTCCCATACCTTGTGAGCAGCAGACCCCAGTGCCAGCCACCATAGAGGGGGCTGCACCCCTGGAGCAGGATGCCCATGGTGCCTGCCCACTCCTGCAGGCTGCAGTAACATCCCAGCAGGAGGCACAAATGGACCTGCATGGCATGTGGAGGAAGCTGAGGCATGAACTGGCACTGATGCGGGAGACAGTGTCAGTGGGCTTTGCCCATGCAGAACAGCGGGCAGAGGACAGGATGGGCCGCATGGTGGCTGCGATTGACTGCGACTTTGCTGGCCTGACAGCTGTGGTGGTTGACCTCACCACTGTACTTCATGGGGTGCATGGGGTTCCCCAGCCTGTGCTTGTTGGTTAAGGTGCACATGGCACAGAGGCCCACAGGCAGGCAACCCATGGCCACAGGGCTGGCACTGGCTCCAGCTCAAATGCTTCACGCACCTCTTCAGGTACACCCCGCCGCCATGGCCGTCCTCCCACCCTGTCTGGCTCCGCTGGTCAACGGGGGCCCAGGAGGGCTGCCCTGCCTGCCTCACCTTGTTCCTCAGCCATGTCCTCGGCTCAGAGCACCCCTGGGTCTGTGACCCGCACCCGTGGTGCATGACGAGTGCATGCTGGTAGCCACCGGTGATTGCCACGGGCGACCTGCACCGGCATCCCGTGAAATGAGCGACTAAAAAATCACGACTGCATTAACAGCGCTGCCAAAAATGCGAATTACAAATTGAGCTACAGACTTAATAGCTAACGATCTAAAATAGCGACACTACTTGCCCGACTCAAAACAATTATAGCACATACCCATTAATAGCGACTTGATTGCCACTGCATACAGTCCACATATTGTGTTTGTACTCACATTGTTAAAAAGCATCTTTAGTTGTGAGTGGGTGGCTATTGGATTGATAAATCAATAAATTGTATATCATGTTGGGCACTGTGTTAGGATCTTGAATTGCATCAGTTAGCAGGTTCTGTAGCTCTGTTGAGGAGAAAGACTATTACATGCAAGGCTTGCTTTTACATTTTATTTATTATTTTTTTTTCTCTTTGTTACGATGATGAAGGCTTCACTATTTATAAAAAAAAACACACACAGGTTTTGTGTTTCGGGGGTCAGTGTGATTACAGTTTAAAAAAAAAAGTGAAGGTTTTGTGTTTTGGGGGAAATGTAAACCAGTGATGACTGGTACAAAAAAAACAGAAGATAGGAGTATATACATTTATTACTTTTTTAGCTGTTGCACAGTTACTGATAGCATATACTGGTGATGCTCCCACTATGTTTGGTATGTATGGGAGCAAAAGAAAACAGACTGTCACTAGTCGGCATTTGGCATTATTAGAAATGCCATGTGCTTTATTTGGAGTCGTCTAATGAGGTAAGCGCCTTTATTTACTGACACGCTTCTGCGACTTGCTGTTTTGCCGTCGCTATATTGGTTTTCATGATTATGCGTTCACTATTTTAACATGGAACCACCTGCACCTCTGCACTGTCATCACCCCGTATCCACATTGGCACACCCATGACCCTTTGCACACATGCACACACACTGACAGACACACACCACCACATTCCATCCCATGCACACTCACACTGTCACTGCCATGGTGGCCCTCATCACACTCCCACCTTACATCATGCATCACCAGTTACACTATACGATGGCTGTGTGTCCACCTCCCGTGTGTCCTGCACACCCTCCACATTGCACCACACACACACATGCATTCTGTGCCACATTGTTGTTTTCCTGTTGTGATTGTTGTTGTCACTGTTCTGGTTGTTGGTGCACATTAAACAATTCAGCATTGTACTGTTTCATGTTGCTGTGCAATCTGTACTTACCCTCTGGCCAGTGACAGTGTCCTGATGATGTTGGCCCTGTGCTCTGTGGCCCTGCGGGCTATGCTAGGATCCCTCCTCTCGAGTTGCTCCACTGTCCACCTGACCACTGGCTCTGGGTCATTGTCGGTCTGTCCCTCAGGTTCAGGTGCCTGTAGCCCATGGTTCATTGCCATGTTGTGCAGCATACAACTGGCTAGGAAGATACGTCATACCTTCTGAGACGTATACTGTAGGGCACCGCCTGACGTATCCATGCTTCTGAAGCGCATCTTCAGTATGCCAAACACCCTCTCTATGATGTTTCTCATGCTGGCATGTGCCTCGTTGTGCATCTCCTCAGCCACTGTGGCTGGCCGGGGTCAGCAGCCAGGGTTGCAGGGGATAGGCAGTGTCCTCTGTCAAGAGATGTGTACCTGTTAGTGCTATACCACTATCTGTCCATTACTGCCCTGCACCTCTGTGTTGCCCTCCCACACCCCTTCCCTAGCTTCCCCTGCCTGTCCCCATCCATGCTGTAGTGAGTGTGCCTTGTAAGCTGCTACTCACCGACTAGATGCCCACTGGGTATCCTGCCCTCCTCAAATGCCTGGCACAGCTGGGACTGGTGCCAGATGAAGGCGTTGTGGGCACTGCCAGGGTACTGCATATAGACATTGCTGATGCGCCCAGCTGCATCGCACACCACCTGGCAGTTGATGGAGTGGTACCCCTCCTGTTTATGTACACATCACTGCCATCGCCAGGTGGTGCACGGATGGGAACATGGGTGCAGTCAATGGCACCCAGTACAGCTGGTAGGTGCGCAACTCAATGGAATTGCTGCATTGTTTCTCTGCACTCTGCTGCTGTGCCAGGGCATACTATGAACTCCCCAGCATGTGGCAGGAAAGCCTCTAGTAACTGGGTCAGGAGGCATGAGGTGGCAGACTGCGATACCCCAGTGGTGTCCCCCGTTGGTCGTTTGAATGTCCCTGTGGCAAGGAAGCACATTGCTGCTGTCACCTTCTCCTCTACTGTCGTGGCATGGCTGCGTCTGATGTTTGGGTGTAGCTGCTCATGCAGGAGATCACATAGCTGCCTCAACATTCCCATGTTCATCCTGTATTGGCCAGTGATGTGGTCATCTAGCAGGGTCTCGAAGGAGACCCTGGGCCGGTACCACCTGTTTGCAGCATACCGTCTCCTCAGCCTGTGTTGTGGCACATGTTGGGCCCGCTTCCTCTCCTCCTCTTCCACTACAGCTGCCATCAATGGCAGCATCGCTGCAACTGGTACTACACTCATTCCCACTTCCTGTTGTGGTCTCTCCTCCTAGGTGCTTTGCCCTGGATTAAGACCAGCCTTTTATAGGTGGTAGCTAGCGCCACGCTAGGTGTTGCGCTATGTGTCCTAGCACAGTGCTAGGGCTTTGAATATCCCTTAGTTCGTGTATGCAGGCCACCCCCCTTGCCCCTTGCATACATTATTGGTTTGCCCCACGCTACTGCTGTTAGCGTGCACTAACTGGTCCTTTTAATATGGCTGCTTCATGCTACTCCAGCGCTATTCCCGCACAATTGGTTTGCGCGCTGCGCTATGCTTTGAATATCTGGCCCCATACCTTGTTAAAATGGTTGAGCTGCTTTTTGTAGGGCTTCTAAGTATAATGTCTCTTGTCCTGTGGAGACATAAGTTCAGTGTTTCTTTCGATTACATTTGGCATTGAAATGCTTGCCCAGTTAAATAGCTGTCAAGTTTGCTTTAAAAGTATTGAAGTTTTCATGCACTTACCTCCACAAATGCTCTTGCATCTTTAGAATTTGTCTAGTTACTGAGTGGCAGCCAACATGCTGAATGCTTGTTTGTTGCTCAGTGCTGTTTGAATTTGTCCTCTCACCTGTTTTGTGAAATCCCGTGGCACTTTGTGGTGTGTCGTGGGGCCGAGTGTGTCCATGCATGTGCTAAGCAATCATAGACTTCCACGCTCCAAGCGCGGTCAGGGTTCACAAAACAGGCTGTTGGTCTTTAAAGTTGCTCAACCTCTGTGAGGAATAATAGTGAGGTACCGTTGTTGATCATGCCTATCTTTAGCCCTGGTGAGGGTTTGCAGGGTGATTTGCACAGATTTCGGATATACAAGTTTCCAGTATTCTCTGACTTTTTCCTATCTACCTTGATACCTTTTAATTACTTCTGGCATTGTTTGCATTTTTTGCTTTCTTAAATCTATGCACCTGGTTCTTTAAAATGGAGATCAGATACATCTGACCTTCCCATGCTCATTTTTGTTATGTCCATTAAATGCTGAGAAAGGCAATAAATTATTTTATTATATTTTTTTTAAATGTGGATGTTACATAAAAGGGGATTGGACTTTATTTATAACTTACGTTTTACACATACTGTTGCTAGTAGGTACTTATTACTTAGTTCATAGCATATATACATTTTTCTTAAATGAGAGGTCAAATGAATTTGACCTCCCTATTCTGAAGGTGTTACTTATTCAATTAACAGTCTTGGTGTTGTGCATGGGAGGTCAAATGAATGTGAACCTTCTGTTTTACATATATCAAGGATTTGTTATAGTCCCACCAGATTGTGGATACATTTTTACATCATTTGATATAGAGATTTTTTATACACAGTAATTACATCAATTCACATATTCCAACTGTATCCATTTACAACATTCATGTGTACATTTATCCTTTTTATTGTTTATTAAAACATTCAGACTTTTTAATCATTTGTGTCTTGTGTGAGGACCCCTATCTCTTCCTAATGTACCTGTCTTTATTTCTAATGTTCCTGTACTATATTTTTCTTACTGTTTACTGTATCCACCCTGTAATGTGTCTCATCCACATTTTATGGCCAGTCTTTCTATATTTGAAAGTGTAAGTGGTTATTTATATCACATGCACAGATTCTATCATGGTTACCCTGTCACTGTCTCTAGGAAGTTTTTAAGTGCAGGCATTCTAGTTCATTTCGATATTCATTCTTACATGATAATCAAGGGTTTCCATATAGAAAATCCAGTGCATTTCTACCCTTAGCAGTACATCACTATAGTTACCCGCTCTTTCTGGTTTATTCACTTTTTCAAGCCCCCCAAAAACGTAATGATGCCCCATTATGGCTTGCTTCAGCAAAATGTGTGGCTACTGGAGAAGTCTCATCCCTTCTCCTTATGTCACCTTTGTGTTCTTGAATTCTTGTTTTGAGCATCCACAGATAGTGGAAGTTGGTTTCATAAACAGTAACAATAAAAGGAAATAAGATTGTATGGAGGCCTAGCCACATTCAGCATTTAACATACTGCTACTAGACAGTTGATTGCCTGTACTAATTAGATAATAGTCATAAGAATTTAACATGCAAAATCCTAACATTGATGTATTTTCAGATATAGGGGGTAGTGTAAAAAACACCCTTCATTTTGCTACTTTTTCAGATGAGGGAAAAAAGAGACTATTTATGGCCATGTGGGTGGACAGAGACCTCTCTGTTCAAATGGGAGAAGGCCCAAAACAATTAGCCCAGAAAACAGAAAATTTAAAATACAGAAACTGCATTTGGAATGGCATGGTCTTACACTCACTCAGTATTTACAATACAATAGAATACCCAGAGGATTACGAATTAATGTGGAACCAAATTAGGGATACAATGAGTAAGATTGGATACAACATGGGATGGCATCAGGAACAGGGCTAGTTTTGACTTCATGTATGCCCTCATGGAGGCAATTATCGATGAAAGGCAAACATTAGAAATGGATATAAAAACAGCAGAGGATACATTAAAACTTAAAATGCAAGAGGATGAGTTCAAGAAAAAACCTGGAAGATTTTAAACAAAAACTCCATGAATATGAAGAATGACTTAAACAACAGAAAATAAAGAAGTTTATAAAGGATACAAACAATGACAGGGACAACAGCGTATATACATAAAAAAACAATTTAATAGAAAAAGACAAACACAATATAAGCAATACACTTCATATGAAAGTACAGATAGCAATAGTAGCTACATAAAGGACCCACAATGAAGCACAGATGAAGCACAGCAATCAGATTACCAGACACCAGGAACATCAGGTATGAATACTAGAGAAACAAGATATGACTTAAGAAACCAAAGAAGCTCATACAGATAGGGGGAAGGATATGGAGGGGGGAGGGGCAGGTAGAAGGCCAATAAGACAAACAACAGGGGGATGGGGCGGGACCCAACAAACCACGACTAGATACCCATTCTTAATTTAAGCAAAAAAAACACTATGTACAGAAGAAATAAAGGTTTTAAGTCTAGGCCTGTCATTTGCTCTAACATAATCCATCAACCTATTTGACCTGGAGGTACTGTAGATCTCCAGAAATTCTATAGGTCCTTAAGGTTAAAAGAACAGTTTGGAGGGGAAACGGCAACCAATTTAAGCAGCAATTAAAACAAGAAATGCAGGTAAAATCAAAATACAACCCCACTACTGGGAGAAATCACGGAATAGAAACATTCTATAAAATAACAGAAAGGGAAATAATAGGATTGTTTCAAAACAGAGAAAGTTTAAATTAAATTCAAAATACAATAATCTCACTGAGAATGGCAGAACAGCATTAGACAATTTAAAGAAGGACAAGACAATAGTAATAAAGAGTGCAGATGAGGGTGAGGGATTGTTATGCAGGATAGGGAAAAATACAGACAGATATGTGTGAACTTGCTTGACAATAGAGAAAACTATGTGACCCTTCCAGGAGATCCTACTGGAACTATAAAAAAGAAATGGACATGATACTAGAAGAATACACAGCTATAGGGTGGCTTGAACCATGGGAGACAGAAATATTAACTAAAGATTTTCCAAGTATCCCCACCTTTTATTCAACATCAAAGATACACAAACACCTCATGAACCCACTGGGGAGACTGATAGTCTCTGGAATAGATTCAGTTTTTGAACCATTCTTTAGGTACATTAACTTCCATCTCCAACCATTAATAGAGAAAACAAAATCTTATGTGAAAGACACAAGGGATATGATTTTAAAACTAAAGAATATTTCAGACAGAGATATAAAAGAGGGAAGCAAACTAGTTACACTAGATGTAGTGGATCTATGCACCTCAATACCCCATCAGGAGGTAGTTCAGTGTATAGGGAACATTTTGGACACTGGGGAAGGGGCAGAAAATCTAAAAGACAAGTACTGCAAGAGATGGCTGAGATAATTCTGAAAAAGAATTATTTTGAGTTAGATAGGATTTCTTTCCAGCAAAACAGGGGACAGCCATGGGGTTTACTATGGCCCCAGCTTATGCAAATGCATACATGGACAACTTTGAGAAACAATATATACACACCATTACCGATACAAAAATACATACTTGGCTATGTTTTATAGATTATATCTTTATGATATGGGAAGGAACACAGGGAGAACTGATCAAGTTCCATGAAAAACGAAATCTAAAAGACATAAATTTAAAATTCATTATGAATTTCAACAACAAACAGATACCTTATTTAGATTTATTAATTACACTTGAGAACAATAAAATCAAAATGTCTATGTACCGAAAAGAGACTGATAGGAATACCATCCTGCATGGAACTAGTTTCCATGAGACAAAATTAAAAAATAGTATCCCCTATTCCTAACTGACCAGAGTAAAAAGAAATTGCAATACCAAAAGGGATTTGGATAAGGAAACAGAAGTTATTCTGGGGAGGTTCAAAAAGAGAGGATATAAACAAGGTGTTTTAAAAGAAGCAGCAAATAAAATACTACAAAAAGAAAGAAAGGATCTACTAGGACCAAAAGGACAGAATGAAGGAGTGCAGAAGGTTGTTCTAGCAACCAAATATAACCACAAAATGCTTGAAATATGGAGAATTGTCCATAAATATTGGCATCTGGTACAATCAGACAATGAACATATTCCTGAGCTACAAAATAGGCCTATAGTAGCAGCAAAAAAAGTAAAGAATTTGAAGGACCAATTAGCACAGTCCCAATTCAAATTACCAAGAGAAAAGGAAAACCAGCTATTACTAGGACTGCTGGCACCAGGCATAGTGCCATGTGATAAATGTTCAGTGAGTAATCATACCTCGAAGAAGCATGTATTTGTTCATCCACACACAGGACAGAGACATTATATAAATCAACACATTGACTGTACCACAGAAGGCACTGTATATGTCATACGGTGCCCATGTGACATGTAATATGTAGGATGAATGAGCAGGATGCTCAAGATGAGAATTCAAGAACACAAAGGTGACATAAGGAGAAGGGATGAGACTTCTCCAGTAGTCATACATTTTGCTGAAGCAAGCCATAATGGGGCATCATTACGTTTTTGGGGGCTTGAAAAAGTGAATATACCAGAAAGAGGGGGTAACTATAGAGATTTATTGCTGATCGCAGAAATGCACTTGATTTTCTGTATGAAAACCCTTGATCATCACGTAGGAATGAATATCAAAATGAACTGGAATGCCTGCACTTAAAAACATCCTAGAGACTGTGACAGGGTAACCATGATAGAATCTTTGCATGTGACATAAATAACCACTTACACTTTCAAATACAGAAAGACTGGCCATAAAATGTGGATGAGACACATTACAGGGTGGATACAGTAAACAGTAAGAAAAATGTAGAACAGGAACATTAGAAATAAAGACGGGTACATTAGGAAAAGCTAGGGGTCCTCACATAAGACACAAATGGTTGAAAGGTCTGAATGTTGTAATAAATCTTAAAAAGGATAAATGTACACATGAATGTTGTAAATGGATAAAGTTGGAATATGTGAATTGATGTAATTACTATGTATAAAAAATCCCTATATCAAATGATGTAAAAATGTATCCACAATCTAGTGGGACTATAACAAATCCTTGATATATGTAAAAAAGAAGGTTCACATTCATTTGACCTCCCATGCACAACACCAAGACTGTTAATTGAATAAGCAACACCTTCAGAACAGGGAGGTCAATTTCATTTGACCTCCCATTTTTAAAACAATTTACATATGCTATGAACTAAGTAATAAGTACCTACTATCAACAGTATGTATAAAACATAAGTTATAAATAAAGTCCAATCCCCCTTTTGTAACATTCACATTTTAAAAATAATATATCGTAAATGACTTCCTTGCCTTTTTCAACATTTAATTGACATAACAAAAATCAGCATGGGAAGGTCAAATGTATCTGACCTCCATTTTAAAGAACCAGGTGCATAGATTTCAGAAAGCAAAAAATGCAAACAATGCCAGACGTAATTAAAATGTCTCAAGGTAGATAGGAACAAGTCAGAGAATACTGGAAACTTGTATATCCGAAACCTGTGCAAATCACCCTGCAAACCCTCACCAGGGTGAAAGATAGACATGATCCATAACAGTACCTTGCTATTATTCCTCACATGTAAACAAAAAGAATACAGATAAAGAATGAGCCGCAGAGGTTGAGCAACTTTAAAGACCAACAGCCTGTTTTGTGAACCCTGACCACGCTTGGAGCTCGGAATTGTATGGTTGCTTAGCAACCGAGTTTGTGCATGCACGAACATACTCGGACCCAAGTCACACCACAAAGGGCAGTAGGATTTCACAAAACAGGCTAGAGGACAAATTTAAACAGCACTGAGCAACAAATAAGCATTTGGCATTTTGGCTGCCACGCAGTAACTAAACACATTCTAAAGATACAAGAGCGTTTGTGGAGGTAAGCGCATGAAAACTTCAATACTTTTAAAGCAAACTTGATAGCAATTAAACTGGGCAAGCATTTCAATGCCAAATTTAGTCGAAAGAAACACTAAACTTATGTCTCCACAGGAGAAGAGACAATATACCTAGAAGCCCCACAAAAAGCAGTTCAACCTTTTTAACAAGGTATGCTGTCTTTAAGTTAAATAGGGGGTCAAGCCCAAAATGGTTGCAGAAAACAAGAATCTTTGGTTGCATAAGCACTGTGGCTATAATAAAATGACTGAGCACATTCATTTAATTGCAGGATGTGTAAGAAGAGAGTAAAAGAGTGAAGTACAAATAAACCTGTTGAGATATGCAAAAACAAAAAGGTTTATGGTAGATACTGTATGAGCAGTATGTGTATATGCTTAAATGAATTTGAGAAACATATATTTACTGTTAAGTAAAAGATAAAAGAATACATTGATATAAATAAAGAAAATTAATGTGCAACTATATCTTTAACAGACAAAGAAAAAACCCCATGATCAAGCTCTAATCTAGAGTGAAACGTAAGGGATAATATAATAAAAGAAGTCTTGAAAACAGAAACTGATGTGAAGCATGTGACTTTAAAGGGCCACCTACACCTTTATATTTTGTATAGCATTGGAGCCTAAAAAAGGGGTCTGAGGAAAAGAAGACAACATCCATTTCCCACTAACCTATTGTTTTGTTTGCTATATAATTTTTCCCTATATTTAAAAGTTGCCACAGTAAGGAGACTAACTTCCATACTACAGAGGGGCAGGAAAGGATTAAGTTTTCTTTAGGAGACTTGCTAGTTTATGAGAAAAAAGGCTATAATTTGAAACATCATGGTTAGTTTCAAACTGCCTACAGGCTTGGCAGAAGAACTAGGAAAACCTTTAACAGTGATAAAATAATAAAGACTGGCACAAGACAGTTCACATTTTCTGTAGATCTCCCCTCAATTTTCTGATGTAGTCTGTTCAGGTTGTCACTGCTGATGATTTTAATGACAGGCTGCTGGTGCTTACAGCCCATCAGCTCTTGTTTTAATAGCTTCATTCACATCAAAGGACTGAAGCCCTCTAAATTATTGGCTTGGTTCTTTTGAAGTGCATTCAGCTGAAGAAGAGTGGTGTCACAGATAAAGTGCATGATTATTGGTCTAGACTGCATCATCCCTATAGTTTTTAACTGCAATAGGCTCCCAGAAACGCACCTCTGAAATCCCCTTCCACTTTTAACAAAAGGTTTGTTGCACATGTGTATCAAACCTAAAAAATGGTTTTAGCTTTTGGCTGAAGTTTGCAGGGTAGGAAGGGCTTGCCCCACAGATGTGCCTTTTGCTGGTTTGGTGATAAAATTTGCATCAATTCCATAGTTATAACATTATGAAGTTTAGAAAGTTCCCGTAGGATAACATTGTGGCGATCACAGTACCTTTTGGCGGCTATATCTTGAAAACAGTTTGAGATACAGATTTTTTGCTAAACACAGCTTAGTATACAGTACGTGCAGGTGTACTAAGCATGCTTGCAGGTTGCCAGGCCATGAGTACAATGGTGCTGGAATTGTTTTCAGTGTTCACACAGTTACTGAGATATTGTGCCATTTGTAGCACAAGGGTTACTTGGAATATCTGTAGCCCTGTGCTGTGTCTCTACAGTTATGAATAGATGGGAGTGCAGGTCCTAGAGAGCCCTGTGCACCCACATATGGATACCATTATGCAGTTCTGGGACCACAGGGCCCTCCATCATGCAGAATTGGAAGCACAGGGTCTGTAGGGTCCTGTGCTCCCACAGGGACATGAGGGTTACTTACAATGTCTCCACACTTATGCAATATGTGTGCACGGGAGCAAAACACATTATGGGCTAATGGGAGTACAAGACCCAGAGGGCCTGTGCTTCCACAGCCATATAAGGGCAAGATTACACTTTCTCAGAAAGTAAGGAAATTCATTGCAAAAAAACTTCATTAATGCATTAGTTAGGGTTAAAGCAACAAAAGTAGGGAAATGAAGTGTTAGGGTTTCCAACCCTAACACCTCACTGTCCCCACACCCAACCCTACCACCCCCCTTGCACCCCCACCATCCACAGACCAGCAGGTGTTGGGGTGTGCCTTGGGGTCATGGCCTAACCCTCACCACATTCTCCTATGCTGTACCATCTCAGTTCCCTTACACATGGAATGGGGTGCGAGTTAGGGATGACCCCAAGGCACCCTTGACACCTATTGGTCTGTGGAGGTGGGGTGCAGTGAGGTGGTAGGGTGAGGTGAGGGGTGAGTGTTATGGTTGAAACTCATTACCTCTTTCTTGCTAACCTAACTAATACATTAAATTTTTGCAATTAATATATATATATATATATATATATATATATATATATATATATATATTTAGAGGCAAAAACTCTGTTTAAGGCATCAGTTAGGGTTGTTCCACAGTGACAAAAGCGAGGAAATTCAGTGTTAGGGTTGAAAGCCCCCCTTGGACGCAGCCCACCCCCCAACCGGCATTGGGGTGCGCGTTGGGGTCATCGGCACTAACTCTCACCCCATCACATGTGTGAAGACACAGAAGCATAGGAGAATGGGGTGAGAGTTAGGACATGGTAACACAAACATAAATGGTAAAGGAAACGTTAATAGAAACGTAAGCGCAAAGTGACACCGAAGTGAACAGTGACGCAAATGGACATTGAAGTGCATATGAAAACGCAACTGGTAACGCGAACAGTGATGGCAGTGGTATTTTAAATGGAAATGTTAAGTGTCACAGCAAAAAGAATGCAAAAGGGAACAGAAACGGAAATGCGAACGCAAGCGCACACGTAAACGCAAACCGTAACGCGCACAGGCACGGTACTGCAATTGTAGATGCAAATGGTAAAGTTAACATGAAGAATAACGCCAAGGGAAAGAAAAACAGAAACGGGAACAGACGCGTGTACGGAAACGCAAACTGAAATGCGCATGGACACAGTACCGCAATTGTAAATGCAAATGGTAACTGTAACAGCAACAATAACAGCAAAGGAAACAGAAGTGCAAAAGGAAATGTGAGCGCATATGGAAACGCAAACCATGGAGCGCATGGGCACAGTAACGCAATTGCAAATGCAAATGGTAACAGTAACAGCAAGGAAGACGCAAAATGAAGAGAAACGGAAACGCAAACGAAAGGGCTGCCTGAAACGCAAATGGCAATGTGCACGGTGATGCAAACAAAAAGCAAACAGAAACAGTAGTGGAAACTCAAATGGTAACAGTAACGAAAACACAAGCATGAATGACAACGCAAAGGTTAACGCACATGGTGGCATACACGGGAACAGTAACACAAACAGGAACATAAACGCAAGTGGAAACAGTAACTGTAACAGTAACAGAAGCGCATACCCTATCTTTGCCAAACAGGTGCACACAGAAACACAGTGGGAGGGATATTCAGAGTGGTTGCGCCAGCACAAGTGCGGAAATGCGCCATTGTGCGATATTCAGCGGGAACCGGCTGCGCGGCGCAACAAGCAATGCACCAGAACGCAACAGTAATGAATGCATGTGCAACTGCAGGGGGCGTAACCATGAATAACATGCGCAGTGTGATATTCAACAGCATGTGACATGTGCAATAGCGGAGCAAGTGGAAGTTGCACGACAACGGAAATGAGCCAAAATAAAAGGGAGCAAGACAGGGGAGAAAGAATGCGTCACAGGGAAGCCATAGGTGGGAGCATGGAGACAGAGTGCCAGGGAGGCAAGACAGGAAGCAGGGTGCAGGAGTGGCCAGGTGTAGGACAGGGCACACTAGAAGTGTGCCTGAGTGAGGGTAGGAGTGGGTGTGCCCGTGCCACTGTGTGCAAAAGGGTCTGAGAGTGCCACAGTGGACGGAGGGCAGTGGCAAGAGGCAGGACAGCCACAGGCGAACAGCCAGAGGTGAACCCGATGCAGGGGAAGCACCAGCAACAGACAGCAGGGGGAACAGGAGAACAGCCACCCGGGGGGGACACCAGCCAGGGACATGGCCAGTGCCACCTTCCAGATGGAGGCGGTAATGAGGGGTGTGAGAAGGCAGGCAGCAGGGAGGCGCGGCCGTGGAAGGGCCCATCAGCGGTATGCCCAGAACAGACAGTACCGAGCCCGCACCAGCTTCGAACAGTACTCTGACACAGAGATTGTGGGCTGGTACTGCCTGAACCGGGTGATCCTGAGGCAGCTCTGGGAGCTGTGCAGTGAAGAGATGCAGGCACCCACACGACGGAGCCATGCGTTGTCAGTGGAGACAAAGGTCACAGCCGTCATGTGCCTGCTCGCCACGGGCACCTTCCAGAGACCAACAGGGGACATGACAGGCATAACCCAGTCGGCTGTGTCATGCCTACTCACACAATTCCTCAGTGCACTGTTGCCACATGCTGCGGAGTACATCTGTTTCCCCAGCACACAGGCAGAGTGCACAGCACACATACAAGAGTTCCACAGGGTAGCACGGTTGCCTGGCGTGCTTGGGGCCATTGACTACACCCATGTAGGCATCCACATGCCACCTGGCCTGGAGGGTGCAGCATACATCAACCACAAGGGCTACCCGAGCATAAACTGCCAGGTTGTGTGCGATGCCAGGGGGTGCATAATTAATGTCTGTGCCACGCACCCTGGGGGAGCACACAATGCCTTCATCTGGCACCAGTCTGCACTGTGCCACAGGTTTGAGAGTGTGGACATCTCCACCCGCTATCTAGTAGGTGAGTATGCATATCATGCAGGACGACGTGAGCAGACGTGGGGGGGTGCATTGTCAGAGGTGCCATGGGTACCGGCCATGATGGCCCATTGCATAGTGACGCATACCACCATGGTAATGTCTCCCCTTTACACACAGGTGACAGTGGTTATCTGCTATGGCCCTGGCTGCTCACACCATACTGGTGTCCCATGACCCCATCGCAGCTACGGTACAATGAGGCACATGCCACAACACAGAATGTCACCGAGCGGGTGTTCGGGCTGCTGAAGGCACGGTTACAGTGCCTGCACACATCAGGCGGTGCCCTACAGTACAGCCCCTCAAAGGCCTGCGGGCTATTCCTGGCCTGCTGTATCCTGCAAAACATGGTCATCGACTGTGGGATAGCCGTAGAGGTCGAAGAGGGGGACAGCGGTGGGGATGTTGAGGATGCCAGTCCAGCTGGTGTAGGGTAGCCACCCCTTGGGCGAAGAGACTCCCGGCTGGTCCAGATGGCACAGTAGCACCGGGACACCATCGCAGAGGAGCACTTCAGACAACACAGGTAGGTCACGGGGCCATGTGCAACCACCAAGGGCAAGGGCACAGCCCACAGACAGGCAGGGCTGGACACCAGGGGTGAATGGTGGTAAGAGAATGGGACTGAGTGGAGGACCGCACACGGCAGTAGGGATGGGCAGGGCTGAACATGGCATGTGCACACACACGCACACACACTACAACACATGCCCAAAGGGCAAACGGCACACCCACCCCAACAAGCACCCCCCCCTCACAGGACCACACACGACCATGCCCAGTGGCTGGCACTGTGCGTGCCTCAGATGCTGGGCACCATTGCACAGTGGCAGACAGCACTATGCAGGCATCATCATGCAGACACCACAGTGGCCAGCAGCTGGGAGGTTGTGCACAGGGACTGTGTGTGTGCAGGGCTGGGAACCCTACCCATGTGTCACACAATTCACACCACAGTGCACACAGGGCAGTGGCAGACAGTGGCCATGGTGGGTGACAGGTCAGTCATGCGGCACAGTACCACGGCCACCACGGATGCGTGGGCGGCCCTGCTGAGACCTGCCAGCTATGTCAGGCTGACCAGTGGCCTCATGGGGTGGCACCAAAAGTCCCCCAGGGGTGACGCTGCGTGAACGCGACTGTGTCCACACAGGGGTCTGCAGCCTACCAAACATGCCTGCACCAGGCGTGCTCGGTATGCCCACAGTCAAACCCGGTGTCGACATAGCAGGTGTCGCACGACGTTGGAAATGGGGGGTGGACATAATGCTGTGCGGTGTCTGCGGCAGCTGGGCACCAAACTGGGTGGCAGGTGTAGCCATTACAGTCGCCATCATGTGATGACATAGCTGAAGTGAAAATAAATCCATTTACACCTATAGTAGCTGTGTCATCACCTGATATTCTCATTGCAGCATCAGTTAAGCATTACAAGCTGGAACTTGGTTTAAAACTGAAAATGAAATCATCAATCTACCTAATTACACACCACTTGCATAGTGCGAAACTTTTACTTGCAGTTTCTAAAAAGCCAGAACCTGAAAGCAGTACACTTGGAGCAGTATTTAACATTGAAAACAAATTACAAAAACTTCACTAAAAACAGTATTTCTGTACAATGAGCTTTTCAAAATTAATTCCTAAACCTTCAGAAGCACCACGGATGAATAAACTAAAATTGCGTCGTCCTCAGAAACCAATAAACGTTGAAGAAGAGATTTTCTTGAGCTGTTCTTACATCACCAATCCCTATCACACAGTTGAGCAGACTAACACACAGCAGCCAAATCACTGAGTAATAACACCAACTTAAAAAGTAACAACAAGAAAATGGACCTCAGACACAATATTTAAATACCAAAACCATACAAAACACTTGTTGCCTATTGTATAAATTGCACGCATGATGGGCAGGAGTGGAATATGGAAAATATTCTCACTCCTGCATCATGAGGCATGGCTATCCCACTCGTGCCTTCAGCACTCGTGGGATATCCATGCCTCACTCTGCAGGAGTGAGAATATTTTCCATATTACACTCCTGCCCATCATGTATCCTCTATATATATATATATTAGAGGCAAAAACTCCATTTAATGTATTAGTTAGGGTTGTTCCACAGCAGCAAAAGTGAGAAATTCGGTGTTGGGGTTGAAAGCCCCCTCGCCCCGCCCACCCCCCAACCAGCATCGGGTGCGTGTTGGATTGCCCTAACTCTCACCCCATCAGATGTGTGAAAGCAGAGGTATAGGAGAATGGGGTGGCGAGGAGTTAGGACCGACAACCCAACATGCACCCGATGCGGTGAGGAGCCAAGAAATAACCTAACACCAACTTCACGCTCTGTCACTGTGGAACAACCTACTCATGATAACCTGAATTTTTGCCTCTAATTCCTTCTTTGAGAATGATAATGAGAAATAGTAGATGTAATGCTGGCGGGAGGCGCAAGATAAACAGTACTGTAGACACAAATGGTTAAAATAACACAAATGCAAGCGCAAATGAAAATGCAAAGGTAGCATAAATGGTGCCGTAGATGGGAACAGTAAGTGAAATGGAGTGCAGACACATGAAGCAGAAGCAGTAAGGGTAAGAGTAATATAGCGCACAGGCGGTTTTCCCCAAAGCTGCATGAAGAAACAATGAGTACAAAGAATGTATGCATAATAATGGGTCTCAGAGCAGAAAATGAGGAGTTGGAATACTAAATTGCTTATATCTTAGGAACTGTGCATGATAGAAAAAACATTTAAAAGTCATATGATTTATGACTTTCCTGGCTGAATTTTTCTCTGATGAAAGAATCATTATCTTGCACGTTTCGAGATCACGGGCCCTGAAAGCATGGCAAACACTGTAATGTTATCAATGGGAAAAAAAGAAGTTGGTGCCATAACTTTGGCTCCCTGCAATATTTTTCACCAAACCACTAAAAGGCACATCTGTGGGATGTTGGCTTTCTCCCCTCCAAATTTCAGCCCAAAAGACCATTTTGCAGCAGGGCGGCAAAGGATTCCTGTAATGCGGCGGACGCCGTAATGTTATTCTATGGGGAAAAGTGTCAACTTTGGAGTGCCATAGCTTTGCCGCTGTGTAATATTTTTTCACCAAAATACTGAAAGGCACATTTGTGACATGTTGGCTGCGTTCCTTCCAAATTTCAGCCCAAAAGACTAAACTGTTCTTTTGCAGCAGGGTGGCAAAGAATTACTGTCATTTTCCCACAGCCTGGAAAAGTACTGTCGAACTTTGCGAAAGCTTTCGCAAATTCATGCGACAGTGTCACAAATGTGAAAGTACTTTGCGAAAGTACTTTTTCCAGAAAATTTAAAAACTTATTTCTGGGGTGTTTTATCTCAAAATAAAGACATGCCTAGCATCCTCAGGGTCCGACTAGGTGAATACAAAAAGAATTAGGTTGCTAGAGGGTCCCAAATTTAAATGCCAAGCATTTTTCTGATGACCAACTGAAAACAAAATGGTGGATTTGCGACAGTAAAAGGGCCATTTGCGAAAGTAAAAACTGCATTTGCGACACTGTCGAACTTTTTAACTTTTCCCGTTGACTTATAATGGGAAATTGTTTTTTGAATAACTTTTGAACCGTTTAATCTTTTTTCACGAAATCTTCAAAAGGCACATCAGGGACCCTGGCCACACGTTCGCTGAAGATTTCGGACCAGTCGCACCGTGTGACCTGTAGAGATGACCAAAGAATTAAAAAAAGTGTAAACGCGTGCGCAGATCACGCTTAATAACTCCGCAGCCATATATCCGAACAGTACGAAAGTTGGTAGATCCCAAGATGTATGGTTCTTGATCATGTATTCCAAATTTCAGGCAAATCTGTTGAACAGTTGCAAAGTTATTAAGGTGCAGAATTTTAGGTTTAACATGTAAATGGCTCCTCAACCCTAACTATGGTAGCACTACCATGCTACCATAATATATACATATATATATAGGGGATACATGATGGGCGACTGTGGAACATGGAAAATATTTGCATGAGTGCAGAGTGAACTGTGATAATATCACAAGTGCCGAAGGCAGTAGAATATGTGCAGTACACTCTACGAGTAAAAATGTTTGCCATATTCTCAAGTCGCACATCATGTGTCTTGATTATACAATAGGGCTAGTACCCTTTAGGAACATTTTTTCTGTGTTCTCTCCTGTTTACTTTATTTTGGTAATTGGGTAAGTTTTAGGGGGGACCAGGGAGCACTGAGCAGTTAAGGGATTTGTTCAGAGTCACACAGTATTGAAATGGAAGTTGTGAGAATCAAACACTGGTCTGGGCTGCTGGATGTAGAAAGTTTGTTCATTGCTTGTTACTCTAAACTCTGGGCTATACTGACAGCACTGTTTGTGTGTGGTCTGAGTGTGTGTAAGTGTTTCTGAATGGACTGAGACTGTTAGACACTATGAGAAACAGGTGCATGTGATTTGCAATGATAATTGTGTTACCTGCAGCCAGGTGTGAGAAACAGACTGTTTATTCAGTAAGTTGCAGGCTTCACTGAGACAGAGAAACTGTTGCAGTCAGCACTCAGAAAGAGAAACTGGTTTATGAAGGAGGCTGGTTTGAAGATTAGAGCAGCACAGCAGTGTGCTAGGATTGTCAGAATAACTATGGGACACAGGTGATGGTGTTTTACACTGCTAATTGAGTTAGTTGCAGGATTCAGTGAGAAAGAGAAACTGTGAAGCTATTAAATGCAGGCTGCAGTTTAGATAGTCTCACTCTAGTGACATCACCATTGTGAGTATATTTGCTGGTGATGTAGACACTGTGGGTTTATCAGGAAATAAACCCACAGTATCTATGTCATCACAGAGTTATTCCACTGCAGTGAGAATACGTGTTTATTGTCAATGTTACATGCTCACCCCTACTGTGTAAATATATATATATATATATATATATATATATATATATATATATATATATATATATATATGTATTCATTGCAAAACACTTCATTAATGCATCAGTTTGGGTTGATAGCACAGTGACAAAAATTTGGAAATTCGATGTTAGGGTTACCACCCCTACCACCTCACCCCACCCTCCACACCAACAGATGTTGGGGTGTGCCATAGTGTCATCAGGCCCAACTGTCACCTATTCCATGTGTAAACAAGCTAGTATGGTGCAGTATAGAAAAATGGGGTGAGAGTTAGGTCTGATGACCTGGCACCCCAATGGCTGTTGGTGTGTGGAGGGTGGGGTGGGGTGGGGTGGTAGGAGTGGTTACCCTTCTGTCACTGTGCTATCAACCCTAACTGATGCATTAATGAAGTGTTTTGCAATTTCCCTCCCTTTTGAGAAAGTATAATGTAACTGGTATATGTTTGTGGGAGCACGGGCCCTCCGGGGCCTGGGCTCCCTTCGTGCTGTCCATTTTTTGCCTAATGGTATGTGTATGTGGGAGCGTGGGCCCTCTGGGCCCTGCACTCCCACTTAGACATAAGTACGGAGCCATACAACAGCCCTATAGTATTGAAAAGGAACCCTTGTAACACTAATTTGGCAATATCTCAGTAACCATAGCAACTATGAAAAAAATTCCACTGCAGTTTTAATTATAACTTCGAAACCTCCATGCAGGCTTAGCTCACCTAAAGGTGGACTAAGCGGTCGGGAGCGAAAAATCCGTATCTCAAATCATTTTCAAGATACGAGTGCCGAAAGGTGCTGCAAAGTTATCCTATGGGAAATGTCTCAACTTCGGAGTGCCTTAACTTTGTAACCACTACAAATGTTTTGAACAAACTACTGAAAGGCACATCTGTGGGGCCAGGCCTTGCTACCCTGCAAATTTCAGCCCAAAAGCCCCAACCGTTTAGATGCACTTTTGTTGCTATACTATCAACCCTAACTGATGCATTAACAGAGTTTTTTCCAAAAGTATAGTATGATTTCACGAAAACAATGGCACTTTTGCAGAAGTAATGGTCATTTTGCGGCAGCATGGTATGCTTTCATGAAAGCAGTGGTACTTTTGTGAAACTATACATACTTTCATGAAAGCAATGGTGCTTTCATGAAAGTATGAAGTACTGTCACGAAAATAATGCAGAACGTGCAAAAGTAGCCTTGTTAAATTTATTTTGCATTTTAAAGTGAATTGTTACTCATATGGTATACATAGGTGAGTGCGGGCCCTCCGGCCTATTGCTCCACCGATCTTTGTGTCATCAGGTTAGCAAAATGAAATCATAGGTAGGAGCATGGGCCCTCCGGGCCATACGCTCCACACACCCATAAATATGTCCTCATGTTGTCCTCATGTGGATATGTTTTCACCTGAAAAGCAAGCGGTCATATAATATATATATATATATATATATATATATATATATATATTTATATATACAGTACAAGTCACATTAAACTGTTTCTCCAGTGAGTTGTTTTAGCATTTCTGACTGAGCTGCATAAGTGTTGCTGGATCCAGCACAAAGCCTTGCACAAACTGTTTCTTTAGATTTAAAACTCAGTTTTGCATTGCATTGTGACTGGACTGAAGATGTATTCCAATTGAGTGGCAAAACATTTTTACAAACATTGCTCTTGAGCTGGTTAAACATTGAAAAGCAATGCAATATAAGTTGCCAGTGCATTTCCAACTGTAAAAAACAACGCTAAACCAACTCATTGGTGGAGTAGTTTAAAGTGACTTGTACTGTATATATATATATATATATATATATATATATATATCACATACATACATATATATACACGTGTATATATTTAATATTCTGATTATCACCCCTACCATCCCACCCCACCTTCCACACACCAACAGGCATCACTGCGTGTCATGGGTTATCAAGCCTAACTCTTACCCCATTCCATGTGTAAACAAGCTATCACACTACAGTATGGGAGAATGGGAGGTGAGTTTGAACCTGATATTATGAAAAGCGCATACTGTTGGTTTGTGAGAAAAGTGAGTGAAAAGGTAGTAACCCTAACATCAAATTTCCAAACTTTTTCACTGTGTGACCAGCCATAAGTGATACATTAACAAAGTTTTTTTTGCAATGAATTTCCCTTCTTTTTGAGAAAGTGTAATGGTACTGGTAACTGGTATGTGTTGGTGGGAGCATAGGCCCTCTGGGCCCTGCGCTCCTTTTGCACTGTCCATTTTTGCATAATGGTGTTCGTGTGTGGGAGCGCAGGCCCTCTGGGCCTTGTGCTCCCACTTACACATAAGTACGGAGCCATACAGCAGCCCTAT